>OX451216.1:154788525-155441829 GCA_949628195.1 Phasia obesa
ACAGATTTTTGTCCTTTTTTCGATTAGACGCTGTTTAAAGAAGATTTTCATATAAACAAATAGGTTTTTTATGAAAAATATAGGTCGTCACAGATTTTAGTCCTTTTTTCTATTAGACGCTGTTTAAAGAAGATACAGCAAAAATAAGATTTTCATATAAAAAAATATATTTTTTATGAAAAATATAGGTCGTCACAGATTTTTGTCCTTTTTTCGATTAGACGCTGTTTAAAGAAGATACAGCAAAAATAAGATTTTCATATAAAAAAATAGATTTTTTATGAAAAATATAGGTCGTCACAGATTTTTGTCCTTTTTTCGATTAGACGCTGTTTAAAGAAGATACAGCAAAAATAAGATTTTCATATAAACAAATAGATTTTTTATGAAAAATATAGGTCGTCACAGATTTTTGTCCTTTTTTCGATTAGACGCTGTTTAAAGAAGATACAGCAAAAATAAGATTTTCATATAAAAAAAAATATATTTTACGAAAAATATAGGTCGTCACAGATTTTTGTCCTTTTTTCGATTAGACGCTGTTTAAAGAAGATACAGCAAAAATAAGATTTTCATATAAAAAAATAGATTTTTTATGAAAAATATAGGTCGTCACAGAGTTTTGTCCTTTTTTCGATTAGACGCTGTTTAAAGAAGATACAGCAAAAATAAGATTTTCATATAAAAAATAGATTTTTTATGAAAAATATAGGTCGTCACAGATTTTTGTCCTTTTTTCGATTAGACGCTGTTTAAAGAAGATACAGCAAAAATAAGATTTTCATATAAAAAAATAGATTTTTTATGAAAAATATAGGTCGTCACAGATTTTTGTCCTTTTTTCGATTAGACGCTGTTTAAAGAAGATACAGCAAAAATAAGATTTTCATATAAAAAAATAGATTTTTTATGAAAAATATAGGTCGTCACAGATTTTTGTCCTCTTTTCGATTAGACGCTGTTTAAAGAAGATACAGCAAAAATAAGATTTTCATATAAAAAAATAGATTTTTTATGAAAAATATAGGTCGTCACAGTCCTTTTTTCGATTAGACGCTGTTTAAAGAAGATACAGCAAAAATAAGATTTTCATATAAACAAATAGATTTTTTATGAAAAATATAGGTCGTCATAGATTTTTGTCCTTTTTTCGATTAGACGCTGTTTAAAGAAAATACAGCAAAAATAAGATTTTCATATAAAAAAATAAATTTTTTATGAAAAATATAGGTCGTCACGGATTATTGTCCTTTTTTCGATTAGACGCTGTTTAAAGAAGATACAGCAAAAATAAGATTTTCATATAAAAAAATAGATTTTTTATGAAAAATATAGGTCGTCACAGATTTTTGTCCTTTTTTCGATTAGACGCTGTTTAAAGAAGATACAGCAAAAATAAGATTTTCATATTAAAAAATAGATTTTTTATGAAAAATATAGGTCGTTACAGATTTTTGTCCTTTTTTCGATTAGACGCTGTTTTAAGAAGATACAGCAAAAATAAGATTTTCATATAAAAAATAGATTTTTTATGAAAAATATAGGTCGTTACAGATTTTTGTCCTTTTTTCGATTAGACGCTGTTTAAAGAAGATACAGCAAAAATAAGATTTTCATATAAACAAATAGATTTTTTATGAAAAATATAGGTCGTCACAGATTTTTGTCCTTTTTTCGATTAGACGCTGTTTTAAGAAGATACAGCAAAAATAAGATTTTCATATTAAAAAATAGATTTTTTATGAAAAATATAGGTCGTCACAGATTTTTGTCCTTTTTTTCGATTAGACGCTGTTTAAAGAAGATTTTCATATAAACAAATTGTTTTTTTATGAAAAATATAGGTCGTCACAGATTTTTGTCCTTTTTTCGATTAGACGCTGTTTAAAGAAGATACAGCAAAAATAAGATTTTCATATAAAAAAAAATATATTTTACGAAAAATATAGGTCGTCACAGATTTTTGTCCTTTTTTCGATTAGACGCTGTTTAAAGAAGATACAGCAAAAATAAGATTTTCATATAAAAAAATAGATTTTTTATGAAAAATATAGGTCGTCACAGAGTTTTGTCCTTTTTTCGATTAGACGCTGTTTAAAGAAGATACAGCAAAAATAAGATTTTCATATAAAAAAATAGATTTTTTATGAAAAATATAGGTCGTCACAGATTTTTGTCCTTTTTTCGATTAGACGCTGTTTAAAGAAGATACAGCAAAAATAAGATTTTCATATAAAAAAATAGATTTTTTATGAAAAATATAGGTCGTCACAGATTTTTGTCCTTTTTTCGATTAGACGCTGTTTAAAGAAGATACAGCAAAAATAAGATTTTCATATAAAAAAAATAGATTTTTTATGAAAAATATAGGTCGTCACAGATTTTTGTCCTCTTTTCGATTAGACGCTGTTTAAAGAAGATACAGCAAAAATAAGATTTTCATATAAAAAATAGATTTTTTATGAAAAATATAGGTCGTCACAGTCCTTTTTTCGATTAGACGCTGTTTAAAGAAGATACAGCAAAAATAAGATTTTCATATAAACAAATAGATTTTTTATGAAAAATATAGGTCGTCATAGATTTTTGTCCTTTTTTCGATTAGACGCTGTTTAAAGAAGATACAGCAAAAATAAGATTTTCATATAAAAAAATAAATTTTTTATGAAAAATATAGGTCGTCACGGATTATTGTCCTTTTTTCGATTAGACGCTGTTTAAAGAAGATACAGCAAAAATTAGATTTTCATATAAAAAAATAGATTTTTTATGAAAAATATAGGTCGTCACAGATTTTTGTCCTTTTTTCGATTAGACGCTGTTTAAAGAAGATACAGCAAAAATAAGATTTTCATATTAAAAAATAGATTTTTTATGAAAAATATAGGTCGTTACAGATTTTTGTCCTTTTTTCGATTAGACGCTGTTTTAGGAAGATACAGCAAAAATAAGATTTTCATATAAAAAATAGATTTTTTATGAAAAATATAGGTCGTTACAGATTTTTGTCCTTTTTTCGATTAGACGCTGTTTAAAGAAGATACAGCAAAAATAAGATTTTCATATAAACAAATAGATTTTTTATGAAAAATATAAGTCGTCACAGATTTTTGTCCTTTTTTCGATTAGACGCTGTTTTAAGAAGATACAGCAAAAATAAGATTTTCATATTAAAAAATAGATTTTTTATGAAAAATATAGGTCGTCACAGATTTTTGTCCTTTTTTTCGATTAGACGCTGTTTAAAGAAGATTTTCATATAAACAAATTGTTTTTTTATGAAAAATATAGGTCGTCACAGATTTTTGTCCTTTTTTCGATTAGACGCTGTTTAAAGAAGTACAGCAAAAATAAGATTTTCATATAAACAAAAAGATTTTTTATGAAAAATATAGGTCGTCACAGATTTTTGTCCTTTTTTCGATTAGAAGATACAGCAAAAATAAGATTTTCATATTAAAAAATAGATTTTTTATGAAAAATATAGGTCGTCACAGATTTTTGTCCTTTTTTCGATTAGACGCTGTTTTAAGAAGATACAGCAAAAATTAGATTTTCATATTAAAAAATAGATTTTTATGAAAAATATAGGTCGTCACAGATTTTTGTCCTTTTTTCGATTAGACGCTGTTTAAAGAAGATACAGCAAAAATAAGATTTTCATATTAAAAAATAGATTTTTATGAAAAATATAGGTCGTCACAGATTTTTGTCCTTTTTTCGATTAGACGCTGCTTAAAGAAGATACAGCAAAAATAAGATTTTCATATAAACAAATAGATTTTTTATGAAAAATATAGGTCGTCACAGATTTTTGTCCTTTTTTCGATTAGACGCTGCTTAAAGAAGATACAGCAAAAATAAGATTTTCATATAAACAAATTGATTTTTTATGAAAAATATAGGTCGTCACAGATTTTTGTCCTTTTTTCGATTAGACGCTGTTTAAAGAAGATACAGCAAAAATAAGATTTTCATATTAAAAAATATATTTTTTATGAAAAATATAGGTCGTCACAGATTTTTGTCCTTTTTTCGATTAGACGCTGTTTAAAGAAGATACAGCAAAAATAAGATTTTCATATTAAAAAATAGATTTTTATGAAAAATATAGGTCGTCACAGATTTTTGTCCATTTTTCGATTAGACGCTGCTTAAAGAAGATACAGCAAAAATAAGATTTTCATATAAACAAATTGATTTTTTATGAAAAATATAGGTCGTCACAGATTTTTGTCCTTTTTTCGATTAGACGCTGTTTAAAGAAGATACAGCAAAAATAAGATTTTCATATTAAAAAATAGATTTTTTATGAAAAATATAGGTCGTCACAGATTTTTGTCCTTTTTTCGATTAGACGCTGTTTTAAGAAGATACAGCAAAAATTAGATTTTCATATTAAAAAATAGATTTTTATGAAAAATATAGGTCGTCACAGATTTTTGTCCTTTTTTCGATTAGACGCTGTTTAAAGAAGATACAGCAAAAATAAGATTTTCATATTAAAAAATAGATTTTTATGAAAAATATAGGTCGTCACAGATTTTTGTCCTTTTTTCGATTAGACGCTGCTTAAAGAAGATACAGCAAAAATAAGATTTTCATATAAACAAATAGATTTTTTATGAAAAATATAGGTCGTCACAGATTTTTGTCCTTTTTTCGATTAGACGCTGTTTAAAGAAGATACAGCAAAAATAAGATTTTCATATAAAAAAATAGATTTTTTATGAAAAATATAGGTCGTCACAGATTTTTGTCCTTTTTTCGATTAGACGCTGTTTAAAGAAGATACAGCAAAAATAAGATTTTCATATTAAAAAATAGATTTTTATGAAAAATATAGGTCGTCACAGATTTTTGTCCTTTTTTCGATTAGACGCTGCTTAAAGAAGATACAGCAAAAATAAGATTTTCATATAAACAAATTGATTTTTTATGAAAAATATAGGTCGTCACAGATTTTTGTCCTTTTTTCGATTAGACGCTGTTTAAAGAAGATACAGCAAAAATAAGATTTTCATATTAAAAAATAGATTTTTTATGAAAAATATAGGTCGTCACAGATTTTTGTCCTTTTTTCGATTAGACGCTGTTTAAAGAAGATACAGCAAAAATAAGATTTTCATATAAAAAAATAGATTTTTTATGAAAAATATAGGTCGTCACAGATTTTTGTCCTTTTATCGATTAGACGCTGTTTAAAGAAGATACAGCAAAAATAAGATTTTCATATAAAAAAATAGATTTTTTATGAAAAATATAGGTCGTCACAGATTTTTGTCCTTTTATCGATTAGACGCTGTTTTAAGAAGATACAGCAAAAATAAGATTTTCATATAAAAAAATAGATTTTTTATGAAAAATATAGGTCGTCACAGATTTTTGTCCTTTTTTCGATTAGACGCTGTTTAAAGAAGATACAGCAAAAATAATATTTTCATATAAAAAAATAGATTTTTTATGAAAAATATAGGTCGTCACAGATTTTTGTCCTTTTTTCGATTAGACGCTGTTTAAAGAAGATACAGCAAAAATAAGATTTTCATATTAAAAAATAGATTTTTTATGAAAAATATAGGTCGTCACAGATTTTTGTCCTTTTTTCGATTAGACGCTGTTTAAAGAAGATACAGCAAAAATAAGATTTTCATATAAAAAAATAGATTTTTTATGAAAAATATAGGTCGTCACAGATTTTTGTCCTTTTATCGATTAGACGCTGTTTAAAGAAGATACAGAAAAAATAAGATTTTCATATAAAAAAATAGATTTTTTATGAAAAATATAGGTCGTCACAGATTTTTGTCCTTTTTTCGATTAGACGCTGTTTAAAGAAGATACAGCAAAAATAAGATTTTCATATAAAAAAATAGATTTTTTATGAAAAATATAGGTCGTCACAGATTTTTGTCCTTTTATCGATTAGACGCTGTTTTAAGAAGATACAGCAAAAATAAGATTTTCATATAAAAAAATAGATTTTTTATGAAAAATATAGGTCGTCACAGATTTTTGTCCTTTTTTCGATTAGACGCTGTTTTAAGAAGATACAGCAAAAATAAGATTTTCATATTAAAAAATAGATTTTTTATGAAAAATATAGGTCGTCACAGATTTTTGTCCTTTTTTCGATTAGACGCTGTTTAAAGAAGATACAGCAAAAATAAGATTTTCATATAAAAAAATAGATTTTTTATGAAAAATATAGGTCGTCACAGATTTTTGTCCTTTTATCGATTAGACGCTGTTTAAAGAAGATACAGCAAAAATAAGATTTTCATATAAAAAAATAGATTTTTTATGAAAAATATAGGTCGTCACAGATTTTTGTCCTTTTTTCGATTAGACGCTGTTTAAAGAAGATACATCAAAAATAAGATTTTCATATAAAAAAATAGATTTTTTATGAAAAATATAGGTCGTCACAGATTTTTGTCCTTTTATCGATTAGACGCTGTTTTAAGAAGATACAGCAAAAATAAGATTTTCATATAAAAAAATAGATTTTTTATGAAAAATATAGGTCGTCACAGATTTTTGTCCTTTTTTCGATTAGACGCTGTTTAAAGAAGATACAGCAAAAATAATATTTTCATATAAAAAAATAGATTTTTTATGAAAAATATAGGTCGTCACAGATTTTTGTCCTTTTTTCGATTAGACGCTGTTTAAAGAAGATACAGCAAAAATAAGATTTTCATATTAAAAAATAGATTTTTATGAAAAATATAGGTCGTCACAGATTTTTGTCCTTTTTTCGATTAGACGCTGTTTAAAGAAGATACAGCAAAAATAAGATTTTCATATAAAAAAATAGATTTTTTATGAAAAATATAGGTCGTCACAGATTTTTGTCCTTTTATCGATTAGACGCTGTTTAAAGAAGATACAGCAAAAATAAGATTTTCATATAAAAAAATAGATTTTTTATGAAAAATATAGGTCGTCACAGATTTTTGTCCTTTTTTCGATTAGACGCTGTTTAAAGAAGATACAGCAAAAATAAGATTTTCATATAAAAAAATAGATTTTTTATGAAAAATATAGGTCGTCACAGATTTTTGTCCTTTTATCGATTAGACGCTGTTTTAAGAAGATACAGCAAAAATAAGATTTTCATATAAAAAAATAGATTTTTTATGAAAAATATAGGTCGTCACAGATTTTTGTCCTTTTTTCGATTAGACGCTGTTTTAAGAAGATACAGCAAAAATAAGATTTTCATATAAACAAATAGATTTTTTATGAAAAATATAGGTCGTTTCAGATTTTTGTCCGTTTTTCGATTAGACGCTGTTTTAAGAAGATACAGCAAAAATAAGATTTTCATATTAAAAAATAGATTTTTTATGAAAAATATAGGTCGTTACAGATTTTTGTCCTTTTTTCGATTAGACGCTGTTTAAAGAAGATACAGCAAAAATAAGATTTTCATATAAACAAATAGATTTTTTATGAAAAATATAGGTCGTCAGAGATTTTTGTCCGTTTTTCGATTAGACGCTGTTTAAAGAAGATTTTCATATAAACAAATTGATTTTTTATGAAAAATATAGGTCGTCACAGATTTTTGTCCGTTTTTCGATTAGACGCTGTTTTAAGAAGATACAGCAAAAATAAGATTTTCATATTAAAAAATAGATTTTTTATGAAAAATATAGGTCGTTACAGATTTTTGTCCTTTTTTCGATTAGACGCTGCTTAAAGAAGATACAGCAAAAAGAAGATTTTCATATAAACAAATAGATTTTTTATGAAAAATATAGGTCGTCACAGATTTTTGTCCTTTTTTCGATTAGACGATGTTTAAAGAAGATTTTCATATAAACAAATTGATTTTTTATGAAAAATATAGGTCGTCACAGATTTTTGTCCGTTTTTCGATTAGACGCTGTTTTAAGAAGATACAGCAAAAATAAGATTTTCATATTAAAAAATAGATTTTTTATGAAAAATATAGGTCGTTACAGATTTTTGTCCTTTTTTCGATTAGACGCTGTTTAAAGAAGATACAGCAAAAATAACATTTTCATATAAACAAATAGATTTTTTATGAAAAATATAGGTCGTCACAGATTTTTGTCCGTTTTTCGATTAGACGCTGTTTTAAGAAGATACAGCAAAAATAAGATTTTCATATTAAAAAATAGATTTTTTATGAAAAATATAGGTCGTTACAGATTTTTGTCCTTTTTTCGATTAGACGCTGTTTAAAGAAGATACAGCAAAAATAAGATTTTCATATAAACAAATAGATTTTTTATGAAAAATATAGGTCGTCACAGATTATTGTCCTTTTTTCGATTAGACGCTGCTTAAAGAAGATACAGCAAAAAGAAGATTTTCATATAAACAAATAGATTTTTTATGAAAAATATAGGTCGTCACAGATTTTTGTCCTTTTTTCGATTAGACGCTGTTTAAAGAAGATACAGCAAAAATAAGATTTTCATATAAAAAAATAGATTTTTTATGAAAAATATAGGTCGTCACAGATTTTTTCGATTAGACGCTGTTTAAAGAAGATTTTTTATGATTTTTGTCCTTTTTTCAAATCGTAACTCAGCTCTGCAAGGAAGCTAAATTATCAGGGTGTTACTCTGGAAAAGATACAGAAAGCAAAAAGGATCTTGCATCCATATAAACGAGTTTGTGGCCGTAAGCCGTGAATCACGGATTTACACAATGAGTGTGCGACCGATTAAAACTTATGCATGTATTGTTTGGTGGCCAAAAGCGTGAAAGATTACAAACAAAATCGTAAGTTAGATGGGGTTCAAAGGATTGCTTGTGCAACGTGCACGTCTCCATCTTCATTAGGTCAAGGGCTGAAATGTCAGCATAGCGTATGAAGAGCAATGCCATTTGGCATAGCTTTGGGCCGAACATCGGCTTAACGCCGAGTAGAAGAAAGGTAGTCGAAAGACTGCATCGGACACTCATTGCGGATGGCGTTATGCACAATTTTACATATCATCTATCTGTGATGAAAATCTAGAAAGATTCTCTTTGTGTGCACTACTATCTGAGAAACAGCGTAAAATAATTGATTGGCAATAGACCAAGGTAAACTGACACTGAAAGTGGATGCCACAGGCTGCACTAAGACAGATTTAAGCTATGAAGCCATGAACTTTCTTCATTAAAATACTTTTTTTTATATTTCCTTATCGACTAGAAACGTTGGCCGTTGAAACACCACAACTAGGCATTCACAAAATTATTGGTGTCTAAAAATAACCAGATAATGTCTATTTCTCCATCATCCGGTAAATAACTTATATGGCGATATGCCTTTCAGCTTTTGTTGTTAGTAACGTTTTGGGGCGTTTTATATAAATTTCCTTGTTTGAGTCTAGTCGTAGTTTTCCGCGAAAGGCAAACTCAGACTTAAACTAGGAGTTGATCACCTTAGTTTTTCAGTTTGCAAGATACCAGACTACAGGAATAAATCGCTTAAGTTGGCACTAAAAGTAAATGACTGCTCGGTACGCACTGATGGTAAAGGAAATCGGCCACTAACAGTCGACAATGGAAGTTCGGAAAGGGGGATCAGAAAGGTATACAAATATTAGTTATCTGTTTCAGTATTCTCACATCCTAACTCCTGATTTAAATGAAAGAAAAGAGCTGAAACTGAGTTTTTAATGCTGGCTGGGTGCAAGGCTAGAAATATAAGACTAAAATAATAAAAATAAAACTGGACTGGCCTACACTCAACTTTACCATACCCAAAAGGAAACAGATATTTTTATGGATATATTGCATATATGTGATCCGGTCTATGAAAATGTGGCTTATGACTCAAAAACAAAATTTCGAAAAATTAGCTGTTAAAGATAAACAATGCATTTCGTTAGTTTCTTAGTAGTTTTTCTTTTGCATTACGAACAGTCATGCCCAAAAGGCAACAAAAAAAAATGCAAAAGAGCATAAATGAGATAAGTTCGTGTGTGTATATAAAGAGCGATGTTTTTTTTTTCAAGGCAAAGCACAAACCAGTTTCTGACCCAGCGTTGTCAGGTTTTTGGGGATTTTATCCCCGAAAAAATCCCCAAATCGGCTTTGACTTACCATAACTTCTAAGCAAGTTAGGACTTTCTAGTTTTCACCACGTGAAAGAGCGTCTCAAAAACTATTGAAACCAAAAAAAAGTGGAAAAATTATTTTTGGTTATATACAAAAGTCCAAAGTATATTTGAATCGAAAAATTTATTATTTTCGGTTTGGGGTGTTGAGTAAACTACCCCTTGCCCTTTCCCGATTATGTCCCAAATTTGTACAGCTCTTCATCTTCATAAACCATAATAAACTACATACTAAATTTCGTTTTGATATGTCATACGGTATGACCTGTAGAGCGTTCACAAAATTTGGGGGTAAGGAAACTGCACCTTGCCCCCTCCCGATTATGCCCAAAAACTATACAGCTCCTTATCTCCATATACCAAAGGCACGTACTAAATTTCATTTTGATATGTCAGACGGTATGACCTGCACAAACTCCACAAAAATTGTGGCTTATACAGAGCTAACGGAAAACGGATAACAGCAAACAATGTTTTATAAACAACATGTATCAGCAACATGTATATAAGAGAGGGAATCAAAATATACTCTTGAGGCTTTTGCATAAACCGTAAATAACTTAGTAACTTTATTACTTTGAAGCGCACCTTATTTGTTGTTGTGCAATAAAAAGAGAACTCCACCGTTTAATTTAAAAAATAGGTTGTTTAATATTTTTAAGTTTTTTAATAATTAATAATTATTTTTAATTAAATATTTATTTATTTTAATGATAAATTTTTTTTTTTATTTTTTTATATATACAATTTCTTTGTTCGTATAAATCTTAATTATATAAAAAATAAATCATAAACATAAAAATATAAATATAAATATTTTTCTATAAAAAAATTAATTTGATTATTTTATATTGTTAAAGTTTATGGACTTTAATTTGTTAATACTTTAGTTTTCTTGTATATCGTTTTGTATTAAAGACTTATTTTTATATTTTAAATAAATATATAAAAATATTTTCCAAAAAATTATCTGCCATTTTATCCACATAATAAATGTTGGCCTAAATTGAAGTCATTAAATCTCATACAGTTCAAATTCCTTAATTTCATCTTATAATTTAGTCTTTGTTTTGGGGATTAAGCGATTTGTCTACCTCATTGGAGATTTGAGTTGCCTTGTTCTAAAAAAAACAAAAAACATATAAACTGATATTTTTTGTACCATAATCAAACATTTTCTAATCAATTACCTTTTGCTCCAAATAATTTTTGTGTTTAACGCTATTAGCCCCCATAGCTGTCAGTCCCCCGGTGCTGCGACCCCAACGTAAACGTAAAGGTCCTGGCTTCCGTATAGTTCTTTCATATTCATCCATATCCTCTCCCAAAAACGGTGATGATGACGATGATGCTGATCTTGAAGACAAACCCTCAATATCCTTGCTGTCGCCATAGTTGTTTAAAAACTCCAAGAGATTTATTAGCTTTTGTGAATGAATTAAGGAGTTATATAAATCCTCTTCATTATCAGCTACAGCGACATCATTATCATCAAACAAATCATGTTCCACTTGATTACCGTTGGCTTCATTCATAATCATATCCAGAGGACTGTGCATGGGCATTAAGGGATCACTACGACGTCCGAAACGTAAACGCAGTGAAGGCGATCGTATGGGCTTTTGATTGACCTCGCCAAACCAACGTTTTTCGGCTGTATGTGGTACGAGTTCGGGATCGCTGCGACGACCAAAACGTAACCGCAGAGAGGGTGAGCGTTGAGCTTTACGTTCGACTTGATGATTGGGAAAAACTACCGGTTGGGTATATTCACGTTGTAAGAGTGTGTTGTACAGCGCATTAAGAGCAGCTGTGGGAAAAATGTAAAGTTTGTGAAGAAAATAAATGGAAAAATAAATAGAAAATAAATTAGGTTTCTGTTTTTTTTTTTTTTAATTTTTCATTCAATTTCTATATGTAGAAAAAAAAAAATCATCAGTAATTGCCTGTTTTAAAAAATCTTTAAATAATTTCTATGTTTTTGTTAGCAAAATTTTCGTCAATTATATATACATACATATGTCGGGAAAAAAATTTAGGTAATTTTCTGTTGGGACCAACAACTAAATACAGAGAAGGAATTTGCACAAACTTTTGAGTAGCGTGGCTACACCATTATTTTTGCTCTGTATTTAATTTTAATTCGGCTTCGCTACAGGTTCGGAATATTTACTTTGTGTGAATTCGTGTACATAATGTTTAGTGAAACTGTTAGGTAAATCAAAAAAAAAATTGATTAAAACTTAAAAAATAAAAATATGTTCGTTAATGAAGATTTGAATGATATTATATGATCAAGAAAATTTTATATTTTTTTTTTTTATTATATGCCGAATTTTTGATTATTTTCTAGAAAAAAATTTAAAGGTAAGATGATCCAATGAGTCGACTTGTCAAACGGCGAGGACGATCTGGCCTATACTGGATCAGAAAAAAAAAACGGCTTTGCTATTTCGGCTGCCAAAAATGCAGCTACGCGATTTAATATCAACGATCACTGGGCATTGCCTATTCGGAACTCATGCAAGAAGAATGGGTCTCCACTACAACGATTTCTGTAGAAGTTGTCAGGATGAGGAAGAGGAGGAAACTGTCGAACACCTCCTTTGCCACTGCCCTGCGTTAGAATACCAACGCCTCCAGTACCTTGGACAAAGGTGCTTTGCAAGCCTCTCCTGTGTCTCCATATTGGAACCGAGCAGGATTAACTCCTTTCTGAGGAGCAGCGGATGGTTTTCTAACCAACCTCCACTTGACGAGGCATAGACAATCGCGTTAACAATCTGGCTTGACCAACCTGCCCTCCGTTGGCTACCTCCCCACATTTCTGACTCTTCTCTTTCTACCTTTAAACTGTTTCTCTGTCTGTCTGTGACTTTATCCTATGTCTTCTTTCAATACTTTTTCTCTTTTCTCTCTCTATCTTTTCTATCTCTCCCTTTTTCCTCTCCTCTTTTGCAGGTTACACAAAGGGACCAATACTTGGACCCAAGTGAGCTATATTGGAGCTGCCTGCTTAACCTAACCTAACCTAGAAATAAATTTCACTAACATTTTTAATTTGATAAAATTTTCGTTTTAAATGTTTTCCTATGATAATATTGTTTTACTTGTGTGATCCCATGGCTATGAAATAAATATACGTTTTATTTTTGTATTATATGTTGTACATAATTTATTGATTTTTTTATATAATTATTTTTAAAAAGGTGCTTCGAATTTGTTAGTGCTTAAAATAATATTCATAATATTTCGTATCATATCTGGGAGACTGTAGAATGTTTGTTTTTTCAAGGAATAGGATTTTGGCCTGTCGTTTTTTACTGCAGCAATTACGAGATGCTTCTACCCCAACGGAATCGAGGATGCTTAGTTTCTGTGTGATAATACAAGTGCAGCGTTAATTTTTTTTTTTTTTATAAATATGCATTAAAATAAAATAAAATAAAATAAAATAAAACAAGTAAGAGTGTTATATTCGGCAGTGCCGAATCTTCTATACCCTTCTTCACGGTGATTTTATTTATTCAGACAAGTACAGTAAGGTGGAAGGAATAAATATTTTTTTCATTTTCAATATGTCCACTCTTCATTAGTTATGATATCTAATGTACGAGGATGATTGGCCATTAGGGGATTGCGGGACTTTCAAAAAAAAAAATTTATACGATTTAATAAATCGACGCCATGGAAACAATGTTCTTCGCCGTTTTTGATCAAAATAAATTAGACTCTGGTCCACATCTTCTGATGTTCTTAGCGGTATATTTTCCGAACAGTGAGTACTGAGATACTTTCTATATTTCAACCAATTAATGCTTGTGCTAGTTGTTGGTGACACACAATATTTTGCTGGTTCCATATATAGACAATAGTGGGTGAATGATCTAAGAATAATTCAAATGACGCTTCAACTTTAAGCATTTCTCTCGGAATACCCTTCATAACGCCAAAATCAATAACATCCGGTATCTTTTGCCGACCAGTAGGCCAATAGGTGGGGGTTGTCCACTCTATATCACATTCAGATGCATTTTTGAAATTGTATCAAACAAAACACGACCTTTTCGCGTTATTAGGCGTGATGCCCAAAATGTATGTTTAGCGTTGTAGTCGCTATGATGTATATGCTATGATGAAACAGGGACCTAGAGATTTCAAGAAGTCGCTATATTGACTCTCTTATATTTGAAATCTAGGAGGTGAATAAATTGAAATAAAATAACAAAGTTTTGATGAAATTCTTTAAGGCAGATATATTTGTTGCTTGAAGGTAATCCTCACAGAAATCACACAGTAAATAATGTTTTATTCTGGCCTTTATTAGTATTGCCGATCCAACACATGCTCGTTCGCGAGGGTCCTTGGTATCATATAATATTTAGCCATTAATTTTAAAAAAGCTATTTGGTGGTGAGTCTCTGAAATCAGCATGACATCAATTTGTTGATTATTAAGAAAGTACTCGAGTTTATTTTTGTGTTGGCGTAAGCAGTTTGCGTTCCAAAAACATATTTTTAAACAGTTCATGGCTTTTTAAGTACCGCCTTCAACATCATAGATTTCATGCGAACCATTTCTTGCAACATGCTGCTCATGGAGCTTATAAAACTGTTACTTTTTTTAATTTGATAAAATTTTCGTTGATAGAACAAAAGTCTTTTTCAATGTTTTTCCATGAAACTATTGTTTAACTTGTGTGATTCTATTGTAATGAAATAAATATACGTTTTATTTTTGTATTATATGTTGTACATAATTTATTGATTTTTATATAATTATTTTTAAAAAGGTGCTTCGAATTCGTTAGTGCTTAAAAAAATAATCATTATATTTGGTATCATATCTGGGAGACTGTACAATGTTCCAAGGAATAGGATTTTGGCCTGTCGTTTTTTTACAGCAGCAATTACGAGATACTTCTACCATAACGCAATCGGGGAGGACCTGAACGCCTAGCTATGTGATAACACAAGTGCAACGTTAAATTTTTTTTTTTAATAAATATGCATAAAAATAAATGAAATGAAATAAAATGAAATGAAATAAAATATATTTTTCAATTTTAATATATAATAGTGATAAAAAGTTGCCATTTGCTATTGTTAAGTCAATTGTATAGTTTGAACCCGATTGGTGTAAGGCAAGAGGTGCCGTGCCGCAAAGCCAAATCCCGCAGATCCAAATATATTGAAATTTAGCAAAATTCAGTTCATTTGGATCTGAAAAAACCGTATAATAGAAATAAAAGGATGTAAAAAAATATAGTTGGGCGTGGTTTTTGGCAAGCAGCTTCCAAAGGAATGATCCGATGTTGCTGAATTGCAAACCCAAAATTTTCTTTGCCTGATAGATTGGTGTGCTTAAATTTTTTGTATCTCTTCTAGTGCCTTGGCAAATGACATTTCAAGGACAACACGAAAAGACGGACAGACGGAGATATATATATATATATATATATATATATATATATATATATATATATATACATTATGGGGTTGGAAATGAATATTGTAGAAATTACACACAGAATTACAAACTTATTTAAACCCTCTCCACCTGTCGTGAAGGTAAAAATTTCGATCAAATTTTAACAAACAAATTTTCAATAAAATTTAACAAAAAAATTTTCAATAAAATTTTAACAAAAAAATTTTCAATAAAATTTTAACAAAAAAATTTTCAATAAAATTTTTACAAAAAATTTTCAATCAAATTTTTACAAGAAATTTTCGATAAAATTTTTACAAAAAATTTTCGATAAAATTTTTACAAAAAATTTTCGATAAAATTTTACAAAAAATTTTCGATAAAATTATTACAAAAAATTTTCGATAAAAATTTTTACAAAAAATTTTAAATATTATTTTTAAAAAACATTTTCGATGAAATTTTTACAAAAAATTTTCGATGAAATTTTTACAAAAAATTTTCGATAAAATTTTTACAAAAAATTTTCGATAAAATTTTACAAAAAATTGTCGATAATTTTTTCCAAAGAAATTTCGATAAAATTTTTACAAAAAATTTGCTATAAATTTTTTACAAAAAAATTTCGATCATATTTTTATAAAAAAATTTATAATTTTTTCAAATAATTTCGATCAAATTTTAACAAAAAATGTTCGATTTACAAAAAAAAAATGTTGATCAAAATGTTACAAAAAATTTTCGATGAAATTTTTAGAAAAAAATTTTCGATAAAATTTTTACAAAAAAATTTTCGATAAAATTTTTACAAAAAAATTTTCGATAAAATTTTTACAAAAAAATTTTCGATAAAATTTTTACAAAAAAATTTTCGATAAAATTTTTACAAAAAAATTTTCGATAAATTTTTTACAAAAAAATTTTCGATAAAATTTTTACAAAAAAATTTTCGATAAAATTTTTACAAAAAAATTTTCGATAAAATTTTTACAAAAAAATTTTCGATAAAATTTTTACAAAAAAATTTTCGATAAAATTTTTACAAAAAAATTTTCGATAAAATTTTTAAAAAAAAATTTTCGATAAAATTTTTACAAAAAAATTTTCGATAAAATTTTTACAAAAAAATTTTCGATAAAATTTATACAAAAAAATTTTCGATAAAATTTTTACAAAAAAATTTTCGATAAAAATTTTACAAAAAATTTTCGATAAAATTTTTACAAAAAATTTTAGATAAAATTAAAAAAAATTGTCGATAAAATGGTTAAAAAAATCGATAAAATTTTTCCAAAAAAATTTCGATAAAATTTAAAAAAAAAATTTGCTATAAATTTTTAAAAAAAAAATTCGATCAAATTTTTATAAAAAATTTTCGATAATATTTTTACAAAAAAAAATTGTCTATATCTTTATATTATATTTCTAACAATGAACATAACAGAATAAGGGAATATTTACTATGGCGAGGTGTATATAAGAATCGGCATGGCCGAATATAGCTCTCTTACTTGTTGTTTCTAATTTTGATAAATTTTGGGTATTTACAAATAAGAAATATTTTACTGTTTTCTATTTGCTTTTTTAGTTTTATTGTCTTTTCATTTCCTTTAATTTTAGCAGAAAAAAAAGATTTTTTATATTTTATTTTCTACGCGAAAATGAAAACAGAAAGTTTAAAAACAGATTTCTGATAATTTTTCTGTCTTTAAATTATATTTCAATATTTCTTTGTGTTAGAAAAATTTCATTTGATTTGATTTGATAAGTTTTTGTTTTTTTTTTTTTTTGGGGGGGGGGGATAATAATTATTAACTTACCATTGCCGTCATCTGCCGAAGTTTGAACCGACAACATTAGGAATATGGACAAAATAAATAATAAAATTAGGGGACTGTAAAAATGCATGTTTTAATCTGCTTTCAATCTGCTTGTTAAGATGAATCTAAAATTAAACACAATTATAGGAAATTAAATATTGTATTATCATTTGACTATAAACAAAAATAAACAAAATAAGCATAAAATACTAACCCCCATTTTTATAAAAAATAAAATATATTTGAAATTTATCTATTATAAGTTTTATTTTTTATAAATAGTGAGGTTAAACTTTATAAATTTATATAGTGTGAAAAAATATGTATAATTAACATAAAAATGTCTTACTTGCTGTTGCTTAGTTCATTTTTAAATAAAAAAATAGTTTTTTTATTTTGAAAAGTATTCCATCAATTTATCGAATATAGTCTTTAAAACTCCACTTTCTATTTCTTTTCTTTTCAAAAGGCTATTTTTTTATCTTACATTGTTTTATCTTACATTGTTTGTTGCTCTCTTCCATTTAAAGGTTTTAAATGAAAGCATCATATTGGCCTTGAAATAAAACAAAATCTAAGAAAAAGACTTAATTAGTTTAAAAGTTATAGGCCTTAAGGTACAAATAAGCACAAATTAATATTAATCATACGCCACACAACACAGCTAATATTGAAGTAATCGATTTTCACGTTTTAAGCCGAACTAAAAGTAAATGTATATACAATTTATACAAGAAAACTCAAGCTGTAAGATTTATAAATTTGTCAAGAGATTGTTTAAACAGCATATAAGTCATAAGGGCGGTGTAGGTCATACGTCTTGTGAAAACCAAGGAAGCAATTTTTAAATTTTTTTTTTTTGCATGATATACACTTAAAATAGTGATTATACTTGTTGTGGTATATTTCCGTATATAAACAAAATTCCTGAAAAATCAAAGAAATTTGGATTTTCGAATAAAGTTTCTTCACACACCAATCAAAATTTCTTGGAATTATAATATCTGCTATTATTTATTACATCCGTAAATTGCTGGGATCTAATTTTTGCAAAACTTGGACAGTTTGGTAACAAATATTCGACTGTTTGAATGCCTTCACTAAATTCTGTTTTATATTAGTCATTATACATACGCTATTTTATATTAATCTGATTAGATGCTGAAAAACTTTTAGTGGCTGTCAACACGCTCATTAATAGTAATTAGCTAAGTGTTTTTCGATTTATTCCAGGATCTTTTGTGTTTGTGTGGTGTTTGACCAATGATTTTAATTTTTACTAAATTGAAAGTGACGAAATCAAGTTCTTTCTCGGTAATTACCAACAATTCTAGATGTTCCGGCATCCAAATAAAATACCGCTGCTTAAAGCTTTATTTATATTCTAACGCTATTATTTAGATCTTGATGGAACCATTTACTCATTAAGCACGGGCAGTTTGCTATAAGAGCCTTTTTTCAATGTTGCTCAATCTCTCACATTGGTAAAGACTCACAACAATTACTCTACCTCTTTTTTTTTCTTAAAAAAAGTTTTCTTAATTGTCATTTATTTATTTATGCATTTAAGCATAAATATCAAACATTTATTTTAACTTTGTTTCTATAAAAATTAATTGTGTTTGTGATGCGTTACTTCCTTGTGGCATTTATGCAAATTCGAAGAACACAACACTTCTGGTAGCAAAAACTCTATACTTAAGAACTTTAACATGTCTTATCTTGACTTGTTGTGTTTTGATCTGTCTTGCTCCCTCACACATGCATACGAATACACTTAAAGCAGTACAATCATATTACTTTTTTTTTCGTTTAATTTTACACTCGGCAAACAAATTTGTGTTATAAAAATAAGAAACTTAAAAATCAGTAAAAAATCATCTATAATTTTTTTAATTGCATGTTGCATGAATGTGTGTGTTGCCATGTGTTGCCATTTCAAATTCTTGATTTCTTATATTCTACACATGGAGTAACAGAAACCGTCAAGCAGAACAATTGTAATAAATACACTTTTGTATTAATGATGATGGTGATTGGTTTGAAGATGTAAATGCGAGGGACGTCACAGAACGTTAAACATTGCAAATTGGTAACTTGTAGAATGAAGTTCAAATACTTTGTTAACCAAATGCTCGCCCGCATGCCATAGATTATACGATGGAAAATCTTCAGTATCGCAAATGCATGCATTAAAGCCCATACAGAGGTTACAGTATATCGAAGCTTCCTTATCCCTCTTTTGTAATGGTTGATAAAATTTCGGCCATAAAAAGAGAGGTAAAATGGCTAAGAAAATACATTTTTTTTATTTTACCATACACAGTATACATATGCGGGTAAAGTATGCAGGTAAAGTATAGTAATCGTAAAAAAATCGATGTCAGGATTTCAACGGACTTATACGTTTTGAGGTCTCCTGAATCCATATTGACTATTTTGGCGATGACTTTATAGCGATGTCACTATTTTTCTAGAGGCTCTACAGGTCATATCGTTTGACATATCAAAATGAAGACCTGAAAAGTTTTTGAGCATAATCGAGAGGGGACAAGGGGTAGTTTACTCTTGACACTCCAAACCGAAAATAATTATTTTTGATTTGATTTGATTCGAATCGAATATACTTTGAACTTTTATTCTTTATGTAATATATCCATGTTTCCATCAGGTATGGTAAAGTTGAGTGTAGGCCACTCCAGACTTATTTGGTATAGTTTTGGGTGCAATTGCTGGCACGAAAACTAGCTAACACATTTTGAAGATATTTCAGGTAAAGGAGGTCCCGTTGTATTGTTTACACGATAACTGGCTTAATTTCACAGACACTTTGACCCCACTACTACTGAAAAACACTGGCTACTCTTGTTGGGTGCCCCAGAAACAAGTAAGCACATTCGTGACTATACTGACGGGATACATAGCTGAATTTCAACCCTAGAACTCGTTTGAATATACGGACATGTACATGCCTAGAAATATAATAGTTTAAGTACTTGCTAGATCTATAGCCGTTTAAATAATTTCAGCCAATAGCGCTATCGGTAAATTGTTGCAAACTTCAGAAGGAATTATTTGAGATCACACAGACCATATTGCTGTCATAAGGTTACCATTTCAATTTCGAGGCTTATTTAGCTTCAATATGGCATTTAGAGACCCCCGAAAACACACTGCGAGATGGCGAATTATTTCTACCAGGAACACTCATTCATTTTTAAAAGCCTTTAAAAAAATCGGATGGTAATAAAGGTAATGAGGGACCCTCTAAGATTCATTAAAGTAATATTTGAGCAGGAGTTATTTCGAACCGTGCAAACGAGAAGAATTTTATCTTCAGTGTTATTGCAAAAAAAATTGTTTCCCTGGTGGAGATTCCTTTAAAAACAATGAATTTTATCTTCAGTATTATTGCAAAAAAAATTGCTTCCCTGGTGGAGATCCCTCAAAAACAAAACCTATATTGGTAGCCTAATAGGGCGCTGCGTGATAGGTATATACAATTATTAGAATGAATTTTCCATAAAATATTTCCCTAGAGTTATCAGGAGAGAGAAGGAGCTGACTGTAAAACGCTACCTCTGCTGTTTAGCAGCGCAGGCTACCTAAAAGGCAACTTTTCTTTTCAAACCAATGCTGGATGTACTTGAATACTCAACGTACTGTGGCATAGAAAGAAGAAAAATATTTATTCAAGATCTGGTATAAGAATATTAAACTTAATGTGAATTTCCATTAATTCTCAAAGCACCAAGCCAAGTCAATTGGTTGGTGTAACAAATGCTAACCAATACTACATATAACCGGGCTAGATTATTCGCATACTACTATCGTCTTCGTTCTTCGCAATGAGAAAAAAATGTGCGTCTAAATTTAAAATAAACCTTGAGATTTATTTAGCAGAGTACTTTAGAAAAACAAAATAGGCCTCCTAAAAAATTTAGCATTTTTCGGTAATAAAACCAGGGTTTTCCCCGTTTATAAAAATGGTTAAAGGATGGATATTCGACTTAAAAGTTTTTAACAAACGAACTCTCAATATAAGGGGCTGAAAAGAAAGATAGCGCTTTCAAAGTAAGCGATAACATTTGCGCTTGCGTCAGTATTTTTATATTGCATTTTAGAGAGAGAGAGATGTATATTGCTCTCTCTAAATTATATGATTTAATTGTGAATAAATTATGGGGTTTTGAACCCAGTTCCCATATTTGAAATTATTGTTTTACAGTTGCAGATGTTTTCTTTTTGCAATAAGAATAATTCTCGGTCAATCCTCGTACCCATTTGCATATTTTAAAATAAATGAAAAGCAATAATAAGTTCAATCGTGCTTAAGAGCAACTTTTACTAAAAAATTCTGATATAATCAGTACTGCAATATTTTTGTTTAATAAATCTATATGTAAAGTTTTTATTTGCTCGTTGCCCTTCTGCTTATTATAAATATAAAAAATGCCTTTAACTGGCTTTTAACTAAATACGAAATACCTCGCTAATTCTCTCTATATCTTTTTGCCTTTCCTTATACTTTGTTCAACAAAATAGCATTTTTAAAAGTTATAATTTATTCATAAATTACAAGAGTCTTATCAAGAAGGTACTCGTTTGAGAAAGGAAGGATTCATGTGCATATTTGCTTAATATATGATTGCAAGCTTCCGGTATGTGCATCTGATGTTATTATGTTCCTTTTTATGAAGACTTTATGTGGCACTTAACCCATTATTTTATATTCATACTTTTGAAACGAAGAAAACTGAAGAGCAGGAGCGTCTTTTTAAAGTTGTGTGTCTTACTTTGTCGTATGCTTGATAACAACTATTAATTAGAGCCCTAAGATATGCTTCGTTTTTTTTTTTAAAATACATTTTATTGGTCAGCTGGGCTGTTAGATATGTTAATTTCTAGCCAAAATTAGGAATTTCTTTCCGTAAGGGTTGTTTTAAAAGATTATTTTTAATATCTAAATGCAATATTGTTACGAACCGGTTTCTGTCTAGCTCTTTTCTGACTCAGGAGGTTCCAACTCTTCTCGCCAGCCGCATATTCGAACATATACAAAGAATATATACAAAGATGCACTACATAAAGTATACCACACAAAGAATCTCGAGACAGATGGTCGTCTCCATTGCCCTCCCAACCAAGTCATAGCACTGCTATCAAAATTTTGCTTTATTACTATTTAGCTTTGCCCAGTTGCTAAATATTCGTAAACAACAATTTTTAGGGTTCCATACCCAAAGGGTAAAAACGAAACCCTATTGTTTTCGCTACAATGTCTGTCCGTCTTGAAATCTTCACAGATGATGTATAGCTATTGCCACTATAGCAACAAATACTAAAACGTATAGGGTGTTCCAATAGAGAGGTGTTATTCACGAATATGTGTTTATTTCTTGAACTGTAGGAGGCATAGACTCAAGATTTAAAAACAGTAATTAAAACTTAGTTCGCTATATAAACAAGTATAAAAAAATAAACCTAAAAATTAAAGGGTGTTCCGATAGCGTCGTGATTTTCATGTATAGGGCCTAAGTTTTGAACCATAATAGGTAGACTATTGATATTTTCACAGAAGGTGTAAAACTGTGGCCGCTTTAGCAACAAATCTTAAAACTTATAAGGTGTTCCGATAGAGAGGTGTTATTCACGAATGTGTGTTTATTTCTTGAACTGTAGGAGGCATACATTAAAAATTTAAAAACAGTAATTAAAACTTAGTTCGCTTTATAAACAAGTCAAAAAAAAACCTAAGAATTAAAGAGTGTTCCGATAGTGTTGTGAATTGCATGTATAAGGCCTAAGTTTTGAACCATAATAGGTAGACTCTTGAAATTTACAGAAGGTGTATAACTGTTACCACTATAGCAATAAATACTAAAACTTATCGGGTGTTCCGAAAGTGAGGTGTTATTTGCCTTTATGTCTTTATTTCTTGAGCTATAGGAGGCGATAATAAGTAGAATCTTGAAGTTTATACAGGAGGTTTATTACTATGGAAGCTATAACAAATAATAAAAAATAAAAGGGTGTTCCGACAGTGACGTGATTCTCATATATAACGCCTAATTTCTTGAACCGTAATAGGTAGACCCTTAAAATTTTATACAGGAGATATGTTGCCACGGCCGATATGGCAATTAATAAAAATTAAAGGGTGTTCCGACAATGACATGTTTTTCACGTATAGTAACTTATTTTTTTAATCGAAATAGGTAAACTCTTGATATATTCATAGAATAAAAATTTTCATGGCCGTTATAAGAAATAACAATATTAAAGGGTGTTCCGACAGAGTCATGATTTTTACTTAAATAGCCTTATTTTTGAACCGTAATAGGTGAGTTGTTTACAGTAGATGTTATACTTCGACCGCTGTAACAATTACTAATTACTAAAGGGTGATCCATCAGTGACATGTTTTTCACGTATATTACCTTATTTTCTTTACCGCAATAGGTAGGCCTGATATTTTTAGAGAAAGTGTATTACCATGGCCGTTATAACAACAATTCCCAAAATTCAAAGGGTGTTCCAATAGCGATGCAATTTTCGCGAATATGACTTTGATTTTAAAAATAAAGGGTGCCCCATAAGACATGAACAAATTAACAACTTGAATTTTTAAAGGCGTACTAAACATAGTACGGAACCCTACGTGTGTGAGACTAACTCACACTTGACTGATTTATTTGTAGTATATTTATTTAAAATAATCAAAAATTATATTAATAAAATTTAATGATTGCCACTTCAACTCTGTTGAATCAGAAACTTTAGCGAGGCATTCAATTTTTAAAATTAAGTGGAACAGTGCGAAAGAATTGCTCTTGCAGAGGCTTAATATAATTTGGTTCTTTCCAATGTTGCTTTTCATTATCACCATGACATTATATGTACTAATGATATCTTTTAAGTGGCTGCAGCTATTATTTTTAGTAGAACACATAGATCAAGAGCCAAGTTAAAGACAAATTGTGCTTAGCATCTAATTTTATTTTTTTTTTCTATTTATCTGCAAAAACTTTATTAGAAATTACTGACTTTTCATTGACACTGAAGACTTTCAGATGCGGCACACTTCTAGTGTTTTTTCAAAATCAACAACACCCAGAATTCCATCAGAATTTGATTTATTTTCAACGTACAAGTCGTGTTTAAATTTAAGTCCTGTATGTACCCTGTCGGAAATGGAACTAACCCATGACTTGTCACGCGCATAGTTCTGAAGTGATAGGGAGCAGTTCGATTTCTAACACTTTATATGAAAGGGACCTGTCACTTTTACATGGCGTTGGCCTTAGAGAGGGTCAATTGCCACTTTTCATTCATCTTGTGTTATATCAATGAAGTAAATTGAAAGTTGAACACTAAAAATCTATTCCTGATAAACCACATTCCAGAGGTGTGATAGTTAAAGCTTCAGTTATTAATTATGGCAAACACTCCAAATCAATCGCACGTTATTTATGATTATTTTTAGAACGGTGTTGCAGCAGTGCCCTCTTGTGTAATGTAGTAGGTATATTTGTAGAATGTTAGCTAAGCTAGCGTTGCCAATTTATTTTATTAATACATATCAGAAAAATTGATGCTGCCACAGCTGAGTATTGAACTCGTCACCATTGCTTAAGGCCAGGATTCACTATCCTACGCAATCGTACGATTCACTCACAAAAAAAATCTGACAGAATTCTTTTCTACTCAAAAAATCGTTTCAAAATGGCGATATAGATGACACACTATCATACAAAATAATATTTTGCTACTCTGATCGCAGCTGTTATGTACGAGTAAGTCAGAACTAAGAATATATAGGTATATTATACCTATATATTCTTAGGACATAATGATCTTAGATACTTCTTGAAAAAGATTCGACTTTGTGATGATGATATCTGCAGATGGTGTGGCGAAGAAGAGGAAAACACATTACACTATCTTTGTCAATGCCCTGCGTTATCACACAGCCGTAAGAAATGTTTTGGCTCTTTTTTCTTTCAGAATATGGAGGACTTGAAGGGTATGGGAGCTAAGCAAATTGTCAAATTTACGAAGTCCACGGGACTACTTAGTGGGAGTTATTAAATCATCAGAGGAGTCACTATGGATCAATAATGGTCTTGTGAATCCACACAAATTTAATTATGTGTGATCCTCTATTAACCTAACCTAACCTACTCTGATCGCATGAAAAAATACTATTTTATGAATTTACTACAACTTGGTTAAAAGACCAGAAAGTCATGGAAACTCAAGGTAAGACGATACTTACACACTGTGCCTGAAAAAAGGCTGAGACGCTAGAGCACATTGTGTGTGAATGTCCAGCAAACAGGCTAACATTGGATTTGGGACCACGGGCAGAAGCATATTTTATGTGGATGCTATGGGGACCTTAGCTTGAAACAAATGTTACTAGAGCCTCTGTGATGAGTAGGAAAGTTTGTGACGAGGAGGAAAGTCGAAATTTATAACTCAATGCTAATAAAATTGACAACTAATTATCCAATCAAATGAACTACCCACCTGTGTATTTTATTTTAATTTAATAAAAATACCTTTTTAATTTATATTTAATTTGATTGAGTATCATTAACCAATCCTAAGGAATAGATTTTGTTATATTTTTCTTTTTTGTTTAAAAGATTTTTTTTCTTTCTTCCTAATATAATTTTTTCAAAATTTAATAAATAATTATTTTAAGAAAGAATTATAAAATATTTAGTTAAAAAATAAAATAATTTAATTTTATTATACATTATTTGGATTTATTTTATATTATTAAAAATAAATTTTATTTAATTTATTTAAAACTTCAAATTATGTTTCACTTTCCTTCAGTTTAAATTATATAAATTTTATTTTATATGAACTATTTTTGTTTTAATCGAATATTAAATTAATGACCTAAAAATATGTGTTTTTTAACCGACTTCAAAAAAAGAAGGAGGTTATCAATTCGTCTGTGTATTGCTTTTCACAGTTCAAAATTTTAAAAATTAAAGGGTGTCCCCATACAACATACATGTTTTTTACTTGTATTATGAACTTTATAGGTCACCAATTAAAAATTTAAAAAAAGTGCGTAATTAAAAAATAAAATTAAAAATTAAAGGGTGACCCCATAGGTTACTTAATTTCAGCTTTATTCTCCTATCTTTTGAACCGTTATAGACAAACACTTGAAAGTTGCACAGAATGTTCGTTACTATGTCTGTTATGATAAGTATAAATATTTAAAATTATAAATTAAAGGGTGTCCCATTAGTTGGTTTATTTTGATATATATATGGCGAAACTTTTGAACCGTTATAGACAGACAGTTGAAATTTACAAAGAACTTGTATTGCTAAGTCCGCTAAAATAACAAGTGTAAAATATGAATTTGGAAATTAAAGGGTGTCCCCATAGTTAATGTAAAAGTAATATATATGGCCAAACTTTTCAACTGTTATAGATAGACAGTTGAAATTTACAAAGAACCTATATTGCTTAGTCCGCTATTATAACAAGTATAAAATTTGGATCTATAAATTAAAGGGTGTCCCCATTATTGATGCAATTTGACCATTATATCCTCATCTTTGGAACCGTTATAGACAAACATTTGAAAAATAGACAGAATGTTCACTACTATGTCTGGTATAACAACAAGTATAAATATATAAAATTGGAAATTAAAGGGTGTCCCAATAGTTAATGTAGTTTGATGTATATGGACACAAAGTTAAAATTTAAAAAGAATCTGTATGACAAAGTCCTCTTTAAAAAGTATTTATATTAAAATTTTTATTTAAAGGGTGTCCCAATAGGTGACGTCATTTGATATATATATGACCCTATCTTTTAAACAGTTATTGATAAACACTTAACAATTAGACAGAATGTCCATTACTATATCTGTTATAATAAATATAAATATTTAAAATTATAAATTACAGGGTGTCGCAGTAGTTTATGTAATTTGATGTATATGACCAAACTTTTAAACCGTTACAGACAGACGGTTGAAATTTATAATGAACCTGTATTGCTACGACCGCTATAACTAGTATAAAATTTGAATTCGGAAATTACAGGGTGTCGCAATAGTTACCGTCTTAAAGAAACATGATTTTAAGTTTGTCTGTTTTGAAGCCGGTTTTTTTTTTTTGCAAGAATTATTTATTTATATAATATAATAATATTTATTTATTTATATAATATAATAATATTTATATTATTGTGTACATTATTTAATATGTCATTCTTTCATAAAGAGTTTAGGATTTAATCCTCTTCTGCTTAAATATAACAATAGTAATTTTATAATAAGTTGTCTTACAATATTATTAATTATTAAGTGAAAACATTTCAAAAAACCTTAATGAAAAAAAAAATTGTTACTTTTTTACAAAAAAAGTTAGTTTTTTTTTCAATTCAAACTAAAACTTACCTTTTGTAATTATTTCACTGTTCAGTTTAAAACTTGAAAAATTTTCGATATTTTTTCTTTCTGGTTTATTTTCGAATAATTATTTTATTTAATATTCTGTAACTTTTGCACTTCAACTTTCACACCTCAAACGTTAATTATTTATGGTTTGTTGTTATTTTCATTATATAAATTTCGTTTCAATTTACTTAAAACGTTAGACGCCACCAACAAGTTACGACTGGTTGAATTGATAACAAATGCTGCAATATTTATACCAATTTATTCAAATTTACGAAGATATATCGTTCAGAGTCGTGTTTGCAATGTAATAAAATTGTTGCTATTGAGTTTGCATTACATACATAGTTGATAGGAAATTCTCGTTGCTATTGTTTTTATTTTTTTTTTTTAATTAAAAATGAAGCAACAAAAGCTTTTACTCTATGGTTTAAAACTGAGATATGGCGTGTAAAAAATGGATAAAATGACCAGGTCGATGTCTAAGCTAAAAACGGTAAAATTTAATTATGTAACAGTATAGTGGGAGAAAGAGTTTGTTTATTAAAGCCCACTTTCACTTTGTTTTGGTCAAAAACAGGTTGTTTACAACATGACGTCATTACTACTCACAATATAGGGGTAGGGGTTTTACGAAGGCAGTCGCAGTTACAAAACATTTTTTAATTATTAAGCTTAATTTTGAGGTTAATTTAGGTTAGGTTTAAAGGTCACCTTCAATAACTCACAATACTCTATGTTTGTCTAAATTTCTACACCTGAATTCCTTCAAATTCGGTCAGTGTCATAATGGATGTTATGTTTACTCTTCTTCAATTAAAGGAATACTCATCACAGGGAATGATCACATACTCCATATATTATATAATATCCTGTAAAAATGCATATATGTAGATGTGATATAGATATTCTAAGTCCCCTTTTACAATAGACAGAAACAGGGCAGACAGACGAGATTTGTAGGCAAGAGGTTGAAGAGGTAGAGTGTGTATTTCATGGACATTTTTTCGTTTCTCTCTTCTGCTTCTCGCTTTTTTCTGTGTTGCTTCACATTATGTTTCTCAAGTCGGCATCTACTTGCTTAAAATTTCTGAACAAAGTACATATACCACACACATGTAAAGTAAATAAATCCGAAAATGGAATGTGCAAAAATCTGTCTGTCTTGTTTATGTCCAATTGTAAAAGGTTTAAGACAGAGCAAAAGAGAATTCAAAAAATGTCTGCCCTGTTCCTGTATATTGTAAAAGTAGTCTAAGAAAGTCCCTTTGTTACTTTTTTTATATTTTTAGAAAAAAAAGTCTAAATTATTCTAGATCTTGCCTTTAAGTGCCGATTTATAATCGATTTATAATCAATAACCACTCTAACCCCCCGTCTACATTAGCCATAAATTTGTCTTAACATTCGTCATATAAAAAACACATTATTTTTAATACTGCCGTTTTTTATATGAAGTTTGATTAATGTTAAGACAAATTGATGGCTGCATTGATGTTAAGACAAATTTATGACTGCAGATGGGGGATAAGATGGCAATTTTCTTGATAGCTATTGTAGACATGGTTGTCAGATCTGGTGATTTCTCCCCAAACGTGACGATTTTTAAACTTATTTGGCGACATGGCGATTTTTAAAATAAATGGCGATTTTGTTGGCTTTTTTTCATTGGGTTTGGTCAAGATTTAAAACTGGATTCAAAATGGACGATGAAGACATTGAAGCTATAAAAGTGAATTTTTTTATATTTAACAATTATTTTAATGTTTAATTAACAAATAGACTTCCAAAATTTTTTATGAATCCTAATATATATTTAGATGCTTTTAAAACACAATTGAAAATATTACCTTTTGGGTTAATTGGATTTTTGGGAATTTTTAAAACTTGGATGGGATTTGTGTTATTTATAAAAATAAACCGTATATATAAAAACTTTCATAAAATTATAAAAATTCATAAAAAAAAGTTTGATAGTAAAAATTTTATAGCAAAACACAAACATTTAATTTGAACTCATTTAATTTGAACTCATGCCTTCGCTTTTTGGCAAAAAAAAAATTTGTTTGCCAAATCCCCCATAGTGCGTTGTTAATAATTTATTTACATACATACAAATTTCATCATGTTTGACATCCTCCCTTTTAAAACAAACATAATTATAATCATTCATAACTTTGGTTGTGTAAAACATTAAAAAACACTTAAATCGCTATATGATCCGGACTTTGTAGGATTTATTTACTTTTTCACAGCACCACTGGTTTGTAGATTTTTAATTACAACAAAAGTTTATATGACTTAAATTTGCTAATAATACAACACAGTAGCTATTTGGTGATGAAAGAACTTAAGTTAACGAAAAGTAAAAATTATTAATATTCTTTGTTTTTAATAAATTTTTGGGCTTTATTCCCAATGTGTTCCATTAAACGCTGAACTTTTTTCATTTTAGATCAGCAGAATTGTTACTCCATACCCTTAGTAGAGCAGTTTATTTAATGTTATCCTTTTGTCAGCGACTTATGTGTTAGTTGGATTGGTAAGATATTGCTTCGAAAATTTTAATTTGAAACTTGACCAAGATACATACATATGTATGTGATAAAGATAAAGACCGACCGACTTAGTTTTATCAGGTTATTGCCTAGCGCCTATTATAAGAGTACCAACGGAACCCTATTTCTGTTACTTTGATGTCTATCCGTCTGTCCCCATCCAGACGTGTAGTTTTTGTTTCTGCAATTTTCCTAATTTCCTTTTGAAGTTGCAAATGTGTCCGTCCATACATAAAGTCGAATAGAACGAACATCAGTTAAAACAGAGAAAGAGAGAGTCTTAGCAGAGTTGCATGTGCATGGTAAAGTCTGCAACACATGTTTTTGTTGTTGGGAGAGCAAATAAAATGGCAGCGGGTACGATGTTTCGTGTACTTAAAACTTAGCTGCGACTCCCTATTGTTGTATTTGTTTGCTCATTTCGACATCAGGATGACTTTATAAAAGTATACAGTCGTCAGAAACAATATTTTTAAAGCATGGACACGAATGCAACTTCGAAAGAGAATTTAAAAAATGTTTCAGAAACAAATATTGCAAGTGTGGAACGGGAGAAAGGAAGCGAGTACCTTCATTCGGCTTGCCTCTCTAACCTACAAACTCACGAGTTGCAAAGCAAAAGTTTCAATGTCTGGATCAGACAAACGATGGATGGGAGGCATTAAGAAGTACTGGTAAACTGGAATAACAATTATAAAAAAATAGAATCTCCTTCTTATATGCTGGGCCTTTTTATTGCACAGAACCTATCAGTTATTGCACAATAAAATTGCAAATGTAGGGATACCCTAAGAGGGAAGGGTAACGTATGTATTTTTAGTATCTTAGTATGTGTGTTTAGTATTTTCCCTAAATACCAAATGGATTGTGAAAAATATTTTAAAAAGCTTATAAATATAAGCCTTCAGCTTGAAAAAGTTTTTAGAATTTATTTAAAAAATGATATCGTAACAATTGTAGAAAAATCAAAACGGAACCCTTATGAAAATATTATATGTACATGATGAAGAAACGCTTATATTTGTAATTGTAGAATACTCTTATAGAAACAATATTTTATTAATTTGTTTAATCTTCTTTATATAATCTTCTTTACATAATTGTAGACTTATATTCGCAAATAATGTATATTTGTATGTACATTTGTATGTATATTTGTATGTACATATATGTAATTTGTGGCTAATTTCCACAAAAATGTTCACCTAAAGAAATTTAAAGAGCAATGGAGCACATAATCAAGTTTTCTCAAATCTCATAATCCCCTCTAACCAAGGCGAATTCATACCAGGTGGAGTCGATAGCCCAGCTCGTTTTTTTTTTTTTTGCTAATGTCTTGTCAAAAGTATATTTTTTCAAATGAGCTAATCTAATGTCAAAGTTGTTGTTTTGTTGTAGTTGTTGCCCTACTGCTCACACCTGGTATGAATTCGCCTTGCCTCTAACTATATATATATATATATATATATATATATATATATATATATATATATATATATATATATATATATATATATATATATATATATATATATATATATGTGTGTGTGTATGTATGTGTATGTATGTGTATGTATGTATGTATGTATGTATGTATGTATGAATGTATGTATGTACATCTTTCCAGAATAGTCAATACAATATTTAGAACACAACACTACTATGAAGGAACACTGCCTAGGAGAGAATGCATAGCTTGCTTATAACGAGTAATTTTTTAAGAGCTTGAGAACTTTTTTTTTAAAAAAAAACGCATAAAATTTGCAAAATCTCATCGGTTCTTTATTTGAAACGTTAGATTGGTCCATGACATTTACTTTTTGAAGATAATTTCATTTAAATGTTGACCGCGGCTGCGTCTTAGGTGGTCCATTCGGAAAGTCCAATTTTGGGCAACTTTTTCGAGCATTTCGGCCGGAATAGCCCGAATTTCTTCGGAAATGTTGTCTTCCAAAGCTGGAATAGTTGCTGGCTTATTTCTGTAGACTTTAGACTTGACGTAGCCCCACAAAAAATAGTCTAAAGGCGTCAAATCGCATGATCTTGGTGGCCAACTTACCGGTCCATTTCTTGAGATGAATTGTTCTCCGAAGTTTTCCCTCAAAATGGCCATAGAATCGCGAGCTGTGTGGCATGTAGCGCCATCTTGTTGAAACCACATGTCAACCAAGTTCAGTTGTTCCATTTTTGGCAACAAAAAGTTTGTTAGCATCGAACGATAGCGATCGCCATTCACCGTAACGTTGCGTCCAACAGCATCTTTGAAAAAATACGGTCCAATGATTCCACCAGCGTACAAACCACACCAAACAGTGCATTTTTCGGGATGCATGGGCAGTTCTTGAACGGCTTCTGGTTGCTCTTCACTCCAAATGCGGCAATTTTGCTTATTTACGTAGCCATTCAACCAGAAATGAGTCTCATCGCTGAACAAAATTTGTCACATTTGAACATTTCGAACCGAACACTGATTTTGGTAATAAAATTCAATGATTTGCAAGCGTTGCTCGTTAGTAAGTCTATTCATGATGAAATGTCAACGCATACTGAGCATCTTTCTCTTTGGCACCATGTCTGAAATCTCACGTGATCTGTCAAATACTAATGCATGAAAATCCTAACCTCAAAAAAATCACCCATTAGTTACTCACTATTAACCACATTTTTTAAGATTGCCCCAGAAGCACCACAAATGAGACGCTTTAAGAGATCCTATGCTGCAATAGCAAGAACTCTTAGTAGATCTGCCAATGAAATTTAAACTATTAATTTGTGGTGTAGTGGCCTAATAGCCCAAAACATTAATTTCTCTATTTTGTACATTTATTTTTAAGTTTTTCAGAAAAAAAAAAAATATGTATAATAATAGTTTCTTAATCATTGTAAAAAATTATTGTGAATTTATATTTTCTAAATATTAATATAATCGAAATTAAGAAAATATTAAAACAGCCTATTATTTATAAGGTTATTCACAAGTTGTATTCTAGTTTGATTGCTATATGGTATCTTGGGTTTTTTCTAAATTTTTTGTATTTTTATAAATATATTTTAAACAATATTATTTTACTGTAACGAATTGCAAATTTTTCGCTTCCTATTAACGTTGGGCGTTGTGAATTAAAAGTTATAGTTTAGAGCAGACGTATAAATTTCAATTTAAAATGGTTTTTAACACACAAAAAGCATAACCAGTGAGTCTAATTTTTTAATTTAACGATAAGACTTGATTTTTTTAACTTCAGGTGTAGCTGGAAAATTTATATGTTTGCTCGTTTAAAAACTTAAGATTGTTGTTGTTGCAAAATAAATAAAAATAACTTTTACGTAACTTACACCATGAAATCGTTTCATGAAATTTCTTCAATTCTCTTTTGAACTTTCTTGTTTTTCCTTGCCTCTCTACACCTCTTGCCATCACAAAACCGGTTTCATGCAACTGATTTCATGAAAAATGTCATCGTGTAATTTAGCTATTTGATAAAAAGTACTGCGTTACTAATGCTCTGAATATTATGTGGAAATGGTTCCAGAGTTGTATGGCATATGTATGTATATAAAAAAAGTAGTATAACTTTGTCTCTATTAGATCGTAAAAATTGAAGATTCCTTGGTGTAGAACATTTGTAGAAAAATTAAATCAAAGGAAATACTAAATAATTTCTTTGTGAACTGAGAAACTCTATCGTATCTTCTCAGGTTACCCACAAAAAAAAATGTTCCGATTTCATAAAGAATTCGTAACGACTAGTCGATAAAATCTTCCGATTTCGGAACCAAAATAATACCGAAATCGTAACGATTTTTATATGAAAGGGTTGACACGACTTTGAAACGATATGTAGTTACAAAATCGCAACGATATTTAAGTACGAAATCGTAACGACATTTAGGTACGAAATCGCAACGACATGTAGGTACGAAGTCGCAATGAAATGTTGTCTGTGGGTATAAGCTAAAATATTGTTCTCTGAAAGTTAAGTGAATATATTTAATAATTATTGAATGATTTGATATTCAAGCCAATACTTTACCGTAATTAATTCGATTTCAATTGTCCATCTTGTTTATAAGTACATATTTATTAAATTTTTTCGTATTTACTACAATTTTTTTCATTTAATACAATTGTGGTTTTTATTTTTTTACATATAAACCAAAGTTTTATATATTTTTTTATTTTTTCAGACAAACAACCGAAATGTCTTAACAATTTCGTTATTTTTTTAAGTTTTCAGACAAACTACCGAAGTGTCTTAACGAATTCGTTACGATAAGTCTGATTTCCGACAAACTACCGAAATGTCTTAACGAATTCCTTACGACAAGTCTGACTTCAGAAAAAATTGAAAGCTTTGGTTTAGTGGGTATATACATATGTATGTATGTATGTATGTATGAATGTATGTATTATATGTAAAGAAGTTCTTAATTTTCGTTTTTCATCGGCACTCAGTGATGGCAATAAGTAGGCTTTGGCTAATAATATTCTGAAATAGTGGAGTAATGTTCTACAACGAGAAAAATGTATGGTATGTTAACCATACAATTTTCTCGTTCTATGTCCATTAAAGAGTAAAATTAAAGATGGCACCCAAATTCTTTGCTTTCTTTGATATTCTCAGCTCAATTTTAAGCTAAAAGTTGATATACATTTTGCTTTTATAGGATAAACCCAGATCATTTTAAATGGCCGATTTATTTATTGCTAAGAGCCCTAAACTTTTTTTTTATTCTTAAACAAAAAATAGGCAATGATAGAGGTACAAAAACAAAGCGCCAGGGTATGATATCCTTAGTTTCCTCCAAAATTTGCAGGTGAGATCTATACCTTCGTATAGGAAGTAGTGCTGGCAAAGTATTGAGTGGTGGGTACCGAGTACTCTATACTCGATCATTTTTTGCGTACTCAATACACAAGTATAGTTAGTCGATACTTTTACGGTAGTATTTTTAGAAATAAATACATATATAAAAATATTAGGCAACTACAACGATAAATTTCCTCTCTTAGTATGTAAATAGAAGTATTGAGTACTATTGAGTACCCAATTGGAAAGTATTGAGTTGTATCGAGTAATTAAAAGTAGTAGAAATTGCCAGCACTAATAGGAAGTAATACTCCAAATTCAGCTAGGTAAAATTTAAATGAGTTTAATGATGTTCCTCGAGTGAAGACTTGTGTTTACTTGTACTGGAGGAACACACTTAACTTTAATGGTTTTCCCCCAGTTAAGAAATTGAGTTTAATGGTACTCCTCCAGTGGAAGATAATAAATAAAAATGGTGCTCCACCAATTTACGACTTATTAAATAAAAATTACTAGGTTATGCACAATATCCCTAACGATTACACGTGTTTGATAAAAGCAACCACCAATAACAGTACCGCAACACAGCTATTTGAGAAAGCCAATCAGCCAGTGTAAGAGTGAGACGCAAACCAATCGAAGGCCGAGCAACAAGGGTGGCCTGATTGACTTTAATCGATAACGACAATGACGCATGTTGTTTTACAACTCAGAGCTACTTTACGACCCTAAAGTCGTCTTAGTAATGCCACTTTAGATATTGGAAAAGATACAGCCTATACATTTGGATTTTCATAACTTTTAACTGAGTGTTAAGATCATTAGACCACATCTGGTCCTTGAGGAATTCCACTGGAAACTGACAGCCAATAATATACCGGATTTCTTCTGCAACTTCAGACAATGCTGTTATGCATCCATGTTTTTGTCTAAAGTTGTAAAGTAACATTTAAAAATTTACTTATGCAGGAGTTTTTATTTTTAACATTGGGTTTTTATATAAAGTTTGAGTTTTGTTAAGACAAATTGACGGCTAATGCAGACAGGGGTAACACCCCGTCTTCTCGATTAAGTTTGACTTTTTAAGAAAAATAAATGGCTAATATAAATGGGAGTAAGACCCCGTCTTCACGAGCCATCGATATGTCTTGATAAAAGTCAAACCTCGTATTAAAAACGGGTATGTCTGTAATCCGAAACCGAGTGAAATTGAAATCGAATAAATTTTTAAAGAAAAATATAACTTAGTTGCGCCTATTTTTTTAAAACACTAGCAATCCAGGAAGTTATGTGAATGGTCTTTAATCAAATGTATAAAAAATAATATCAAAATGTTGTAAGCTTTAAAAGTTATGACAATTTAAAATTTCATTCACACATACCCGAAAACTTTATTTTAATACTGTTCTTTATATAAAGTTTGTCTTGTCATGACAAATGGTTGGCTCGTGAAGACGGGTGTAAGGTTTACATAATATTCCATTATTGTAACCTAGAGTCTACACCTGACAAAAGTTTGTGTTGACAAAAGTCGAACTTCATATAAAAAACCCAGTATTAAAAATAATGAGTTTATTTTAATATGAAGTTTGACTTTTATCGAGACAAATTTTTGTCAGGTATAGACACTAGGTAAAGTTCTGTAATTAGTGTCGAAAATATCTCGTTTATAAAATAAAAGGTGCTGTCAAGTTTTCGGCATCATTCAATCTGCCAGATTACGCACTTTCACTGTTTTATCTATATTTTCTCTTTTTTTCGACTTATCTTTTTCGGGGAAAAAAATATCCTACAAGAACAGATATACTAAGGTCCCTTCTGATAAAATGTTGTTGTAATTCATATTCTTTGTATCATGGATTTTACCTGACGCGAACACAGACGGACAAATATTCCAAAAACCAGCAAAAAAATATTTCATGTACAGAAGGGATCCTATTAGTTTTATTATACATATCGTTTGCCTCAGGTAGAAAAGAATATAGATAAACTGTAGATAAGGTCACAGATAAATATTGTGGAAACAATAATTTTCAGGAAAAGTTTTTTTTTTTTTTAATAAAAACATACCATTCCTTGTTGTTAATTCTCTGTTTATTATGACTGCCCCTTGTTTAATGCATGTTTAATTTTATTTAGTTGCCGCATGTAAATATGTAACAGTTTCTTTAGTTTTAACACATTCTATACATTTTTTAATATAGTACAACAATAACTTAGCTACAAACTATTGGATTTTAATATCCACTATATATGTTAATTTGTTAAAATGCTTAGAAAGTACTATATCTAATAAAGGGTATTTTTTTAAAGTTGTCCAACTTTGAATTGCTTCAGTTGATTTTGCCAATGTCTTGTCAAAAATATATTATTTTGTAAAAGCTAGTAAAATTTTAAAGTTATTTTATTGCAGTTATTGTCTTAGTTTAAGTTTTTTTTATTTGAAGTTTGACTTTTGTTAAGACATTTTAATGGCTTAAGCCGTCTCCATTAGTCATTAACATGGCTTAACAAAAGTCGAACTTTATATAAGAAATCAGTATTAAAAATAATGTTTTTTGATATGAAGTTTGACTTTTGTCCATACATGTTGAAGGCTAAGGACGACGCGGGGTTATGTAAACAGGGGGTTTACAGTTTTAAAAATAATGATTTTTATATAAAGTTTGACTTATGTTAAGACATGTTTATGGCTAATGATGACGGCGGGGTTAGCCTACTAACAATAAAATGGCAAACAAACAAATTATTATAGATCTGCTAGATCTAACAACCATAGGACGAAGTAATTGCTGGCCACAAATGGAACGTTTAAAAAAACACCTTGTAAAAAAAACACTGCAAAAATTACATGAAGAAATATGATCTCCGTATAAATGTGATTTATATTAACATAACGCACACTAAATCATAAACAGCCACAACTCAAAATTTAATTAAAATTGTTTTTTTTTTAATAAACTAGTTCACAGATCAAATCTCTAAGAAAATTTCCTTTGCATTTCTGTGTTCTTTAACTGGAAAAATACCGTTTCTGTGATACTGAATTTAATTATAAATTTAAAACCATGATTACAGAAACAGTTTTTTGCCTGTCCTAAATATTTATGAATTTTTAGTGTGAGATATGTAAATTTTAATGCACTTCATTGAATATATTAAAACACATTTCAAAAACAGTTTACTTTTCATGTCCTTTATTCAGTTTAGGTACCTACTAAATTTTTTTGTAAATAAACGCTAGGATTTTATTAATCTAAATTTATCTACAAATATCTTGAATAAAGTACAATATTTTAATTCATAATTGAAAATAACTTAATTTAAAAGCAAATTATTTTAACATTAAAAAGAATTAAAAATAGATATATCTACTCTTAATGCACTGCCTTATCAATATACTATTCAATATTAATCATATTTTATACTATTCACCGCATGGTGACGCTATATTTAAAACTGACGTTCCTATATATAGTTGACAGTTGGCGCCAAAACAAGCGTTCTGCTGTCATTCTTTGTGTGAATTTCATAAAAAAATTTGCACAAACACACACCACAGAACACATCGAGTTGTAAAAAGCCGACAGAAGCAAAATCTAATTTTAAACGAAAATAATTGTGTAAATAATTTTATTAAACAATACAGCAAAATGTTTGAAGCACGACTAATTAGCGCCACCGTTCTTAAGAAAATTTTGGACGCCATTAAAGATTTACTCAATGAGGGAACTTTTGATTGCAGTGATTCTGGTATACAGGTAAATACATGATGTTTGAATAAATTAATATTAAAATGTTTAACAAAATTATATTTAGTTACAAGCTATGGATAATTCGCACGTTTCGTTAGTTTCCCTGACTCTACGCTCCGATGGTTTTGATAAGTTCCGCTGTGATCGCAACATTTCTATGGGAATGAATTTGGGCAGCATGGCCAAAATATTGAAATGTGCTAACAATGATGATACTGTTACCGTTAAGGCCCAAGATAATGCCGACACTGTTACTTTTATGTTTGAATCGCCTAATCATGAAAAGGTCTCGGACTATGAAATGAAACTGATGAATCTCGATCAGGAACATTTGGGTATACCTGAAACAGATTATTCATGTGTGGTGCGTATGCCGTCCATGGAATTTGCCCGTATTTGTCGCGATTTAGCTCAATTCAGTGAATCCATGTTGATTTGCTGCACTAAAGAAGGTGTTAAATTCTCTGCTTCCGGTGATGTGGGTTCCGCCAATGTAAAATTGGCACAAACTTCTAGTGTCGACAAGGAAGAAGAAGCTGTCATTATTGAAATGCAAGAACCCGTTACTCTAACATTTGCCTGTCGTTACCTAAATGCTTTCACCAAGGCCACTCCCCTGTCAGGCCAAGTACAGTTGTCAATGTCAGCAGATGTTCCATTGGTGGTTGAATATCGTATACAAGATTTGGGTTATATACGCTACTATTTGGCGCCTAAAATAGAAGATGATGAAAGCTAAACTAGGAGTAGTTTGATGTTTATTTGTGCTAAGAATAAAAATTTAGTTATATACATATGTATGTCTTTGCTTTCAATCCACATAAACAATTGTTCTATTACTTTAGTTATAACAAATAGTTTTGCGAAAGAAAAGTTTAAACATAAACATTCTTTAGTAATTAGATTAAAAACTTATTTTAATAACATTCTTTCAACTTGTTCAAAATCTCCTACAGAAAGAGACAGTTTTTTACAAAATAAACCTTTCTAAATTGTTTAAAAAAAGTTTGTTTTATTCAAACGTCCAAATTGTAGCAATTTAAAGCTGCTGAAAAATAAAATTTTACCAAAAGATTTTTAGAAGAACGAAAAAAATTAAATTCACTAAAAATATACGTAGTAAATATATACTTATAAAAAATGAGCCTGGTAATAAATTTTTAAAATATCTGAAATTTTAATTCCACAAAAAATCAAGAACAAAAGTGGTCTTTTAAATAAATTTATTAATTTGTTTTATTTAAACAAAGCTATTAAAAAAGGTTATAAAAAATTATTAATATTCTTACGTACGAAAAGAAACTTTCATGTGGACCAACTTAAAAACTACAGTGTCAAACGGAAATAAAAAAATATGAATTTAAACAAATTTTCCAAAAGAACAACTAAAAACCAATTCACAATGGAAATGATACGAATTAATTTTTAACCATAAAACTGCTAAACTTGAGGTTAATAAAAACTATTCTATGATATAATTAGGATGTACAACCAACAACGGATCATCTTGATCTTCTTCATCATCGGTACGTTTAGGGCTTTTGCCAGGTTGCTTAAGTTCGGTGGTCTTTAGGGGTATTATTACTTGATCGTGATAAATTAAACGGTCGATGACTTTTTCAATAAGATTTTTGCGCGATATCAATTCATCCTCAGATTCTATTTGATCAGCCACTTGCTCCAAATACCAAGTGATAACATCACTGCGATTCATGCCACTATCAACACCTTCTGTCTCACAGCGAGCTTCTTCATTGCGCATGTGCAAAACTAACATGGTGGATAGATTTTTATAGTCTTCAAATGACAAAGTTAACTTTTTCTTTTGTAAACCAGCTTCACCCGCTGAATTATTTAATTCCGTTTCACCATTATCTGCAGTATCCACGGTATGGCCATTGGTACCACCATTTTGATCCATATCAACATCACCAGTAAAGGCCCCATCTACGTCATCGTCATCCAAATGTATATCAGGCTGTTCTACTCTTATAATGGATTTGTTTAGCAAACGGAAAGCTTCTTTAACATGACGTTCTTGAACCTCATTCATACACTCCAACTTAGCCATGGCTTCACTTAGTCGTATCATAGACTCCAATTGTCTTACGGTAATACGCCAGGTACTGCGTCCGGAAGTTCCAGTATCACGTTGCCTTAAATGGCCATAATTCTCTACCAAAAGTTTACAGGCTTCTGGACTAATAACAGGCTTAAACTGTTTAGCAAAAGTTATATAACGTAAAACTTCCTCACGGGTATAGGTTCTTTCTATATTATCCTCTATATTGGAATGAAGATCGACAATTTTGCGTGCTATAGCATAATCAACAACCTCATTACATTCATCCACCAAAATAAAGAACAAATCAAAACGAGACATAATGGGTGCCGACAATTGTATATTTTGTTGTAAACTTTTTGAACGATCATATCGACCATTAATGGGATTTGCTGCAGCGAGGATTGAAGTTCGAGCATTAAGCGTTGCCCTGACTCCGGCTTTTGCCAAGGAGATAGTTTGTTGTTCCATAGCTTCATGAATGGCCACCTGATCACGTGGATCCATTTTGTCGAACTCGTCAATACAACAAATGCCGTTATCGGCCAACATGAGAGCGCCTGCTTCGATCACGAAGTCAAAACTTTCCTCATCTCTAACCACAGCAGCTGTAAGACCAGCTGCAGAGGAAGCTTTACCAGAAGTATAGACAGCGCGGGGCGAAAATTCAGCAACTTGTTTAAGAAATTGCGATTTGGCTGTACTGGGATCTCCCACGATACAAACATTGACGTCTCCACGTAATGTGGTTTCTTAAAAGAAAATTTTTGGTTAGATCTTAAAGTGAATAACAATTCATTAAAACTAAGAAAACAGTCATTTCGTATCCTTACTTTCATGTGTGGTCTTTCCTACTCCTCCGAACAACTGCAGCAATATACCACGTTTTACCTCGTCGTTGCCGTAGATCGAGGGGAATAGAGAGGTTATTAAATTATTGTAGAGGTTGCGGTCTTTTGACATCTCATACACTTTATTCCACTCAGCATCGGTCATTTGTTTTTTCATATCCTCAGCGGTTACCTCGGACATAGGTAAATCTGTCCCACCAAAACGTGCATTAGTAGCCTGAACACTACAAGCCAAAAAGGCCATGCGATAACTGAGTTCACGCATGCCCAAAGCCTTTAGACCCGTCACACCATCCGGACGATCACCTGGCTTATGGCGAGAACTCAAGTCAGCTTTTGCGCCCGGCATACTTAACACAGCCACATCAGGCACAACAATTAAAGTGCCCGTAAAGTCATAACGATCGCCCGCTTGAACAGTTTCCACTAGTTCGTTACGTAAAATAATTTCTACAGAACGTGGTATGCAACCTCTGGGCAATTCGGATTGAGTTTCTTGAATACGAATTTTTTGAAAATCAACAAAAAGAGATTTTTCTACATCCAACATAAAACGACGACGATTGGCACACACGGGGTTGCGGCAAATGGTTGGATTAGTAAACTTAAATTGTTGTTCGACATTTCTTATTTCAGTTTGGCAATCCAAACACATGAATACGCCAAAAACCAGTTCAGGATGTACAGGATGTGTACGCACTACTTGGCCGGAAATACGAATCAATGTGCCAATCTTGGAAGTAGTCATATCACGCACTTTATGACGTGTGGGTACATCAGTAAATGAAACATAACACTCTTTTTCGGTTTTAAGACCAATGCGATCTTTAACATAGTTTGACACCGATTGGCACAGATAAGGAAAGATTCTAAATAGTTAAAAATAAATTTCAAAGCATTGATTGATAAAATGCTTAGTTAAAAAACCGTACCTGTAATATTCCTCTATTATAGTGGTAGCTAAATTTTGATTATACTTTTCTACGTCATCAAAACTGACCTCCAAGGTATAACGATCTGGAGATTCCAAATCAGCAGCTGGTTTAACATACTTTATTTCACCATCTTCTTTGAATCTTAGAATGGATAATATTACAACCTGAATTCTATTTTGTTTCTTTTAACTTACTCTTCCAAAAAATCCTGAAATAGTTTTTGACATCTTATGCCGACTTCATCTTTTACACGCAGTTGACCAACATTTGCATCAGCTACATCCATAGTACAATTTTTAAGAAATTTATTTTACAACAACGGAAATGCACAGTCTCTTTACAAGATATTTAAGAAATAATTAATTAAAAAAAACTTGTAAACCACACGCCAATAAATAAAACTTCAGCTGCTTGTAAAAATTAATTTGCGCGCCAATTCTGCAGAATTTTGTTTACAATCAACAGCTGGCTTTGTAATAAGTCTATTCAACGCTAGAGGTCAGCATAAAAATATTTAAAAATAATTTATTTAAAATCGTCGAACGAAGCAAATTCTCTAATAATTGAAAAACAATAAACAAATTAATGTTTAAAAATAATATTTATAAATTAAATTGCAATTTCTCGATACCATTAACCAACCTTTTACAGGGCATCATAAATTTTCTTACAGCATGTTTCATATATCCTGTTTAAATTTTATGTTTATCATGGAACACAACCCTGTTTAATTATTGTTGTTTTTATAGCCACCAGCTGTTAATTTTATTTGAATGGTGAAAATTTTGCAAGCATTTTTGGCAATAAAAAACAAATTACTTTTTGCACATTGTCACATTAAAAAAATATTTTTCAATGAAAGTACTTTTTAGTAAAAAATAATGTGAAGATATAAAATGTCTTCGGAATATTTTAGCTCCATAACGGGCTCTTCGAATTCAACTTCATCCTCAGCAAACAATAATAGTAATAATGCATGTAGCTCGACTAGATGGTTGACCGAAGAAGTATTTGCTTTAATTGATTTAGTGCAACGTAATGAAGCAATTTATAACCCACGACACAAGTATTACTTTTGTCGGCCCTATGTGGAGAATTTTTGGCGTGAAGTTGATTTAAAACTCGAAAAGAATCGTAAGTACAAAATAAGTGAAAAAAAATAAAAATTAAATTTATAGCAATAAATGATATACTACATAAATATTGTTAATTTAAAGTACAGTCTTTATTATATTAAAATTCGAGTCATCAATTAATTTTTCATTTTAATTGTTTAAGCTGGTGCTAGTCTGGCTAAATGGACCAATTTACGTATATCATTTCGCCGAGAGTATACGAATTATCTAGAGGAAAAAGTTCCCCCCTGCTGGACATATTTTGATCGAATGTTTTTTTTACATCCCTATTTAAGGAAGTGAGTGTTGCTTTACATCAAGGAACATTTAAACTAAAAATATTTGTCTTTTCTCTATTTTAATATATAGAAAACATCAGCAGTCTAAGTCATTGGACTCTCAAGTTCAAGATGCTTTAGTTCAAATAAGTTCTTTATCTAATCGCCTGCAAAGAGAAAGAGCTGTTGCTGCTGCCACAGCAGCTACAACTCTAAACCAACAGTCGAATGCAGCATCGCCGTCACAACCTCAACTAGATCACTATTTGGAATACTTTGATGATCCGGAACCAAATGCTTCGGAATTGGATGACATGATAGATGATGAACCCTCAAATCCACAGCATTTTGCACATTCAACATTGGCAAATGATATAAAGTCTGAATGTGAAGATAATGTTGACGACTACGATAATGTCGAGAGACCCTTGGATGATGATGATCATGAAGTAGATGATACAGATGTGAGAAATTTTGTTTTAAACTCTTTAGAAAAAAGACAACAACAACAGCAACGTTTACAGCATTTGCAACGTCTGCAGTCTAGAGCTTTCTATGAAGATTTTCGTAACAAGCGAGCCAAGTCACATGAAAATATTTCATCTTCGCAATCAACGTCCTCTTCGTTGTTCGTCTCCTCAAATAATCACACGAGTAATGTATCATTTGTAAGGCCCACCTTTGCTAAGCCTTTAGAGGTTGTAAGCACTACAACCCAAAATATTAACACCAACAACAACAGCAGCAATAATAGCAATAATTCAAATAGCTCTTCAACTTCTTCTAATCATACTAACGACAATGAGCCAGTTTCAAATTCTACACCGCGTTTAAATTCTTCCACGCATAATCAACATCACACATCTTCCTCTTCTCACTATGCTTCCTCAATAAGTCATTCCCATAGTCATCATCAACGTTTTGAAGTTTCTCCTATTAATTCGGCTGGATCCAATAACCCTTTAAATACTTTAGCCCCACAATCATCTTCCGGCTCAGCTGGAACATCATCACTAGTGACTCCGGCACCGGCTACACCGGAATTATGTGATTGTAAAACTGATCCAGATGCCATGTTTTTAATGAGTCTATTACCCGATATACAAAAGTTAAACGGACGTGATCGGGGTAAAATTAAAATAGCTTTTCAAAATATATTGCAAGATTATTTGTATCCAGATTAAACATGGAAAGCGTGTGAAACAGCTATCTAAAATTACTTAAAAGTAAAACGAATCAGATACATTATAAATGTATACTAAATGCTAATAGCAATTAGGAATAGTATTTAAAATTTTATGTAATAAACTTAATTTTTCCTTCTTGTTTCCCAGTAAACGATAAAAATGCTTTAAATGTGCTTAATAATAATGATTTTAAATTAAAATTACAATAAACACAATATTAAATTATGAACATAAAATTGCTAAGTTTTATTTTATATAGTTTATTTGACCTTTTTATTAATATAAATTTAAGTATTTTCTTTTAAGCTTTAGGTTTTTAAATAATTTTATTTTTATTTTTTCGATATTTCGCTACTCCTTTGTGTAGCATCATCAGGAAAAATTAACAAATTAACGTTAATTTGTTAATTTTTCCTGATGATGCTACACAAAGGAGTAGCGAAATATCGAAAAAAAAATAAAAATAAAATTATTTAAAGACCTAAAGCTTAAAAGAAAATACTTAAATTTATATTGCTAAGTTTTATTAAAATTTAAAAAATAAAAAACAGAAACCGTTAAGCCTGCTATTTTTTCCAATAACAGTTTTTCAATCAGTTTTCTTACGTCTATTAATTTCAGTTAGTCCGACTTCGTAACTAAACACCTTTCCATATAATACTGTATGATAGCTAAGACAAAAGCCCTTGAAAAAGCATAACTTGCTCTGATATACTCGCTTATTCTATTGGGGCAACCCTAGAAATTCCACAAAGGAGACGCTCGAAGAGATCACCAAATGCAATAACAAGATCTCGACATAAAAATAAATAGAAAAAAAAAACAATCTTAGGATCCGTCAATATGTTTAATGAAATTTAAAATAATCATATATGCTGTAAAGATCCAATAGACTATATATAAATTTAATTATAAAATACTTTTATTTTACAATAATTTTTGCATAGCCTAAAAATAGAATAATAACATTAATTTGGCCTTTTTAGTTAGAATAACATAAGATAGGCTATACTTTTGTAATTCTCAGGAATTAATTTCTTCGTAATATAGGTTTATTGGCCTCAGATGGCTTCTATATTACTATTATGAAAAAGAAATCTATAATTAAAATGTGTAGAAAAATCGTATTATATATATAGTATATATCGTATTTTACGAAATTGCAAATTTTAGTCTGGCACCCTTGTAACCATTTTACAGTGAATACATATTTTTTGCAAGAAAAAGCAGCAAAGCTTGTGGGAATTTGTTGCTGCTTCTTGAAAGAAAGAAATAAGGAAACGGCGTGTATTTCGTGAACTACAAGAAAATTTCCACAAAAAAAAATAATTTACTAATAAAATACTTTAAAAACACATTAAAGGCACAAATTTCAGTGCAAAGTACAAGTAAAATATAAAGTTTAAAATATGCCAGCCGTAGTAAGAGTAAAAAGACGCATTGATGAAGAGCCTTTATCGGCCTTTGTATTAAATGGCAAACGACGACGTCTCGAAGAGGAGAATGCATCGGCATTAAGTAATAAAGAAGAATTATCGACTTTATTAAAATTTGCCGGCACTATCAAGGAACAGGTAAGAGCAATCTTCTTAGGAAAAGTAAAACAAAACACAAACTGAAGTTTTGCTTATATACTCCAGGATGACACAGCCACTAGCCATTTTGCACGCCTAACTAAAGAAGAAGCCCAAGAGTTAGTGATGCAAAAAAATCACAAACCCGTTAACGCCACCGATAAGACACGCCAGGAAATTCGTCAACATCAACATGAACAACGTTTTCGTGTAGTTAATTGTCTACGAACCACTTTAGACGAAGACAATGATAATGCCAAATGTAAAGAAATTACTATAGTTGATATTGAAAAACAAGCTATAAACGATAAGACTGCTGAAATTCCAAAATCTATGACTGCTACTAAGATTAGAGATAAAAATTTAGCTGAAGCTTCAACATCATCAGCAGCTGCAGCAGCCGCCTCTGCTGTTGGCTTGACCATGCCTACAGATTCCGATACGGGTTATGTATATGATCTATATATACCCGATAATGAGCAACAGGCTGATTATGTCGATCTTATGGATGACAATTATTTAAGGTTGGTGCTACATGTCGATATGTTTATGTTTACAAATCGTTTTATATAAAAGAGGAGGCCGTATGAACAAAATCTACACAAAAATAAATTTAGTATTCATGCATTATTTTCTTAACAAAAACGTTCTTCATTATTATTAGTTAAAAATTACGTTAAAATCTTGTTCATTTAATGTTTTTTTTTATTGTCATTTAAGTAAAAAATTTGTTTTTTGTTTAAACTTATTGGCATACGGATAGGATGATGCAAACATTTTGAGGGGATGTTGTAGAAAATATCAATCTTTGTTGGGAAACAGGTTCGAAAAAGCATATAGGTATATTGTCCCCTAAAAAGCAAGCCGTCATAAAATGTTATTACGCTGGATTGATCTGCAAAAGTTTTTACACTCAATTAAAAAAAATCTGGAGTGGCCTACACTCAACTTTACCATACCCAATGGAAACAGATATTTTTATGGATATACCTATTACATAAAGAAGATAAGTTCAAAGTATATTCGAACCGAAAATTTAATTATTTTCGGTTTGGGGTGTTAAGTAAACTAAACCTTGCCCCTTCCAGATTATGCCCAAAATTTATACAGCTCTTCATCAAAGGCACATACTAAATTTCATTTTGACACAGAGTACTAGGCTTTAGGTGAAAATATAAAAAATGTCGGTCAAATTACAAATTTTTCACTTTCAGTTCAGTATTTTCACGCTGGCAATATGTTTACCCAAAGAATAAACAATACAATGTTTAAAGCAACATTTCTTAAATGTTTCTAAACATGTCAGGGTAATGCAGTATTAAATAAATTGTGCATCAATTGATTGATGTATTTTTTCCACTGCAATATATTATAAAAATATTGTTCAAAACTTTTCATTTATATTTCTAAAATGTCTTAATATTTTGCAAAATATTCCAAAATACTGTTTATTAAAAAATAACTAATTTCATATTCCACCCATTTCCAAATATGTATTTCTTTTCGTATTATTTCAATAAAAAATTTTTGAAAATGGGTGAAATACAGAACAGCTAAAAGTTCTGATTATTACACTTCCCAACAATTTTTTTTTTTTATTCGGATTACAGAACAGGAGTATATGTATATAATAATTTTAAATAAAAATTTAAAAAATCAACTGCCTGGCACTCATAATAACAAGTCACAATCCAGCAATATTACTACTGGTTGTGTCCTTCAAACCTATTTGATATTGTTTGGTCTGTTTAATCTATTTCAAATGTAGTCTGATTAGGTATCATTCCTTATTCCACAACTAAATCACATAACTAAAATAAAGGAGCAAATTAAAAAAAAATATCAATGTGGCAACTTTTGTATGTGCAATGGCAATGTACACACCTGCTTCTAGTAGGGCTATTTAATTTTATTAGAACTAATTTAAAAATTTGGAAGTTGGTTCTATCAAAACATCATAAAGCAAGTCTAAACACTCTTGATATTGTTTGACTAATTTGGGGAATCTAGAAATAGCTTAGTTGAAAATCTTTTAAAAAGTAAAAAAAAAAACAAAATATTTTTAAAACCCACGAGATATTCACAGTATAATTCTACTTTTGCACTCGCACGTATTTTATAATTTGAAAATTTACTTACGGTTATGCTTGATAATCTCTACTTTTGATGCTAAAAAACTCGAAAACGTTGAAAAACCTTCATAATTTTGAGGTTTCGTTAGCCAAACGTTTAAAACGAAACGTTCTTAATATCGCTCCGATGTCTGTCGGTTCCTCAGATGGCTGTATATCTTGAAATTTTCGCAAAAAGTATATTACATGACATAAAAACATAATAAAATTTAAAAGTAAAAATTGCACAGGCGAATAAAGTCATTTTCGCCTCCTTTTCCGTTGTCAAAATACATACATATGTATGTATGTATATAATTGTTTATAATTTTTTTATATGGAGTTTGCAAGGTATATTAATCAGGTAGCCTCACTACTGAGGGGAAATATTAAGGCGAAAATAATAAATTTTTTTTATATTGATTTTGACACTTAAACTTACAATTTTTCCCCTTAAATGGAAATTGAACTATCAAACTCCATATAAAAAAATTTTAAATTTTTCGCCTTAATATTTCCCCTCAGTAGTGAGGCTACCTGATTAATATGCCTTGGGAGTTTGTCAATTGGATTTCAAACATATGACGAGCTTTTTCGCCACTGCAATAAGCTGTTATGAATTCGCTTTGGTATTTACAATATGCTTTAAATAATAAATGAAAAGTCCACAAATTCTTCGAAATGTTTTAAAATTTTCTAAATTTCATTATTTTTAATAAATCATTTTTTACGATGCATTGAATATCAAGTGAAAATTTGTACGATGGGTCAGAACCTTATAGATTAAAAAAACAAATTTCTGCATTGTTTTCATGATGGCAGCATAGCATTTTTTTTGTTTTTTTTTTTCTTACGAATATTTAATAATTCAAGAAACAAAAGAAAATTAATTTAAATTGACATTATTAATTTTATAAAGTAAATAAAACATATTAGTGGAGTTCGGCGTCGAATGGTCTTGCAAAAGTGCAAGTGCAAAATATAATAGCTTTTTGTGAAAATCCATTAACAAAATACCTGTTATTTTCAGTAAATTTGAATGGTATAACGCATTTGCACTTTCGCAACACCACTTGCATCAAAAACTGAATATCGCTATTGTAAACTGAATACACTGAATACCGCTATTGTAAAAACAGTTTTAAGGATTTTGTTTATTTTCAAACTGATTTCCCATTTCGTTAATTTTATTATTTGTTCATTCATTAAAGTTAAATTTTTATTTTACTTCTCTTTTTCCCTTTATCGATTAAAATCAAAAGGCTACAGTATCCATTTAATTATTACAACGAGGTACGCCTTCAATACTATTGGTAGTTCCTTCCTTGTCTATAACTGTTTTTGTTATATTTAAAATGTCACATCCCCCAGCAGAAAAAAAGCAAAAACAAAACAACAAAATCATCACAGTTCATTAATCAGTACTCGTACCAGGCAAATTATCACAACAAAAAACATCGAAAATAAAATATACCATTTTCTATAAATTCTATGCCTCCATGTTAAGTTTATACTGTTTTTTTTTTTATTGTTAACTTTAAATCCGTGACATTTCTCTCTTGTTTTTACTTTTGTTGCAACTAGTTGTTTGTGGAAATTTATATTTGTTTTAAGCTTAGAAAGATTCCTCCTATTTTTGCTTCTTATTAATGTATAATCTTAATTTTTGAAACCAAGGCGAATTCACATAATGTAACGTTATAAACTGAGCTGATAATTGTTTGCTTTGTTTTTTTTTTTTTTTATATGAAATTTGTTAGAGAAGAGGAAAAAAATATATAAATTCGTCGGTGTAATCATTTTAATGAAGTCGCTCTAATTAGATTCAAGGTGAATAGTATCAATTTATTTTTGTTTTTGCTCCACGAAAGTCGTACTGATTTTATAAAAATATTGTTTTTTTATATTTGGAGTTTGACATTACAAATAACGCCGAAAGCCATGAATTCGCCATTGCCTAGAACTACATATTTCGAAAAGTAGTCTGAAAAAAGCTTTTGCTGTATTTTTTCGTAATTTTCATACGTATTGGAAAACATTTTTTAACTGTTGCTATATATTATTTAAGGCCAGTATGCACTATCCTAGACAATCGTACGATTCAATCACAAAAAAAATTCAAAATTTCACTATCATACAAAAGATTTTGCTATCAAACATGGAAAAATACTATTTTATGATTTTTTTAAAGATTATCAAATCGTACAGACCTACTTTGCTAATCCACATTATCATACTTTTTTAGCACACATGTTATTTTTGACAGATCGTACGACTGAGTATGATAGTGAATCATGGCCTTAAGCATTCATTAAATATTTGTTTTCATATTTTTTTATTCGTTTGTTTTGGGGTGTTTTTGTTGATTCGTGTAATTTTTCCTCTATTTCTACATCGAACAAATTATTTTAAACTTTTAATTATTACTTATTGAATGTATTTTAATTGAATTTCTTCAGTTGAATTTATTTCAAGGCGAATTCATATAAGGTAATAGTTAAAGCACAGCCGACTATAGTTTTTTTTATATAAACATGCTTTAGAAAACAAATAAATTATACCATACAAAGCGAATGAATTTGCCCCGTAGTGGAAATACCGAAAATATTTATTTTCGCCTTGACTAAAAATGTCGAACTTTATCTATAAAAAAAATTATTAAACTATTACTTTTTTTATAAATAGAGATTTATGTTTCAAGCCTAGGCGGAATTGATTGAATTCCGCACTAGCACTACTTGGTAAATTAATTTACCTTGACCGCAAAACTTGTATATTTCGAGTTAATAACGACGAAAAATGATTAAACTCACCTTTTATGAATTCGCCTTGATTTCTTTAATTAGATTAATATAAACTCTATTTTATAAAAAAAAAAAAAATAAATGTTTTGTGATTAATTATTTAAGTTAGTTACGTTTTCTACTTTATTAATTATAAGTTAATATTAGATTTTTTATATAAATTTTATATATAAATAATTGTACTGCATCTCTAATGTTTACAAAAGCTTGGTTTAAAAACCAAACATTATGAAAATTAAATTAAATACAAAAAATCCTATGAATATAAAAAAAAAAAATAATTAATTATTAAAAACATTAAATTAAAAAAAAAAACTAAACTAAAGAACTTTTTTTCTTTAAATACAAATGTATAATAGAAATTTTGTTCAAATATTAAATCTACATGATTTAAATATAAAAACCTATCTTTGAAATAAACAAATACATGCATAAATCCATAAAAAACACCGAAAACTGTAGTTTTATTTTATATAATTTGATTTTTAAACCAAGTTTTTATTTTTTATTTATAACCCAACTTTGTTCATTGATTTTTTATTTGAAAAGGGTTTTTTGGGAAATTCGAAAAATTTATTACGTCTGGCTAATTCTTTGCCAAATTGGCCGATATTTTCACGATATCTTCGTTTTGACTTAAAATCATCAAAACTTGTTTCTTTGTCAATCTAACAACAAGAATATAATATGTCTAATTTTTTTACAAATATTTGGTTGTTTTGATAATAATTATTTTATGTTTTTCGGAATAGGCTTTTTTAGAGCTTAATTAAAAATATAATTGTTTTATATGTTTAAATAGGATTTAAAAATCGATTCAACATGACAATTTTGTGTTAATATTCATGTACCTTAGACGATATTTTTCGTAGAAAACTAGATTGAAATAAATATGTATATAGTACAATATTTAAAAATTCTGGAGGGATGCAAAAGCATTGCAGTCCCCAAAAGAAAAAAACTTTGCAAATACGAAACAAAAATAAAAACTTTATAACAACCTTTTGCCATTAAAAATTGTTTCGATTTTAAAAACGAGTTCCATCAAATACCTGAATAATTTTTTTAAGATAAAATTTTCCCTACATCGTTTGATCTGTTTTATTTAATTTTCTTTTTCCAAAATCGCAATTTTCCCAAACACTCATTTTTCTTTTAACAGAAAATTCCATTTTTATTCGATCTCTGGAAAAACAATTCGAGTAATATGTGGTAAGTAACTTTGTTAGCAGTCTGCCGTTATGTTTTTATAAACACCAGAGTTGATTTTTAAGAAAAAAAAAAAAAAATACCTGAACGCTTTAATCTTCAAAAGAAAAATACAAGTTTAAATTTTAATGTTCTTCTAGTGTCCGACCTTTTGATGATTTAATCTACGAAGATCGCTATAATAACGAAGATGATGACGAATACGATTCAGAAGACTCTAATCAAGAAAATTATTTTTGTAACGAATACCCCGATGAAGATGATGATGCTGCATTAAATAGTGATCGAGATGATGATGATATAGATGAGGTTGAATATGAAGATGAGGGAACCAAGCATTTAAGAAAAGAATTGGAAAAATTTGTATTTGGTAAGTTTTTTTCTTTCTAAAATCACAGAACATTTTATCCATTCTTTTCTATTTTTTTTTACAATAGGAGATGATGAAAGTGATGTTGAGGGCTATAGTGATTCTTCTTCAGAAGATGGCGGTATTTATAATAACTATCGTGACCCTTATGTACATTCGATTGATCCCGAAGAAGATGGTTTCTGCAATGATGTCGACAGTTGTGATGTTGATCGTTATGGATTGGCCTATGCCCGTTATAAGGCACGTATATTGAAAAAAACGAAGCCCAAAATGGGTTTAGATGTTGAAGATGATGTCAGCGATGAAGACGATAGTGATGATCAATTTAATAAATCGAACACAGATGAAGAGGATGATAATTATCATAGTGCCAATGAAAGTGCAGAGTAATACTATAACTAAAGTTTATTTAATTATTACATGTAAAGTTTTTTGCTAATTTTTTACATAAAAAATAAAAATTCAATTTTGTATTAATTGTTTAAAAAGTGAAGTTTTGAGACTGTTAACGGCAGAATTGAGAATACTGCGGATTCCGGATGGGACAATATTGTATAGGAATTTAGCGTGAAGTCATAAATGATTGGCGCTAATAATTGGAAATCACTAAGGGATATTATTTATATCTATTATGGCTATATGAACCGCTCGCTGATTTAATAATTTTTTAACAATCTGTCGATATAAGATAGAATAACGCTACGGATGATACTATAAAACTGGCGGATCTTGATTCAATATCCGATTGTTAAGCTGACTTGTCAGTAACTTAAAATGTTAACTGTCCGGTATTAATTGGTATTAGGTGATCCATAGTGGACATTTTAATAAGAGCAGTGCGAGAAAAGTGATACGTAGGCATACGTTTGCTTTCGGCTGAAATGTTAAACTCCATTCTTTATTCATCCATAAATGACTTTGGAGGTGATAGCTGAAAGCTACCTTTCTGCAGAAAAAGCACTTGTGGCCAGATATTGACCGTTATTTGGGAGATTTCCCGCGTCTTCATTAGCCATTAACTTGTCTTAACAAAAGTCAAACTTAAAATAAAAAAAAAACAGTATTAAAAATAATGTTTCTTATATGAAGTTTGACTTTTGTTAAGACATGTTGATGGGTAGTGAACTCCCGTCTTCATTTGTTATCAACATATCTTAACAAAAGTCAAACTTCATATAAAAAAACAGTATTAAAAATAATGTTATTTTTATATAAAGTTTGACTTTTGTTAAGCCGTGTTAATGTCTAATGGTGACGGGGGGTGAAGACGTCGTCTTAGGCATTACATGATAAACATTAAACTAAACCGTGTAGAACAAAGAAACTCGATTTTTTTTTGCAACACAAAGAAAAATAAGCGTAGATATTAATTATGTATATTTAAACAAAACAAAAAAAAATAATCAAATTTTAATTCATCTTTGAATTAGTACACCGCACTAATTGCCAAAATAAACAACTACATACATATGTATCTACATATATGTATGTATATTTCATGATTTATACCATCGTTGATGTTTCTATTGGAGTCAACCGACTCTTTTTACTACTTTCTACTTCAGGATTTTTTAAAGGTTAAGTTGATGACTTGCCTCGCTTGTTCCACTTGCCCACTCTATAATTTCAGAGTTTGCTAAATGAAAACTATTAAATATCGAATTATACCATCTTGTTAAGGGAATATCATCTTTTGAAAAGTGATCAGAAGGAATGTTGTATTGCATTTCATCAGTTGACGAAAAATTAACAGAAGCTAACAGAATTCAAGTAACTATTCTATTTAACAGAAATTCACTCTAATACTGGCAGCACAAAACACAAACATATTTCCATAACAGAATTTTTTACAATTTGAGGTCATGTTTTTGTGAAAAGCTGATTTTACTTCTGAATTGGCCTAAACTTAACTCTTAATTTATGCATAAATTAATTCCGTTGCTCTGCCGGCATCATGTTAATGTTTCGTTAAAATTGTTCGCTAATGAAGACGGCGGCCCCTTCACCTTATATTAGTTTTAATTGAAAGTATCAAGGCGAATTCATAACAGGTAAACTCGAGAGCTCAGCTGACTATATTTTATCTCCATCTTCCAGTGTCAAAATGTACTAACATTTTTTGTTTTGACAGCCTAAAATGATTTATACAAAAACAAAATACACGTATTTTTATTACAGAGTTGTACGCCTTTTTCGCCGCGAGTCTACCTTGTTTATTTTGCTATGGAATGTATTTTTTTTTTGAGTTAGTTTTACTGGAACTGCACTTTAATTTATTAACAAACTACCAGATTATATTTTTTAGAGCTATACGTAGCCAGACCTACAGAAAATAAATATTTTTCTCTAAAAAGAGAAAAATAAAACTAGTGGAACAAAACTTAATGTTACCATAAACAATAAAAAAAAAAATATTAATTTAGAACAATATCTAACTAAGAACTTATTCATTAGACCAGTAATATTATTAGAAAGGTTAGAAACACTATAAATTAAAATTATACAAAGAAAACTTTTTTGTTTTCTTTTCAAAACATTTCCATTTCAAGTGATATGGCAGCCTACAATACTTTATTTTTACAACAAAAACAAGGCAAACAAATAATTTTTCCAAACAGTGTTGCAAAAGTCGTCGGTAAATTGAGGTGTTTGTTACGCATTCGATTGTTATTTACGTAGATTTTGTTTGCATAAAATTAATCGCCCAGGAGAAAATCAACAGAATTGAAAATTTTATGTGGAAAACAAATTCAAATAAAAAACCTAAAAAGGAATGTGACATTAATAATTAAATTCAAGAAATTTGTAATCAATAACAAGTTTGTGTGATGTTTTTTTTTAACAAATATAAATTTAAAAAATTGTGAATTAATAACATATTAAAGTTATTGGCTTTTTTTTAAGAAACCTCACAAATTGGTGTCATTATTTAAGTGAAATAAAAAGTGTGAAAAATCTCAAGTTAAACAAAATAAAAATTTATTCTCAACTCATTTTTCATTGCAAGTGAAGTGTGTACATATTTTTTATTGTATTTGTGATTTGAAGCTGCAAGAAAAATCTTTGGGTAGATTTTCTTGTGGTAAGTTTAAGTTTTCGTCTTCGTTAAACAAAAAGTAAAAAAAAAAACAATTGACGCCCCTTTCTGGGGGAGCTGTAGAGCAACAACAAAAACGGACGTTGAAAAAATATACAAGAAGAACCTAAAGCGAAAGTGTGTAATTGTGTTAGAGAATTGAAAAAAAAAAAAACTGTGAAAAACGAGTGCACATTTAGTAAGACAAACACATCTCCAGCATTATCTGTTAATGGATTACAAATATATTTTTTAATAATTAAGGTATGTTAAGTTTTAATTGTTATATTAATTATTTTTTATTTTTGTTTGACATCTGTTTACATCCAAAAAAGGAGTTGCCAAGTTGTAGGAAATTTTATTAGCGTTTAAAAGGCCCTTTCAATCAAATTTGTTATTTTGAAATTTGCTGTGGAATTTTATTGTAGTCATATGTTTGTTAAACAAAGGAGATAGTTATCTCCTCATTTTTAACCTTTATCTACAAAAACTAATGTGTAAAGCTATTTTTATGTTTTTATATAAATTTTGCTCTTCGTTACACAAATCTATATATCACCAGAATTGTGTACATTATGTATCAGGGATGGTAAATGAAATTTTAAAACTATACCGTTTTTCCATATTTTATTCACTGTATCTTCAATATGTTTGAACTAATAATAATTACTCATATCTTAAATCTAAAACAAAAATAAATATACTTGTTAAGTCCAGCCAGAGCTAGACAAAAAAAAAATCTCCATGTTTCACTGTTTATACTATCATTTGCGGGTTATCATTTACGTTAACTTGTATTTAATATGAGTTTTCCAGGTAAGGCGCCAATCAAGATGTATACCGAGGTATTTGATATCTAAGAGCTGAAGTATCATTTGGTTATTTATCTGAATAGGAGGGCACCAGTGTAAAAATTATGTACATATATGAGTACATTTTTGTTCATTCATTTTTTGTCTCCATTTCTTCAACCATTTTTTCAAATCGATTATGTGGTCTTGTAAATGTTGTGATGATACTTGGGCGCTCTCAAAATTATACCTAAATTGCACTTCTTGGACTCAATTTGCTAACTTTCCTATGTCAGATTCTCTAAAGAAGTTATAAGGTGCCATATTTTGTAATTCTCGTAGCTAAATCTATCGCTAAAATTCTAAAAATGCACCAACAAATTACTAGTATTCTCACAGCAACACTCATAACTTGTCTGTGCATTTTTAGAATTTTAGCGATAGATTTAGCTACGAGAATTACAGAATATGGTAATTCAGGTCTGCTCTGAAAATCACATGATTTCAAATCACGAAACCTTTTGAAATCACTTGTTTGGTTTTGCCTTGTTCTGTAAATCACATAATTTTTTATATTTTTGTGATTTTAAAATTGTAAAACCACAAGACAATTGCTGATTTTCGTTTTTATTGATTAAACTTTACTTAATATAAAAACAACTGAAGATCCTAGAGGGTTTGAAATGAAGGTTTTGTAAGAAATGGGCATTTTAATAAGACGTGATTTTCGAATTAATTGCAATTTCTATCTTTGGCAAGGTTGGATATTATTTCTAAACACTTAATCTGCTCACAGTTAAAAAGGAGAGGGAAAATTAAAAAAAATTTTGAATATAAATTATATTACTGAAAAGGAGGAGTCTTAAAAAATGTGACATTTTTTATATTTTTTTATAAATTACATAATTTCACTACACAATTAAAAAGAACAATTTAAACTATTTATTGAAGCAGTTTGTTATAAAATTAAAAACAGAAAACTTGCAAAAACAATGAAGTGATTTAAAATCACAGACACTTTCCTAACCGATTTAAAATCACGTGATTTAAAATTTTTTTCTGTGTACAACACCTTTTAAGTGATTTTTAATAAATTGTATAATCGTATTGATTTTTTTTTATTAAATAAAAAATTTAATGCAATATAATGCAGATTTAATATTAAATTTCTTATTTGCTGATTTGTATTATTTATTATTATTAATGATTTCTGGTGTTTTTTTTTGGCCTGGCGGAAGTTATTTAATATTCTGATTAATTGCTTTATGACATCTAGGTGTTTGTATACCCAATTTTAGCTTTCTAGCTATAGCTTGGGGGGCTACTAGAGAAAACAAATTTTCCTTTTCAGATTTTTTGCTGGTTACTTACTCACTCAGACCTACTTTTATACCAAATCTTATCTCTCTAGATGTAGTGGAAGAGTCCTTTATATAATAGTTTTAAATAAAAACAAAACACCCCCCACTATTTTACACGCATTCCGCTATTATTATTAAAGGAAATTTTAAAACGATCGACGAAAAACTAACCAATGATTACGTTTACCAATCCATCTTTATTAAATAGGAATATTTATGTAATTAATACTTAGCAGGACTGCAGAAAGCGGCCCTATGCTCCTTACAGGAGTAAGAGGAAGCAATATATATATATATATATATAGGACTACAGAAAGTTGCTTTTTTGTTTCAAAAATCAGAGTAAACGGAAACAAAAAATACAACACTACCATCTCTGTTAACTATGTACCATTTCCGTATTTGTTCTATTAATACAATATGAGTTTTTTTGCTGTCCCCCGAAAGATCACACATTCACTTTTGGGTCGTTAGTTGCAATTTGTTTGACATTTATTTGGTTGGTTTGTTGTAATTTTATTTTTGTTGCTAAAAAACTGTGGACTGCTCGTTTAAAACACTCGTAAACACACAAATTTGTTAACTGTTTGGTTTTTATTTACCTTGAATATAAAAGCAAGCAGAGCTGTCGTTAGTTTAGGCGAATGTATTTATTTATCTTTTATAGGTAAAGAATTCGGCCTTTGAGGTGTGTTATAAACAAACCGAACAACAAATATTAAATTAAATATTATTTAAGGTTTCTAGAGGCTACAATTTTGTAAAATAAATAATTTTTTTTATAGACTCTATGGGAGTTTGTTTGGAAAAAGTTTTTTTCATTGAAATTTTTGATATTCTGGTGGATAAAATTAGTGTTATCCTAGGTATAGTATTTTCACAGTTTATTTATATATATGTAATTCTATTATAATTTTTCCATATTTATTTAATTTTTTTACTTGAATTTAAAAACTAAATGCTGTAAAAATCACCCTATATTGGACAAGAAAGCAAAAAACATATTAAATAATTCTTGCAAAAAAAAAAACCGACTTCAAAACAGATAGAAGGGCACCAATTCTAAACTAAAAATGTAAGAAGTAATCTGTAAGAATTAGATTTGAATCAAATAAAAGATGCGCCAAACTTATAGGGAAAAAATTAAGACTATTTGAATGTCAAGCCTCTCCTCTTTTCATCACCATCCGTCTTTTATAGGGGCACCATTCAAGCCTGTCTACGGTTTCACAGATAGGGGCACACAGATCAAATAACAGCACATATTCGGACACCCTTTAATTTACCATGTTAAATTAAAGACCTGTTGTTATACGGGACTTGGCCACAAAGATTCTTTGTAAATTTCAACTATCTGTCTATAACGGTTAAAAAGTTTAACCATATATATCAAACTACATGAACTATTGGGACACCCTTTACATATAATTCCAAATATTTATACTTGTTATCATAACAGAGATAGTCTGCCTAATTTTCAGTCTGCCTAATTTTCAAGTATTTGTGTTTAACGGTTCAAAAGATAGGGCCATATAGATCAAATTACATAATTTATAGGGACACCCTTTAATTTCTAAATTCAAATTGTATACTTGCTATAGTGGACTTTGCAATACAGGTTCCTTGTTAATTTCAGCTGTCTGTCTCTAACAGTTCAAAAGTTTGGCCACACACATAGAATTACATTAACTATTGGGACACCCTTTTAGTTCCAAATTCAAATTTTATACTTTTTGTTATAGCTGACTTAGCACTACAGGTTCTTGTTAAATTTCAGCGGTCTGTGTACAACTTCAAAAGTATGGCCATATACATCAAATTAAATGAACTATTGGAGCACCCTTTAATTTAAAATTTTGAATATTTTTACATTTTATTATAACGGTCATATAATCGACATTCTGTCAAATTTTCAAGGTTTTGTCTATAACGGTTCAAAAGATAGACCCAAATAGGTCAAATTATGTCACCTATGGGGACACCCTTTAAATTTTAAACTTATTTTTTTATTAATTTCTGCTGTTGAGAGCTATAGCGAGACGCAATTTTTTAAAATTTTAATTTGGTGTCCTTTACGGTTCTTAATACACGTAAAAAACAGGTATGTTGTATGGGGACACCCTTTAATTTTTAATATAATGAACTGTTTTTAAAATGGGACCAACCTGAAAGCATAACCTTTCAAATAAAGGAAAAAATTTTAAAATCGGTTCAGAAATGGCTGAGTTCTGCGGTTACATACATAAAAAATACATACATAAAAAAAGCAACATTCAGACGAATAGATAACCTCCTTCTTTTTTGAAGTCGGTTAAAAAGAAGCTAAATTATTGTAAAAAATAATTAATTGAATAAAAAAAAAATTACTCTATGCGATCCTGCCAGGAGTCGAACCTGGAATCTTCTGATCCGTAGTCAGACGCGTTATCCATTGCGCCACAGGACCGTACCCAAAATTTGATATACAATTTCTGTGTTTAATATAAATTTCCCACGTTCACACTATAAATAATCTATTAATATAGATACGGGGTGGACTAAAAGTAATCTTAAATGCACTTTATAAATGGTGTTTTTATATCGTTGTGATTTAAATGCGAGCAAGTCCATACTATTCCCTTTCGAACGAGCAGTAGTTCCGCCGGTAATCTTGCTGATGTGACTATGGGCAATTGAGCCTTTCCCCAAATATTACCGAAAGTTGGAGACCACCTAAACTGACACAATCTATGGTCTCTGTTGCCATGTAACAGCACATTGAACGCATAACGCTTATTTCTGTGATTTGGATTTTAACAAAAACTGCGTTAATTTCCGTAAAAACTTCCCCTGGAGACATGTTTGTATTAGTGATCTGCACTTCCATGACGTTATACTTTTTGGGTATATGGTGATCAGTTCTAAAGAATAATCAGAAGCTTAAGACTGGACTATAAAAACCTTTAGTAGGTCTGGATGGGACCTGAAACACTATCAAGATGGCAATCGGTAGCTTACGGTGACCTAGGGTAGCTAGCCACTTATCTGTGAATGGCTTCTGGTAGTAATGCTGAGGTATGATGTGTGGAATAAAATCTTTTAGATTTTTTATATACAGATAATGTTTGAAGTCAAGCTTAAGGTCGTTTTATTCTCTCGAAGAAAAAATAATTTATATTTTATTTCCTGACAAAGGCTACTCAAAGGGCAAGGTTTATTAATATGATATTTTTAGCCATGAAGCTGAAATTGTTTCTTTCTTATTGAAAATCGCTCAAGGAAGGTGATGGCGAGACTATCTGGCGAGACTATCTTCGGGTTATCACCTACAAGAACACGTTGTAGAATAAATCCAAGACACACACCTTCACAGGCGCAGAAAATTGTTATTCCTACCGATTTACCTCCGGGGGTTCCAATTGTCACTGCAGGAGTGGCAAATGCTTTGACGCGGTTCACTCGGGGAAAATAGGTGCACCAGACGCTAGGGTTCCTAGAACCTAAAAACCTGGAAGAAAAGGTCTGTGTGTTAAAACATACGGGTTCTCTTCGAAGCCCGACCAGTGCCCAAAGGACTGGTACCACGGGAATCGGTGGCCCCACAGAGAGCCTATCCTTTCTGTGACCGGTTATTGGTGAGGTTCCCTTCAGGGGTACACGTGGTGGTTGTGGTTTAAGATCGATTTATGTAGGTATGGTGCACGGTCGATCAAGTGTGCTGTTGCACTCTTAACAGACGTAGTTTGGATAGTCTCCAAACCCCTAAGCAAGAGGTTATAATATGGATATAGGCTTGCCTTGGATAAGGCTTGCCATATTATATAAATTGCTACTCATTGTGACTGTATCACCCACAAATTGCGATTGGTGGCAGTCGTAAAGTGTTGTTATACTACACAATGGGGGCGCTAGTCTACGCTTACATTTCACTCGGTGGTAAGACCACCGTGAGATTAGGCCAACTAGGCAGGTACTCACGTTAATCTTGTTCCACAATTCCTACCGATTATCGTGGCTTTAGTGTGTTAAGTAACTGGTGGGATATTAAAATTTGTCCTCTTGAAGCGCATATAAACTAGATAACAATTCGTCAAGTGGGTGGGGGAGGCGATTTCCAAGACATCATGCCCTTTAGGACTTGCTGAATGAAGCAGACCGATTTCGAAATAGTTTTTCCCACAAGTTGATACATTGGATATTCAGCAGCTTACTTAAACGATGAAGAGCTTAAGACATAAAATTCTTCTAATTTGGCTATTTGAATTAAAGAGTCAGATCGATTCCCAATATATTTTTTTTAGTCCTTTTGAAAGCTTTAAAACTTTGGAGGCCAACAATCAGGACAAATTATTAAAAGCCAGATGCTGTAGGATCGAAAACGCTAGAAAACGAACTTACACGTGCCCAGGAGATAGTGCTGGCAATTTCTACTAACCTACAAGTATCGATTAACTACCCAGCAAAAAATTACGTTTACTTGGAAGCAGGCGTTGTAAGGGAGATAGCAAGGTATATTCATCTTATTAGGTAGTGTCGTCCGAGAGAAAACTTATTCACTTACATACCTGCATCCCCGTAAGCGAGAGAGGATGCAGTTTGGTATTATTGTCTGACAATTATAGCATTCTAGAATGCGCTTATAAGAACCGCTTTTATTTTACTGCTTACCAAAACCCAATAATTTGATGCTGGTAGTTTTGAGTTAAAAAAAAAAAAAAAAGATTCAAATACTCGATACTCGGTACTCATTGATTTAATGGGTGTAATTTTTCACTTTACCACTTTTAAGTAAATTGTCGAGTTCAATTTTGTATCCTAACATTCTTTATTAAAACTTTTTCGCTTACATACCTGCATTCGCGTAAGCGAGAAAGGTCTCTTTGTTTTACTAAACTTTATAAAGAAAACTTATTCGCTTACATACCTGTATCCACGTAAGCGAGAGAGGATACAGTTTGGTATTATTGTCTGACAATTATAGCATTCTGGAATGCGCTTATAAGAACCGCTTTTATTTTACTGCTTACCAAAACCCAATAATTTTATGCTGGTACTTTTGAGTTTTCAAAAAAAAAAACAAAAAGATTCAAATACTCGATACTCGGTACTCATTGATTTAATGGGTGTAATTTTTCACTTTACCACTTTTAAGTAAATTGTCGAGTTTAATTTTTTATCCTAACATAGAGACAGCTTAGACATTAGGTTACGTTAGGAAGGGTTGTGCCAATTACGGCACATCCACTCGGAGATCTGTTTGGTCCATTGTGATTCCCTTCATCTAAACTAAAAAACTAAAACTAAGAAAACTGGGAGGAAAAAGAGAGACGTATTATGCTTCCTGCTACCTATCACTCAGCCACCCGATTTCCTTGATGAAGCCGACGACATCCTCGATTTTACATCGCGCGATGTCGAAGAGCCCCTCGAGAAATCTATCACCTAGCCATCTAAGTCTGCGGCCTTGTAATACCGGGCAGTGACACACGACGTGCTCAACAGTTTCCAATTCCTCCTCATCCTCGCACATGCTACAAAAGTCCGGTGTGCCGACGACCCAGTTTCTAGTCATTGCCCTAATGGCGCAATGACCAGTGATCAACCCTATCACGGCTCTTAGAACCTTCCTGTCTAGACCCTAGACATTACTTTTGCCACACCTTGTATTATTTTATTAACATAAATTTTTGTGAATATGCTTAACAACTATAATCTAAATTGTGTGAATTTTTTTTTTTTATAAATTTTAACATGCAAACAATGCTTTACTAAATGGATTTTGTTTTTCATTTTTTATGAACACAAAATATTTTTTATTGATATAAATTGATAATTAATCATGAGTTGTTGAGAAATACAATATAAATTTTAATGTGTTAACTGCTGTCTGCTGATACACGTTATAAAAAAAAAAAATAAACAAAGAGAAATTTTATAAAAGAAAATAAACGTTATAAATGTTACTTTAATACCTTAAGAATGAATAGATGTATGTATGTTTGTCATAAAACGATTTAGTTCTTTTTCAAGCCTATTAACAATTTATGAAGATGCGTTTGATAAGTGAATTTAAAAATAAATGAAAAAAAAAAAAAATAACAACGTAAATGCAGCTTTGGCTCTATCCATAAACGTCAATCAATTCCAGTTTAACAATAGGTATACATACGATTATCTGTCGATCTATCTAGCTATTCATCTTGTCGGTCTTCAATATCATGGCATACAAAAGAAATACTACATACATATATTTCTCGTAGCTGTTGCTGCTTTAGTGACTGATTAACATAATAACTTATTAAAATACAACATGAGAAATATATAAAAAAAGAAACACTATCTATAGTTGTAACAAAAAAAAAAACACTTGAAAAGAAAATACAAAAGCTAAAGAAATTGTTGCTGAAATCTCTGATGTAACAGTTTTTATTCATGTTACTTTTCTTTCTCATTTATTAAATTCATGACGAAACGAATATAATAAAATTGATTTTCTTTCTTGTTCAACGAACTGTCAAAACCGTAAATTATTGTTAAGAATTGTCGTAGCCAAAAAAGAAAGAAATAAAGAAAAAAAGACATTGGGTTGGGTTGCGAAAGAAACCAAATTGGCAACACTTAATTTATTTAGTTGCAAGCAGGTCGAATTAAGTTAAGCACCAGCTACAAACTTTACGGCAACAGATAAAAGATAAAATAGCAACTATGACAACTTGTTTACATTTATAAAATATTACACTTTTGACATAAAATAATATGCACAAAAAGAGTAAATATGAATCATTTGTTCTATCGCTCCCACCGGGTAATATAAATTCCCCTTCGTTGCGAGCACACAAATACAACTCTGGGTGATAAAGACTTTACATTCTGTGTTAAAATAAACTAATACATCTCCTGTTATAAACAAGGACCTCGTTCATTAAGGTAAAACAGTGGCAACACTGCGGCCATAAGATGATCGAAAATGCATCACTGCAGTATATTTTCAGCAAAAGAATGCAATTAAAAATCATAAAAATGTTTGATGCAATGTATGAGTAAGTAATTAAATTGTCTTTTGTAATTAACCAGCTGAGCCCCCAAACACGTTGTGTGCGTTCTAACAATATTTTATTCGAATTTGCTTACACCAAATACACCAAATTTTAAGACGTATTACGTATTTACTTTATATAAAGGTACCCATCCCTGGATAAAATTCTAAAATTTATATAAAATTCTATAAATTATTGTAAAGCTTTGTAAAAGACAGACAGGAAATGAGTTACTCATTATTTAAAAACAGCGCCATCTGTTGCTCAACATTGCTTATGCCACTATTTTTGTGGAGTTTGTACAGGCCATACCGTTTGACATATAAAAATGAAATTCAGTATGTGCCATTGATATATGGTGATGACAAGAGAAAACTATACGTTTTTGTGCATAATCGGGAGGGGGCAAGGGGTAGTTTCCTTACCCCCAAATTTTGGGAACGATCTAAAGCTCATACCGTATGACATAACAAAATAAATTCAGTATGTGCCTTTGGTATATGGAGATGAACAGTTGTATAAATTTTCAGTATAATCACGAAAGGGCAAGGGGTAGTTTACTTAACACCCCAAACCGAAAAAAAAAAATAATTGTCGATTCTAATATACTTTAAACTTATATTCTTTATGTAATATATCCAAAAAAATATCTGTTGCCATTGGGTATGGTAGTGTAGGTAAAATTGAGTGTAGGCCACTCATGTTTTATTTTTTTTTTGGTGCCCCAGTAGGCTATTAGGAAGTGCGCTAGTCTATCAGACTGGGGGTTGTGGGTTCGATTCCCACCAAAGACTCTGAAGGGAAGGTCTTCGTTACTATGCTCGTTAAATTAAGTTATAATATAATGGCTACATCACATTTTTCAAGAATATTTGGATTCGCGAGATGGGTGACACCAGCTGTACAATGCAGAGATGCAAATGTGTGAAGTCATTATTACTAAAATCCATGAATTGAGCTGCAACCTGTTGCCGCATTTCATCATATTCTCTAAGTTAAGCCCCTTGCAATTATTTCCTGTTTTCAAATTTGCAGAAGTGGCAGGATGTTAGAAGATTTGGGTCAAACGAATAGATCATCATTGAAACAAATGTCTATTGAAAGCCCTGAGAAATATTTTTATTTAGAGCAAACAAAAAAAAAAAAAAAAAAAAAAAAAACTAAAGCAGACTATGTTGAGATTTTTTGACGAAAATAATATCTTTTCCGAAGTAAACATCAAGTATAAAATGGGTTACAAAATACCACCTTGACGATGTCTGGCTTTCACTGCCTGAGTGATAATTTCCAAAACCCCATAATTAAAAATATTCGTTCTTGCTGTGTTAGAAACCTTTATTTCCTGCCAATAAATCTCATGTCAATCAACTTAGAAACTAATTGGAAACAGTTGCCTCTAATTTAATGACTCTCCATCACCGACATTACCTCTCCAGACATGTAAAATGCCATGTTCTTATACAAATTTAAATTTATGCATTTTATTTTTAAATGATCTAAAGTTTCATTCTTGTTTGTTTTCGAAATTGACATTGAACTTTTATTTTATTTTTTTTTTGGTGGCTGTTGATTGTTGTTTAATGTCTTAGATGCTGCTTCTTTGTCTTTTCAATATTGTAATTTATTGCATTTTAATGTTTTACGTCATGTAATGTGCCCAGCTTGAATGCGTCGTCGTTGCTTTAACATCACCATCACCACCACCATCAACAGCATCTTTCTAAGGTACTTCAGTCTCTGCCCTCTTAGCCGTCACTTTGTTACACAAAACATAAAGGGACACAAAATTTTAAAAATCAAACAAATTTGTGTAAAATCATGTTCTTCATAAATCATTCATTTAACTTTTAGAGCTGCTTTAACCAACGCTGATTTAGTTGGAAGAAAAAAAAGTTTCTTTGTTTTTCACGTTTGTTTTTGTTTTGCTTCTTGTTTCTATAAAATTTCGAAGTCTACCAGCAGCATTCATTCATTTATTCATTCTTTAAAAAAAAAGTATTTCATTTTATTTAATTTTGATTTTTTTTTCTCCTTCTTTTACTTTGTGTTTCATTTGAGCTGAGCGTCTGTTGTCAGTCAGTTCTTTTTTATTGTACAATATTATTATGATTATTGCTTTTGTTGTAGTTTAATGTGTTGTCATTTTATTTTTAGCAACCCACACTTATTTTTCTCTTCCTCTTGTTTTTTTTACTAATAAGTAGGAGTCATACAATGTAGCGAAATCAATTTTTGTTGTTGTATTCTTTCTTTCTTTCTTCATGTCATTGCGCTATTTTTGACGAAACTTTTTCTTATTTATTTGTTAAATTTCTTTTTATTATTTATTAAGGCAAGATTATGACATTTCCGATTTATGTTGTTGTTTCAGTATTAACGATGATTCTGATTGAAAATTTATTTAATTTTTTGAGGAAAATTATTATTACTTTTTGTGTGGTCAGATTGAAGCTATAAAATATGCTGCAGCTATAAAATATGTATGTATCTATTAATTATTCATCCGTAGCTGAAGAAGTTTTACACAACAAGAAAATTGGTGAAACTGTTTTTTGTCTCAGGTTAAGAGAGTAAGGAAGTCAAAAGTACATAAACATATCATTGATTCATTGAGGTTACATAGAGTTCTTCTTAACAAGTTCGCGAACGTGAATGCTATGGCATTTAAATGAATGCTATAGCAATTAACTGAATGCTATAGTTTTGAAATGAATGCTATAGCATTGTACTGAATGCTATATCATTGAAATGAATGCTATAGCATTTAAATTAATGCTATAGTATTGAAATTAATGCTAAAGATTTGAACTGAATGCTATAGCATTGAAGTGAATGCTATAGCATTGAAGTGAATGCTATAGCATTGAAGTGAATGCTATAGCATTGAAGTGAATGCTATAGCATTGAAGTGAATGCTATAGCATTGAAGTGAATGCTATAGCATTGAAGTGAATGCTATAGAATTGATGTGAATGCTATAGCATTGAAGTGAATGCTATAGCATTGAAGTTAATGCTATAGCATTTAAATTAATGCTACAGCATTGAAATTAATTTGATTTGAACTGCATGCTATAGCATTGAACTACAAGCTATAGCATTGAACTGTATGTTATAGCATTGAATTAAAATGAATGGTGCAGCTTTGAACTGAACGCTATAGTATTGAAATGAATGCTATAGTATTGAACTGAATGCTATATCATTGAAATGAATGCTATATCATTGAAATGAATTCTATAGCAATACTTTAGCTTTGCATTGAATACTATAGCACTGAATTGAATGCTATAGCTTAGAGCAGACCGTGAGTGCACTGAATGCTATATCATTGAAATGAATGCTATCTCATTGAAATGAATACTATAGCATTAAACTGAATGCTATACTAAGGAAATTAATGCTATAGATTTGAACTGCTTACTACAGCATTGAAATGATTGATATGGCATTGAACTTTATGCTATAGCATTGAACTGAATGCTATAGCATTAAACTGACTGCTACAGCTTTGAACTGAATGATGTAGCATAGAATGCATAGCATTCAACTGAGTACTTCAGCATTGAACTGAATACTTTAGCTTTGAATTGAATACTATAGCATTCAACTGAGTACTTCAGCATTGAACTGAATACTTTAGCTTTGAATTGAATACTATAGCACTGAATTGAATGCTATAGCTTAGAGCAGACCGGGAGTGTCTTCTTATTCGGAGTCCACTATATTTTGTTTAAAGCTGTTTTACATTACTGAAAGACCTCAAAATATGATATGTGTTCTACTGATGTCGACATTGCTGATAAAAGGGCAAGTCTGCTTCACAGCTTGCATTGTAGAAAATACTTTTTATTCGCATTTGCCACAGTGAGATTAACGAATTATTAGCACTATGTTTCTAACATTCCAGTTTAAAAAAATCTACAATTGTTGCAAATACCGTTATTGATTATCATCCCTATTGATCCGTATAACTTTTTATTTTTTTATGTGATTTTTTTCTGAAAATATTTATCTGTTGAGCCTTATTTAATAGACAAACATTTCTCTTTGTCATGCCCAACTGACTTTTTCTAACAACAAAATTTTTGGAGCATGAAACAGGCAACTGAATGTTTGTTCAAAGAAAAATATCATGTTACGGTTGTGTTTTTTTTTTTTTCGTTTTATACATTGATTTAAAAATCTTTTAAGATCGCATTATGTAACTTATTCTTACTGTAACTGTTTGATTAAAACGAAAAAAAAACAAGATTTACAGTTTTTTTTTTAAATGATACAATAAAGTTTAGCTCTAATAAGATTATCGCTGTCATTGCACTAAACCTTAAAATATTAAGATTTATGCCTTTTTCTAAAATTATTACAACTTTAACATAAACATATTTGTTATAACGTTTCCCTTTTAAATTATTTCAACTGAATAAATGTTACTTACACTCGACCGCTGATCTATACGAAAACTGTAATCGAACTTGCTCAGGCAAGAAATATGTGAGCCATATGTCCTGGGCTATTAGGTAGTGTGCTAGACTATAATTCCGGACTAGTAGATTCGATTTGAGCCAAAGACTCTGGTATTTATCAGTTTAAGTTTGCAGAAATATGATTTTATGCTTTGAACTGAATGCTATAGCATTGAACTGGATGTTAAAACATTGAACCAGGGAAGTCTTTTTAACACGTTTGAAGACGTGAATGCATTGAATGCATTGAACCAAATGATATAGTATTGAACCAAATGCTATAGCATTGAATTAAATGCTATAGCGTTGAATTAAATGCTGTAGCATTGAACTGAACGATATAGTATTAACCAGAATGCTATAGCATTGAATTGATCGGTATAGGATTGAAATGATTGCCATAGCATTGAGCTTAATGCTATAGATTTGGACTGACATTGACCTAAATGCTATAGCATTTAACTGAATGAATTAAATGCTATAGCATTGAAGACGACGTTAATAGCATTGAACTGAATGCTATAGCATTGAACCAAATGATATAATATTGAATTAAATGCTATAGCATTGAATTGATTGATATAGCATTGAATTGAATGCTATAGCATTGAACTGATCGCTATAGGATTGAACTGAATGCCATAACATTGAACTGAATGCTATAGATTTGGACTGACTGCAATAGCATTGAATTCTTCGCAACACGTTTGTGGACGTGAATACTATAGCATTGAAATTAATGCTATAGCATTAAATTAAATGATATCTATAGCATTGAATTGAATGCTATAGCATTAAACTAAACGATATAGCATTGAACTCAAAGCTATAGTATTAAAATTATCGCTATAGAATTAAAGTGAATGCCATAGCATTGAGCTGAATGCTATATTATTTTAACTTTGAAGCCAATTTTTAATCATTATGTTTTACTTGTTTAACTGCGTTCGTGACAGGTCATGGAAATTTCAAGCAAGTATCAATCTGGTCACAATGAAAGATAAGGAAAGACAATACTTGCAGGCTGTACCAGGAAAACGTACTGAGACAGAAGCTCAGTTTATGTTTGAAGGTCTAGGACACTGGGGTTTCAGGAAATTTTTCGGCCATCTTAATAGACAGCAATTACAACTTTATAACCCGTAACAATTTTTTTTTTTTTTTAATTTTATAAAATATAAAATTATAAAATCCTTTTGACCTTAAGCAACACTTTTCCATGATTTAATTTAACGTTCAATGATCTTAGCGTTTCTTTTTTTATTTTTGTTTTTGCATCTCCATTAACAAAAATAACAAGTGTTAAGTGTTTAAACTCTGAAAATTGCCACAGACGCAACAAATTGAAAAATAAACCACGATAAGCAAGTGCAACGTAACGTAAAAATAATGTAAATGCTCTGATGAAAATAATGTTATTAAAACACTTATAAGAAAATAAATAATGCAAATGAAGTTTGTAACACGGCCAGTCGAAAATTGCATTCGATATGGTGATGGTGGTGGTGTTAGTGCGATGGTACAATAGTGATATGCGTTTTTACTGCTAGATGGCAAAATGCAGTGTCATAAAACTGCTCTGTGAGTAAGAGGACCAAGATGATGATACACACAGCTTGAGATTTTAATTTTTAATTTTTGTGTATATAAATCTTAAGAGTTTGTTTTCTATGAAAAGAAAAACACAGGTTATACAGACACATACATATGTACGTAAAGCAGAAATATATATTTAAATTTATTTTTTTCAACTTTCTTGCAGCAAGATTTGGCCTTAAACACTTAAATTAACTAAAAATCACGACTTTTTATATTTAAAGCATATTATTTTAGTTGTTTGGTTTGGTTTTAAATCAATATTTGTATGTCTTTTTTGCCTCCTCAACAAAAGTTAATGACAGGTAAAACAAATGAAAATAATTTGTTTGTTTAAAACAAACAAAAGCCAAACAGAAAGTAAAATTTGTTAATAATGTTTCTTTTTTTCACATTTTAAAAATAAATATTTATTACTTGCCAACAAAAAATAGGTAGATAGAACCAAGATTACGCCATGCGCATCTTTTCGCGTTAGATGACGTATTTAGGCCAACGTAAGGTTACCAAGTCTGTCATCAAATCATCAAATTGCTTCAAATAGTAATAGCCCAAAATAGGCCACTCTGAAAATAAACCCTCCTAAAGGCCATGATTCACTATTATACTCAGTCGTACGATCTGTCAAAAATAGCATGTGTGCTAAAAAAAAGTATGATAATGTGGATTAGAAATGTATGTGTGTGACATACTTTTTGACAGGTCTGTACGATTTAATAATCTTTAGAAAAAATTCATAAAATAGTATTTTTTCCATGCAATCAGAGTTGCAAAATCATTTTTTGTATGACAGTGTGTTATCTACAACGCCATTTCGTACGATTTTATGAGTAGGACAGAATTCTGTCAGATTTTTTTATGATTGAATCGTACGATTGTGTAAGATAGTGAATCCTGGCCTTAATTTATATATAAATGGTTAAATTTTTTTACATTTTAAGTCTCTTTTTAAAGGCCCCACATAACATTTAGTCCAATTTTCGTAACTTTTGGTATAAAAGACGATCTACAATTTTAGAAGAAAAGTGTTACTTTTTAATCTTGTCCTGGCAACACTGATTGAAACTCTCATAATTTATATTTATACTCTCAAGGAAAATTATTAACCAATAGGAAGGCAGTATCGCAACGTCATTAGGCCGACATGCGCAGAAAATTTCAATTCATCTTCTATTATTCTTGGACAGAACGTACCAGTTTACATTAAGCAAGTTTTTTTTTCAGTGATTTTTATTTTTTCTCTTCTAAACCTGTCATTAAGTTCACTCAATAACCTTGGCATAGTGGTTTTAAAAATATTTGATTTTGAAAATAATTCGCTAGCTTATGAACCACTAATGAAATTAGGCAGATATATTTTAGTGTAGAACTGCAGACGGACGGCCAATAGTATAAATATATTGTAAAAAAAATTTTTCCCAAGAGCGAAGAGTTCAGCTAAATATATTAAAAAAAAAACAAATTTAAACGTCAAAACTTCTATAAATGTTATCGATAAAAAGTCAAAAAAAAAATCTAAAAAATATTTTGCTTTAAAATGACATTTCAAGCTTAAAATATTACAGTGATGCTAATTCATTAGTTTTATTGTCGTATATAGCGATTTTAAATTCTATTTTTTCATCTTGGCGTTTTGTTTTGCGGATGAAATGATACACCATTGAAAGAAAACTAAAAGAGTAAACAAAATAAAAACATTTTTTGTTTTCATTTCATATATTTCTCCTCTTCTAACATTAGCTATTTCTCTCTTTCAATCTTAGATTAAGAAAAGACGAAAAAAGTGAGTGTCATTACGACCAAGGCATATTTAACCAGGTGACTGCACAAGGCGGAGCTAATATTAAAGAGAAATTTTTAAAATTTTTTTATATGGAGTTTGACATTAATCAGGTTTTTTAATATCTATTTTACTGTCAAAATCCATATAAAAAAAATTCAAAAAATGTTTGCTCATATTTCCTCTTCCTTACGCTATCACCTTGTTTAATATGCCTTGATTACGACTTTAAGATTGTTTTTAATTTAGATACTCGCTCAAGATATGTGAAGAAAAAGTGCCTATATGTATGTGGTTTTTTTTACTAGTTTGAAAGAAAAATTACTTTTTTTTTTGGATGTTTTGGCTGACCTTAATTTATCTTTTTGACGTGGTGGACTTATTTATGATCGGATTGTTTTTTGATATATAGGCTGTATTTTAAATAATAATTTAGAATTAAATAGTATTAAAATTTGTTCTGCCGTTTTGTTCAAAACTTACACGCCTCTCTCTGTAAATTGTAAAAACCTACGTTTTTTTCAATGCTTTCCCCAAAAAGGTATGATTTTTTCTGCTCTCGACTTACATGCACAAAAACCAAATATTCAACACGAATTCTGTTTTGGAAGGATCCCGGACCACTTTCATTCAATTTTTACCCCAGTTAAAAATGGATCAACCTACCTTTCTTTGTGCTTGGTCACATATATTTAAGCTGTACGAGACACTCAAACCTTGCCTATTAATGAATTTTTTTTGTTATTTTTATATAGAAAATGGCAAAAAAAAAAATTATTTTAAGTTTGAAGACTGATAGACTAGCACACTACAAATCAGTCTATGGAGGCTGGACTTTTGATTGGGTGAATTTTTGCTTTTAAATTCAATTTCTTATCAACAATTTAAAACAAATCCATTTTTTAGATTTTCGAGTTAAATTATGATTTTATTTTTTGAATGTTTTTTTTTTGCTGATATATATAAATGTACGTCAGACGCCAAAAAAACCAACTTTAAAATATCACATCTAATAACTAAAAACACTTCTTCTTTACCATTTTTTGTAGGAGTTTGTTGTAATTTTTTTTAATCTTGAAATATTTTTTTTTTTAATAATTACAATTTTAGTTTTTTTTTCAAATTAAAAAATAAAAAATAAACGAATTTTTGACAGCTGCCAGCACAAAAAAAAGTAAAGCAAAAAGCAATGCAAATTCATATTATGTGTCTATCTTCCAGTGTCAAATGTAAAGGGTGTTTTTTATAGAGGTATAGAACTTTAAGTTGGCATTACTTTTCAAGATGGCGACCGATTTAACAGCTGTCAAGTGATTTATTCTCAGTTTGGTTTGGCAATTCATCATGAATAGACTGACGCCTGAACAACGCTTGCAAATAGTGCAATTTTGGGCCCAAAACGAGATTACCGTTGTTCCCGATTTTCATAAGCGAATTTTGTATAGCGATGAAGCGCACTTTTGGTTGAATGGCTACTTCAACAAACAAAACTGACACATTTGGAGTGAAGGTAATCCTCAAGTGTATGTCGGAACACCGTTACATCCAGAAAAACTGACTGTTTGGTGCGCTTTATGGGCTGGTGGAATCATTGGTCCGTACTTTTACAAAAACGATGGTGGCCAGAACGTTACAGTCGATGGTGATCGGTATAGAGCCATGATTACTAACTTTTTCATTCCTGAATTGAATAACCATGATGTCCAGGAGATGTGGTTTCAACAAGACGGCGCAACATGTCACACAGCTCGTGCCACAAATTAGGTGACCGCCTAATTTCACGTTTTGGATCTGTGAATTGGTCTCCAAGATCTTGTGTTTTAACACTGCTAGACTACTTTATGTGGGGCTATGTAAAGTCATTGGTCTATGCGTATAAGCCACAAACGCTTGACCATTTAAAAGACAACATTCGCCGTGTTATTCCCGATATACAAAATGATGACAAATGTTTGAAAAAGTCATCGAAAATTGGACGTCCAGATTGGACTACATCCGCGCCAGCCGTGGCGGTCATATGCCAGAAATCATATTTAAAATGTAATGCCACAAGATTATCTTCCGGATAAATAAAATTCATGTCAATCGAATAATCCATCGTTGTTTTATTGCAACTTAAAGTTCTCTACCTCTATAAAAAACACCCTTTACTAACATTTTTTATTTTGACAGCCTAAAATGATTTATACAAAAACAAAATGTACGTATTTTTATTACAGAGTTGTAGTCTTTTTTCGCCGCGAGTCTACCTTGTTTATTGTGTCATGGCAAAAAATAATTAACTTCGCCGTGAATACATACATATATTCGCCTTGGTTGATATTTAGGTTTTTGTAATATTTTTTACAAATTTTTTTGCTGAGATTTTTAGTGTTTTAAGAAAATTTTAACATATGCATTGAAGACACAATAAATGAATATAATTCAAAGAAAATAAAAAAAACCAAGCCCATCAGTTCTTACAAAAAAATAAGGTTCTCTTCACGTTTGTAATATTTTTAAATAATTATTTAATTGATCAATATTATCTACGAATAATTAAACATAATTTTTTAATTACTATTTACTGATTATCTTATAATGCTTAAGCATTTATTATGATTAATGAGCTTAAATAATTGGCATAGATTTTTTTTAACTTTTCATGCAAAAAAAAAAAAAAAACAATTTATTTTTAACAATAGAGATTATTTTTTGTTATTATTCAAACATTCACTTACCCACTTAATTAACAACATTATCGTTAGAAGCAGCAGTAGTGCTACGCTTTATTAAACTCAAAACCTCTTAAATCATAAACAGTACTTTGCTTAAACTTCTTGTTTTTGTTTTTGTTTTTGTTCTTTTTTGCTTTTTATTTTCAATAAAAAAAATATATAAATATTTGTTTAACATTTTAGCAAGCCTGTGTTAAGAGTTTTTTCGATTCACTGCTTTGCCAACAATTTTGTTTTTTTTTTATTTGAAAATGTGCGCAAACGCTTTACACATGATAACGACTTTGAGTTGTATGGTTAAGTAGGTCAGATCGTGTGTTCCTGTGCGCATTCTAAAAGAAGAAAAAGTTGTTGACTTAGAAAACAAGAACAAGATGTCTAGTTTTTTGCCTAGATTTTTAAAATAATTTCAAAAAAACAAAAACATTAAGAATTTAATGGTCAAAAAAGTCAAGATTGAAAAAAATAAGGAAAAACGTTAAGTTTGTATATTAAATCTATTTTGTTTGAGTCTGTGTCTGCTACTTTTTGTCTAAATGTTTCGATAGTTTTTAATTATTGTTAAAAATGACTTTAAAAAGTTGTTTGTGGCAGCAGTCAGCATTAGAAAATGTGGGTCATTAACAAAATATTGAGCTCTTAGCCTTATAAAAAAATAAGTTTATGAGTTACTTGGGTTGTTAAGCTTTCTTAGAAGTTCAAGAAGTTCATTAATAAAAATATAAATAATAAGAAATGTTTAGATTAATTTACTAAACAAAAAAAAATCTATTCATATTATAATGTGAAAGGATTAGGGGGTCGATAAGGTAGCCATACAGTAAGTGGTGTGATTCGGTATCTCTCTTATACACAATTGTAATGTAAAAGGATTGTGTGTATGTATGTATGTAATGTAGGGGGAATAACGAAGCAGACCACTTCCATAATGGGTCCCTTTTCGACCCCCTTCCGTCCTCTATGATTACAGGCAACCGAAATGTAATTTACGACAACCTACTTACATTGAGTCATGTGCTACAACCAGCCCTTAATCTTGACTTTAGTGATTTGAGACTGTCGGCCTTCTTTCTCATCACGCAGTTTCTAGTAATTGCTAGCATGGCAGGTCCCCCATGGCATCCACCAGTGGTCCTGAGTATTATGCTAGCCAGTGCTGGACATTCACACACAATGTGCGCTGCCGTCTCAGTTTCTTTCCTTTCCCCGTCTCCTCTTCTGCCTCTGTCACTCACTTTTAGGCATAAGCTGTAGAGACTCCGACTCGACGTTGAAGGAACGTTTTTGAGGTGCCTGCTTACGAAAAGGATTTGCCTAAGCCCACAGGGACAGGTGCGTCAAATTCATCCACATTTACTTCCATAGCCGCAGGAGTATCTTCATAGACTGACCAGTCCACCCCTTGCGAGGTTTCTTTGTCATTCTATTTCGATATCCTCCCCTGGCCAGTGGCAACCGGATTTCCTAAAGGGATTAACCACTCCACCTCTAACGAGGCTTCCTTCTCCATCCCTATCGAAATATCCCGGTTCAACGCCATAGGAGAACATTTAGGGATTAACTTGTTCACCCCTTGCGAGGCGTTCCTATCCATCCCTTCTGAATTCTTCCTAGGCCATTATTGGAGAAAACGTCCACCGACACAGAGCTCCTTATGCATGGGTAAGTCTACATTGCAACTGGAGGTCGACTGGTATCCAGAGTTCGCATACTAACGGCCAAGCACTCTCTTGACCACGCATCCCTGGCGTATGCTGTTCCACCGTGGATTAGGGTGGTGTTCTTCGAGATTAAGGTTCAAGGAACATTGGCGTCTGGTGCCGCCATTATCCCCGATAGCACTGCGTCAAAGTTTTGAGAATAAACCGCAATGACAATAAGTGCTCCCGGGGGTTAATGTAAAAGGATTAATATTTTCATTAAAATTTAGTACATACATTTTATTTTAATGTAGGCGGAATAACGAAGCAGACCACTTCCTTAACGGGTTCCTTTTCGATCCCCTTCCGTCCTCTATGATTACAGCCAACCGAAATGTAATTACGACAACCTTACCCTCATACGAGTCACGTGCTGCTACCAGCCTTTAATCTTGACTTTAGCGATTTCAGATTGTCGACTGGTAACTGTCGGCCCTTTTTTCTCATCACGCAGTGCTTTGCCAGCACTACTGTTCTACTACTGTTGAATTTAGGAACGCCATTCCCGCCATTTTCTCTTATTGTCCCAAACTACTCTACCAATTTTTTCATAAAATTATAAAAAATGATAGAAGGCAATTATTGTCGAGTAGAATAAAATAAAAATGTTGGTCAAAATGATGTGAAAAGTGTTTCTACCATTAAAGAAAAATCAAGCAAGTGAGTGACGACGCTTTTGTTATTAAATAAGGCGTTGTCATCATTACCCTCATCCTCGTTTTTGTTTGACCATTATGCAAAATTGTGTCTTTCGTACAACAAAATGTGATTGTTTGCTTCAGTTTTGTTGTTATTATTTAATACTCTTTCTTTCTTTTGTAAAGGGTGTTCTTTTATAGAGGTATAGAACTTTAAGTTGCAATAAAACAACGATGGATTATTCGATTGACATGAATTGTATTTATCCGAAAGATAATCTTGTGGCATTACATTTTAAATATGATTTCTGGCATATGACCGCCACGGCTGGCGCGGATGTAGTCGAATCTGAACGTCCAAATTTTTCCAACATTTGTGGCCGTATATCGGCAATAACACGGCGAATGTTGTCTTCCAAATGGTCAAGCGTTTGTGGCTTATCCGCATAGCCCCACAGAAAGTAGTCTAGCGGTGTTAAATCACAAGATCTTGGAGGCCAATTCACAGGTCCAAAACGTGAAATTAGGCGGTCACCAAACGTGTCTTTCAATAAATCTATTATGGCACGAGCTGTGTGACATGTTGCGCCGACTTGTTGAAACCACATCTTCTGGAAATCATGGTTATTCAATTCAGGAATGAAAAAGTTAGTAATCATGGCTCTATACCGATCACCATTGATTGACTGTCACATTCTGGCCACCATCGTTTTTGAAATAGTACGGACATTTGATTCCACCAGCCCATAAAGCGCACCAAACAGTCAGTTTTTCTGGATGTAACGGTGTACCGACATACACTTGAGGATTACATTCACTCCAAATGTGGCAGTTTTGTTTGTTGACGTAGCCATTCAACCAGAAGTGCGCTTAATCGCTAAACAAAATTCGCTTATGAAAATCGGGAACAACCCAAAACGAGATTACCGTTTTGGGCTCAAATTTGCACTATTTGCAAGCGGTGTTCAGGCGTGAGTCTATTCATGATGAATTGCCAAACCAAACAGAATAAATCATTTGACAACTGTTAAATCGGTCGCCATCTTGAAAAGTAATGCCAACTTAAAGTTCTATACCTCTATAAAAAACACCCTTTATATATTTTAATACCACAGAAGAGGGTGGCTGGCAATGTTGCCAGTGGTTTTAAAGCTATGAAGCTATGGCAACACTTATAAGTGCCACATATAAACAAAAACAAAGCAAACAAAACAACAGTATGTCAAAAAACAGAAACATTGATAACAAAAACAACCCCTTTCGTTGCGTAAAAAACGAGTAACAAGATACCACGTTGTAAAATAGAGTAGTAGTGTAATACTCGTAGTAGTTGTGGGATCCACAAAGTCAAAGTGCATTTCAAAAAGAAATGCACGTGTTTTATTATTACTTTGCATGAAATATTATTATAAGATTAAAGTTGTTGTTGTTGTTGGTGTTGTTGTTGGTGTTGGTGTTGGTGTTGTTGTTGTTTGTAGTTTTTGTTTTTATGTTACTTTTTGTGTTGGTAAAAAATATGTATCTAGAGTTCACAAAGAGGGTATGGTTGTCACAACTTGAAGAGTTGACGTATGCATGAAATTTTGACAAAGGGTAGTTATAAATAAGGTTTTTTTTATCTTTGGAATACATTTAATTTTTTTTTATTTATTTATCATGAAATGTTTTTTTATAGACTTTTATTTTCTTTTATTAAATTTTCAACTAGGGCTATTCTAAAGGAAGCCTTATGCAAATCCTACCAATCATACAAATAAAAAATTTATTCTGCTTAGTTTTTTATGGGCGAATCTCACTTTGAGAGTACATGTTTTATCATTTATTTATTTATTTATTTATTTTATCTATTAAATTTTACAATACATTTACAATTTATAATCTAACTTAATTTATTAATGTAGGGGGAATATCGAAGCACACTTCTTTCTAAATGGGTCTCTTTTTGACCCCCTTCTGTCCACAATGATTATAGGCAACCGACATATAATTTACGGCAACCTTACTTTCATTGAATCACGTTCTACAACCACCCTTTTATCTATACCTAAGTGATTTCAGACTGTCGACTTCCTCATGAAGATGTCTCTAGTTAATGCTAGCATTTGTCCAAGGGTTGGTTCTCCCATGGCATCCACATTTAACAAGCTTATGCTAGCCAGTGCTGGAAATTAACACACAATGTGCGTCTTCCTGGCATAGTCTGCAAGTATCATCATCTTTGATTTTCCTCTTAGCTAGGTGATACAGTTATCTAGATTAGGGTACCTCTATTATATCTAAGCCAAGCGGCTCTTTGAGCACCATTCTACCCTGTCTATATGTAGTAGCCTACCTCCACCTTTATCGAGCATAGTAACGAAGTCTATTACCTGCTGTAATAAAAGAACAAGTGTCTTTGGTGGGAACCGCACCCACAACCCCCAAACTGATAGACAAGTATGCAACCTACTAGTACACCAGGACACTCGGTGTTTTAACGTTTATCTATTTTTAAGCCTACTGTATAGAATATAACATCGTGCAGATGTCCTCCGCGGCTTTGCTGGCGGGGGCGCATTCGAAATGGCATGGGTTGTTACGGTTGGCATGGGTTGTTGTGGTTGGTTTGTGGCTTGTACGCATAGACCTGCGACTTAAGAAAAATCCCACACGAAAAAGTCTTAACCGGGTCAAATCGCACGACCACGGTGGCCAGTTTATATAACCTACAAGTGCACTCGAATCGGTTCAGAAAAGTGACATAAGCTGTGTGGCCTGTTGATAACACATGCCCATATCATCCATCATAAAGGCCAAAATAAATTGGCAGTCATCGACCTATAGCGCTTGCCGCTATGGACCGAAATATGAAATATGGTGCCGGTAGGCCAAAATCCACAACACGCAGTTCTTGGTATGGACGCACTGGGATCTCATGTGGGGTGTTGGTGTCGTCCCAATTTCAACAATTTCATTTATCCAAAAATGAGCCGCATCGCTAAAGATGATTTCTCGATGAAAATTTATCAAATGAGAGACGTTTGCTTCAAAAATTACCCAAACCTTAGCATTCATCACAAATTTGGAAACTTACTATTCTACTGAACTTGAAGTTGGTATCCCTACTGAAAGACCATCGTTTTTCTAACATTTAATGCATCCTTAAATAAAACTATATTTTTTTTTGTTTTATTTTTCATCGATAAAAAGTAATTTTGTGTATTGAACGTTACCTTAGTTTTATAATTAATAAATGTTTTAAAAAACTTATAACAATAAAAAAGATTTCAAGAATTCTTGTTTACGATTGTTATGTTATGTTATGTTATGTTATGTTATGTTATGTTATGTTATGTTATGTTATGTTATGTTATGTTATGTTATGTTATGTTATGTTATGTTATGTTATGTTATGTTATGTTATGTTATGTTATGTTATGTTATGTTATGTTATGTTATGTTATGTTATGTTATGTTATGTTATGTTATGTTATGTTATGTTATGTTATGTTATGTTATGTTATGTTATGTTATGTTATGTTATGTTATGTTATGTTATGTTATGTTATGTTATGTTATGTTATGTTATGTTATGTTATGTTATGTTATGTTATGTTATGTTATGTTATGTTATGTTATGTTATGTTATGTTATGTTATGTTAGGTTTAATTCAATAATGACTCCAAAAAGTCATATTAAGAAAAAATGTAATATTTTTTCCCTTGTATCGTCTAGCGTTCTTTAAATAATAAGATTTCCCAAGGCTCTTAAGCGAGACGTTTGCTTTAAAAAAATGACCCGAACATCAGCATTCAGCACAAATTTGGAAACTTGTTATCATACTGAACTTGAACTTGCTGTTCCTACTGAATGACCCCATTTTTGTAACATTTAATGCATGCTGAAATAAAGCATAATTTTTTTTAATTTTTAACGATAAAAAGAAATTTTGTGTATTGAACGTTACCTTAGCTTTATTTAATAAATATTTTAAAAAATAATTACAATAAAAAAGATATCGAGAACTCTTGTTCACGAGTCCAAGAAGTCATATTAACAAAAAATGTGATATGTTTCTCTTGTATAGTCTAGCGTTCTCAAAATAATAAGATTCTCAAGGCTCTCAAGAGGAACGTTTTCTTCAAAAATTACCATCATTCAGCACAAATTTGGAACTTGCTATCCCTACTGAAAGAACTAGATTTTTTTGTTATTGATTTTTGAATTTTCAAACATAAAAAGTAATTTTGTGTATTGAACGTTACCCTAGCTTTATAAATAATAAATGTTTAAAAAATAATTATAATAAAAAAGATAACAAAAATTCTTGTTCATGATTGCTATGCAAAGGTTTACTTCAATAATGGCTCCTTGTATAGTCTAGCGTTCTCTGAATAACAAGATTTCTCAAGACCCTCAATAATGATCCAAACCTCAGCCTTCAGCACAAATTTGGAAACAGGAAGTAGTCGCTAGAGTCTAAATTTGGGGAATATGCTGGATGGGGTAGTTAGTTGTATACATTTAAATTGAAATTAACGAGTTGGACTATTTGGGCTGTCAAAAATAGACTAATAGACGCAGCGGAGGGAATTATCAAATTGTCCCCGCATTATAAAACATTTCAGTATACTTCAACGAACGCTGATGCTAAACACATAGACAACATCAGGCTACCGGCTACTAACTGTCAAAATTGAAATACAAACGTTTATAGGAAAACGATTATTTTGACAACATCATAGCAACATGGGCACACAACCACTGTTGTGGCTGTAGCTAACTTAGGCTAATTTCTATTAAGTTTATTTGATGAGATACATTTTCCGCCATCTTGAATTTTCTTTATCCATAAATGTAAAAACCCTAAATTAAAAAAAACCATCAATAAAAAGCCATCAATCATGTCATTTTAAGCTTTTAATAAAAATTTAATGCCATACAACAACGTAGTGACCAGCTGGGCAAAAGGTCACCAGGGGCTAGATGGATAAAGAAAATTTTGTAAGACGTGTTTTTTTTTTGGAAATCTTATTGCTGTGGAAAGAAAAAGTTTTTTTCTTTTTGTATGATTAATTGTAAAGACTTGTAAGACGATTCTTGTGAAAATAGTTTTATTTCAGGTTAAAAAAAAGCAAATAAATGAAAAAAAGTACAAATTTTATTTCCAGGAACTTGCAACTTTTTCCTCAAAAGTTGTTATGTATTTTTCTCCTTTTTTTCTTGTTGTAAAAAATTGTTAAGTTAAATGTTATTAAGATTGTTGGCCAAGTTTTCACTTAAAACAAAAAAATAAATAAAATTTTTAAATGAAAGATTTTCTTCGTTTCTCACTTAGCCAAGTGAGAGTTTAATTCATTATAGTCTTCTTCTTTTTACGTCGAGTGCCAATTAAAAACAAAAACAAAAATATCGATACGAGTTGTGTTTAAAAATTAATGGGAATTCTATTTTTTTATTCATGAATATCAATTGTTGGCACTGAAAAGTAATCTGATTCAGATGTAATAGAATAATGTAGGGGTACCCCCTTCGGTTTTCAATAATTATAGGCAATCGACTTGTAATTTACGGCAATCTTACTTTCATTGATTCACGTGCTACAACCAGTCTTTAATCTAGACTTTAATGATTTCAGACTGTCGGCTTCTTTCTCATAACGGAGTCTCTAGTGATTGCTAGCATTTGTTCCCATTGAATCCACATTTAACAAGTTTCTGCCCGTGGTCCTAAGTCTTATGCTAGGAAGTGCTGGACATTCACACACAACGTGCGCTGCTGTCTCAACCTCTTCTAGACAGAGTCTGATATTCTTCAATTTTTATCTTAGCTAGATGATACTTGAAGTTTCCGTGACCTGCCACTAACGCAGTTATTTAGCTTATGGTATCTCTCTTATATCTAAGCACCTTGCTGGCCTTTCTGCCGAGGGGCTCTTTGAGCACCATTCGAGTCTGTCTACATTAAGTAGCCTCCCTCCACCTTCTCAGGTTTAGTGAATGCAGCCATTGTAGCATCTTCACTCGTTACACAGTGAAACTATGGGTTCTGATCCACAGAAATTCACAACTGATCCCATTTTTCCTAGTTGAACTGCTGCCTTATTTCCGGCTGTGCCTATGTCTCCTATCTCTCAGGTACATCGGTTAAGGTTTAAAACACTTTCCTGCACTAGTTTGGAGTAAACGTTCACCTGTACTCCGAGTGCAATGAGAACCTTTCTTATTCAGATCTACACTATTTGTTTTTTTTTTGTTCTAATCTTGTCAGACCTTTAGAACTTTCCTTAATAGAAAATTGTTAATCTTTCAATCTCGAATTTACTTCTTTCTGTCTAAATTATTTATTAACATCCTCTTAGTCGTCAAAGTTGAAAGGGAATAAAAATACTGTGCTACATTTTAACGATATTTTTTTATTTTTATTAAAGGTCTTACGAATGCCATTATGTATGGAACATGATGTCGTATAAATGCCCGCTGTGAATTTACACGGTCGCACGGATCTGAGAGTTCCAGATTTCAATGATTCTACCACATAAATTCGTCTAAATTTAATCAATTGCACGGGTTATCAATACTTGATAGCCATCGGTGGCTTATTGCCTTAGAAAATTTTAGAAGATAAAGCTGAGCGGATCCGATCTTTGTGACTATTTTGCGTTATCTGCGAGAGATAATCATACCCTCTAATTATTCATGCAAAATGTCCATTGTGGCATTCCTTCTTTTGGTCATAGTACCCTCCCGCTGGATCCACAAGTCATCCACGATTATATCGTTTAATTTAAGCCAAAAAACCATCGAGCTCTAGTACCTGTCGGTGATGGTAGTGGTTTCCCGATGAAAACCGCCGTCGCTTTAAATATGAGATAGTGACAGATATATCAACGTACCAACCAGAAAACGTTAGCGAGTGATTGAAAAAACGTTCATACGTAATAAACTCCCAACAAACCATGCCTTTTATATATATACTCTATACTATATTCGCTGTTGATTTAAATCAAACCTTGTGATTTTACGCATCAAACGCTGAATATTATTCAATTCGAATGTTTATTCGCTGCGGTAGTCAACAACGATTATTTTGAGAAAGAATAATACAGAAAAACCAAAAATCCCTGTCTAAACATTGCAACTCACAATTAACAAAAAAAAAAAAAAAAATCAACGTTCATTAGCACCATGTTGAATTTATCGTCTTATGCTGCGTTTTCTTGAAGAATTAAATGTAAATAAATATTTACATTTGAATGTAAATACGTGACATTAATTATCGAAACATGTTTGATCATTAAATTCACAACTAAATAAAATCATCAAAGTACGCCAGTACAATGATGATTTAAATCAACACTAAGTTTTGCTTGATGATTATAGGTGAATAATAATTTTTGAGTATAATGAAATCAAGCAAAATAAACTTTTTGCAGTTCTCTGGTACTAAGTTATGATTCATTTAATTTTTTATCACACCTCGCATTAAAATAGAAAACAAAAAAGAAAGAAACTAAACAAGAAAATGTTTAGTCAGCAATTTATTGTTAAACATTTTTACCATTAATGCCATTTGATGGGTGTTTAAATTAAATTTCTTCTTAACTAGTGCAGAAAATAAGCGAATAACACTAGCATTAAAGAAGCGAATACTTTTAATGTTTAAATAACTAAAAAGTATTATTGAAACTAGAGTCAATTTAAACAATTACTTAAATAACAAAAAAAAAAAACTACTTTTAAAATGAGGGCCAAACAATAAAACTCTACAAAAAAGATTGAAGTAAAATAAATCACAAAGTAATTAATCATTTTTATTTCATAATACCTTTCAAAGTAACCATTCAGTTGTAACGATTGAAAAATATGTACTTTGTTGCAACACTGTTGCTGTTGTACATATTTGATATTTTGATTGTCTTTCATGAGATGTGTTTCTAGGAAAGAGGTGTGTTATCGTTTATTGTTTGTGATGTTCATCATCAATGGCCATTTAAATGTAAAGCAAAAGTGGCAAGCATCCTACTGCCCTAGATTCAACACAAATGATTTTTTGAGCTGCCTTCACAGACCCAAAGAGTTTTTTTAATTACATTTTTATTTATTGAAATTAAAACAAACGTTTGAAATAGTAAAAGTAAAAGAAATTAAAACTAAAAATGATTTGTTATTGATTTTTACTCTATTTGAGTTTTAGTTTAATAATAAAATTAATTATTAATTTAACTATTTTATTTAAGCTTTAGGTCTTTAAATAATTTTAATTTTTATTTTTTCGATATATACTTATATATTTTTATTATATTTGTTATAATCTAGTTGAAAATCATAAAAGTAAAAACCGAAAGTATATTATTGTGAAATTGGGAAAGCTAACAGAGTAAGGAAATATTTAACATTACTATGGTGAAGGGTATATAAGATTCGACATGGCCGAATATATCACTCTTACTTGTTTTCTTGCATATTTGTTTTACAAAACAATGAATCAAGTTAAAAAAGATAAACTTTACAAAGAAAAAGACGAAGAAATAAATCAGTATAATATAAACACATCTGGCAACACTGTTCTTACTTTTTTTTCATACAGTTTGATAACTATGATGCCAACTTTTTATGATAGAATCCCGTTTTATAACCTTAATAACAAATAAAATCCTTAAATTTAAAGAGCATAAATTTGTAGCTTTAGAAGTAGCGAAAGAGTCACCTGGAAATTTTATAACCTCCTAAAAATGCTATTGATTGCGCATTAAACTTAATGTTTAAAACAAATTAAACAAGTTTTTCTTTAAAAAAAGAAGAAATAAACTTAAACACTTGTGTTAAATCAGTTTTTTATCTTTTTAGAATGCTAGAAAGACACTCTAGACAAACGTGTAAAATGTCTAAAACAAACTGTGAAGGAAAAGAACCATAATTTTATTTTCTCTAGTGTTAAACCTCGTCCGTTGTATGATGGTATCCAGTTTGTTGTGACATTAAGTGTTGTTGCATGGAGTAAATTAAAATGCAAAATCTTGTTTTTATTCGTTTAACAGCAGCTACTGCTGCTATTCATTTTTGTTGTTGCTCATATCAAGTTAGAAATAACAAAAAAAAAAAAAAAATGTAAACGATGGTCTATGAATTGAAATGCACAATGTTGTATCACGTATGAATTTTAAAAAAGTATGTAATTCAACTTTATGTTTAGACAAATAAAATAATTCATGCATCATGCAGTCAGGCCTACTCTATCTTTAGTTTGACTTGGCCTGACTGAGTGTGACTGGATGGCTGGATGTTTGTTTGCCTGCTGCCTACTGCCCTGCTGTTGTTTTTGTTGTTGCTGTTCATTTTCCTTTTGTATTGCAGCTCACGGCCCAAAGCACCATCAACTATTATTTGACAGCTATAAAAATAGCCTCATTGTGTCATCCATTTACTTAGCATTCTACTACAATAACTACATAAATATTTCATCCCATGCATTTATAGTTACATACTCGTACATATGTACGTTTATTCTGCTTTATACGAACTACTCATGCACCATATACTACTTGTCGCATAACAAAAAAAAAAAAAAAAAACTAAGTTGCTGACTGCCCGACTGGGTGTATGTCTGAGGGTGAGTGATTCGTTGGCTGGCTGATATTTTATCTTGTTTTTCAGATTTTTTCGTTTTTCTTTTCTTTGCAAAATAGTCTTAACTAGTGACAGCACCGTGAATAAAAAAATTATACATTTTATCACGCATTACAGGGCCATGAAATGTTTCCAAAAAATATATATCATAGTAATTATAATTAAAATAAAGAAACACCTGTAAGTAAAATTTATCATTTGTGCAGTAAAGTATTGCCACCATTTAAAACAATTGTCAGCTGACATTATAGAGTAAAAGTGATTTTAACATACACATGAAATTCCATATGGATAGCAATTTTGACAGTACATATGACTTGTACACTCAATGTTAACACACCTTAAGTAAACATTGAGGACATCGTAAAATATCTCTGGGTTGAGGAACAACGTGCGCGCGTCATTCTCGTTATCGCCTAAAATCAATCAGGCCGTCCTTGTTGCTCGGCTTCCTCGGATAGATATACTGCGGTACTGTTATTGTTGTTTGCTTCAATAAGCCACGTGTAATCGTTTTGGTTATTGTGTATAACCTAGTAATTTTAATTTCAATGAGTCGGACATTGGTGGAGCACCATATTTAAACTCATTTTTCACCATTAAACTCAACTTTTCACTGGTGGAGAACCATTAAACTCAATTTATCACTGGAGGAGAACCATTTAACTCATTTTAATTTTTCCCAGCTTAATTTTGGAGTCTCACTTCCTATACGAAGGTATACCTCGCGCTAAAAATTTTGGAGAAAGCTAAAGATATCGAAACCCTGACTCTTGGTTTTGTACCTCTGCCATTAACCAATTTTTGTTAAGAATTAAAAAAAAAAATTTTAAAATGTTGAAAAATACTTCAAAGTTAATAAAAGTGTGTAAAATCATTCCAGGCCACGAATCACATTTTTAACTTGATACGAGGGTAGTTTGATAATTCATTGAATTTTTAGTATATCCAGTGTTTTACTTTTCTACGCAACTCTGCTCTCGTTAACCGTTATCTATTACTGCTATACTATCGAATTGTAAACAAGCTGTGTGTATTAGATTTTTTTTGAGAGCCATTGCAAGCAGACAACCCGAGTAATTTTAACGAAAATGTAAAAAATAACTCCGTGTGCTTATTTGACACTATTTTTTATGAAGACAACCATTACCGAAACCACCAAAAAAGACTTAATAAATACGATGAGAACTCTGCACTAACAATTTCAATGGGTAACAAAAGTAGTTTACTAAGTTCCGTTTGGGATCCTATCAGCACAAAAAGCGCCAGAGGGATGTCCCAAAGGATATCGTCACGCCAGAAGTAGTCGATAAAATGAAATGATATCGGACGATTGGCGAATGAAAGTGCATGCGGTGGCTAAGTGTATAGGCATCACAACTGAGAGGAACCAGCATGAACATTTTTATAATTAAAACATGGGGGCTTCAATGAGGAAAATGCACGGGTGCTGACATAGTAGTCACTATTGAATTCTGATATAAACTGCTACCCCAAATTCAGCATGCTCTCCAGATTTAGACCCTTACGACTATTTCCTTCCTTTTAAAGGAAACACTCAAACAAAGTGGTCATCACTAAAGTAAACGCCTCTTTTGAGAGCCCTAAGAAATCTTATTGTTTGAAAAGAATAAAAGAAACACAACCGGAAAAAAAGCTGGACTAAATGTATCAGGCTTAAAGAAATAACACGATTTTTGCCAAAAATACATTTTTTATTTAAAAAATCACGCAACTATCAATATGTCCGTGTCAATGTTTCGTGGGGCTGTGGGCTAGATTACTGCACTTTTATTTTTGCAAATGAGGGGGGTCAAGCAGTGACTGCTACTGGTACTCGATATCGCTACATGATATCATAGTTCTTTCTATCTCTACTGCATGATTTAGATAAGAAGGAAATACGGTTTTATCAAGACAGCCCATCCAGTACTTTCTTCATGTGGTGAAAAGAATTCCCCTAGATCTTTTATACAAACGCTTTTGTAAGCTAATATGATTGTGTAAAAAATTACCATCACACGTGATTGGGACGTACGCATTCTCACTTCAAACCATTACTGCCATAAATAAACATCACCATCACTACTCACTTTGTGTGTCTTTTTATTATAATTTTTTTAGCTTCTTCGCTTAATGTTTATTTTTCTATTTAAAATGAAAAAGAATCACGTTTAAAATAAAATGCATTCTTTCTTCTTTTCTTGTTTATTTTAATAGTTTTCTTTTTCAATATAAAAATGCTACAAATTTATTTATTTCTTGCCAATACAATTAACTCTTGTTTTTATTTACACATACTTTTTTGTTAAGTGTATTAAATACCGGGCAAAACAACAAAACAACAAAAGAAAACAATTTTACGTATTTTATTTTTGCAAAAAAGAAATTTTGATTTACAGACAAAACATGTCTGTGATTAGACTAGAGTAACAAGACGACAAAAATTTTTGACGGCGTCAGATTTGCTTATGTTATTAGCGGCATGTTACTTTCGCATGAAATTTCTTTTTCTTATTTTGTTAGTTTTTAATTTTATAGTAAATGAATATATTCCTGCTTATTTGGAACCTTTGGTTCCTGTTTGGTATTTTCAGCTAAAAATATGCAAATTTGTTTAGCTTTTAAATTTATTTTTAAGCCATTTATTTTAATAATTATTATTTTTTTTTTTTCTTTACAGGTAAATTAAGACATTTAGTAACATTTTGGGTTTTATAAGGTAAAATGTTGTTTTTTTATTATTAAATTGTAATTTTGTATAACAATATAAAAATATTAAATATTTAACCCTCCGATGTTCATATGGGTCTGGCCAGACCCATTCGATCTTCAAATAAGCGTAGCTTTTTTTTTATGAAATGAAACAAGTTTCTATGGATGAAGATGATATGATAACCCGTTGGCTTCGTAAGCTAAGTGCAGCAAATGTGTGACGAAAGAACGTAAACGACTTTAGGTACAAACTGAACAAATTATGGGACAGAAGTCCGACCCTTTCGAATTAAGTGGCGACGTAGATGATGACTATTTTCCATATGATGAAGATTTTGATGAAGCATTAGACATAGAACTGAATATCGAGTTAGAGGCCGTTCGGAATGACAACCATGTTGAGGGTTTATGTAGAGAAGCCATTGTCCTACAAGCTACAACTAAAATTCAATCATCCAACACATCTATCACTTAGGACCTTATGTACCGCTCGAAAGCCGGCAAGATGTGGAATTCAAATCCTTCACCACCTGTCACGCTGTCATAATGTTATAACTTTTACTCGTAAAGAGCCATTACGAGGAGCATAATCGAGTCATCGAGCTATTTTCAAGTCATTATTGTCTCCTAAAATCGTTAGTGTTTATATTGTGCGGGAAACCAACAGGAAATTGGTTAAAGCGTTTCGGCAATGGAAAGAAAAGTATTCTAATAACAAACAGTGATCTTGGGTATTGACTAAGGGAGACGAAATGAATGCTTTTTTGGGATACTGTTACTTGCTGGTCTCTTTCACTCGAATTCTCAGCCAGCAACAAAATTGTGGGCAAATTATATATCAATTTATAAGGCGATTTTTTCCTTGGCTACTTTTATCAGTTTCGATAACAGTGGTACTTCAGTAGTGGCCTGTAAACACTATATTTTGTTACCACAATAATAACAAAATCGCTCTGTGCTCCTATTTGGCAAAGCCAAAAAAGCCAGTAATTATATTACCTACTGGCCATTACCGTCAAAACACCGTTCCATTGAAAGTATTCAAGCCAGATCAAATTCTGCACCACAAAAAAGTTAAAGCGGGCTTAGATGCAATGGATCAGATGTGGACTGGCTATTTATGGAAACGTTGGCCACTGGCAATGTTTGACAACATGCTTGGTATCGATGGTTTGAAAATGTGTCTAATCACTAAACGATTTTTTTTGTGGGACTTTCAGTTTCAGGCCTCGTATAAACCTAAGGAACTGGTGCCTGCTGCCATATCCTTATTCAGTAGTCGTTTTGCAACGATCCATTTTTTTTTGTCAAACAATGTAATATAAAGTAATCTTTCGTTGGAATATCAAAAGACTTCAAATGCGGACTTGATCTAGTCTATTCCAGCGGTAGTCTCGTGATTAAAATTAATATAAAAATACTAAAAACGTTTGGCCATGTCGCATATGAAAACTTCACTAAGGTTCCTTCGGTCTGAGAGAAATATATTAATGATTTAATCGTTAAGCAAGCCTTGTTAAAGTGTATATTTCTTAGTGAGCTTATGAGCTACGAATTTGCCGGTATTGGTCTTGGTGTCCAAGCCCCTTGAATTCACTTCCAGCATTCCAGCAACCTAGTCTAAGGTTGTATTATTACTCAGATTGGGTCCTGGCCCTATACTGATTTCAAATATGTCTCAACTCAGTACTCTTTTATTTTTCTGTGCGTTCTGACAGTATTTTGTTAGATTTTGCTTTAAAAGAAATCCACACCCAATTTTAAGACTCCTACGTATTTATTTTATATAAAGGTACCCATCACTGGATAAAATTCTAAAATTTATATAAAATTCTAAAAATTATTGTAAAACTATGTAAAAGACAGACAGGGAACGAGTTAATCATTATTATAAAACAGCGCCATCTGTTGCGCAACATTTCTTAAAGTATACTGCTTTCAATATAAAAGATGTCTTCGAAGTATACCGTACATGTAATTCTTTCCACTTTCTCTCGGAAAAAGATATTTTTCCGAAATAAAAGTATCTTATATTGGAATCAGGATACTAAGGTACCTCCTCACAAAATTTTGTTAAAATCCATCCAGTAGTTTTTACGTGATGCGAACACAAAAAAGGATAGACAAAAGGGAAATGCTTTACTATTTTATGTATAGATAACTCGGCTTGATTAATACCTTATTAATTTGACATTTCAAGGGAAATTATAATTCTCACTGCCAATTTAAATCTTTTCTGGAGCCCTTATTTACCGAAATTTTTCTGTCCGAAAAATTCCATTCCTTTCCAAGTATTTTTTTTTTGTTGCTTAAAACTAAATGACTTCAAATAAAACTTTCCCTTCTCGTTCAAAGTATTTGCCAAAATGCAATAATAATAATAAGCAAATGGCTGATAATAATACAAATTATTTTCACTGTCAAATTACAGACAATTGTTGAATAATGTGCAACAACGTTGAACAAAAAACTAAATAAATACAAACAAATGTGCAACAAAATGCAGCCAAAAAGTAAAAAAAAATTAAAGGTTATTTGCCTTCACTACGAAAAAAAAGACTCTTTAAATTTACTTATTTATTTATTTCTTTTTGACATTTTTCTTTATTTAAAAATAATTACAAATTGTGCAAATGTGAAAATTATTTTCTCAAATTCACGGGTATCTGAGTGATTAGCGATTGCAAACACACTAATTTTCTTGTCGCAAATTTATTAGCAGTAAAATAAAATAATAAGCTTTAAGTTATATTTTAAAATAAAGGGTATGCTAAAAGTCACGCGGTATTTGAATGCGAGTATGCTGACATTTGTGCTGTTAAGTATTGGCAACCCAACAAATTAAGAACAAGCAACAATTTGACAGCTGACAGTCAGGATTGTTGGGGTTGGTAAAAATGCTATTTAAAACGAGACAGCAATATGCGGCTTTGACAGTCAATTTTTGGAGGAAATAATTCTAAGTGATGAGGTAGATTTCACCTTCTTTAACAGGGCCTTGTATGTACATTAAATATTTTTTGAAAATTTTTATGTTGGATTATTCAATATGAAATACAAAACCCCAATTTTTGGAATTAATGTCTGTTTGTGTTCTCATCGCGTAGAAGCTACTGGATGTATTTTTATAAAAATTTTTGTGTGGGTACCTTAGTACCCGGATTTGAATATAGATCACTTTTTTCTTGTACAAAGAGGAAATAAAGATATAAACCCGAATGTATAAAATTTAACCGATTTAAATGACTTGGCAGCACTTTTTATTTTTGTAATTTTTGACGCTATATACAGAACTCCACAATAATAGAATTTTATATAAAACCTATGTTCCAACGTCCTGAGTAAATACTTGCAGGCAGATACCTCTATATAAAGTAAATATATAAACCATATATGCAGCCCCATAAAAAAAGTGTTAAAATTCGGTTTGGATTAATTTCAAAACAAAAGACAAATTCGAATAAGAAATTGTCAGGCAACATAGCGAATACTGCTAGTCATTAATATTGTTGTTTTGGGGGTCAGAAAAACCACATGTGAATCTCCAAAAGCAAAAGCATTCATTTTGGATGCACCATCAGAGGCAAAATCGCGACATGATCTATGGCAGAACAATAAGGTTTCAACCAAGGATGCCACATGTCATACAGCTCTTAAAGCTATTCAATCACTGCGTAAAGCAATTCAATGCAGGTGGTGTACTCTCATTTTGCTGATGAAAATTGGGCCCCTAGATAGATCGTGTTATGTAGGGGTGGGGTTATTTAAATTCAAGAGTTATGCAGGAAGACTACAACCACCCGTTCACTGAACTATGAAATACAACGCTGCATCAACGAAATTAGCCTTATTTATGCAAAATAGTCGTGGGTACTCCATAAAGTTATGACTTCGATTAGTTTTTGCGTTACTCGGATGGTTAAAATAATGTGGTGGTTAAAATAATCCCACCCTAAGACATCGTAATGTTGAAACGATTACATATGTATGTGCAACTTTTTATTAGGTTTATAGTACTCCTGGTCTCATGAAGAGCACATTTTGAAAACGGGCAATGTCCACACATAAATGTAACCTGCATTTAATTCTTATTTTTTATTTGTTTATCGACATGCTTACTCAAAAAGGGGACCTAATACAGAGAGGTTTGCTTTATTGTTGTGTAGATTGCGCTCTTCCCCACACAGCAAGATTTATGTTGGCAGTTGTCAAACCCTATATTTTTTTAGGGTTCCGTATTCCAGTGGAATAAACGGCGCTTTATTAATACTGCTCTAAGATTGCAAACAAGTTTTTTACTATGACAGCTACAAAAACTAATAACAAAAACATCACTAAGTTAAGAGTTAAAGGGGGCCCCTGACAAAAATTTTTTATATATTTTTTTAAAAATCCTAAAAGCATGCTACTATATTTGCTTTAAACGCACTCAATTCACATTCACAGCTGCCAGATAAAATTAATACAAAATCGTCAAATTAGGGGGAAAAAGATCGCCAAAATCTTTTTAATTCCTCAAAACATTGTAATGCTTAAATAATAATCTATACAAATAATAAAAGAGTAACTCATTTCCTTTCCGTCGGTCTGTCTGCTATTCGTTTGCGTTCGCATCACGAAAAACTACTGGATGGATTTTAAGAAAATTTTGTTAGGAGGTACCTTAGCTGATTCCAATATCGGATACTTTTTTCCGAAAAAATATCTCATTTCCAAAAGAAAGTGGAGAAAAAGCAGTGAAACTATGCAATTTCCGATTTAAAGGTTCTGAAATTTTCGGTTTAAAACTGGGATATTTTAAACAGGGTTGCGCAACTTTTATTTTTTAAAGTGGGTTATATAAACAACAGATACCGCCAATTGAATCAAAATTGTATATTATTTGAATTTTTACAGAGGTTTACAAAAGTTTTTAGAATTTTATATAAATTTTAGAATTTTATCCAAGGCTGGGTACCTTTGTATAAAGAAAATACGTATCTGGATGGATTTTAACAACATTTTGTATGGAGGTACCTCAGCATCCTGATTCCAATATAGGATATTTTTTTATTTAAAGTTACTGTTTACTTTAAGGCATCTTTTATTTTTCAAAGCGGGATATTTTAAACACGGTTGCGCAACAGATGGCGCTGATAAAAAATAGTGACAAAATATTTATTACTTGCTGCCAGATAGCCATTTGAATAAAATTTATATTTGATTTGCATTTTTACTTTGTAGAATTAAAATGATAATAAAATATTTTAAACACCTTTTACAGAGCTTAACAAAAAATTTTAGAATTTTAGGATTTTTTATAAATTTTAGAATTTTATCCAGGGATGGGTAGCTTTATATAAAGTAAATACATAAACCATAATTGAAGAACTATAAAAGTAAGAGTCTTACAATTAGTGTAGAATACTTTCAAAGTCAAATTGACCAAAATATTCTCAGGACGGCCACGACGTGGCAGGCACAGCTAGTGTTTTTGCAATAAACTTTAAGACATTTGCACGTCGGTACGGAATGCTTCCTGTGTGCGTCTAACTTGGCCTCGCCTTATTTATTGTATGGAGTTTCATCAGACATATGCTAGTGCAAATATGTTGGTAAAAAAAGCCGAATAAAAATTTGAATCTTAAAATACTGAATTAATTAAATAAAACATCTGGCATCTCAAATTGCACCATTGTTTTTTTTTTCTTTGTAGTTTAAAAATTTCACATGTTTTCATTAGAGTGTCTTATTATTTTGCCCCACACTGTGTCTATTTACATATATACACACTACAAGCTTGTAATTTTCATAACCTCTATGACATTTTATTTATGTGTCTCGCTGTTATTCGCTTGTTCAAAATCAACATAATTGATTATTTCAAATTGTTTTATAAAAAAAACATGTCGCTGACTAAACATTAATTTCTCATGGCATGACATTTCATTGTGTGCTTGTACATACACACATACATACATATGTATGTATGTATTTTAGGATTTGTGAGTGCATAGCAGTTTAATTCACAATTTTTTTCTAATCAAACTCTAAGTACCACATTAAATAGTACAAATAATAGAAATTAAAATAATTATTGAACAAAAACCTAAATTTCTTTTGGTTTGGAAATGTTGAAAAATATGAGTGAAAACAAGAAGAAGCATTAAATAAGATGTGTGCACCACCTACTGTTTCATTGATTTTTAACTGTAAATCAAGCAACATCACATACATACACAAACATACCTACATACCCAGTTGGCCAAACTGTCGAAAACGACATAGACTCCAAGAATGTGTTGTGTGTTGTGTTTTAGATAGTTAGCACTAAGCATACAAGTCGGCTTGCATCATCTAGGTTCGTATCCCAGCCGCGCCAATTATCAACCTCAATTTTTTCTGATATTTATTACTTTTTCTACTCTTACTAGTATATATGTATTACAGTGAATTCCATGGCCATACCGGCCACCTTATACCACGACAAATTACAGACAATTGCAGAGTTGCCGCAGTGAGCAAAGCAGAAATGGGGCCAATATAAGTTGTCTCTAAGATTATGAGGAGAGAGATGAAGAAACATAAACTTAGGGGTCTGTTTTAGTGCAGCTTTTACTTTTAAAACTTGTGAAAAAATATCAACAGCAACCACATATTTATGGTTGCCATTTTGACAACTAAAATTAAGAAGTTTTAGTTGCCATACGTAATACAATTTCGGCAACTGCCAACGCAACTCAGTTTGGGTTAACATCCATAATCGACCTATAATACATCTGCAGCATTTTTTCGTGAGTAACAGAATTACTTTATATACCAAAACATATTGACGACAACATAAGTGACATTATCTTATAAAAGTGACGATAATTAACAACTATTAATCTATTAATTTGTGTTTTTGAGAGTGAAGCAACAAAGTCATCTAATTGTAACGCGTATTTTTATAGAGGCGGAGAACTTTAAATTGAAATAAAATAGAGAAAAACGTTTTTAAGATCTATCCACTTGGCTTTAGCCGCCGCTCCTAGCGCGTATATGACATAACCAATCACACATCCTTTGCAGTAAATCAGGCTGCTTTTTATTATATGTATGTATATTTTTACGCTACGGAATATTCTCTTCCAAGTGACCGATTGTTTCTGGTTTCTCTATATAGACTTGGAACTTTACTTATCACCACATACATTTGGAAGTATCCGTTCTCTAAATGTTCAAATGTGAAAATTTTTCCATAAACTCATAAGAACCCAATTGTTTAGCACGATGACGAATTGACAGATTTGGATCTACGCACATAGCAAGGCGTCATTTGGGATACGTATTCTCGTTAAGAGTACTCTTATAGCGAAAACGATCCATAGTTTCATTGGGAGAAAGTACGGATGAAAATTTGATAGTCGTCTTCATCAGATGCATTGATATTTTTGTAATGATGGAAAAAACTGAAAAGAGCTGACTCCATTTTACCATACTTTACTCTAAAAACGGATGAATATTGATACTACTTCTTTTTGGAATTTACGTACGTAAAGTCGTACCGTCTAAACCAACCTTTATGTTACCGTCGATGACATGCTTGAGAAAGTTATGTATGTAGTAGTTGATGTCAAGATGCCGGCCGCTCTTTTGGTCTTGCATAAAAAATTTGTCAACGATTTGTTTGAGCTTTCCTCAGTATTTCTTAACACCATGATTCGCTATCAAAGTCAGTCGTTCGATCTGTCAAAAATAGCATGCGTGTTCCAAAAGTATAATAGTGCGGATTAGAAGTGTATGTGTGTGACAAACTTTTTTAACAGACGATTTGATAATCTTTTTAAAAAAAATTTATAAAATATTTGTTCAATGCCATCAGAGTTGCAAAATCTTGTTTTGTATAATTTTTAAACTATTTTTTCTGATTGAATCGTACGATTGTATAGGATATTGATTTCTGGCCTTTACTATTTTTATTTATTATCTTGTATCCATCGTTTGAGAAATGGTCAACTAGGTACATACATAAAGTTCATATGGCGTCTGTCTGTTACTCAACGTTGGCAGCGTTTGCCAACTGCTTCGTCGGCTTAACTTTTGTACGGCGTGTTGTAATGTTGTATATCGAGCAATGCAGGTAACATTTGCGAAGAAACAGAAACTATTTTCAAATTTTGACTTGCACACGTACATATCTATAAATTGAAAATAAAAGCAACAACATTTTTATATAAAAGAGGTATCAGAGAGTGAAAGTGAAAGTTGGGTTTAATCAAATTATTTTTTTGGCAACCAAAAAAAAAAGCCAAAATACAAAATGAAATGAAATAAATAAATAAAAGTTGTTAACTGTCATATGAAAAATAAATAGACATTAATTGGTTTTTAGTTAAAACATTTTTTTTTCTCTTCGACAAACAAATGCAACATGATTATTTTTTGTCAGTTAGTTTTTTTTAGACAAAGATGTAAAAAAAACTAGAGCAATAAATTATTTTCAAGTTGTTATTTAAATGTTTAAATAAAATTATCACACCAATAGTTGGATGTGAAATGTGGTTTTATTAAAATGATTAATGTTTTTTGGTTATTTAATTTGCTTAAATATAGTTCCGGCTGTTGAAGGTAACGATATGAGGCTCTAGTCTGTTTTTCCTTTATATTTGTCAAAGGAACTGGGTTATTCCAAATACTAAACAATATTTTACGAAGTATGGTCCATTGATGCGTATAACATAAAATCATTGCCAAAGGCGGTATGAATGCATTTAATTTTTAACCATAACAATTCAGAATTGAACTGTCACAGAACTTAAACTGAATTTGAACTGAACCAGGAATAGCCTAGAACTGAACTAAGCAACTAAAAGAACTGAAGTAGAACTTAAGTAGAAGTGAACTAGAGATATTTTTGAAATAGTCTTAAAGTAAACAAGAACTGAATTAGAACAGAACTATGACTGAACTAGACTGAACTAGAACTGGACTAGGACTGAACTAGAACTGAACTAGAAGTGAACTAGAAGTGAATTATAAGTGAACTAGAACTGAACTAGAAGCAAACGGAAACTTAACTAGAACTGAACTAAAACTGAACTAAAACTGAACTAAAACTGAACTAGAACTGAACTAAAACTGAACTAGAACTTAACTAGAACTGATATAGAAATAACCTAGAACTAAACTAGAACTAAACTAGAACTGAACTAAGACTGAACTAGTACTGAACTGGAACTGAACTAGAACTGCACTAGAACTGCAATAAAACTGAACTAGAAAAGAAATAAAACTGAACTAGATCAGAACTAGAACTGAACTAGAAATGAAATAGAACTGAACTAGACATGAAATAGAACAGAACTAGAACTGAACTGAAACTGAACTAGAAATGAACTGGAACTGAACTAGAAGTGAAATAGAAATGAACTGGAACTAACCTAGAAGGAAACTAGAACTGAACTACAACTGAACTAGAAAAGAAATAGAACTAAACTAGATCAGAACTAGAACTGAACTAGAACTAGACATGAAATAGAACAGAACTAGAACTGAACTAAAACTGAACTAAAACTGAACTAAAACTGAACTAAAACTGAACTTAAACTGAACTAAAACTGAGCTAAAACTGAACTAGAAATGAACTGGAACTAAACTAGAAGTGAACTAAAACTGAACTAGAGCTGAACTAGTCTTGAAATAGAACTCAACTTAATAATGGTAACTAAAAAAACTGAACTAGAGCTGAAGTATTACTGAATAAGAACTGAACTAGAACTGAACCAGAACTGATCTAGAACCGAACTAGAACTGAACTAGAAGTAACCTAGTACTGAACTAGAATGAACTAGAACTGGAATGGAACTGAAACTGAGCTCGAACTGAAATAAAACTGAAATAGAACTAAAACTGAACTAGAATTGCACGAGAATTGAATTAGAACTGAACTAAAATGAACTCGAACGGAACTATAACAACAAGAACTGAAATAGAATTGAAACTGAACTAGAAGTGAACTAGGACTGAACTAAAGCTGAGCTAAAACTGAACTAGAACTGAACTATAACTGAAAAAGAGCAGAATAAGAACTGAACTTGAACTGAGCAAGGACTAATCTGGTGCTGGATGACATTTTGCAAATGTGAAACATAAAGCTAATTTTCTATTTTGTCTTGAATGATATTTTTAGTATTTACAAACAGCAATATAAATGAAGGTCGCAAGGTTGCCAACAGGGCAACCCTAATAATATCGTTTTTATATCTGTCCATCTGTTACAGTGCTGTATTACTGGAACCGTTTTGAAAAAGGTCTATTAATGTGAGCACTATAACAGCTAAAAATTTAAAGAGGGTCCCGATAGCACCGTTACAATGCTGTATCACTCGAACCGTAAATGGTAGACTATTGAAATGTTCCTAGAAGGTTTATTACAACTAAAAAATTATATAACAGCTAAAAAAAATTAAAGGGGGTCCCGATAGAAACATGTTTTTTCCCGTACATATGTATATCACCATTTTTTTTTAACCGTAAAAGGCCGACATTTGAAGTTTACTGTAAAAGGTAGAATATTAAAATTATCTCTGAAGATGTCTCGCTGTGATCACTATAAAAGCTTAAAACTTAAAGGGTGTTCCGATAGTAACATGTTTTTCTCGTACAAACCTATATTTTTTTGAAGCGTAATGAAAAGACTCATGAAATTTCCACTATGTATTACCTTGTTCGATTTAACTATAAGTATAAAAAATAAAATAAAAATTAAAGGGTGTCCCTATAGTAGCCGTAATTTTAATTAGAAAGGCTTTAGTTTTTAAACCATTACAGACAGACACTTTAAATTTCCACAAAGTATGTCCGCTATAACAAGTAATAAAAACAAAATTAGTAATTAAAGGGGGTCCCTATAGTGAAGTCATTCTAACGTCAACGATATCAGTATTTTTACTGATGGTTTTCTTATAGCAGGTCTATACTCAGCTGAGCTCTGTTCTGTAATCTGCGTTTGGGGCAGTTAGTCTCCTTTTGCCAGGAAGAATTGCTTGGGTTGCTGCATGCGTTGCACAGTGGGTTGAAACATAGGTAAACTGAGGATTAATTCAGGGAAGCCAATTATTGATATAAAATTTTTTTGGAATAACTGTACATTATTTAGTGAAAAAATAAGCTTTTCGAAAAAAAAAAACTGATAGAAAATATTTTTTTATTTAAAAAAGAAGAGAAAAATTATATGTACATATATATGCATTTAAATCCATTTTGGGTATTATTGTGATAATAGCTTTAGATATCTTCAACATCATCACCATAATCATCATTATCATTATAATGATCATTATCATCATGATCATAATCATTCAGATCAGAATCCTCATCATCATTGTCGCCTTCTTCGGGAAGAATAAATAATTCCAAAGCCACCTGCGTTATTTTGTGTGTATTTTTTTTATATTAGTTTTACTCATGTTGGAAATATATGGATCTGAAGTAAGCAGAAATCTATTAAATATGTCTTCATTAGTTTTTTCCCGGCTGCATTTACGCGCAAAGTATTCCCTATAGTTTTTAAAGTCTTAGTTTCTAGCCTCTTGCGCTTCCTCTGATAGCTCACCAATTGGCAAAAGGGCATTGGATATTATTTCCGGTCCGTATATAAAAAATTTATAACGGGTAGGTGACATTTTGTACAATGGATATATTTTAACAAAATGTTTTGCAGTATTGTGTGCAAAGTCACTAAACTTTTCACTATTGACCTCGTGGCCACATGACACGACAATAAGTATTATATGCATTCTGTTTATTAAATCTAGATCAATTTTTGTTATTTCTGAGGAAACTTCTGCACTCTTAAAAAACCTTCTCGCGGTGTTGCCATCATTTGTGTTGTCAAAGCCTGGTTTTGGTTGGTCAATGATCAATCCAGTTTTTTCTTTGAACTTTTTTGAATTCTTGTTTTTGTGTCTTTAACAACTTGTTTGTCATGATCTGACCTAGCTTGCCACTTTTTAAGTGATAATTTATATGCCACATGAAGAAGACACTCAAAAAACCTAATCCAGCCATGGAGAATAGATAAACCGAACTGAAATGTATCCTTGCTCACACTTCTGGCAATCATTTCATCAATACAGTTGAAATCTTTGCTCGTAGCACCACAAACGTAACATTTTTGTGTAGATGTTGTTTCGGTTATAGCATTACACACTTTGCCATCAATCATCACTAACATAAATTTGTGATTTATTTTTATTGATTTATCACCTACTAAAACCACGGAATCCTTCAGAGTTTTGATTTCATTTTCTACTCTTTCTTTTTCAAGTTGTGAAGTACTTACGGTTTCTTTCAAAATTCAATTTTATGGGTCTACGAAATCGAGTAGAAGAAGGTCGAGGATTTTGCCAAATTGTTTTATTCAAACAAACAATTTTTAATGGTACAATCGATGTTATAAATACCGCAGAATCAATAGCTTCAGATCCGTGAAATGCTTGTTTATAAGAGCTATGGCCCGAACTTCCGTCAAAGCTCCACGCAACCATCTCTGATAGAAACTAAACTCATTTAGAATAATAACTTTAATACCGAAAATAAAGACAAAAGAGAGTTAAAAACAAACAAGTTGATTTGTTGTTTGTTTTTTCAGATTAAGTATTTAGCAACTGGAGTTCTTTCACAAAAATTTTAATAAGTAAAAAACCGGGGTGCCTCTGCAAAAGTTTGGTGTGGAATATATAAGCTAAAATACTATATTAAAATATCACTTAATAAAATTTGCTGGATCGCAACAAGAAATTTGTTGAAACTCTGTTTATATATCGACAATACCCCAAATATGGAGCACTTTTTAAAAAAATATTAAAAATATTTGCAAAACATTTATCCAAATACCTGAAATTGATGGTTCCATTTTAATAAAAGTACTTTTAGAACGCTTAATAAGAATTATCACCACCCAAAATTCTCAATTTTCAGTTTTAGGCACGGCACGAAAAATTTTGAAAAATTATTTGACTTTGACAGCTCACAGAGTAATTTACTCAAAACAAAAGTTTTTGGCAAATAGTGATGTAGAATTTAATTACCTTTCACCCAGTACCACACACGAATGTGTAGGATAAAGTTCAGCTTTTGAATTAATCCTCACTTTTGGTACATTTCAACCCTCTGTGCGTTGGATCGCCAGCTGAAAGATCGGTTGCGTGGAAGAAAGGTTCCTATTGGGCTTGACAATCAGTCGTTTAGAAACAGCTGGACAACTTTGTTAGTTGCAGGCCATAGAAACTTCAGATGAAAATCAAAGAAGATGATACATGCAGATTGCTCCTGGAAAAGGCTGAGACGGTAGCGCACATAGTGTGTGGATGTACAGCACTGGCTAGCATAAGACTTAGAGCCATGTGACAATATCACGTGGTAAAATTCAAATTTTCTTAGGTTGGACCGCAACGCAAAGTTACGTTTACGAAAGACTTTATACACAATTTACATAAGGAAAACGGAACAGCTGATTCTTACGTTTACGTTTTCTTGAGATTAATCCTGCTTTTATGATTATTTAAAATGCCCTTTAAGCGAATTCCAGTTTTTATGTAACAAGAATATTTCATTAAATTGTTTTTTTTTTTTCAATAAAATGTTAGCTGCTGTTGTTATCATTTTCAATTGTTAAAAGAATTTATATAAATTTTTCCCATCAGCAAAACTATAAGAACTGAAAATATTTCATTTTTTCTTCTTTATTCTTCTCACTCAGCTCTTGTTTTGTGGGATTCATTTCAGTTCTTTTGATCATAAACTAAGTGACTGACTGACTGACGGAAGGTAGTTTGAAATTTTTGTGATAAAAGCATAAATACTCACTCTTTCCATGCATTTTATTACTGTTACCCTTCTACTGTTGCTGTTGCTGCTGCTATCAGTGATGTTGTGCTGCTTCCGTTTTGTTCCATTCTGACTGATCGTCTTTATTGTTGTGAGTTGTTTTTTTTTTGTTTCATGAGATTTCGCATAAATCACAAATTTTTATAGTTTTTTTTTCCTTCACATTATTGTTTTTGTTGTTTATTTTAATTCTGTATTTTTTTTTTCTTTCTTTTTGTTTGATGGTAAAAAGAGGAAGTTCACGTTGTTTGCAAAAAGAAAAGAACAACAAATACAAATACAAAAAAAAAAGATTAATTATGTGAAACTTGGTGGGAAAATTGCTTTTGATTTCAAGTTTAAAGTTGAGTAAGTAGACTCTTGTAATGAATAAGAAGATTAAATATCAAGTCGTGAAAAGGTCAATGACAAGAGTTTTACAATTTAGAGCCTCCTATTTGGTGAAAATTAAAAATTATGCAAATATCTGGTGTTGTTTCTATTTATAACTTTTAAAAGTGGTTGAAATTTAAACAAGTAAATTCGAAATAAAAAACTAAAAAAATAGCCAGAGATAAATTTCGTTTCCATCGCCATCTATTGGATGTTTTCGCCTTATCAGAGACCAACAGCTAAATCTGAACAAGCGCGTAAGGCGTAACGACGTCAAGCGCCTAGCTTTGAACCAACCTAAATAAGAGCGCAAAGCTCTGTAATAAACAGTAATTTTAATATATTTTATCTAGTAAAATCTAATAAATTTAAACTCAAAATAAAGATAAAATCTCTAGATAAAGCAGAAAGTAGCTAAAATGGCAATACTCTTACAAAAAAAAACAATAATAGTTTTCGTTTGCACCCAACTTCTCTACCTAACGCTTTGCCAAAATTGGTTTTTCCAATTCAATATCCTTCATTATTGTACGATTCAATAAAAAAAATCTGACCGTATTTCGTCCTATTTGAAAAGTCGTTTCAAAATGGCGTTGTACATGCCACGCTATCATACATAAAAAGATTTTGCAACTCTGATCGTATTGAAAAAATTAATTTATGAATTTTTTCAAACGATTATCAAAACGTACAGACCTGTCAAAAGCTATCTCACACACATACATTTCTTATCCACACTATCATACTTTTTTTTTTAGCAATCATGGCCTTTACCGGGCGTTGACGCCGCTATTTAGGTTTTTATTTTAATGTAGGGGGAATATTGAAGCAGACCAGACGGGTCGAAAAGGGAACAGGTCCCTTTTCGACCGCTATTTAGCTTTGCTTCATAAATTTTAAATGTACATGAGAATTCTTGATAGTTATTTTACGTCTTACGCGCTTGTTTAGGTTTAGCTGTATAGTATCTGAGAATGATTTTAATTTTCGCAGGTATCACCTCTTACCTACCACTAGTTACTAGTTTTCGTCAGGGCCTTTTGATGTACAAACCTACTAAAGTTGTGGAAAAGTGCCAGCAATCACTGGACCCGAGTGATAAAAATCCCATTTAAGGTATCGCTATTCGCATTTATTTATTTAAGTTAAGCGATAAAAACTATATTTCGATTTGATGCATCTTGCCGATTACATCATCAGTTCTTATAGGCCAGGTCACATAGAATCAGTCATACGTTATACTTTGACCCCTAGAATACCACACAGAAATATCTGCCCTTTCCTTGTCGACATTTCCCATCTACTTTGCCTGCAGACCATCATGTAGACTTAGACTTCTACTTACGACAGATACTAAGCGGCCATGGATGTTTTGTCATACAGTACCGCTTTGGACACGACATGGATCCGTATTGCCCGAGTTGCATGGAAGCATAGAAGAGGATGCCAGACATATATTCTTTGAATGCCCTCGTTTCCAAAATGAAAGGGCCCTCTTAGTAGATAGAGTAGAGGGGCATAGTGTTGACGAAGGGAACATTGTTGGTTTAATCTTATCTTTATTGCAAAACTGGGAGTATGTATGTATATACTTTTGTAAGGCTGGTTCTGGTTAGTTCAGGGTTCTTATAACTTTCCCACCTTGCGACAAAAAGCTTTGCAGTAGTTCCGCGGAGATGAGTGAGTCAGTGTATCGAGGTGTTTTAGCGTGTTAAAGTATCGGACTCTTGGAAAATTCGAGTGCCAGAGTCTTTCGATGATTTCAGCTCGTTAAATAAAACAAAAAAACTATTTGATTTATTTAACTGAAATCAAAGTAGCGACGGACGAGGTTGACACAATGAGTACTTTGTTGAGGGATATTAAATCAGGAAAGGAAACACTTGAAAAGCTTTGATCCATTTAACTTTACTTTAATTATTTTGTTGATTGATAGCTAACAAACTACTTAGCGTACGTCAAAAGTTACAAGTTGCCCAACTTTCGTACTTTGCATTGGCGCTCAAAAGAAAACCTGTATTTCAACTTTCTTGTCCGCTGAAAAACACGACGTATAACGTATGGCAGATTCTATGTTCCCCGACCTTATGAGATAAGCGGGCATTAACATTGATGGTGCTCCGCCATGTAAGCTAAAGACGGATAATATGTTGAGTATATCGGAGTGCATAACTGCTTTGCTCAGATGTGCAACAGCCACCACGTTACTTTCTGAAAGCCTCACCAAAAACGAAATCGCAAGAAGTAGACTAGGTACTATGCTCGGATAAATTATGGGAATCGGTAGCTAATAAGTAATGTTTCTCGATAGACCGATTGGCAGCGTTCTAATCTATCAGTCTGGAGGTTGCGGGTTCGTTTCCGCCTTAGACTCTGGGTACTTTCTGCAGGCAAGCAAAAAGCTTCGCAGAGGTAGTGTTGTCTTAAAAAAAAATGAAGAAATGATAATAGCTGAAGTTTATTTAAAGAGTAGGAGATCTGAAGGGTTCTTTCGGCAGAAATCATAAGTAATTCTGACTGGAGACCGACCTAGTGCTCCTTACATGAAGTGACATAAATTTCATGGTTTTTCCCTTTTCATTAGGTTTTTTCAGCTCGCTTTTCCCCACTTAATGTAATTAAATTCAATTAAAATCAATTAGAAAAGAAAAATACCAAAATAAAATGGAACTGACGTGAGTCTTTCTTTCTTTCTGCAGTAAAACATTTTTTAATTATTTCTTGACGTACAAAATTGAGAGATTCTTACTTTTTCATCTGATTATGAATCATAATTTTTTATTACTTAATTTTTGTTTTTAATTTAATCATCACGCGAAAAATTAAAAAAAAAAAATAAAACAATCTTTTTGCATAAACTGTTGCTTTCTTAATTTTTGAAGCCTTTTAAAGGGTTTTGTACTTCCTTGTTTAAAACTACTCGTACATTAAATTAAAATGTGAAAAAAAGACTTCGGACTCTTTGAAATCAAAATTGCATTTAATTGAAGGCAATAAAATTGTAGAATGTGAGTAGTACGTGATTTTAAAATTGTACTGCAAGAATGCATTGTAATGACAAACAGTAAGCGGACTACAGCTTTTAATATTAAAAATATTTAAATCTGTTTAAAATAAAATTAATTGTACGTGGGCTGCTATAAAACTCCTTGACTTTTTGAATAAAATATTCTTTTAGAAATGAAAAATTCCGGAAGTTAATAAATGACTACCGTAATATTTTTTACAAAGAACAACTCTGTAATTGCATGTGATAATTATTTTTTGTAACAGTGTTGTAGCGCCTCTAGTGTTTAGTAGACACACTAATGTAAGGCTCAAGACTCGAATATTTAGTGCTGTAGAGTACTGCCATCGAAAGAGGGCGCTTAAATATAAACTAGTAGTAGTTTGCAGCCAACTTCACTATCTAACGCTCTGTCAAAAGCGGATTATCTAATTGCACAGCATTGACGCCGGGCAACTTGGGCTTTCTTCATATATTGTGTATGGTACCAGTCTGTTCTCTAAAAGTCAAACGCAATGTTCTTGATGTAGGGTATTCACTGTATAATTACAAAGTAATTAAATAAATAATCAAAGGCACTTTATTTATATAATAAATAAATAAATTCTGTAAAACACAAAACTTTTGCATAAAAACATTTATTATCTCTTTAAGTCGATGCGAAGCAGAAGAAAACCACAGAAATACTTCTATTATTTAATAATATTTTCATAAATGTCTGTTGCCTGCCTGACTGCCAATGATCTGATCTGAAAGTGACTAATCAGTGTTAATTATAATTAATTATTTATTTTTAAATATTTATTGAAGAGTGGCAAGCAAAAGTCATGCAAACTGTGAAACAAAAGCTGTTATCTTAACAAAGTCTGGCAGTTATTTATAAAGCTACCTAAGTATAACGCAAATCGATAATAAGTACGCTTTTGATAAGTAAAGAAAGCCTTGTTTTATGGAGCCTTGTTTTAAAAGCGTTTGCAGAAAATGTTCCATAAATATAAATCTGGCAAGTCATAACACAGCACAGTAATTCCATAAAAATAAAGTCTGGCAACTTTAGAAATTCAAAATAACAGCTGATTAAGTTCTCATGATGAGTAGCTTCACGTAAACACCTACCGTAAACGTAAACACCTACCACAAATGCTTTTAAAGGCATTAAATTGGCCAACCCATTGCTGCTTAAAAAAAATAAATGACAAGCCCAACTCATCTCTCTTCAGCTTTATTGTCATTTACCGTGTAACGACGACTTGAGAAAACCCTTTCAATCTAATTAAATTATTATATTTAAAAAAATTTATGTAAATGCCAAATACTTTAAGGTACCGAAGGATGACACGAGCTATTGGCGAAAAAGTTGTGACCATTGAAATACACATCGGTGGATCGATCTGCCACTTGCAAAACAGTATCAGTATTATGCAGAATGTATTGGCTTCCTTGGCCTCTGGTTGATCCCTACACCAAACGCGATGACACGAAACACGCGGAAAAACTTTGGGTTGTTTCATGTGTTGCTGAGTTGATAATCATTGGGCGAGTGTAACTCAAGTCGGATCGTTTGTTGTCCGAACTTGTATAACAACAACAAAAAACATAGAACTATTCCATTTAATTGGTGCCAAAACTGAATATTGCCCACCGTTGACAATAACGTTTCCGTCAGATCATTTCGAAAGAGGTGAAGACCAATGGTTCAAGCTGCCCATAGAGGGTACAAGACAGTAATTTTGTTAGAAAAACTCTCTTGAATTTTTCGATGCCGAAAGTGCAGATACGCGACGATAGCTACGGTCACTGGGCATTGCACATTTGGAACTCATGCGAGAAGAATTGGGCTCCCCTACAACAGCTTTTGCTGAAGTTGCCAAGATGAGCAAGAGGTATTTCTAGATCCTTTCTGGTGTTTCATTATTGGAACCAAGCAGAATTAATTCCTTTCTGAGGAGCTGTGGTTGATTTTCCAACCCACTCCCACTTGGCGAGGAATAGACATTTTACTAATTATATGTCTCGACAAATTCGCCCCCTGCGGCAACTCTCCTTTCTTTTCTCATCTGTATCTGTCTGCTTAAGTGTGTATCTTTCATCATTCGAGTCTCCTTCTCCTCGCTGCATCTTACTTCCCTTCATTCTTTCTATTTCTTTTCTTTCTTTTTCCCTTGCTTTTATTTGTATGTAACACAAAGGGATCAACTTATTGGACCCAAGTAAGCTGAATATTCAGCTGCCTGCCTTACATAACCTAACCTATGTATTATTATGGCAGATTATTACTTGTATGGCCTTATTTTTTTAACCGGTTTTGCCAGGCACTTCAAATTTATATAGAGTATGTAAAATTGTGTGCGCTAAAACAACAAATATAATAAATTTAAAAATTAAAGGGTGTTTAAATAGTGATGTGATTTTATGTACATGTGTTACTTTTAAAGTTACACACTGAACATAGTACCCTACGTATGTGAGTCTGACTCACAATTAGACAAATAAAATTGTAAAAGATGAGAGTTTAAAGCAGGGGTCAGAATTTTTCATTTATGAGCGTTGACATCTCAACAGTTATGATATTTCTCATTTATGAGAAATATAGATAAATAGATTTCTAAAATTTTATATTTTTTCACGTTCATAAACGAACAAATAAAAATGCCTGCCTACGATCATACATGAATGGGTGTAACTGTTTTTTTTTTTGCATATATGTATACATGAACGGTGAAAAACAAAGAATATTCGTATTATTCATGTGAGAAGTGATGAATTAGCTCTTTCTCATTACAGCTCTTTTATACAAATGTTTGTATATTTTTTTCATTAATGAACATTTTAACTCATGAGTGTTCATTTATGTAATTTATCATAAATGCGATTTCTAAAAAGCTTTGTTACTGCATGAGCTGGCAGTTGCAAATTACAAAGTATGTGCATGGATGTATGTACATACATACATACATACATTTATGTGAATGCTTAATGCGAACATTTTTCTACGATCTTTTCATTTATGAAAAATTTAATTCTCATACATGAGCACTTTTGTGAAAAAGAAAATATTTTTTAATTTATTTACTTTTGAATAGAAAGAAAAAAAAAATAAATCATCTCCTTCATAAAAGAAAAACAAAAACAATATATTTTCTGGTCTCTCACACATGTATAAAAAGAAATAGAAAAATGTGCATACTCACACATGATTGAGCAGTGAGTGAGCATTGCTGTACTCTGCTTTATATTAATATTTTTATTCACCTACCATGTTGAAGAGCAAATAAGATTTGACACTTTTGAATATAGAAAGTTTTTCGTTAAAGGTTGGTTTACCCTAAAAGTACTGTGTCCTTATTTAAGCAAAACGAACTCCTTATTTCGTGTGTTTTTTTTTGTTTTTGATTCCTGCTGCTTTTTCAGTTTTTTTTTATTTCCAAATTTTTCCCTCTTTATTTTATTGTTTCCTTGGAACATATACACACGTATTTAAATTGTATTAGAATTATATGACTTTATTTTCTTTATTATATATTTTTTTTCATTTGAATTTAAATTTCTTGTTTTTATTATTTTTTGTGAAGAGGGGAATTTCTTTGCATCATTTGATTTCATATCATATCATATTCAGTATTTAATATTAGTTTGCCAACAAATCGTTATGATTTTAATTCGTGAACAATGACAACTGAAGGTCTTGTGTTTCATTTTGGACTGACAAAAATGTATTATTTTTCACAAACATAAGAGTGTAATGAACTTTTTAATATTCTGGTTTATTAGTCATAATTGCCTTTTGAATTGAAGTCACTTTGTTGAAATTATGGAAAATAATAATTTAAATAATTACATATATTATAAATAAAATATCAGTGCACTGGCAATATTTTGTTCGATTTTGCTTTAAAAGTAATTCACACCAAATTTTATGACTATTACTTTAAGTATTTATTTAATATAGAGGGAGGTGCCCATCCCTGGGTAATTATTCAATATGTTGCAACATAAGCATAGCATAAAATTTAAAAATTTTATAGATTCTGTAAAAAATGTCGTAACATTTCCCGCTTATCAAAATAGAAGGTGCTGCCAAGTTTTCAGTACCATTAAATCAGTAAAATTGCGTACTTTCACTATTTTATCTCTGAAATAAGATATTTTTAGAGGCATTAAGGTGCGTTCTTACAAAATTTTGTTTAAATTAGTCCAATCATTTTTACGTGAGCCAACACTGACAGACTGACAGACAAACACACAGACAAAAATTCCAAAAGTTGGTGTGTTGTATTCTCTGTCGATTAATATCGGCACCAGCAACAAATATTTCAAAAAAAGTAGTCGATGTACAGAAATGGCCCTGTTACACCTTTATTATAAAGGGTGTTTTTTATAGAGGTGTAGAACTTTAAGTTGGTATTACTTTTCAAGATAGCGACCGATTTAACAGCTGTCAAGTGATTTATTCTCAGTTTGGTTTGGCAATTCATCATGAATAGAATCACGCCTGAACATCGCTTGCAAATAGTGCAATTTGGCCCCAAAACGAGATTACCGTTGTTCCGATTTTCATAAGCGAATTTTGTTTAGCGATGAAGCGCACTTCTGGTTGAATGGCTACGTCAACAAACAAAACGTCCAGATTGGACTACATCCGCGCCAGCCGTGGCGGTCATATGCCAGAAATCATATTTAAAATGTAATGCCACAAGATTATCTTTCGGTTAAATAAAATTCATGTCAATCGAATAATCCATCGTTGTTTTATTGCAACTTAAAGTTCTATACCTCTATAAAAAAACACCCTTTATGTACATATTCTATACTGGCAGAGTCTACAATATCCTGTTTACAAAAATAAAAAGTGCTGTCAAGTTTTCATTAGCATTAACTCCTAGCTTACCTCCTCTGTTACATTTAAAATCTTTGTTTTTTTTTTTGAAAGATTTTTCTCATTATCAAAATATGGCGCACTTCATAATGCTCTCTCTATTTTCCTCTTCCAACTTTGTTATGGTCATCTTACAGTTTTCAAATGTAAGCGCTTGTTAGTTTACATTTCCTTTATGTTTTCGCGTCCAATTTAGTCTATAATTTTTTATTACATCATTAGTCTTGTAGTACTTGTGTTGTTGTTGTTGTTTTCGTTATGGCTAATTTTACAAAACACAACAACACAAACGTAAAAAAACGTTAATAAATTAGAAAAACACAAAAATAACATTAAATAACGGTCAGTTCATAATTATAATTTTAAATGTTTTGTTAACATGTTGTTGTTGCTGTTGTTGCTTTTTCCTTTCCATTTAACAATAATAATAAAAAATAAAAACAAAAGCATCGACATCAACATCAGCATCAACAAACTGTTAACAGAGACTTAAACTGAATTAAACATTATAAAACACAAAATACGAAACACAACTTAAGCGTAAAATTTTAAATAAAAATTTATAAAAATAGAAAATTAAAGGTACTGTTTGTTTGTTTGTTTGTTGCCAGCTAAATGAGTTAAAATAGAAAAAAATTAAATTTTAGAGAAATTTACGATGGATGTTAAAACATAATTAGCAGTCTATGTCAGACATGGAAATTTGGAATTTTGAAATTGTAATCACACACAACTACACACAAAAAATGGGCTCAAAAACCTAAATTTGGACCCTGAAGATTCTATAATGCCTTTTTTCGCCCCTCCCCCTTTTGTGGGCGGTGACATAAAATATTATTTTCAAAAATATTGTAATTATTCAAAGACATATATTACAGACGCCTTAACACCATAAAAATAAAATTTTCAAGTTTTTATGGGCAGGGGGAGATATCCCTCCAAGCACACACCCCCCTGCTAATTTCCAAAAAATATTAATTTTTAGGCTTTTATGTCGAGGAAAAGAATATTAATAAAAGTCATTTTTGTACTTTATTACTTTATAGTATTTAATTTATCTGAAAATAATGAATTTATTCATAACTAGCTAAGCCCGCCACTTCGTCAGCGTCCTTATTTTTTCTTTGAACGTAATCCTCTTTAAGACTCTTAATTTTATTGTGCTTCAGATATGGTTTATGTAATTACTTTATATAAAGCTATCCATCCCTGGGTAATTACTTAGAAAAAATTTTAAAATTATTGTATAGTGATTTAAATTACTGGTTGGTGTTGGGGAAGGGTGTTGTAGTCAAAACCATTTTTATTGTAAAATAGTATTATGAAAATAAATATATAGTAGAATTTTCAAAAATTGGTGAAGTTGGGGGGGGGGGGGGTTTGGCAAATTACCACGCTGTGTGAATAGGGCATTGTATAATACTAATCCAAACATAGAAACTGAAACTCTCGGGAGCAAAGAAATTGAGGCTCCAAGAGTTGTCAGCATTAGTCTGAATAATAGTGATTCATTGCTTAGCTCTCTCTCTCTCTCTCTCTCTATCTATCTCTCTCTCTCTCTCAACATAATATTAAATATTATTTCTTGTACTGTAAGCCATGGTGGATTTAATTCGCTGGGATATTGGGATAATTAACTCATTTTATTCGCTATGAATATATAGCACTTCATTAAATCTCTACTTTTGCCTTCATGCTGTTTATTTTTGTCTTTGATTGAATTCTTACTACTGAATCTCCTGAAGTCAATAATATTTAGTTTTTATTTTAACGATTTCTAGAGCTCCTGGAGCACTATTTGAATTCGCCTTTAAATAGTTGTTAACTGACATCTTTTTAGATTTCTAAAAATCGACTATTGCAAGTCCTTACCCAAACCATTTCTAGGTTCAGGCCTCATGCTTCTGCTGTCTAATGTAATTAGTATTTCCGTTTCATAGCTGAAGTAGGTGGCAGTTGCTAGAATTGTCGCCTGTAAATATCTATACCAAATACATATTCCCAAAAATATTCCAAATTAAGATGAGATTAAGATGAGAATTGATGACTCAGCAACTCTTTCGAAAGATGTGTTTAAATTTTACTTTCCTTTCCATGTGTAGCTACATTGTTCAAGTATTTACTTCTCCCTCTCTTCCTGTCTGACCCTTTAAACCATGTTTTTAAATACGACCTAATGTAGAGTCAACACCATTTCAGCAAACTATTTTACCAAATATTTTTATATCTGTACTTTAGGTCTCAAATAGCTTCTAGGGCAGAAACGCTTATTCTCGTTCTCAAACCCCCACTAAAAGAGTCTTTTCTAGTCACATTTCCTTGGGTAGATCGTCGGTTCTTTTAAAGTTCAGTGACGGTTCCTTTGTCTTCCATAATTGGGCTGTACAAATATTTCCAGAGTTGTCGCTCCTAAACCTCGTTCTCAATACCCCCACTTAAAGAGTCTTCTCTAGGCTCATTTCCTTGGGTAGATTGTCGGTTCTTTTAAAATTTACTCTATTTTCCACTAGGCTACCTCAGAGGTTAATCTCTTTGCTCTTTGCGAGGCTTCATTGTCTGTCTCGTTCTGTTCTCTTCCCTTCTATGATTGGATTGGGTTGAAATTTCGCATCGAAACAAGTATTTTACTGGCCCATCGATTGCTAATTGGGATCTTCGTTTTAGGTTGCTCACTCTTCTTAATTTTTTTCACTAGAGTTACCTTAGAGATTAAATCTACGCTCTTGCAAGGCTTTATTGTTAGTTTTGTTCGCTACATTAGAGTATACTATAGAGGGAAAGGCAATTAGCCCAATTTTTGCAAAAATCTATAGTTAAAATTAAACGGGTGATCCTCTAGTATCTTGATTAGTCATACTAGCGAGCGAGTACATCCTGGCCCTTACTATGTCATTGCGTATTGTTGAAAATTTTAAATTGATGGCTTAATTTGGTAAGTACCACTAACAGTATTCTTCCATTCACTACCACGAATAGTTAAGTCGTACTTTCAGCAGTACTTGCCGATTGATCCATACTTATAATCATAATAGAACCTAAAATATGTCTTCTTTCGGAAACCATCGTACTGGTTGTCCAAAAAAATTGCATGATTTTAATCGCTTACACATTTGACTTTAAAAGACAGGTGTTTTTGACTTTTATTTTTCATTTTTCATTGCAATAATAATAAAACCCAAATGTTTAGTGTCAAGTTTTTGTACATTTAAAACATGTTAAATATCATATTTTAAATGACAGCTCTCGGTACCGTTTATTACTTTCGATTAGAAAAAACAACTTTGAACAAGTTGCCCCTGTATGAGTTGCTGTATTGTATTTTTTTTTCTCGTTATTTTGAAAATTGATATGTCACCAGCCAAGCCAGCCAACCAGTCAGGCAATGTGCTCCAGCCAGTAGAAAATTTTAATAGAAATACAAGTTTATTATTTTTATTATTTATTAATTCATTTTGCTATCATTTCTCAAAAAAAAAAGTAAAAATGCTTTTAACTTGGAAATTATGACAGCAAAAAAATAAATATGCAATTGAAAAAAATTTAGTTAATTTATTTATAAAATAATTTTTTATTTTATGTCGTAAAATATAATTAAAGTTTTACAAAAAGATAAATGTTTTTTTTTTCATTTTTTATTATAATAAATTTCATCGCTTAAAATACGATAACATTGTCATATTATTTGGTAATTATTTATAAAAACACTATTTAATTTATTTCTTATGTTATTTAAAATAGTCTGGCAACTCCCGAAGATTTTTTGTTATTTCAAATAGTCTGGCAACTCCCGAAGTGGAAAAAAAAGAGGAAAAATTTGTTTGTTCCAAAAATTACTGATATCTGGTTGAAATACCCTAGGGCAACTTTCGTACCTGTGGGTCCGGATACACTACGAACCCTTGTGACAGGTTTTTTTGCTTAGAAGATTATTGGCGGATAATATGGCAAAAATTAGCGGCAATGTTTCATGTCGTATTAATCAGATAATCGTGATAAATCAGTGATGCTTTCTACTAAAAAGCCTCACTCAGACCAAAATCAACACCTAGACAATCTGGCATTGGCTGGTTGAAAAAAAAAACACATAATACGTTACAGTTCATAAATTACGTAACAGTTTAGAAATTACGTAACGGCCTAATGTAATTTGTACGCTTTCATTTATGTGGTACTTCACAGTATTATACGTTTGATTATCTATACATATAATAAAAGTAGTACCTCATTTCTTGTCTGTCTTTCTTTCTCTTTGTGTTCGCATCACGTAAAAATCACTGAACGGATTTTAACAAAATTTAGTGAGGAGGTAGGTACCTTAGTATAGTATGATTCCAATATAGGATACTTTTTTCCGCAAAAATATCGAATTTGCAAGAGAAAGTGGAGAAAAAGCAGTGAAAGTACGCCTATTTTTTTACCGATTTAAAAGTACTGCATACTTTAAGGCACCTTTTATTTTTGAAAACAGTTTATTTTAAGCACGGTTGCGCAACGGATGGCGCTGTTTTAATATAATCAGTAACTAATTTCCTGTCTGTCTTTTACACAGCTTTACAATAATTTTGTAAAATTTTAGAATTTTATATAAATTTTTAAATTTGATTCAGGGATGGGTACCTTTATATAAAATAAATACGTAAGAGTCTTAAAATCTGGTGTGGATTACTTTCAAAGCAAAATCGAAATAAAATATTGTCAGGACGCACACAACGTGTGTAGGCACAGTTAGTTGTAAATAAAAAGGAAGATAGAAAGTGCTGCGTGGGGGTTAGATTTTATTTTTATTGCTACTCAGGAGTTACACAAATGTCTCTACACATCGCCATAATTGTCTTGTTTGTAATTCATGGCGAAACGATTTACTAAGAAGTCGTAGGTGTATGACGTTGTATACAAAATGCTCTAGCTCACCCAAAGGTATAGTTCTTAACCTATTCTTAATCTTGCCACATCTAGAAGAGACTTCTAGACTACAAACGAATTTTTCTGGAGATGAAAGAGAGGATTGGTTCAGAGAGAATATCATTTAATCAACCGGTGGTTAGTATACCGTCCATGATAACCCTAAAATGTTCGTTTTTGAGGACGTAAACAAACCCTCATCTCTTACACAGATCGCTAAGCCGGTTAACATCACCAACATACGAGTCCCAAGGCATAGGAATATACGCTAAGGCTGATGAGTTTGTATTAGGTGTTCTACCGGCCATAGAAAAGCGCAGATATGCAATAAAGTTTTACATACATTTGTTCCTCTTACTCCTGCAAGCAGCATAGGGCCGCAAATTCTATAAAGAGACAACAGGTTAAATGTAGGCCTGTAGTAATGTCTGCAGAGTTGCCAGACTATTTAGATTTTGTTTCAAAGCGATGCGCACTGCCTCTTTTGGTGATCATAATGAATATCCAGTAATGCTGTCTATTTTAATCAAACTCAGTTATATTGGGCAATATGCACAGCTGTTAGGAGGCCATATATAGCGATTTCTGTTAAAGTCCTCAAAATACATATGACAAGTGGAATTTAGAAAATTCTGTCACTGTCTTGAATTTTTGCTTTCAAGGGTCCCTTTTTAGATTTATAATGAGCTTGGTTAGTTCTGCAGTGGATATTCAGTGTGAATTGGAGCTTTCAGGGATTGTAATAGAGTTATAGATCTACGTGTCGAGTCGTACAGTAGTTAGGAGCCATGTATAACAGTTTTCGCCCTAGTTGTCAGTATGCAGTGGAGAAGAAGAATATGAAACATTTGCTACATCACCGTCTTTTAACAGATGAAGGGTTTGTGGTCACTTGTTTTCGAGGGTTCATCTATCGACGATGGCGTTAAATTAGGGCTGCTTTTAAGCAATATAATGACCTCATGTTGGCCCTGCGGTGGGACCATTATCTAAATCAGAGCTTCCTAGTATTCCAGAGGCTATAAAGGCCTGTGTGTATAAAAGCACAGGGGCTAGGAGGTATAGATATAAAACGATTTCCGTTGTAATTGTCATGATGCGGGTAAGGAGAGGAATACGAAAAGCTGTTACTGTTATGATTTATTGAGGAACAGTAAGAAAAATTATTACTAACAATCTTAAGAATGAGTATTGGTAAGTTCTATCTAGTAAGGTGGAAATTTGAAAATGTGAAGTAATTTGCTATTTGTTGTATCTCGTAATGGGAAGGGAGTAATACGAGAGCAAAAGTTTAATTACAGTTCACTACTAACGTTGCCAATTATGTTAATACGTCATCCTTTAGCATTAATTATTGGTCACACATGCCAGCAAGAAATGGCTTTTCTAAACGACAACTCCAGAAGCTGTCACGCTCACGGCAAAAACTGTCACGGTCACTGCAGTTTACTACTGCCGTTGCCAATAATGTTAATAGGTGATCTCTTGTCATTAGTTATTGGTCACACATGCCAGCAGGATATGGCTTCTCTAAACGACAACTGCAGAAGCTGTCACGGTCACTGGAGAAGTTGTCACGATCACTGCAGTAGCTTGTCATACTTGTACCAATTTTTTGTAAACCCCTGAGGAGTTTAGTTTTATGGTCTGGCTGATCACGAAGCAGTAGCACATACCTTCCCTATAATTACTACTGCACAAGCTGTCACGATCACTGCAAAAACTGTCACGTTCACTGGAGTAGCTTGTTATAATTTTACCAAGTTTCTGTAACCCCCTAAGGATTTTAGTTTCATACTTAAGGAGAGCACAACATGCCACACCTCTGATTAAAGTGTTTGTCCTCGGATTTGTCACCTGCTTTATAACTTCATCCTAACCTCACATTTACAAATTAAAATTTTTATATTTTTTTTTTTTTTTTAAATAAAATCATTATATATTTTCTTATTTCCCTTAAGAAAACTTTTTTTGATCTACATATTCTTTTTTTTTTTTTTTTTTTCTTTTTATTAATCTATTGAAAATTGTAACTACTTGACATCCTGTAATAGAATAGCAAAAAAAAGCAAATAAAAATACTGCAGAGCAATGTTGCTGCTAGATGACGTTACAGATGACGTTGTTGACCTTATTTCCTCTTTTTATTTTAATTTTGCAGTTTAACTTTGAAAAAAAAAAATTCCTTCATTTTGTTCTAGAAAATATTTTGCTTATTCATGGCGAGTTTTAGTTTTGCATTATAAAAATGTTAAAGAAATATTTTCTCTGTGTTTTTTTTTGTTTGTTTTTAATATTATCTGTGCATATAAATTAAATTCTATGATTTTTTATCACAATAATTTTTTTTATACCTACTTCCACGCTCTTACAATGAACAACATTGACCGCACTTGACGTAATGTTTTTTTTTTGTTTCATTATTTTTATTAAAATGTACTTTTGTTTCTTGTGAAAATTTCTAATGGGGGAAGGAAACCGATAACTAAAATATCGGAATATTCTCTTGACATGTTTCAAATTTAAACATAACAAATACCTTTTCGACACTATTTCGTTAGTTATATTTTTCCAGTTGTTGACTGAGAACAGTTGTTGGCCTCTTTACTCATCACTGAAAACAACTGATCGTCGCGCGATCGTTATTTTATCTCAAATTTATTGTAGTTGATAGTTAACGATACTTCTATATCGGCATTGCCTTTGGTTGAGATCTCCCATGGTTTTCGCATTTAATATATGTCTGCTTGTGTTCCTCAAATGTTAACTAGGATTTTCACCATGACTTTTATTTTGGTCACTAACGCATTTATATAGTTATGTGTTTGGTTAAGTGGACAACTATTATGCACTCTAGTTGCCCACCTTATTTAAATTCGATGAATATGATTCCTGTAAAGCAATAAAGTAAAAATAAAGTAAAATGAAATGAAACAAAGTTAAGAGAAGAGTAAAGAAAATTATTACTTAGATAGATGAGTTTTAAACGGACTCCTCTTAAGGGTTTTGTAGTTATATTAAAAAAATTTCTACTTTACTGCCTAAGGTCTTCTGTCTTCTTTTAAGATTTATATAGTCCATTTTAAGATCTTATCTTCGTCTTTCTTATATTCCAAATTCAGTATTGACGGCCGCAGATCATATTTATTTTCGCTAGGTCTTTTGCTGCTTTATCTCTTGGCGCTATGAATGACTAGCATAATTATTTCTCCTATTCATCGAACCTAAGTAAGCTGTAAAGAAATATAGTAAAAAGAAATGAAACAGAGTTAAGAGAGAGATAAAGAAAATTATGTTTTGGTCGATGAGTATTAAAGGTACTCCTCTTAAGGGTTTTCCAGTTGTTAAAAAAAAATTGCTCGTAGATCTTTGCCCCTATTGCCGTTCTCAACTCAACTAAGTTTGGTCGTCTGTCAGCCAACCCGACTTTGACTCAACCAAATTATTTTCTGGTGTTGTGGAACACAACGATTTATAGTTGTGTTTGACTCAACTGCTAATAAGCAGTTGTGTATATTAATCGTTTTTGTCAACCAAACTCATACAAAATGGTGAACCGCAATACCATTAAACACTACCAAAAAATCAACCGCATTTAAGTTGTGAATGGCAATACCGATTTATGAAAGACGACCAAATTATTAAAAAAGTTGTGAACCGCAATAGGGGCACTTATTATTACTAGCTCTTTTGCTGCTTTTTCTCTTGTGTGTGTATGTTTACTTTGCCACTGAACTGAACTTTGCAGAGGCATTAATGTGGAGGGGTATTCAAAGCAGGTACACTAATTTTATGGATCTCTTTTCGTCTCCCTTCGATCTTCAATGATTATCAACAGCCACTTGGTAACTTATGACTACCCTACTTTTTATTGACTCCCGAGCTATTGTTAGCCTATTCTCTCAACTGTAGTGTCGACCGATTACCTCTTCACAGTCGCTTGTAATTGCTAGCATTTGTCTAAGACTTAGAATTTCTATGGCATCCATATTAAACATATGCATGCTCCTGGTTCTAAGCCTTATGAAAGCCAGTGCTGGATATTAACAAAATATGGATGCAAAGATCATCTTTGATTTTCATCTTGTCCAGATGATATTTAAACTTTAAATGACCTTTCACTGATGCAGTTATCAAGCTTAAGGTACTTTGACCTTTGACCAAAAAAATTTCTGGACTTCATGCCGAGAGGCTATGGCCTAAGGAGTGCCTTTAGAGATTAACCCTTCAACCTCTTGAGATGTATTCCCATCCATCTTCTCCATGCAATAAATATCAGAGTTCTTTCAGAGACTGACATCTTCACTTCTTGCAAGGCTTCCTAGTACATTGCTGTTGGACCTATTTGTTTATCTAAAATTATAAAATTGCCATGAATCAAGATCTCCACCCACCATACAGAGCTCCAAATGCGCAGGTATTTCGATACAAAAAAAGAAGAAGAAAACAAAAACGGTTTTAAAGCTCAATTTTAACCACTAAAACCAGTGTGAAATTAATTTTTTTTACGAGTTTTATGTCGCTTCTTCGTCTTGTAGAAACCGTATATCATTTACATTAATATCATTAATTTAGACATGAGGGCTCTTAACCGTCAATGCGCTAATTTTGATAACTAGGGAACTTATCGCGGTAACAATGTCAATGTCAATTGAACTTTGTGAGCATGTAGACGATGCAGAGTTCTTAAGTGAGAATTTACATTTCGTATCTACTCAGCCGATTGCAAATCATTTGCTAACACTCTTCCGTACCGTTTTTTAAATACTCTCTTGACTAATTGTATTGTCTTTTTACTTTACGATACGTAGTATAAGTAATCGTAGTATAGTAATCGTGAAAAAATTTGATGTCAGGATTTCAACGGATCTTTACGCTTTAGAATCCATTTTGGCTACAGGTCATACCGTTCAACATATCAAAATTAAATCCAGTATGTGCCTTTAGTATATGAAGATGAAGAGCTGTATAATTTTTGGGCATAATCGAAATGGGGGAAGGGGTAGTTTACTCCACACACCAAACTGAAAATAATTATTTTTCGATTTGAATATATTTTGACGAGCCATTTTTGATTGAATAAATTTATGTACGCAAACCACATTAAAACCTCTCGTGAAGGCCATCGTTGTCGATGTAATGTTCTTGTTCAAACAGCATTGTTAGAATATTTGTCCGCACAACGATGTCTGCCATCGAATGTTGTTTTTAGTTTAAAAAATTTGATTTTTATACAGCGCCATCTATTGATCAAGCTGGCTAATACCTTTTGCTTTGCTATAAGTATTTAAACAACATTGACGGCAAAAAGAAAATTATATTTCAACGAAACATCAATGCACTTCAATACGTTTTCTACACGCAGAAAAAAATAAAAAAAATTGTTCGTGCCGAGTTACATTATTCAACTTTTGTTGCTGCAATTCTTCATTAGCAGGCGAGAGGGGAGAGAGGAATTAAAAAGGGTACACATCAGTGTTGGGATCTGACAATGCTTAAATTGTACCGTCCCAGTGATAAAATTGTACCAAATCAGCATTAATTGTACCAACATTACATAACATACCGTAGCTCGACATTTAAACACGTTAATCAAATCTTTAATACTAGGGTATTTTAAAACGATGATAATTGACCTTGATTCCTTGAATTTCTTTTCTGTGGATAATAGTTAACGAAAATCAAAGCTTTACAAATTTTGAACGTTAAGGTAAAGGAAGTCCCGCTGTTCCTTAAATAAATACCAAAAATCCCAAAATTGGAATTTTTAGGCTTTTGCCCATGTGGACTAATATTTTCAGTAATAATTGGGAATATGTACATATAGCTATTTTATAGCAGTCTTCATTTTCCGACCCCTTTGGTATTTTAGAACAAATAGGCTAATGTGAAAATTTCGAAGTAAAATAAACCAAATTAAAGGACCTCCATATTCTTAAAGAATCATCACTTTTACGTGAAATTTGGTTTGAAATGCAAAATTTTTATTAATACAAAATTTTTATATATTCCTTAAGAATTTATTTTATTAAAAAAATTGTTTGATGGCCCTTTACTAAAGGCTAAAATACACAAAAAATCATCTGGTTGTTAATTCAGAAAAGATATCATATTTTAAAACAATATCTAAAATTTTGCTCGCTATCTAAGAAAAAAAAAATTCAAAAAATGTACTAAAACAAAATATGAAAAATTTTGAAAAATCGTACAAAAATTGAAGAAATGCCAAGCACTAAAAAAATTGATTGGTGTGAGGTTTTCAAATTTGAGGCCATATACCGCCACCACTGGTAAGTGAATGATGCCCAGCTTCAAAACTTAAGCTCAGATGCTCCTTGGCTATGTCCTTGTCAAATTTTGGATCAATCGGAGTAACCCTTTACATATGGCCCCTTACACTGTGCAATGTTAGGAGATGGACACACTCCAATTGATATCAAGTTTTTCACCAAAATTACCGGATTTTAATCCGATTAAGTATACCAGAAACCCTTACGATTTCTCACTAGAATGAATGGAAAAATTTATCAGTCGGATACTGCCGGTTAGCAGAGTAAATAATAAAAATCCTAAACATAAATCAAGAATGTTGCATTTTAGTCAGTTCTAGACAAGGTTGGAGAACTATGAAGTTAGAAATGTAAAATAAAATTTTGATTAAATACAAAAAATTATTGATTAAATTTTATATGAAATTGTACCAAAAAAGCATGAAGTGTATCAGCGTACCACTGATGTGTCGATTGTACCAAATTTGGTACAACTGTACCACAAATCCCAACACTGGTACACATATGCATGAACTCTTCGTTTTGTCCTCTCACTCATAGTTTTAATTTAATTAATTTTTTAATTTTAAAGTTTAAAATGTTAACAAATGAATACATCCGTACAAATTGCTGCAATAAAAATTGCACGATATAAATACAAATGCAATATTAAAGAAGAAACGAGGAAAATTGGAGCAACAAAAGTTGCATTAAGTAATTCGACACTTCCCTATTCTGACGACATTTTGTTCTTCATGTGCAAAACAAAACATTGGCTCGTCAAGATGGCGTGTTATATAATATATCCATAAAAAAATCTCTTTCCATGAGATATGGTAAAGTTAAGTCTTGAGCTGTCAAAGTGTTTTTAGTTGTGTTTGTGGCCACCATTTTAAAGCTACATCATGCGAATATGAGCAGGAATATTCTTAAAAGCATTATACGCATTTCAAATTCAAAGTTATATTTTATTTTATCGTTATTATATTTTTCAAATGATGGTAGGCTGCTAACCTTCCCTTTTTTGCAACAATGTCTCATCTCACATTTCATACTCTACTCATTTACGTATTTACTTTGAGAAATTCTTAGGAATTTATTGCGTGCCAAGAATGTATAAAACAAATGACAAAGTACGATACGATACGAGTATTTTATAAATATTTCCATTTTAATAACATTGCTCAAAACAAATAATAAATTTCTAAAATTTGTTGATTAAAAATATCTACGAGTAATTTTTTCAATTAACTTATATAATCATAATAACGAAACATAAAATGGCGCTTTGGAAAACCTCTAGCGGTTTTTGCACAACAACCTTTAACCTCCAGCGAAAGTTTTAACAAGTTTGCAGCACTGTTTTATTCTCTTGCCTCTTTGTTTGAACAGTGTTGAAAATCACTTTAGGGCATATTTAAGCAGACATTTTTATTCTTCGTTTTGGAAATTAAATTCTAGAATCTTTTTCTTAAGTTCATCAAGATGGTTGAGAGGGACACAATAAAGTAGCAGCAGCCAGTTTTTTTTTTCTATTATTAATTTGTTATGCACTTTATAAAACCAGCTTCTTTCTGCTGCTTCTACTCTATTGTTTCTTTAATGTTGGCTGGCTAAATGGGCTGTCAACGTGTTCACACTAACATACTTACACTTACACATACTTGTAAATACATGTAAGTTTTATGCCAAACATTTAATAAAATGAAGTTTTTTTTTCAAAAGGCTTAGGGCTCTAAAACTAAACCACCATGTTGGTCTATAAATTATTTTTAAAAAGATGGTTGGTTGTAAGATGTTCGTGGAAGAAACGGTTAAATATTTATGAGATGTTCTTAAAATCTATTAAACTTGGGAAAGATTTTTTTTCTTTTGTCAAAAGCTAGAAGAATAATGATTGACGTAAGATGCAATCTAGCATGAATATTATTTTATTATAAAACAAATTAATTATTTAACGGTTATTGTTTTAATATGTCATTAATATTTAATAAAACGGTTACATAAAAACCGTTATATACATCAGAGTGTTTGAAATATTTCTAAAAGTCATGCTGTGTCATAAAGAAACTGGAACTTTAATTAAAAAAAAATACTTCTTTTACCAAGTCACTTTTATCACAAAAAGAATAATTTTTAAAAAGTACTCTCCTTTATTCTTATTCCAAATTGTAGTTTTAAAACACGTAATATGTATTTTGAAAGCTGATTTTTTAAAAAGTACTTTTTTCAAAGGAACTTTTTTAAAAGTACTTTTACACAAAGTACTTTTTTAAAAGAAACTTTAAAAAAGATGATAAATCGTTCCTTTTTTTGGTACTTTTTTAAAAGTATACTTTTTATAATTAAACTTTTTCGAAAGGTACTTTTGGAATAAAGCTTTAAAATAAAGCTTCAAAAAAGCTTTATTATTTAAGCTCTATCACAATCACTATTTCTAATAATAAGAATTAGTAAGCATACTTTTCTTAAAAGATAAAATGGATTTTAAATCGTAATTTAAAATAGTACTTTTTTTAAAAGGAACTTATTTTAACGTACTTTTTCAAAAGGTACTTTTTTTAAAATAAACTTTTTGAAATAATGTATGCTCTTTTAAAAAGTAATTTTTATTGTAGTTTTTTAAAGTAAACTTTTTTAAAGGTACCTTTTTCAGAAAAGTACTGTTTTTAAAAGGGATGTTTGTATAAGTAATTTTGAAAAAGCTTATTTTTAAAAGAAACTTTTTTAAAATATGCTTTTTGAAAGGTTCTCTATTTTTGTATTTTTCCGTACACATTTTTTAAAGGTACTCTTTCAAAATTTATTTTTACAGCTTTATTTTTAATCTCACGAGTAAAGGATACCTACTCTACATTGCTGTAAAAAATAAATTTATTTTAAATGGCAAAAAGTACTTTTTTTTTAAAGAAACTTTTTGAAAATATGCTTTTTAAAAGGTCATTTTTATTGTACTTTTTTTAAAGTATACTGTTTTGAAAAGTACTTTTTGAAAGATAGTTTTTCGAAATAGGTATTTTTTAAAGCTTTATTTTTTTAATCTCGCGACCGTTTATTCAAAAACATATTGTTGCTAAAAAGTAAAGAATACCTAGCAAAAGTTTCTGAAAAGTTAAAATATCTTTAAAAGGGCAATTTGCAAAAAGTACTTTTTTAATAAATATAACACTCAGTCTTGTTGTACAGGAAATAAAATTAATTAATTAAATAGAACAAAAGTATTTTGCAAACGCTACTTTTTAAAAAGAAACTTTTTGTGAAATGATACTCTTTAGTAGGTTGTTTTTGAAGATTGTTTTTAGAGGTCTTTTAAAGTACCCTATACTCTTTTAATGATTATTATTAAAAAAATATAAATTTATTAAAAGGTATTTATTAAGAAATTATACATTTTTATGACACTTTTTAGAAATAGTAGTTTTGTAGGTACTTTTTTAACATTTGCCTTTTTTAAGGTACTTAAAAAAAATACTTTTTTATAAATTATTTTTAGTCAAAATAGCATTTTTAGGCAGATCTCTTTTAAAGAGTACTTTTTTAAAGGTTTTTTCTTTTACAAACATATACTTATTATTACATTTTTAAAAATTATTTAAACATATTTTTATTTAAAAATAATATTTTTTCATTACATTTCTCGAAAGGTACTTTTTAAAGATACTTGTTTTAGAGTTTTTTTTTTCTTATTTAAACATGCTCCCTCGAGGAAAGAGAGGAACATTTATATTTATTTAAACGCTTTTTTCTTTAAAGTACCTTATGAAAAAAGTATTTTCAAAATGGTACTCAAGGGCTTTATTGAATATACTTCATTGGGCTTTATTAAAATTTTTCAAAAAGTACTTTTTTAACCGACTTCAAAAAAAGAAGGAGGTTATCAATTCGTCTGTGTGTTGCTTTTTTTTTTTTTGTATGTTTGTGTCTTCAAAACTCGGTAATTTCTAAACCGATTTTCAAAACTTTTCACTATTAGAAAGATTATGGCTACAGATTGGTCCCATTTTAAAAGAAGTTCAAAATATTAAAAATTAAAGGGTGTTCCCATACAACATACATGTTTTTTACGTGTATTATGAACTTTATAGGTCACTTTTGAGTCGTTATAGACAGACAGTTGAAATTTACAAAGAACTTGTATTGCTAAGTCCGCTAAAATAACAACTGTAAAATATGAATTTGGAAATTAAAGGGTGTCCCAATAGTTAATGTAAAAGTAATATATATGGCCAAACTTTTCAACTGTTATAGATAGACAGTTGAAATTTACAAAGAACCTATATTGCTTAGTCCGCTATTACAACAAGTATAAAATTTGGATCTATAAATTAAAGGGTGTCCCCATTATTGATGCAATTTGACCATTATGTCCTCATCTTTGGAACCGTTATAGACAAACACTTGAAAAATAGACAGAATGTTCACTACTATGTCTGGTATAACAACAAGTATAAATATTTAAAATTGGAAATTAAAGGGTGTCCCAATAGTTGATGTAATTTGATGTATATGGACAGAAAGTTAAAAAGTATTTATATTAAAATTTGAATTTAAAGGGTGTCCCAATAGGTGACGTCATTTGATAGATACGACCCTATCTTTTAAGCAGTTATTGATAAACACTTAACAATTAGATAGAATGTCCATTACTATATCTGTTATAATAAATGTAAATATTTAAAATTATAAATTACAGGGTGTCGCAATAGTTTATGTAATTTGATATATATGATCAAACTTTTAAACCGTTACAGACAGACGGTTGAAATTTACAATGAACCTGTATTGCTACGACCGCTATAACTAGTATAAAATTTGAATTCGGAAATTACAGGGTGCCGCAATAGTTACCGTCTTAAAGAAACATGATTTTAAGGTTGTCTGTTTTGAAGTCGGTTTTTTTTGCAAGAATTATTTTTGTTTTTGTAAAGACGATTTGTTATTCATTATTTTGATATTTATGTAACAGAAATCTTGTTTTTAAAAAATCTTTTAATCATGTAATCATAATATTTTTTTTAGTGTGTCAACAAATGTGTTTCTTACTAGTGTCCATTTCTTTTGTTTATGGTTCTACAATTTTAGCGGCTGCTACGAGTATAAACAATCGATTTAAAATAAGTTTTTTTTTTATAATTTTCTAAACAGCAATTTAATTCTTTTATTTTTTATATTTTATTTTTGTAAATTGTTTAATGTCAATAACACTTCTTTTTAAAATTGTTTGTTTTTTTTTTCAATTCAATGACTCTTTGTTCGTTTTATTGCGTCGTTTTGATTTCTCTTTATTTGAATTCCTTGTACTTTAACAATAGAAGCATTTAAACCTCTAAAATACACAAGTTCAAGTGCAGGCTAAATAAGACCTAAAAAGTGTATAAAAATTATGGAATAATATTTTTTCATTAGAGAAGAGTGTTTACACAAACAAAGGCAAGATGTGGTGGTGCTTTTGTCACCAAAAAATTTAATGACAATAGTACTCTTTATGGATTGGCCAAGTAAATAATTTGAATATTTAAATAAAATTCTATTGTTTAAAAAAAACTTGTAATGAATGAATTTTTGGCTATTGATAGATAGGCCTTAGAAAATATGTTTAAGAATATTTTATATGAAAAAAAAACTATGAAGCAGTATGAATGAATCTAGGTAAGCAAGGTTAGATAAGTATGGCTAGAAATATAATTCTAAATAGTTTAATAAATATATCAGATGCTGTTCTCCCTGGGATAATGTTCCGCAATCTTCTTTTTCTCATTGTCGTCTTTACATCCCTCCGGGGGTTCCAATTGTCACTGCAGGAATGGCAAATGCTTTGATGCGGTTCACTCGGGGAAAATAGGGGCACCAGACGCTAGGGTTCCTAGAGCCTAAATCTGGAAGAAAAGGTCTGTGATAAAAATCGCGGGTCCTCTTCGAGGCCCGACCAGTGCCCAAAGGACTGGTACCACGGGAATCGGTGACCCCATTGAGAGCCTATCCTCTCTGTGACCGGTTATTGGTGAGGTCCCCTTCGGGGTTACACGTGTTGGTTGTGGTTTAAGATCGATTAATGTAGGTATGGTGCAAGGTCGATCAAGTGTGCTGTTGCACTCTCAACAGACGGAGTTTGGATAGTCTCCAAACCCCTAAGCAAGAGGCTAGAATATGGATCTAGGCTTGCCATATTATATAAATTGCTACTCATTGTGACTGTATCACACACAAAAAGCGATTGGTGGCAATCGTAAAGTGTTGTTATACTACACAATGGGGGCGCTAGTGTACGCTTATATTTAACTCGGTGGTAAGACCACCGTGAGATTAGGCCAACTAGGCAGGTACTCACGTTAATCTTGTTCCACAATTGTCGTCTTTACAGGTGCGTCAGATCTCATTATATCAAACTATAAAGCTCTTTACGAGACGTCCAATGTAGAGTTGTGTCACTGCAGGTATATATAGAATTATGTTTCCCTCTTTATACACATAAAAAAAACAGTAACTCATTTCCTATCTGTCGTTCTTTATATCTACGTTTGCATCACATAAAAACTACTGGATGGATATTAACAAAATTTTATGAGAAGGTACCTTAGTATGCTGATTCCAATATAGAATACTTTTTTTCCGCAAAAATATCTTAATTCCAAGAGAAAGTAGAGAAAAAGCAGTGAAAGTACGCCGATTTTTTTTAACCGATTTAAAAGTACTGCATACTTTAAGACATTTTTTAGGTTTGAAAGCAGTATATTTTAAACACCCTTTCGCAACAGATGGCGCTGTTTCAAAATAATGACAAAATATGCATTGAAAGCAGGATATTTTAAACACGGTTGCACAACAGATGGCGCTGTTTTAAAAAACTGAGAAATATGAATTACTTGCTGCCAAATAGCCAATTGAATAAAATTTGTATTTGATTTGTATTTTGACTTTGTGGAATTACATTGTTATGAAAATATTTTAAAAAGCTTTTACAAAGCTTTGCAATAATTTTTAGAATTTTATATAAATTCTAGAATTTTATATAAATTCTAGAATTTTATTCAGGGATGGATATGTTTATATATAAAATTAATACGTAAGAGTCTCTAAATGTGGTGTGGATTACACACTTTCTAAGCAAAATCGAACAAAATATTGTCAGGACACACACAACGTCTGTGAGCACGGCTAGTTTACTATATAATCTTAAATTAGCCTTAATATATGAATTTTTGAAAAGGCGCCTAAAAGGTATGCTCTAATATTTTCCATTTATTTCTATCGTTATGCCTTCAAGTATGCTTTAATAAGTTTTAGATAGATAAAAAGTTCACCAAGTTCATTTTCTCTAGCATTTCACTGTATATTTCTGTAAATTCTTTGAGATCACAATAATCGTAGTATTTATCTGAATTCCTACCTCTTTAAGAGGAAAGAGGAATAAAGAGTCGCAATTTCAACTTTAAAACCAAACCTCTTTAAGAGGAAAGAGGTAAAAAGAGTAACAATTTGGTTTTAAATGCTCTAATTCTCTTATTGCACTAATCTCTGATTTGAAATTCAGTGTTCTCAAATCAAAGATAAATTAAAAATATATTTAAATATTTTATAGTATAATTTTTATATTTTAAAATTTTTTCATTTAAATAATTTTCTTCTACGTTATCCTTTACTTTATTTTTCATCTGCCTAAAAGTATGACTCATTTAAAGAATCACTAAATCTTGTGGTTTGGATTTTGCTCTATATTTACATATTTATGCCGTAAAGTATGCTATTAAAACTTGTATATTTAAACTTAATGACTTTTGTTAATCCGCTTAGCCGCCTTTATAAAGCGGAAATAAAGGGATATTGTCCTCTTCAAGGTCATTAAAATTACACGGCTGTCGATGTAAATGTTTATAGCAGTTATAAGACTGCTATAATCTGTTTATGGTCGCATCACGTAAAAACTACTGGATGGATTTTAACAAAATTTTGTGAGGAGGTACCTTAGTATCCTGATTTCAATATAGGATACTTGTCTTATTGCCAAGAGAAATTGGAGAAAGAGCAGTGAAAGTACGCCGATTTTATTTTTATTTTTTAAAGCAGTATATTTTAGACAATGTTGCGCTACAGATGGCGCTGTTTTAAAATAATGAGTTACTCATTTCCTGTCTGCCTTGTACAGAGCTTGACAATAATTTTTAAAATTTTATATAAATTTTAGAATTTTATCCAGGGATGGGTACCTTTGTAAAAATTAAATACATAAAAATCTTAAAATTTTGTGTGGATTACTTTCAAAGCAAAAACGAACAAAATATTTTCAGGACGCTCACAACGTCTAGTTTATTATGTTTTTCATTAGTCTAAAAGTATGAATCATTACACTAAATGCTGTGCTTTTGGTTTTTCTCTATATTTAAATTTTTATGCCGTTAAGTATGCTATTAAAATATGTAATTTTAACACTTCAAATCGAAGTTAAAATACAAAATTTACGTATCATTAAATTGTGTATATAGATTTTGTTTATTATAAGTTGCGCATATTTATTAGAACAAAAACTTTGAGTCACAAATTTTTCTTAGAAATCTATTGTGTCGTCATTTATATTATTTGCCATGAGCCTAAGAGTATGACTCATTTGAAAGTTGCCTAGAACATATACATTTCTATTTTTCCGTTTATTTACATTCATAAGCCCTAAAGTATGCTTTAGATTTTCATTACTCATCATTTTTTTTATATGTATAAAAGCTAATTTTAATCTATAATTTTTCCAATTTTTTTTCTTTTTAGGTGTTTGTTTTTCGTGTTAGAAAATTGGCCACTGAAAGTCGTTATTAATAGAAAACATTGCTTCAGTTTCACTATGACCACACCAAGCACATTCATAAGCTAAACAAAGGTAAGTTACAATATTATTATTATTTACATTTTAATAAAATTTTATTACATATAATATAGCTTTGGTATAAAACAAATTAAATCTCTTAAACCGCTCCCTCTTTTTTTAAATGGCAGCAATTTGATACCTTTAATTGGGAAACATTTATGCTGTTTTTGTTATTTGTTTAAAACAAATTTGTTTATGACAATAATATTGCCAATAATTCTAAAAGCTTAAGTCTTGAAAATATTAAAGTTACTGCTATCCCGGGTTTAAATTTATTGTGTGTGTGTGTGTGGCAGAGTATTTGCCTCTCAGTTTCAAGATCTGTATTCAATTACAGTAGAAACTGTATGGAAAGAAAACTGACAGTTTTGCTTTAACTTAGCTTCTCCATTTAACCTGGTTGCAGTGCAGCAGTCTTTTTATTTTTTAACCACTGTTCATTGTTATTCATTTTTATGAAGTATTTTTTCTGTTGTTGTTTAGAAATATATATTTAACATACAATCTTTGTGTATTGTGACACATGCCTGTCACTTGATTAATTATTATGTGTCAATCGTTAAAATGTTTTATAGAAACAAATTTGTATAACTTGTGTTTTGTTAACATGAATGACATGGTTACGTTGAAAATTTTTTATACATTTTGCTTGTATTTGCTACACTAATTAATAGAGATATAACAAGCAACAATTAATATCGTGTTTTGCATTTTAACAAGTTACGAAAATGTTGCGTAAAAAGTTAATATTCTAGACTTTCAAGGGGTAGCAAGGAAATTGATGATATCCAGGAGTTTTTAATTTCAATACTATTGCAATCAATATTCAGTATAAAGGGTGTTATTTTAGCTGCATGAGAACTATCGATATCGATAACTATGCTTTGACAGCTGAGAATGTCAAACTGTGTTGACATTTCTGTTCAGTTAGATTTGGCAAGTCATCATGAATCGTTAAACGCCAGAACAACGAAATTTGAGAAATTTAATTAAAAAAAAAAAAATATGTTCGCGAAGTTTATAGAGCACTTCGTCCATTTTACGGTCAACATAATCGGCCTAGTGTGCAAGCAATTCGTGGAGTTGTTAAGCGTTTTCGAACTAATTTACTCTTCTCGATTCGCAACCATCAACAAGACAAATAAATATGCGTATCAAAGATAATATTGCTGCTGTAGCGCGAGGTATTGAAGAAGACACCGAAATGTCGAAGTTGTCGTCGTTCTCAATTTGTTGGCCTTTGTCCTTCTCGTACGTGAAAAATTTTAGGGAAGGATCTTGGCTTACATGCCTATAAACGACCAACGCATTTTTCTTGATTGGACTCATTTGAAGGTGGCAAGGATACAAGGATACGCACGTAATCCAGACAAAATATTGAGACTCTTACGTATTTACTTCCCTGGATAAAATTCTAAAATTGATATAAAATTCTTGAAATTATTATAAAACTCCGTAAAAGGTTTTTAAAATATATAAAATATATATAAAAATACAAATCAAATACAAATTTTATTCAATTGGCTATTTGGCAGTAACTAATCCATATTTTGTCATTATTTTAAAATAGCGCCATCTGTTGCGCAACCGTGTTTAAAATGTCCCTCTTTCAAAAATAAAAGATGCTTAAAGTATGCAGTTCATTTAAATCGGTACTTTCGCTGCTTTTTCTCCCATTTCTTTTGAAATAAGACATTTTTGCTAGAAAAAAGAATTCTATAGTGGAATCAGGATACTAAGGTGCCTCCTCACAAAATTTTATTAAAAGCCATCCTGTATGTATAGATTGTGTTTAGTGATGAAGCTCATTTCTGGTTAAATGGCTACGTCATTAAGCAAAATTGCTGTATTTGCGGGAAATACATTATCCAAGCCATTAACGAATCACCATTACATCCGTCAAAACTGATTGTTTGATGCGGCTTACATGCTAACGGCATTATCGCTGATTATTTCTTTGAAAATGAGCAAAGAGCTGACGTTACAGCGAATGGTAAGCGCTATCTAGCCATACTAACGAAATTTTTGCTTTCAAAAATTTATCTGCTAAACATCAACGACAGTTGGTTCCAACAAGACCTGCGCAACTTGCCATAGAAGACACTTAACCGTCGAATTATTGACAACTTTATTTTCAATAGTGGTCCAGTTCACTGGCCCTTTCGTTAGTGCGAATTAACGCCTGTGTATTACTTTTTATGGGGCTATGTTTAGTCATTGACTTATACCGATAAACCAGCAATTGTTGAAGCATTGAAAGCCAATATTTAAGCTACCATTGACGCCGTATATCCAGATTTATTCGAAAAAGTAGTCAAAAAGTGGACTGATCGAATGGTCCATGTAACTCCCAGCCGAAAAGCATATTCCGGAAATAACATTTAACAAATAAATGCTTATCTACTAGATTAAAAAAAATGTTTACTAAACTTTTACTTTGGGAGATTGGTCTTTTGGAGATGGTCCTACGAACCAACTTGTAAATTGAAATACTAAGTTTCAAACCAAATGATTATATTTTGCAGGAATAATTTTAAAATTAAGTTTGCACCACTTCAATTTGAGGTTTCGGGATTTTTAATTTAAGTTTTATTTGGGAGATTAAGTACCAAAGATGGTCCTACGAACCGACTTGTACTTTTAAAATACTAAACTTCAATCAAAATAATAATATTTTTGAGGAATAATTTTAAAACTTTTAGTTTGCACCGCATTCGGGATTTTCAATTAAAAGTTCTCTTTGGGAGATTGAGTAACAAATATGGTCCTACTAACCAACTTGTACATTTAAAATAATAAGTTTCAAAAAAAAAAAAATTATTTATATTTTTCAGGAATAATTTTAAAACTTTTAATTTGCACCACTTCCATTTGGGGTTTGGGGTTTTTTAATTAAAGTTTTCTTTGAGAAATTGAGTACCAAAGATGGTCCTGCGAACCAACTTGTACATTTAAAATACTAACTAAGCTTCAAACAAAATATTTATATTTTTCAGAAATAATTTAAAAGCTTTTAGTTTACACCACTTCCATTTGAGGTTTGGGGATTTTTAATTCAAGTTTTCTTTGATAAATTGAGTACCAAAGATGGTCCTGCGAACCATCTTGTACATTTAAAATACAAGCTTCAAACAAAATAATTATATTTTTCAGAAATAATTTAAAAGCTTTTAGTTTGCACCACAACCATTTAAGGTTTCGGGTTTTTCAATTAAAGTTTTCTTTGAGAGATGGAGTATCAAAGATGGTCCTATGAACCAACTTGTACATTTAAAATACTATACTTCAATTAAAATAATTAAATTTTTTAGGATTATTTCTAAAACTTTTAGTTTGCACCACATTTACTTAAGGTTTCGGGATTTTTAATTTAACTTTTCTTTGGGAGATTGAGTACTTAAGATGGTCCTACGAGCCAAATTATCAAACTTAAATACTAAACTTCAAACAAAATAATTACAATTTCCAATAATAAATTTTAAACTTTAAATTAGTATTTATTCTTTCCAGTCACTTGTTAACATTGAACTGCATACGTGACCTAATTTCTTGTGAACATTTTGTTGTCTGCTTGTCTGCATTCATTTAAAATGGAATTAGTTTAAATAAGTAAAATAATCAGAACATCCTTTACCATTTTTGGCCATAGAACTCGTTTAAATGTTGCCTTTCATTTGATCAAACGTGTTGCACTAAATGAGTCACATTTGTTTTTGTTTGCTGTTGTGTCCGTCGTCGTTGTTGTAAAATTTGTATTTAACTTTTATTTCTATTAAATATCTTTGGACATGCATTTCAATGGAATTTGTAATATTTTTTTTTTGAGTTGTAATTTAAGCTGTAGTTTTTTTTTTCTTTTTCCTTATAAGATCATATGTTGTTTGTTTGTTGTTTGCATCGATCGGTTGTATCTGTTTCTATTTTGGTTACGCATTTAGTATTTTCTTGAAAACCATGTTTTTATTTTTCTTTTATAATTTGAAAAGCTTGACTTGGGGAATTGTATAATTTAGCTTGACGTTCGCTTTGGTTTTGCTTCAATGATTTGATAAATATGACCCAATAAGTTTTATATGAATTAAAGAAACAGCAACTGGTTATTGGAATTAATTTGGTTTTGTTGTTCTAATTACGACTGGTGATTATTTCTTATTTGATTTTACTTATATAATTTAATAAATTCAGATGAAGTTTTAACAATAAATACAATTGAAAAATTAATGATTCAATCTCGCTTGACGTTTTTAACCGACTTCAAAAAAGAAGGAGGTTATCAATTCGTCTGAGTGTTGCTTTTTTTTAAGTATGTAACCGCAGAACTCAGCCCTTTCTGAACCGATTTAAATTTTTTTTTATTTGAAAGGTTATGCTTTTAGGTTCGTCCCGTTTTAAAAACAATTCTTTATAATAAAAATTAAAGGGTGTTCCCATACAACATATATGTTTTTACGTGTATTAAGAACCGTAAAGGGAACCAAATTATAATTTTGAAAAAATGGCGTATCGCTATAGCTCCCAACAGCAGAAAGTAATAAAAAAAATAAATTTAAAATTTAAAGGGTGTCCCCATAGGTGACGTAATTTGACCTATTTGGGCCTATCTTTTGAACCCTTATAGACAAAACCTTGCAAATTTTACAGAATGTCGATTACTATGACCGTTATAATAAAATGTATAAATATTCAAAATTTTAAATTAAAGGGTGCTCCAATAGATCATTTAATTTGATGTATATGACCATACTTTTGAACAGTTGTACACAGACCACGTGAAATTTACAAAGATCCTGTTTGGCAAAGTCAGCTATAACAAAAAGTATAAAATTTTAATTTGGAAATAAAAGGGTGTCCCAATAGTTAATGTAATTCTATGTACATATGTGGCTAAAGTTTTTAAATGTTATAGACAGACAGCTGAAATTTTCAAGGAACCTGTATTCCAAAGTCCACTATAGCAAATATACAATTTGAATTGAGAAATTAAAGGGTGTCCCCATAAATTATGTAATTTGATCTATATGGCTCTATCTCTTGAACTGTAGTAAAACACAAACACTTGAAAATTAGGCAGAATGTCCACTACTTTCTCTGGTATAATAACTAGTATAAATATTTGGAATTATAATGTAAAGGGTGTCCCAATAGTTCATGTAATTTGATATATATGGCCAACTTTTGAACCGTAATAGACAGACAGTAGAATTTTACAAAGAATCTTTGTGACCAAGTCCTTTATAACAACAGGTAAAATAAATGGATTACGTAATTTTTTTTAACTATAAAAATAGCGCAACAATATTTTTGAAATATTTCGATATAAATATCAATTTTACTTATTAATTACATTACGTAAATTTTACAAAAAAAAAAAATGTAAATTCAAAAAACACTTTTTTTAATTAAAACAGTTTGTCAAGAATCTTGAGTTACTTTGTTTAAATAATTTTTGTTTTACACCTAATAATGACATAGTGTAAATAATGTAAAAGAAATTTAAAAAATGTCAAATAAAAATTCAGATGAATTTTTAACAACAAATACTCCTGAATCGTTAATGATTTAATCTCTTTCTAACGTATTTTAATTACTCAAAATTTAAGTTTTTATATATTTTTTATACCTTAACCTTTCTTACTAATTGTTACAATTGCAAGTTCATGTCTAACTAATAGTATTAAGCCTAGTAACAAAGCCATTCAAACGTTGTAGTGAAACAGACCAGTCTTTGGTGGGAATTGAACCTACAACCCCCAGGCTGGTATATGATTACAATATCTACTTTTCTCTTTTCAGAGTTTATAGTAATAAATATCTGAGTGTGGTCCTTCGAACCGCAACCATAACTATAAACTAAATTTAGAATTGTTGTAGGTTTATTTTTTTTCTGGTTTGTTTTACCTAGAATAACTAAAAAATAACATACGGGTATGTTCTGTATTCCGAAACCGAGTGAAATTGAAATCGAATAAATTTTTAAAGAAAAATATAACTTAGTTGCGTCTATTATTTTAAAACATTAGCAATCAAGAAAGTTAAATGAATGGTCTTTAATCAAATGTATAACAAATAATATCAAAATGTTGTAAGATTTAAAAGTTATGACAATTTAAAATTTCATTCGGATTCAATTTCACTCGGTTTCGGATTACAGAACATACCTGATAATTTTTAATTTAAAATATTTCGATATAAATATCAAATTTTCTTATTAATTACATTAAGTAAATTATAGAAAAAGTAATAAATGTAAATTTAAATAATAATTTTTTAATTATAACAGTTTGACGTGGATTTTGAATTACTCTTATTAATTAATTTTGTTTGCACCTATTAATGACATAAAAAAATTATGTAAATCAAATGTAAAGAATGTAAAATAAAAATATCTTAAATAACACAGTGCAACACGGAAAAAAATAACCATATAGGGACACTACTACGTGATAAAAGACCAAAAAAAAAAGACCCCTGTCTCCCAGTTTTGCCCAAAGTCCTCTAGGTTTTTTTTATGGGCCCTCAAAGATGTGGGACCTCGATGTCATTTTTGCAAAAAAATTATCATTTACTCAAGCTCATATTTTGCAAACCGTTTGAAATTTTGATATACCCTCTGAGGCAAAGTCATAAAGAACAAAAATTGTGAACATATAAAATCAAAAAAACTTCATCTTCAAGGTCAAAATCGCAAAAAAACTTTAAAAAATTCAATTTTTTCCCCTGTTCAGGTCCATAGGTAGCAAACCGTTCAAAATTCAAGGAAACAATCAACTACAAAAATGAACCTAAGATCTCAATAAACAACTTTCTAGAACATATGAACTTCCTAGGAATGATTCTTAACACGTTTAGGTAGCGCTTAGGTTGCTAAAAAATTTTCGGGAAATTTTTCACTTTTGCGGCTACCTAGCGCTACCTAAACGGTGTTAAGTAAGCAAAATAATTTTTTTTTTTAAATTGTGCAGTATAATAAGAGTAAAAAGCTATTTTGGTTTAAATTTTTAAGTTTACTTATTGATTACATAAAGTAAAAAATCTAAATAATATAAAATATTTATTTTATACTATATATTTTATACTATTTAAATTTTTACTTTATGTAATCAATATGTAAACTTAAAAATTTAAAACGGTACTTTGGTTTTTTTTATCCTAATTACGCTGCCACAATTTAAAAAACTTTCTATTTTTCTCACCTTACATTTATTTTTCATTGTTTACTTTATGTAATAAGATTAAAACACAATTATTTGTCGAATAATTATTTTTTTTTTTAGGCAACATGCAATACGTAAAAAAATATAAAGATTATAAACTAAAATTGTTATTTTAACAAGCGTATCTCGCTCTTAATATGGTTGTCTCTACCAATTAATTTCAGAAAGTCAATTTTCAAAAATAAGTGTAAATAATTAAAGTTTTAAATATTTTTTAAAACTTAAAATGTTTTCCGTATAACCTGCCTAAAATAAATGTGAAGAATGTTAAATAAATTTGTTCTGCAAAATGTAGATGGATCTGCCAGAATTTTAAAGTATTTTGACTATATAACATTGTTTACCTGTTAATTACATAAGAAAACAGTGTCAAATTAGAGTAAATAATGAAAAATTATAAACTTTTTTAAATTTTTATAGCGGAATAAGAATAACTGCTATTGTTTACATATTATTTACATGTCCTAAAAATTGTAAAGAATGTCAAATTTAACTAATCTTTAAATTAACAAAAAAATTATCTTATTATTTTTCTTTGTTTACATTAAGTAATGTCTGGTAAATATATGTAAAAATATAAATAGATCAATTGTATGCATTTTTCTTTTAATATCATTATTTATTTACCTGTTAACGACTTAAAGTTTATTTGGAAACATGTTTAAAAATTGTATAATACGAACTAGCTTATGATGAATTATACATCATTGTTTACCTGTTAATTACATAAGAAAACAGTGGAAAGACTGAAAAATTAAAAGTTTTTTTTTCAATTGTAATCGCGGAACAACAATTGAGAATGTTTTCGATTTAAATATTGTTGTTTACTTATTAATCACACGATGTAAAGAATGTAAAATTCAACTTATCTTTAAATTAAAACAGTGCGTAAAAGCTAGGGTAAAGAATGAAAAATTAAACCTTTTTTTTAATTGTAATAGCCGAACAATAAGTAAGAAGGTTCTCGGTTTAAATATTGTTGTTTACATATTAATTACATGATGTATAAAATGTAAAGAATATAAAATTTAACTTATCTTTAAATTAAAACAGTGGGGAATAATTTTTATACATCTCTGGTTTCAATATCACCCCTTACCCCTTGTTTACCTTAAGTAAAATCTGGTGTAAACAAATGTAAAAATATAAAAAACATAAAATTTGAGTAGAAAAAGTATAGGGATTTTTTTAAGATCATTATTTACCTGTTAAGGACTCGAAAGTTTATTTGTAAACAAGTTTAAAAATTGTAAAATAAATGCTAGCTAGTCACCAACATATTTTTATATTAGTGATATAAACTAAATTATGTAAAATTTAAGTAAAATGTAATGCAATAATTTTAAAGTATTTTTCCTTACATATATTGTTTACATAAAGTAAATATTTTTAAATCTAATCTTTTTTTTTATTTAAATTATTAATATTGTTTATAACCTACTAATTACATGAAGTAAACCGAATGTAAAAAGGTAAAACAAGAGGTTCTGTATATAGAAACAGTGCGACTAGAAGCTTGAGCATTTCTCTTAAAATATCATTGATATTACGTTGTTTACATTAGGTAAATTCTGGAAAATATGAGTAAAACAATGTTAAATAAAAAAACGAGTGCAAAAAATTTAATTTGTTAATTTGTTTAATGTTATAGAATAATTTAAAAACATTTTTCCCTTAATGTACTTTTTTATTGTTTACATAAGGTAAATGTTTTTAAAATGATATATTTTTTTGTCTTGAAATAATGTTGTAAAAATTTTTACTCTTCGTGTTGCTTATAGCCTACTAATTACATGAAGTAAACTAAATTTATAGAATGTAAAACAAATAGGTTCTGTAAATAGAGACAGTGCTACTAGAAGCTTAAGCATTTCTCTTAAAATAACATTGATTTTACATTGTTTACATTAGGTAAACTCTGGGAAATAAGAGTAAAAGAATGTAATATAATAATTTTCCTTCAATGTATTGTTTACATAAAGTAAATGTTTTCAAAATGAAAAATTTTTTATCTTCAAATAATGTTGTAAAAAATTTAAAAACTTTTTACTCTTCGTATTGCTTATTACTTACTAATTACATGAAGTAAACTAAATGTATAGAATAAATACAAACAGGTTCTGTAAATAGGAACAGTGCGACTAGAAGTTTGAGCATTTCTCTTAAAATATCATTGATTTTAAATTGTTTACATTAGGTAAATTCTGGAAAATAGCAGTAAAAAACACTTTTTACTCTTCGCATTGGTTATTACTTAGTAATTACACGAAGTAAACTAATTGTATAGAATGAAAAACAAAAAGGTTCTGTAAATAAAAACAGTGCGACTTGAGCACTTCTCTTAAAATGTCATTGATTTTACATTGTTTACATTAAGTAAATTCTGAAAAAAAGGGTAAAACAATGTAAAATGAAAAAATACTTCAAATACTTTTTTTTAATGTTATGCAATATTTAAAAAAAATTTCAATGTATTGTAATTGATTTTACATTGTTTACAATCGGTAAATTCTGGAAAATTCGAGTAAAAAATGAAAAATAAAAAACTACTTTAAATATTTTATTTGCAACATTTAAAAAAATTTCAATGTATTGTAACTGATTTTACATTGCTTACATCAGGTAAATTCTGGAAAATAAGAGTAGAAAATGTAAAATGAAAAAATTCTTTAAAAATTTTATTTGCATATTTTGTTTAATGTTATGCAACATTAAAAAAAAATTCAATGTATTGTAATTGATTTTACATTGTTTACATTAGGTAAATTTTGGAAAATACGAGTAAAAAATGTAAAATGAATAAAAAAACATGAAAAATATTTTAATTTGCACAAAAAACTGCAATAAATTATTTACACATTGTTGACATTGGGTAAATATTTTATAAACGAGCCTCATAAATTTCTGCATGTTAAATTTTACAACAAAAAATGAAATTCTAAAATAAATAGTTTAAAGTTTTCTATCTAACGTCTTTAAAACTAGAACACTCATTTATTTAGCGGATAAAAATGTTGACAACGACATTCATGAACAACATTTAAGCCGTGTGCTATGGCACAATAACGATGACAGAATTGTTAAGAAAAACTAGATATTAAAAGCACACAAAAAGGAAGATGACTTCAATTCTCCAGAAATATATGTACACAAAAATAACATCTATGTCACGTTAAATGCAGATACAAAAATACTAGTTGCTGCACTACTCTACTTAGATACATTTACACACACGCATACACACTTGTACCGTTTATGACATACAGATAAAAAGATATCCATTTTAAATGGGCTAAAGAATTGTCACAAAAACCAACATCAAACAATAACTTTTTATTTCATTTTTCCAGTGGCTCAAACCAGATTTCCTACATCAAGTATTGTTGAGACTCATTTTTTTTGCCTGGAGGCTTTTTTCTTCTGTTTTCTTTTTTTGGAATTCAGTTACAAGAAAGATAAAGATTTATTTGAATTTTTATTTCAATGATTTCGTTTAGTAGATTCTGTTAAAATAAATTATTATTATTTGATTTTTATTATTGCAAAATGGTATTTTAATGTTATTGTTTGTTTAAACTTTTTTGTTATTTATGACTCCAGGTGGCTGCAAGCGGCCAGCGAGTAAGTCAGTCCAAATGGTTTATTATTTTGGCCGATTTTTAGGTGGCTAACAATGTGTGTTATTGCGGTGTGGCTGAAAACTTGATTTTAATGTTAAAAATTATTGTTTTCTTGTTGAAAACAAATTTTTGCTCACACCAAAAATGCATATTTTTCGAATGTAAATTTATTTGCTTTTTTTTTTGACACAATTAAATCATGTCGAAGCACACCTCACGTGCAATATGGACAAAGATTTTTTACAAAGTCAAATTAAAGAATTGTTGTCATAAAACCCTAGAACTTGTAATAAACAATGACATTTTTTATTAAATAAAATGTGAACGATAAAGTATTTTATATAAAAAGAAGCTTTTAAAAAAGTACCATGAAAAAAGAACCTTTCAATAAGTTTGTCATTTAATCTATATATATAATAAAATGGTAACTCATTTCCGTCTGCCTGTCTGTACGTCTGTCTGTCTCCTTTTCTTTTGCGTTCGCATCACGTAGAAACTACTGGATGGATTTGAACAAAATTTTGTGAGGAGGTTACCTTAGCATCCTGATTGCAATATAGGCTACTTTTTTCCCCAAAAATATCTAATTTCCAAGAGAAAGTGGAGAAACTGCAGTGAAAGTACGCAACTTCTTGTTTAAAGGTACTGAAATTTCGATTTAAAACTGGGATATTTTAAACACGGTTGCGCACCTTTTATTTTTGAAAGAGTTATTTTTAAAACAAAATTGCGCAACAGATGGCGCAAGTTGAATAAAATTTTTATTTGATTTGTATTTTTACTCTGTGGAATTACTTTGTTATTAAAATGTTTTAAACACCTTTTACAGAGCTACACAATAATTTTTAGAATTTTTTATAAATTTTAGAATTTTATCCAGGGATAGGTACCTCTATATATAAAGTTAATACACAAACCATAACTGAAGCACTATAAAAGAAAGAGTCTTACAATTGGTGTGGAATACATAATCGAGCAAAATATTGTCAGGACGACCACGACGTGGCGGGCACAGCTAGTTTAGAAATATTACTCCTCTTTTTTTAAATCAAATACTTTTTTACTACCGGCCTTTGTCATCACTTGCTCACTTTCTCAGCTTACGATTAACCCTCAACTGTTTTATGAAATTTTTTAAAATTAACTTTTTAAAATAAAAAACTTCCAGAAAGTGTGTCCGTAAGAAAAAAACGTTTTTAAAAAAATTATGTGTGTTTTAAGAAAAAAGTACTTTTTTTAGATAAAAATAATCTTTTTAGTACTTTTTTTTTTAGAAAAAAAGTATCTTTTTAGAAAAAAGTACCTTAGAAAAAAGTACAAATTATCTATGTCAATTTTGGTGGAAGTAACTTTATGTAAAGATGCTTAATAGAATAATAGAAATGTTTTTTAAGTACATTTTTTAGAAAAGGTATCTTTTTTTAGAAAAGGTATCTTTTTTAGAAAAAAATATCTCTTTGAATTTTGGTGGTTGTAACTTTATATAAAGAAGCTTAAAAGAAATGTTTTCTTTAAGTACATTTTACAAAAAAAATAAATTTTTTTAAAAAAAGTTTCTTTTTTTAGAAAAAAGTTTCCTTTTTAGAAAAAAGTTTCTTTTTTAGAAAAAAGTTTCTTTTTTTAGAAAAAAGTATCTTTTTTAGAAAAAAGTTTCTTTTTTTTAGAAAAAAGTATCTTTTTTAGAAAAAAGTATCTTTTTTTTTAGAAAAAAGTACCTTTGTAGACAAAATTTTTTTTTGGAATTTTGGTGGAATAACTTTATATAAAGAAGCTTAATAGAAATGTTTTTTTTTAAGTAGCTTTTACAAAAAAAATATATTTTTAGAAAAAAGTATCTTTTTTATAAAAAAAGTATATTTAAAAAAAAGTACCTTATTAGAAAAAATTTACTTTTTAGAAATATGTAATTATGTCTGAATTTTGGTGGAAGTAAATTTATAGAAACTAGCTTAATAGAAATGTTTTTTTTAGTACCTTTTACAAAAGGAAGTACATTTTGTAGAAAAGTGTATGTATTTTAGAAAAAAGTATCTTTTTTAGAAAAAAAAAAATTTTTAAAGGTATCTTTTTTAGAAAAAATTTCCTTTTTTCGAAAATGTAACTTTTTAGAAAAAATTATGTCTTTCAGTTTTGGCGGAAGTAACTTTATATAAAGAAGCTTTATAGAAATGTTTTTTTTTAAGTACTTTTTACAAAAAAAAAAAATACACTTTTTAGAAAAAAGTATCTTTTTTTTTAGAAAAAATTACCTTATTAGAAAAAAATATCTCTTTTAAATTTGGTGGATGGAAGAAAAAGTTTAATAGAAATGTTTTTTTTTAAAGTACCTTTTTAAGAAAATAATTTTTTTTAGAAAAAAGTATATTTTGTAGAAAAAAGTACCTTTTGTGAAAAAAATAATATCTTGGAATTCTGGTGAACTTTATATAAAGAAGCTTAATAGAAATGTTTTTTTAAGTACCTTTTATAAGAAAGTAAATTTTTTAGAAAAAGTAGCTTTTTTAGAAAAAAGTACATTATTAGAAAAAATTATCTCTTTGAATTTTGGTGGTATTAACTTTATATAAAGAAGCTATTATTATTATTAACATGTTTTTTTAAAGAGCCTTTTACAAATATATTTTTAGTTAGAATTATCTGCCTCTTAAGTACCTTTTTAAAATGAAATTTCCCCTTAAAATAAAAAGTATATCTTGTAAAAGATAAGATTTTTACAAAAAAGTTGCTTTTATTCAATATACATAGTAAGTAATTAAAAAAATAATACAATATAAAAAGGTACCTCTCTTTTATAAAATAAATATCGTACCTTTTCTGAAAAAAGTACTTTTTAGTTAAATGTTAATTTAGTAAAAAACGTGTTTTTACAAAAGACCTTTATAAAAAAATCCTTCAATTTGAAAAAGTACTGCAAAAGATATAACTCTTGGAGAATAGTAGTTTTTGGAAAAAGTACTTTTTAGAAAAAGAACTTTTTGAGAATAGTACTTTTTAAAAAAAAAAACTACCTTTTCGTCTTGTAGTTTTATTTTTTAATATTTCAATTAAATCAATTTAAACTTTTGTTCATTTCAGTAAAGGGTCAATCACTTTTTTAAAACTATAAGAGTATTTTTTTTTACTTATTTGCAAAAAAAAATTGATTTCTAATAAATAAACTATTGGATCAATTAAATCAATAGTCTTCCACATCTTTTTATAACATCTATAGACTATGATACAATTAATTGCATATAAATTGTGTAAAACTATCAATAAACAATGAAATAAATAAAAAAAATATAACGATGAGAGTCTCTTTATAAAATAAAAAACAATGAACAAACAGACTGACATTTAATGAATAAAACTGCTTGTAGCATGGAAAATATACAATAAAATAAAATAAAGAAAAAATATTTATATTTAACACGTTCTGTACTCGCTCAAACAACGACCATAAAAAGGCACAGAAAATAGTTTAATTGACTATTGGAGAAAAAATAAAATTAAAAATAAATAAAACCGGCAGCAAATACACTAACGTCTCTAAAAATTTATCCATTACAAGAACATCCAAAGTTTTTTTTGTTCAAAAAAAACTATTTTTAAAATATATAAAAATGGAGAAAAAAAATTCAGAAAACTCCAAAAAGGGAGTCCTGTATTGCAACCAGATACTTGTTTGTTTTTGTATTTTATCTTTAACAAATTCAATGATGATGGTACTTTTAGCACTTCGAAAAATTGAATTGAATGTCTAGAACATATTTTTTTCTTAGATTTAAATTCCAAATGTCAAGGCAACCTTCTGAATGTTTTAAAGAGCAGCTAAAATTTCCTTAAATGGACTTAGATGGATTTTTACGCTAGCAGTTTGATAATTGTGCAAAAACTTTGAATACAACACTGCTTTAAATTAAATTTCAGCATGCTGGGTCTATTACTTGGTTTTTCACAAACATTGAAAGCAGAAAACATCGTTAATTTTGACAAAAAGAGAAAAGCTGCTTATTAACAATTCTTTTTTAGTTAAAAAAAAAATATTTCTGAAACCAAAAAATGGCTTGAGAGAGACCATGGAGATTTTGCCCCATCAATTTCATTGAGTAAAAAGTGGGTTACTGAAATCTGTTTTGGTCGTATCAGCACAAATGACATCAAACCTTAAAGTCCCCCGAAAAAATTCATCACCAGAAAATGTCGATAAATTCCAAGGAATAATATTGGACGATCAGAAAAAAAAGTGCGAGATTTAGTTGAGGGTGAAAGCATCTCAACCGAGCGAGCGGCTATATTACATTTTGTATGAATATTTGGATATAAGAAGGTATCCGTGCTTTGAGTACCGCGATTGCACACACTAGACCATAGACAGAAAAATATATTTGCAGCAATTAAAGGTTTTATTTAGTTTAAGATCCAAATTTAATTAACTTCTTAACTAACTCAATTGTATATTTAATTAAGAATAAATATAATAATCTGGTATGTGATGGAAAAAGATTTTGAAAATGAATCGATTTTAAAACGCTTTTGTTGTTTGGTATAAAAATTTATTTTTCTTTTTTTTAATATTTTTGTTTAAATTCCTCATTATTGTTTGATTTTTATCTTCTGGTAAACTTTTTAAACTTTATAAACCCAAAAATAATTCTCAAAATCGATCGGAATTCCTCACACCCTCTGAATACTTCAATTAATTAAAAATTTAATTCAACTCGTATCTGAAACTAATTAAAACCTTTAATTGGTGCAAAAAAATTTTATGTCTGCGAAAACAATGGAGTGTTTGGAGGTATTTAGACGCCTCCGCTTTGAGTGCCGCTACCATACACAGAAAAACATATTTCCACCAATTAATTAACTCAATTATATGTCTAATTAAGAATAAATAAAATAATATTTCAATTAAAAAATAGCTGAATTAATTAAAAATTTAATTAAACTCGTATCTGAAACTAATAAAAACCTTTAATTGGCGCAAAAAAATTTTTTTCTGTGTGCGAGCTCAAGAGAGCGTTTGACGGTATTTAGACGCGTCCGAGATAAGTTTTTGCATTGTTGTGCAACTGTGGATCCAAGCATGGATCCATCACAACACACCACATAGCAAAGAACAGTCCACACATTGCGTTTTTTTTTTTTGGTGTACGTGCACCGAAGAAGGCTATAATGTATTACAGTTACAGTTTTTTGAGATGCAAGCGCTGTCATCTACATATGCCACCCGTTATTGTTATTTTAAATAGATTGTAACATTGCTGTGAAGCAAAAGCGACCTGTTCCAGCGAAGAAAAATGGGTGTTCCACCAATACAATACGCGCGCGTACATCTAGCGAATCTAGAGGCTGTTCCATGAAGACCATACACGGACACACACATGTGTAATCACCATCCATGAATTAGGCTACGAATTGTTATTCCATCAAACATACTCTCCAGATTAAGCCTCTCGCGCCTATTTTCTTTTTCCAATTTTTAAGAATTACCTGGATGATAAGAGGTTTGGGTCAAAGAAAGGGTCATCATTGAAACAGTGTCTATTTTGAGGGAATTATCAAACTGCCCTCGTAATATCATTCAGCAAAAATACCAACTGCAGATGTTAATTTGCAACAGCTACAATATTTGCTTTTTGTATTAACTAGACAATAGTCGAAAATTTAAAAAATAGGGATTAGGGGACCCCTTCTTCTGCAAAAGAGACTACTTTTTGCTTCATTGAAGAATTCGAAACTATTTGGCTTTTAAACAAGCGGTTGCCTCGGCTCTTAACTTAAAAGGGAAAACACAAAGGCTCCGCTTGCTTTCGTTGGAAACTCGATATAGCTCCTATTATTCATCATTATAGGACACTACAGGGTAATACGAATGTATAAGAGTATTGGCGGTAAATAATGACGATGCTGTTTAGATGAGGAAATTGACGGGTCTGTACAACTCTTGCTTTGTAACTATCCCGTTTTGTGGAAAAACAGGCTTTTATAGTAATGAAAACTGAATCAGAATCTAGACTGTCTCAGGGATATATCAATCCCTGATTTAGGTTAGATTTTCGTGGATGTTTCTAGAGTTTTCTAGACCGTAGTTCTTCTTAGCAATCTAAAGTGTTAATAGTCTTCAAAACTTCACAATCTGTCTAGAGGCCATCAGGATATTATTTAAGACTAGCTGTGCCCGCAACTTCGCCAGCGTCATTACAGTATTTTGTTCGGTTTTAATTTGAGAGCAATCCACGCCAAAGACCCTTACTTTGTTAGTGCTTCAGTTATGGTTTATGCATTTAGTTTATATAAAGGGTCTCATCCCTACTAAAATATGCCGCTTTGAAAATAAAAGGCGCCTTGCATATCGGGAAAATGGCGTACTTTCGCTGCTTTTTCTCCACTTTCTCTTAAAAATAAGATCCGCAGAAGTATCTTATTTAATCAGGATACTAAGGTACCTCCTTACAAAATTTTATTAAAATACATCCAGTAGTATTTACGTGATTCGAACGCAGACAGACATGAAATAAGTTACTGTTTTATTATATGTATAGATTTATAGTTGGTAGGACCATTTTTTAGCATTACAGTTAATTTCGGTTCGAAGGACCATATCTAAAATACAGAAGCAATATTTTATTAATAAAACTTTAAATTAAATTAATTTATTTCTATTGTTTATTTTGTTAATTTTTTTGCTTGTCATAAAATCCGTTTAAATGTCATTTAGCTATGAAGATTGTTAGTTATTTAAACAAAAAATTTACGACTTTTTTTATTTATCACCACACGATTATCGGTAATTTCTCTGAAACTATTAAAAAAGTTTCACTTTCTTCTACGTGTGTTTCTGTTTTTTTTTCTTAAGTCTTGTCAATTTTATTACATTTTTCATTCATTATAACAAAATTACCTTCACTTGATATAAAAATACAAAAAGAAAAGAAAAACATTTTTATGACAGTTGCAAAGTCTCAGTCGTTTAACTCGTGCTACTGGCCAAAGAAATTGAAATTTTATTACTTTTTTGCCGTAATTTTTCTTCATTAAAACTTCCTACTTAGACAAATACAGGATCTTTATCATTTAACATTAATCTGGCAACAATTAAAGAGAGAAATTAGTTGGTTTTTTTAACATGATTTGAACAACAAAATATAATATGACTTTAATGAAGACGAAAGACGACGTGATTTTTTTGTTGTTGCTGTTGTTGATAATAATTTAATTTAAACATTAAATATGAGGCTCAATAAAAACATTATTTTGATCATGAAACTTACATTATTTTATATTTATGAAAAAACTAGTTTCGTGATTTGAAAATAAACTTAAGTCTAGTCTTGTCTAGTCTGGCTAAACATTTATGCGTAAGAATAACGCCCTGTCCAGCCTGGTAGTCAGCTTAAAAGCCTGTTGGGCTGAATGTAAAGTAAAATGAACATATTAAATTTAAAAAGTCAGGGAGAGTAAGACTCGTAAAGAATAATGTGACCAATAAATTATTGATTTTAGGTCTTTGTGGGTTTTTTATGTTCGGTTTTATGTGTTTTTTAGAATATATTTTTTTAAAACTTAATATATAAATTTAAAAGATTTTAAACGGTTTTTTTAAATTAATTTAAGTATTTTTACATTTTAGCTTACTTCGAGGATCAAGCCAATAGACCCACTGGTAAACAGGAGCAATCAATAGGCCCATAAGGGAGGGGTCAATATGAGGAAATTTTTTAAAGGATTTTTTTTTTGCTTTAGTCTGACTATTTTAACGCAGTATAGATCTCAGGAAGTTTTTAATTTTTAAATAAAACAAAAAAAAAATCTAAAAAATTTTCCAGAATTATTTCCAAAAAAAATTTCAAAAATATTTTTACAAATAAATTAAAAAAAAATTACATAAAAAATTTCAAATTAAGTTCGAAGATGTTTCCTGCAAACATCTTTTTAATTTGAAAGCCTTAATTGAACATTTAATTGACTTGATTTAATAATCGAATAATCTACTGAATTAAAACTGCGAAGTAATTACAATTTTATTTCTATTGCATTTAAAATAAAAAAAATCCATTATACATATAGTAAAATCGAAACAGGGTTGGGTTTTATTTAAAAAATCAAAAAAAGCAAAATTGGCGGGTAAAGGTGTTAACATTTTTACAATTTTTTAATATTTGTGTATACAAATAAGCAAAATTGGCGGGCAAGTTGTTATATCATGCTACAAAATTTTTCTCTACATACTTTTTTTGTTGGTAGTTTTTTTTTTTTGGGAGAACTACTCAAACTGAATTATAGTAAAAAAGTGCAATTAACGGGAAAGTAATATTTTTGTTTCTTAAGTTTATTGCGCACTTGGATTAAGCCGAAAAAAGATTAGATAATAAAAAAGAACAGGATTTTTTAAAGTAGAAATCAAAGTCTTTTTACAGCCATGTCTATTGAAAGAACTTACCGGGCAATATTTTGCGCAAAGTATTTATCTAAAAAGAAAAACCGAAAAGTGAAAAAAAGTATTATAAAAAATTTTCAAACAAACCTAAGAGGGTAACAAATATCAAGCATTACTATGGTGAAGGGTATATTAGGTTCAGCATGGCCGAATATAACACCTTTACTCTTTTTACATTGGGTTACTTTTTTGTAGTACTAAGGATTATTAGCGATTTTACATTTCGGTTCAGATCTTTTAACCAGCAGTTTTTTGATTTTGGCGATTTTAAACGAATTTGCTCTATTTTTTTTTTTTTTGGTTTGCCTTTTTTATATTTTACCTGATTGACAATTTTATTTTTGTTTTTGTTTGTTTTCCATTGTTATTTCCTTATTTGTCGTTTGAGGAAAAACCCCAAGGCTAAAAAATATTAAATCCTGTATTGTTGTCATACATACCTTAATTAACTTAAAACCATTTAGTCATACGGTTGTTTTTTTCTGTGAAATATATGTATATATGTTATGTTAAATTGTTTGTTAAACTAAAATATGCAATAACAGAAATTCGAATAAATTTTTATTCAATCAATTCGATTAATAACCGAATAATTTTTTATTCGAATAATTTTCTGTTCTAATTATTTTCTATTCCTATATATCCTATGGCTTTGATTAATATTTATCTGAATAATAAATTAAAAAAAAAATTTTATTATTCGAATAATATTTAACTGAATAATTTTCTTTTCGAATAATTTCCTATTCGAATAATATTTTGTTGCTTTGAATTCTCATTTTTATCTTTTAACTTTTACAATAGTTATTACATATGTTGAAATTTATATGAATTCTGGTTTCTTATAATTAAGGATCTCTTAAGTAATCTCTCTGAGAAAAAATAAACTAAAAATAACTTTTTATTCGAATAATTTTTTATTCGAATAATTTTTTATTCGAATAATATTTTGTTGCTTTGAATTCTCATTTTTATCTTTTAACTTTTACAATAGTTATTACATACATATGTTGAAATTTGTATGAATTCTAGTTTGTTATAATTAAGGATCTCTTAAGTAATCTCTCTGAGAAAATCGGTGACTAAACTAGTTATGTGGTGAAATAAATGTTAAATTGTTTGTTAAACTAAAATATGCAACAACAGAAATTCGAATAAATTTTTATTGAATTAATTCGAATAATAACCGAATAATTTTTTATTCGAATAATTTTTTATTCGAATAATTTTCTGTTCCAATAAATTTCTATTCCTATATGTCCTATGACTTTTTTTTTAATATTTATCTGAATAATAAATTAACAAAAATATATTTTTTATTCGATTAATATTTAACCGAATAATTTTCTATTCGAATAATTTTCTATTGGAATAATATTTTATTTACTGTTTATTGAAAAAACAGTAATTAAAAAATTTTTACCAAAAACTCTTCATTTCACCAAAAAAATGTTGGCAATAATCGAAATATCACCAAAAAATATTAAAAAATATTAAAATTTTACTTAACAAAATTAAAATTTCACCAAAAACTAGAGATTTAAATAAATAAGCGAAACTTCTAGCGATACTAGTCATCATCTTCATATTTAACCTGTCGAGTTTTTTTTTAATTGTTGCAATAATGATCGAGACCCTATTAATTTTTAATTAAAGTGAAATAAAAACATGTTAAAGGTTTAATGGCCCCTGACGTTTAAAAAATGTTGGTGTTACCTTTTACTTTTTTTTTTAATATTTTTCCCCTCGTTTTAAAGAAATAGTTTACCTTAGAAACCATTTTTCTTGTTGGGTGTTGTCAAGAAACGAGATTTTCTTATTTTTGTTTTTATTTTTAATTTTCTTTGTTTTTTTTTTTATTTTCAGTTTTCTTCCTTATTCCCATTTCAGTTTCTGTGCAGTCTGATGCTTTGGCAATTTTTATAGTTTCATTTATAGATTAAATTGTGAACAAGTCAAAAGCAAAGCGTGCAGCTTATTGTTTATGGCCAAAGCGTAGGCTGGCTTTTATGGGTGCTTAAGACAGCGAGCCAAACCTGCTTTGCTTTTGTTTAACTAAACGTTCAGGGAATGAAATAGTAGTGAAAGAAGAGACTATTGCCTTTAAACTCTTATTTTTTCTTTCTTCTTTGTATGAAAGCAAAATTTATGGCTTTTCCATTTCAGTGTAGGAAATGTTCTTAATACTCGTATTATAATCAGGCTGCCTGGATAATATATAAATGGAGTAAATGAAGTCTTCATCAGTAATAAAACAAAAAATTATTATGATGACAAATTTTTGTAGCAAAAATATGAAAAATTACTTTAAATTATTCTAGTTGGTTTACTCAGTTATATGAATGTACAATTTTCTTTTATCTAAATAAAAAATGAATTATATTTTTATATGTATATTGTAAATACAAAACCCAGCAGTAATTTTTTATATAGTTGGAACCTTGTTCTATTTGGGGCCACCACCACCATCACCACCACAAATAGGACTGACATTGATTTATGACAATAATTGACTTTTATTTTTTTTAATGTCATTTTGATGTTTGAAAAGGAAAATATGTTGTGTAAAGTGGCCCTAAAAACCGCGAGTTTAATTTTTATGTTATTTAAAAGAGGAATTAACTAAAGAAAACTGGAATTATTTAAAAATTTTATTATTTCTAATTTGTAATACACATATTAAAAGAATTTTATTCGTTTGCGTTATATAAAATAGATAAGAGAATAGAAAAATTAATTGTCAGATTAATGACACAGAGTCATCGTTATTATGACATCAATGTATGTTATGACAAATGTCATCTATAAAGTGCAAACTGACATCAGTATGATGACAAAAGTCATCATAGAATTTTGCCATATTTCAGGTGTTATAAATGTTATGACTACAATGTCATCAAATCGATGTCATATTTTGTATATTATTAATACAAGAAAAAAGTAGAAATTATTTTATTATTAGTATTAGTATTTTAATATAGGGTTTTTCAATAAGAGCGCTACAAAAATTTTTTTAAATAAAACAAAAACGGTTTTGAATATCAATGAAATTCTTTTTTCCTGTAAAAGCACGTTCGATGCCATTATGTATGGAACTCGATTTCTTTTGCATGACCACCAAGGGCACGGTGGCAGAAGTCCAGACGCTGAACCCAATTTTCGACGGTTTTCAAGCATAAATCGGCCGATACTGCTGCAATTTCACGTTCGATATTCGTACGAAGTTCATCAATCGTCGCTGGTTTGTTGGCATAGACCATAGACTTGACGTAGCCCCACAGGAAATAGTCTAAGGGCGTCAAATCGCACGACCAAAGCGGCCAAGCGACTGGACCATTTCGTGAGATAACACGTTCTCCAAACTTGGTTGAATTTCGACTCGTTGTTTGTTGGCTCGTATATCTTTCCATCATGAAATACCAAACCTTAGTGAAGAGAAATGTCAAAAGAGCGGCAAGAAATATGGAGTCGTCTACTTTTGTAGCGTCCCTGTTGAAGAACCCTACATAAATTACATTTTTTTCTTATAGTTTTCACTTCTAAAAGCATTTCTATCTAAATCTAAAAATGAAATCGTAGTAATAAAAATTCGTCATCACTATTATGACAAGACTGATATGTAATTAAATCTGCACACCAAATCATATAAGTAAAGAAGAAAATGACACCCTTGTCTTCTTATTGATGACACCCAAGTCATCATGTGTGGCGACAATGTGTAGCGTAGTTTTAAGAACAAAGTCGGAACAGTAGCAACATGCAAATACAAAGCATATGAGTAAAGAAGAACATGACACCCATGTCTTCTTATTCATGACACTTAGTCATCATGTGTGTGGCGTCAATGGCAAAAAAATAAATAAGTGTCAAATAAATAAGACTGCTACAGTTTTGTTGGTTACTAAGCATGTACATATATGATTTAACGGGCATGGGTTCACATCCCTGCCAATGCCAATCTATACATATAATACAATAGTAACTCATTTCCTGTCTATCTGTTCTTTCTTTTTATTTTTTGTGTTCGCATCACGTAAAAACTACTAGATGGATTTTACCAAAATTTTAACAAAATGTTTTAAGGAGGTACCTTAGTATCCTAATGCTAATATAGGATACCTTTTTTTCCGCAAAAATATCTTATTTCCATAAGAGAAAGTGGAGAAAAAGCAGTAAAACTACGCCGATTTTTTTTGTAACTATTTAAAGGCACTGCATACTTTAGGGCATCTTTTATTTTTGAAAGCAGTATATTTTAAGCAATGTTGCGCAACAGATGGCGCTATTTTAAAATAATAAGTAACTCATTTCCAGTATTGTCTCTTACAGAGCTTTACAATAATTTTTAGAAATTTAAAATTTTATATAAATTTTAGAATTTTATCCAGGTATCCAGGGTACCTTAATATAAATTAAATACGTAAGAGTCTTAAAATTTTTTGTGGATTACTTTCAATGCAAAATAGAAGAAAATATTGTCAGGATGCATACAACGTGTGTGGGCACAGCTAGTTAACAATATAAACATTTTTTCTGAAACATAAACAGCCTTGCATCACAGCGCCCTCATTTGTCCCTATCTAGCAATAGCAATAAATCGTCGGTGAAATAAAATAATTAATAAAATGGCTCCAAATCAACACCAAAGATGCTACAACACTGTTCTTAAAATAAACATAACTTGCCATTTCCCCCTGATTGGCATATTGTCTTGTTAATTTTTAACATATTGATGCCAATGCTTCCGTGGTATATGAAGGTATCAGTCCCCGAGTACATGGCCTGAAACTAGAAGTTAAGAACTTAGAGGTCTGACTCGTGTCCAAAAGACTTGTAGTACGGGAACAGGTAGCCCCACAGGGATCATGGCAAATCCCTGTTAACGGTTATTGACGAGGCTCTTCGGGGAATAACGTGATAGCTGTGATTTGGACTTAAATCGCAGGAAGGGCGACTTAGTCCGAGAGCTGTTGCGCTTTTCGAGAGGCACCAACTGCGTGTCAGGAGTTTAGGTAGTTTCTTACACCTAAACAGTTTTTTACACCTTAACTACTTGTTATGTCACTATGCGCAACAAAGGCGTTGGTAGACGCATCAATCCCCGCTGTTGGAGGACCACCGTTCGGTGTAGGATAACGCCAGGCACTGATTTAAATCTATATTACATAACTTTTCGCTACAGTGTTCTTTTAAAAACTGAAGCTTAGTTAATCTTAAAGAAGGTAATGCAATTGATTCATAGGCGGTATTTGCCAGAGTGTTGCTTCTCTTAAAAAATCAAATTCTTTATTTACGTATCAAAAATTTATTATATTGATGACAACCTGTCATTACATTGATCTCTGTTTGTCATTTATTTGATGCCTGTGAGTCATTGCATTGATGACATAATTGTGATAGTGCCAATGATGTCATTACTACCAAATAACGTAAAGGATAACATCACGGGGTCAAAAATAAACACACTTGTCATAGAAATAATGACAAATTACACCAGTAAACCTCGTACAAAATTGTATTAAAGTGATTTGAACAGTATTTTTGTAACAATCATGCATTTCCACACCAGCGTCTTTATTGCAAAGCAAATTTTTATTTTCTCAAAGTCATTGGCCTCTAGATGTCAAACACTTGCAACACCTCTTAGAGTTCTTTTTTTATTAAAAAATGTTTGTCATTATTATACACTTGTCATTATGAAAATTTGTATGCATTTTTTTTTAATTTTATTATATTTTTTTTGTGTGTGAGATCTTGTACTTAAAAGAAAAATTTATGCCAAATATTTATTTATGAGTCTGCACAATTTTTTCTTTGGCTGTTGCAAACTAAAAATAAAATAAAATAAAAATGTATTAAAAACCTTAAGCAACACAAAATTATTAGGCAACAAGGTGCAGTTGGATAAGAAAAATATTTTTGTAATTTTAATTTCAAATTGCATTTGCATTGACAAACTTGGCACCTACTAGCACCTCAGCCGAAATTAAAAAAAATAAATAAAAAATCAAATTACATTGAGATTGTTTGCGCGAGACTTGTGCGACAGTAGCACCTGTTACCTTAAATTAAATATTGATTTAAAAACTTCCACTACAGATATAAAATTACATAATAACGTGAGCTTGAAAAAAAAAGAATCTTAAAAATTTGTTTAGGTTTTTTGTTCTAAAATTTTCTTAAAATTAATGTGGGAGCAAAATATTTAAGGCGAAGAATTTTTTAATAAGAAACCATTACAATTTTAAGGTGTATTAGAAATAAAAGAAAAAAAAAAATAAGCGAGTAAAAAATTAAACGATTAATCGATTAGCCGGTTAATCGAAGAAGAAATTAATCGAGTAAAATTCTATTCGAGGAATTTATAACAATCATAATCATAACAATTTTAAGGTGTATTCGAAATTAAAAAGAAAAATAAGCGAGTAAAATCGATTAATCGATTAGCCGGTTAATCGAAGAAGAAATTAATCGAGTAAAATTCCATTCGAGGAATTTATAAAAATCATAACAATTTTAAGGTGTATTAGAAATAAAAGAAAAAAAAAATAAGCGAGTAAAAAAATTAAACGATTAATCGATTAGCCGGTTAATCAAAGAACAATTTAATCGAGTAAAATTCTATTCGAGGTATTAAACATTCTGTTAACCTCTTATTTATAGGTTAATAGAATGTTTAATTCCTGGACTTATGCAATGAAAAATACTTTTATACTAAAAATTAAAGGGTGTCCCGATAGTGACTTAATTTTCCCTTACATATATAGCTTTATTTTTTTACACCGTAATAGATAAAATTATTTTTACAAAAAACTGACTTATGCCCATTGTTAGGGTTAAAACAAAACCCTGTTGTTTTGCTATAATGTCTGTCCGTCTGTCTCAGGCCTCTGATGCCGAAAAAGGTAGATTATTGAAATTTTCACAGAAGCTATATTACAAGGACTATTCTTTCGGCACCGATTAATCGAATAATAACCGAATAATCGAATAACCGATTAATAGAATAACCGATTAATCGAATAACCGAATAATCGCAGAGCAAATTAATCGAGTAAAATGGTATACCAGCAATTAAACATTATGTTACTTATAACTGAGAACGAGGCTTATGAAATAATAAATATTAATATACTAAAAATTAAAGAGTAACCCGAAAGTGACTTTATTCTCAGGTATATACCTTTTTTTTGCATAGTTTCTGTACGTCTGTCGCAGCCCTCTGGCAGTGGAACTGTAATGGATAGACTATTTAAATTTTCACAGAAACTGTTTTGCTAGATCTATTCTTACGACATCGAGTAACCGATTAATCGAATAACCGAATAATCGAAAAAATGATTAATAGAATAACCGAGCAATCGCAGAACGAATTAATTCAGTAAAATTTTATTTAGGTAATTAAACATTCTGTTAACAGGGCTTATGCAAAAATAAATACTATTATACTAAAAATTAAAGGGTGTCCCAAAAGTGACTTAATTTTCACATATGTAGCGTTATTTTTTTCACCCTAATAGACATATAATTGAAATTTACATAGATTATGCTTACTATGTCCGCTATACCAGCAAGTATCCATGTATAAAATTAAAGGGTATTCCCATAAAAGCCGTAATTATAACGTAACGTAATTATCTTTTAAACTACTATACTTTTTATATACTCATGATGTCCGCTGTAATAACAAGTATTACAAATTAAACGGTGGTCGTGATATGACCGAACATGAAATTTATACGGAGTATGATGACTAGGTTAGGTTAAGCAGGCAGCTCCAATGCAGCTTACTTGGGTCCAAGTATTGGTCACTTGGACCTGCAAACGAAGAGGGAAAAGGAAAAAGGAGAGGTAGAAAAGAGATAAAACGTTGAGAAAAAAAAAACAGGTTAAAACACAGACAGTTATAGATTATACAGCAGATATAGATTAAAAATGAAGAAAAGAAAGTGTGGCCACGGAGGGCAGGTTGGTCTAGCCAGGTTTTCCGCAGCTCCTCAGAAAGGTGTTGATCCTACTCGGTTTCAATAGCGAAACACAAGAGAGGCTCACAAAGCACCGTTGTCCAAGGTGCTGGAGGCGTTGATATTCCAACGCAGGACAATAGCAAAGGAGGTGTTCGACAGTTTCTTCCTCCAAAAGTCGTTATTTTGCATAAGTTTCAAATAGGCAATACCCAGTGATATCGAGTCATATCAAGTCACGTAGCTGCATTTTCGGCAGCCGAAATAGCAAAGCCGTTATTTTCTGATCCAGTCGGAAGACTATGTCTACACTAATAACAATTATCTATAAATACATATAATAAAACCAGTAACTCATTTCCTGTCTGTCTTTCTTTATCTTTGTGTTCGCATCACGTAAAAACTACTATATGGATTTTAACAAAATTTTGTGAGGAGGTACCTTAGTATCCTGATTCCAATATAGGATATACTTTCTTTCCGCAACAACATCTTATTGCAAAGAGAAAGTGGAGAAAAACCAGTGAAAGTACGCCGATTTTTTACAGATTTGAAAGTACTGCATACTTTAAGGCATCTATTTTTGAAAGCGGGATATTTTAAACACGGAAAAGATGGCGCTGTTTTAAAATAATGACAAGATATGAATTACTTACTGCCAAATAGCCAATTGAATAAAATTTTTATTTGATTTGTATTATTCGTTTGTGGAATTACATTGTTATTAAAATATTTTAAACACCTTTTACAGAGCTGAAAACTAATTTTTAAAATTTTATATAAATTTTAGAATATTATCCAGCGATGGGTACCTTTATATAAAGTAAATACGTAAGAGTCCTAAAATTCGATGTGGATTACTTTCAAAGAAAAATCAAACAAAATATTGTCAGGACGCTCAAAACGTGTGTGGGCACACCTAGTATTGCTCTATTTTTGTCACTAAGGGAAAAATTGAATAATAGAAAAAGATTAAAAAAAATAACTTTTTGTTGCGGGATACGTTTTATTGATGTAGGGGTGAATATTAAAACACACCGCTTCCTTTGGGTGCCTTTTCGCGACCCCCCTTCTTTCCCTTAATTTACGGTAACCTTCAGTCACTAGCTACCACCAGCCTTTAATCTTGACTTTTTTGATTTTAGTCTGTCGACGGGTAACTGTCGGCCTTCTTTCACATCACGGAGTCTCTAGTAAATTCCTAGCATTTGTCTAAGACGCCACATTTAACAAGTTTTTGCCAGTAGTCCTTAGCCTTATGCTAACCAGAGCTGGACATTCACACACAATGTGCGCTACCGCCTCAGCTTCTCCCAGGCACTGTCTGAAAGTATCATCTTCCATTTTCACCTTGGTTATATGATACTTAAAGTTTCCATGACCTGTAACTAATGCAGTTATCCAGCTTAAGGCATACTTGCTATTAAAAATAAATTATTAAGCGCTTTATATTGCACAATATTTTTATTTAACAATAAAATAAAATTTTCATACAAAATTACAGCATTCGACTCATTAGATCCCAATGAAATCTAATGATAAACCAGACAAGACACATTTTAAGTTACAAGTTATTTGAATTCGAATTTTCTAAAAACAAAAAACTTGTTCATTTAAATGGCAGCTAACAAAAGCTACAAAATTGAAAAAGATGAAAAAAATGTACAGCAAAATTATTAATGTAAAAAACACTAGACTACAAAAATTAATAAAAATTTAAATGACCTAGAAAATGTAGAAAACAAACAAACCAAAAAAAAAAACAAACAAAAAACAAAAATTACAAAGTGTGAAGAAAAAATACTCAACTACAAGTAGCGAAACGAAAAAATATTTATAAACTTGAAAAAAGAAAAATAAGTGTAACAAAGCAATTAAGTAATCAACAAAATTATTAATTATAAAATAATTTAAGAAATAAAGAGAGAAAACAATATACAACCGACAATTATTATTAACAACAAGCAGGAAGGGAGTGTTAAAAAAGTTTAAAAAATACTATAGAAGTGTTAAATAAAATGTGGAAAAAAATATACATATTTTTAAAATGTTTAAAAATTAAAAACAATATATTAAAATATTTATGTACTAGCTGTGCCCACACACGTTGTGTGCGTCCGATTTTCGATTTTGCTTTGAAAGTAATCCACACCAAATTTTAAGACTTTACTTTATATAAAGGTACCCATCCCTGGATAAAATTCTAAAATTTATATTAAAAAAACCCTGTAAAAGGCAGTCTGGAAATGAGTTACTCATTATTTTAAAACAGCGCCATCTGTTGCGCAACATTGCTTAAAATAATACTGCTTTTAAAAATAAAAGATGCCCTAAAGTATGCAGTACCTTTAAATCGTTACAAAAAAATCGGCATACTTTCACTGCTTTTTCTCCACTTTCTCTAGAAAATAAGATATTTTTGCGGAAAAAAGGTATCCTATATTGGAATCAGGATACTAAGGTACCTCCTCACAAAATTTTGTTAAAATCCATCCAGTAGTTTTTGCGTGATGCGAACGTAGATAATTATATCAAGCAAATTGTTGATTACAAACTTGACAACCCTTACAAAGGGCAAACTATCTTTCCCGGTATTACTCAATAGCACTAAACTGTCGGGAAACAAAGTATTAACAAAATGTCTATACATTTTTAAAAATAAAGCGCTTACTTGACACCAGAAACGCTGCAACACTGTTCTAAAAATAAATATTACGTGCAATCGCAGTGTTGCCAAAAGTAAAGCTTATGGCACAATAAACAAGGTAGACTCGCGGCGAAAAAAGAATACAACTCTGTAATAAAAATACGTACATTTTGTTTTTGTATAAATCATTTTAGGCTATAAAAACAAAAAAATGTTAGTACATTTTGACACTTAAGGATGGAGACAAAAACTAGCTACCTGAGCTCTCGAGTTTACCTGTTATGAATTCGCCTTGGTACAGCGAATTTTCTCTTCTCTATCCTTTCCCAAAAAAAAAGTATCGCAATAATTTGGTAGGTATAATTTCTGAGTGTTACTTCTCTTTAAAAAAACTATGCCATCTAATGGGAAATCATGCATATGGCGTAATCTTCGGCTGCTAAAAAGTAATAAAGTGTTTGTATTTTTTAATCGGTAGATCCTCCCCTTCAATACTGGGCGATTTTCGTTTGACGAATGTTAGTTGTTTGGCCCTCTTACCCACCACTATAACCCTCACAAACATAAAAATTTTATATCAGCTTTAGAGATTCGTGGCTGCAGGCTGGTAGTTGTTAACCTTCTTTCTCATCCCTGAGCCTGCTGCAAATGCCTTTTATATTCAATATCTTTCAGTTAAGTTTCTCAGTCAAATGCCAACAATTGATAAAGAGTTTCAAAGGCAATGTTTGCTAGCTCTTGAAGACACCTACAATTAATCATATGCTATTTAAAGCTGCTTTAACCTGTTACCACTGCTGTTATCCAGTGTAGGGTACTCCGATTCTCAGTAAGAACCTTTTTTGCTTTGCTGCCTAAGGGCTTCTGTTGTACCATTCGAGCTTGACGTTAATGTAGCTGTTGCATACCAGCTTTTCAGAGTATGAGTGTTATCATTGCTAAATCTTAGCTTTGCCCTGGTGATATATTATCTAGGGGTATGGGATGCTCAATTCCTTGACGCTTATACTTTCAGGGTATAGTGAGGAATCGATCCCTGAGGTTGGCTAGGGCCTGAACCTGAAAAAAAAAGATCAGTGTCCATGAAAACCACATGCCTCATAGGGACCCAAGGGTCCCTGTGTCAATAGAGTTGAGTACCCTAATATTACCGATTGCCTATTCGGTACTTACGTAAGAGTTTTATTCGATTGGATATGATTGCTATAAATAGTGACAAGGGTAGATGGGGTACAGTGTTTTTGCACCGTTTCTAAAATCCGAAAGAATTCTTCTTGAACAAATGTGTTGAGTTCATTGATCAGTCTCCTAAAGGATTTTCATGCAGGGATCACCAAGGTATAGTATTTGTGGGCATATCAGACCTAACTATAGATTAATCAGCATCTTCGATCACGTCTTTGTTTAAGTATAAAACATTGGGTCTTACGAGCATTAAAATCGGCTCTCTTCACACAACCCCATTCAGAGATTGTCACAAAAATCGTGATTAAGTGGGGCTTGGTCAACCAACGAACGACCGACTGACGAATGGCAAACGCTGATTGTCACAAAAATCGTGATTAAGTGGGGCTTGGTCAACCAACGAACGACCGACTGACGAATGGCAAACGCTGCTGTCATCTGCATTAGAATAGCTGGGAGTGGAAGTTTGACGGAGCAGGACATTTAAAAAAATTTGAAGAAGGTAGGGATTCTTTCCGTAAAAGCCCTGGTGACTTTAAAAACAAGTGCTGAAGTAAGTTTTTGGTGTCCAATAGCTAAAGTTTTCATAGGTTTCTCCTCACTACTTGAGAATCTTAACATGTGTAAAATTATTTTTCAACCAGGCATAACCGAAGGTAAACTAAATCGTCGAGTTTAAGCCCAGTTATTTGGCGATGAGATCCATCGAAAGACACCCCAACAGACAGAGATCGCTAAAAATATTAAGCTGATCTATAACGAGGGAAACCCTTTCTCACACTTATTAAAGAAACCTAGTCACTGGTCCACCCTGAACTACATTTGGAATTTTTATTTTTTTTTTGTTACCATTTTATTTTCTTTCAGTGTATTTTTTTGCTCTGTTGTCATAAATTTGCCAGCTGCTCATCAATATTTTATCAAATCACCCTCTATTGCCTTTATTTAATGCATCATCGAAATATTTCAACGTTTTTACTCTACAACACGATACATCAGTTCAATTAATCTTAATTAACTCAAGAGTGTGTGTTTGTATATTTTTATTAAATATTTTTGCTTAAAAAATTATTTTATTGCGCCTTTTTTTTATTAATAAAAAAAAAAAAATAAAATTATTTTTAAATCATGTCACATAAATTCCGTACAGATGTGTCTTGTCTATTTCAGAGAATAAATGGAAAAAAATTTGAAATGAAACTAAAACTTTATGCAAAGCAAATTGTTGTTGTTGTTGTTGTGTTGTTATTACAATTAATTCCACCTTCAAATGTAATTTAAATTTAACTTCCAGTAAAAAAAAATACAAGTTTTGAGGTTTTTAAAAGGTTTCATTCACTCAAACGAACAGTTGGCATTGTTAGTCACGTGTTTGAATGAATAATTTTTAAATCATAATCCATCTAGTTTGTTTTTTAATTTAGTTCAATCAATTTTTTTTATTAAGGTCATTTGTTTGTAATTTTACAATATTGGAAGTAGGATGTAGAAAAAGTTAGTTTTATTACACACTGTTCTGTGTTCTGACCCGCTACAATATTTTCCAGCATTTTTTGTGTCACTGTTACTAGGTAAATGTCTAATGAGAACTTTTTTATATTTAATCCACCAATTTACTGAAAAAGAATATGAGAATTCTTAAGTATAAAAAAATTTGCCCATCGAATGCTTTCAAATTAAGGCTCTTTGTGTCACCTGCAAAGTAGTGAAAGGAGCCGGAGAGTGATAAGATCGCATTCAGTCGATAAACTTTGGTTCTTCATAATCGCACATTGGATGAGAATCTTCTCTAATTCTAACCGTGATGGCAAGAAAGACTTATCCAGCTGGAATGACTTCCCAATTTACAGTGCCTTATTTGTTGGATCACTTTACTGCATTCGTAGCGCCTTCAATATCTCTGCTATTCTGACTGGATATCCTCGAGGTCAGATGGTTCTCTTAGATTGACTTTTTGTTGTAACTAGATTAAACTATAACGTTTAGGAACTGCAACCGAAATTTTATTTGCTCTTTATAACTAGGCATATGATATTTTGATCTCATAAAAAGATACAGAAACAATTTTAGGGCATTCGGTATCGCACGAGTATCATGGGTTTAAGACCTGGATTTAAAGAAAAACAACTGCAATATCGAGAGAATTTAGATAATTTAATTTGCTGCATTGAATTGCTCTACTCCATACCAGGCAAATAGTCATGATAACCATCTTATATCATTCGAATAAAAATTATTCGATTAATAAAATATTTTTTTATTTAAATAAACAGTTTTTTTAATGTCTTATAAAAGATATAATTTTATTCGTAAAAATAAACGAATAAAATATTTTAAAATCTTTTTTTATTGAAATGGAATCAAGTTTAAGTAAACGGTTTTCATTCGAATAAAAATTATTCGATTAATCGCTTCTTTTTTATTTAAATAAGCAAACATTTTTTTAGTTTTTAATAGAGGTTTAGGTAAATGGTTTTCATTCGAATAAAAGCTATTCGATTAATCGATTAATCTCTCATTTTTATTTTAATAATAAAAAATTTTTTTATTTTATAATAGAAGTTTAGGTAAATGGTTTTCATTCCAATAAAAGTTGTACGATTAATTCATAATTTTTAGTTAAATAAGCAACTGGTTTTAACATTCACATATCCTGAGAGATCAATTTCCATTATAATCACTTGTTACCATCGATTTCACACAGCCCGGTTCCATAAAACTAGTCCAAAATTTAATTGCTTCGTAAATAACTAAAAAAAATTAAGTATTTCTTCAACGAGTCATTCGCCTAGTTTTCAAAAGCTGTGTAAAAAAATGACGGTGGTGGACAATAGTTTAAAAATAATACACTAATTTTATGTGAGATGGTTGACATGCATAAAAATATTTCGATTATTAAATTTTTTTTTTATTTTTTTTTTATTTTTGTATTTCTGTAAAAAAAATAAAAATTTTATTCGAATAAAAATACTCGAATAAAATATTCGAAAACACTTTGTAATTAAAATAAAATCAAACTTGGGTATTCGACTATTTTTTTAATTATTTAAACTATTTTATTTTGAGTTTATAAGAGTTTAATTTTAGTCAAATATTTTCGGTAAATTTTTTACAAAAAAAAATTTTACATAAAAATTTTACAAAAAAATTTCTATAAAATTTTTACAAAAAAATTTTTACAAAAAAATTTCTATAAAATTTTTACAAAAAAATTTCTATAAAATTTTTACAAAAAAATTTCTATAAAATTTTTACAAAAAAATTTCTATAAAATTTTTACAAAAAAATTTCTATAAAATTTTTACAAAAAAATTTCTATAAAATTTTTACAAAAAAATTTCTATAAAATTTTTACAAAAAAATTTCTATAAAATTTTTACAAAAAAATTTCTATAAAATTTTTACAAAAAAATTTCTATAAAATTTTTACAAAAAAATTTCTATAAAATTTTTACAAAAAAATTTCTATAAAATTTTTACAAAAAAATTTCTATAAAATTTTTACAAAAAAATTTCTATAAAATTTTTACAAAAAAATTTCTATAAAATTTTTACAAAAAAATTTCTATAAAATTTTTACAAAAAAATTTCTATAAAATTTTTACAAAAAAATTTCTATAAAATTTTTACAAAAAAATTTCTATAAAATTTTTACAAAAAAATTTCTATAAAATTTTTACAAAAAAATTTCTATAAAATTTTTACAAAAAAATTTCTATAAAATTTTTACAAAAAAATTTCTATAAAATTTTTACAAAAAAATTTCTATAAAATTTTTACAAAAAAATTTCTATAAAATTTTTACAAAAAAATTTCTATAAAATTTTTACAAAAAAATTTCTATAAAATTTTTACAAAAAAATTTCTATAAAATTTTTACAAAAAAATTTCTATAAAATTTTTACAAAAAAATTTCTATAAAATTTTTACAAAAAAATTTCTATAAAATTTTTACAAAAAAATTTCTATAAAATTTTTACAAAAAAATTTCTATAAAATTTTTACAAAAAAATTTCTATAAAATTTTTACAAAAAAATTTCTATAAAATTTTTACAAAAAAATTTCTATAAAATTTTTACAAAAAAATTTTTACAAAAAAATTTCTATAAAATTTTTACAAAAAAATTTCTATAAAATTTTTACAAAAAAATTTCTATAAAATTTTTACAAAAAAAAAATCTATAAAATTTTTACAAAAAAATTTCTATAAAATTTTTGCAAAAAAAATTTTGAGAAAATTTTTACAAAAAACTTTCCATGAATTTTTTACAAAAAATTTTATTTGAATAAAATATTTTAAAAATTAGAACATTTATATGACCTAAGAGATCAATTCCCGCCCAATTATAAACTTTCTCATTATAACTTGTTACGATCAATCGCACACGGGTTCTATTAAAAAAAATCTAAAATAAAATTGCTTCGTGAATAACTTGAATATTTCTTCAACGAGTCATTTTCGAAAACTAAGGAAAGAAGATGACGGTGTAGAAATAGTAATCTAATTTTGGAAACGAACTTTCACAAACTATGTTGTGCCAAAATATATTAATATTTTATTTAAAAGTTCAGGAATGTTTAATGACCCGCATAATTTAAATTCCTCAATTTATTAAATTTTTTTAAAAAAATTATTTTATTTCAAAATTTTTTTTTTTTAATAAATCAGCCTACACAGAAATATTATTGCATTAATTGTTTATTTTTTTTTGCTTTTGCAATTATTTTTTCGTCATTCTTATGCAGAGAAGTGTTATTTTCAAAATTATTTTTAAACTGGCCAAGCGCCAACTATTTTTTTTTTTTGGTTTTTCATTATTATTTTTTCTCCGTCAACTTTCTGTGTTAAAAAGAAACAATTTGTTTTAAAAATCTTAAGTGATTTAAATTTATTTAAAATTAAGAACAACTACAACAACAACAATAATAAACACTTAGGCCAACTTGTCAAGAACATTATAGGAGAAGTTTTAAAATAAAATTCGAGCCCTGTAGTTTTTTTCCCCAAAATGTTTTATCGAGATTTCACAGAAATTTTAAAATGAACTTAAAAAAAGATTTTAAATGATTTTTTTTGATAATCTTCGAAAACACAAAGAAATAAAAATTTAAATAATAAATTTGAAATAAATAATTTAAAGTGCATAAAAGTTTCATTCGAAATATTTGACGAAATTGACGTAACCACTAAATAATGTAAAAAAAAAATCCTACTCAAGAGCAAGGGAAATATATCAGTTTTTTTGCATTATTAATCGTCGTGGCTGTTATAGATCGTGTCATAGATAATGTGAATATCAACTGAGTTTATTTAAAATTATTTTCACATATTAAAATGTCGATATAAATTTAATTATCTTCTCTTTTTATTTCAGGTAAATATTACAATATCGACTGTTAAATGCAGGTAGCATGTGGGTAAATATTTTTTTTAAATATTAAGCTTAAATTAAGACTAAAAACATTACAATTGCAAATCATAATTAATTAAAAAAAACTTCCTCCGTTTGTGTTAACGTATAATAATTTTGATTTTTGAGACCCCTGTCTAGTAGCAACTTCGATTTAGCGCTATTAAAAAGCATTAAGGGGGGGGATTCAATTACATTTCAATGACAATTAAAATTACAGTTAATGTGTAATTGCATAATCTAAATTACAAATTACAAGTAATTGTAATTTAAATCAAGGCCTTAAGTTTAAAATAGAGATTATTGCCTAATTACAATTACTTTTAATTGAAAATGTCTAATTGCAACTACATGTAATTACAATTACAACTAATTGATATTTAGAAATTTTCAATTAAAGGTAATTATAATTAGGCAATAATCTCTATTTTAAATTGAAAAAATTCAATTATATTATTACAATTTTCCATTACATGTAATTATAATTGAATTTTTTCAATTTCAATTACAATTAATTATAATTGAATTTTTTCAATTTCAATTACAATTAATTATAATTGAATTTTTTCAATTTCAATTACAATTAATTATAATTGAATTTTTTCAATTACAATTAATTATAATTGAATTTTTTCAATTACAATTAATTTTAATTGAATTTTTTCAATTACAATTAATTTTAATTGAATTTTTTTAATTACAATTAATTTTAATTGAATTTTTTTAATTACAATTAATTTTAATTGAATTTTTTCAATTACAATTACATGTAATTGACATTGTAATTTCTTTTTCAATTACAAATCACATGTAATGCGTAATTAAAAAATCCTCAATTACAATTACAAATAGTTGAATGTAAAAGTAATTGAAAAATTCCAATCACAATTACATATAATTGCGTAATTAGAAGTGTAATTAAATACAAACTTTAATTGACATCCCCCAAGTCTGCTAAACAGCAGACTTATTTTAATTATTTTAGCAATATTTTAAGCTAAAAATATACTGAATAAATGCATCTGCTTTTAATATCGCAATTTTTCGCTGGGATTTAAATTATAAACAAAATTTATTATAGGCCACTTTTGAATTAAATTTCAAGGTGTTAAAATGTTAAGGAAAAAAATCTGTTATTTATGACTTGTTGTGACTGTTTCTTAGATCAGAGAGGTTTTTGATTTAAAATTATTAGTCGCAAAAAAGTCCGTAATTTTTTAACGAATAAAAAATGTTGGCTTATAAAATTAACAACTCCCTGTCAGATTTATGTAAATTAAAAGACAAAAATAAATATTAATATTTAAATCAATAAAGGAACGTCTGCAAGTAAACAAATCAAAAATTTTTTAAATAACTTTTAATTACTTGAGTAAGTTTTTAAACGATTAATCGAATAATCGGATCGAAAAAAATTTTTAATCGAATAAAGGAATATCGTTGTTATAAAAATTATTTCTAAATCTAAAATTTTGTTGCTGGTGCAGATAGTAATCGATAGGGAAACACATCAATTTTTTTGAATTTTTGTCTGTCTGCCTGTCTGTGTTCGCATAAGTAAAAACTACTCAATGAATTATAATAAAATTTTGTGAGGAGGTACCTTAGGATCTCGGTTCAAATATTGTATACTTTTATTCCGTAAAAATATCTCATTTTCAAGAGAGAATAAACAAAAAAGTAGTAGTAGTAGAAGTACTCAATTTAAGCGATTTAATGGTACTGCTGCAACCTTTAAAAGCGGTATTCGTTTAACACTATTTAAAGAACTTTACAATAATTTTAGAATTTTATATAAAATTTTAAGAATTTTATATTCAATTTTAAGAATTTTATATTCAATTTTTATGACTGTTTATTTTGATTTGGTATTTTGTAAGAAAAAGTGATGTCGAAATTATGTTGTGTCGACGACTATTTTAACGTCTTGGTTTTTAAAAACCAGTGAGAAAAAAAATTTAAAATTAAAAAAAATAAAAGAAATCCTTCCCTTGCAAGAGGGTTCCAAAGAGGATATACCCCCAGTGGGATGGTTTTGCTGTTGCATTAAATGCCAACGACGACGCCAAAAAGAATAGGGGCGAATTTCTGGGTGTCCTTGCATGGATGTGATTTTTGCTATTGATCACAAAATGACCAAGTGATGTAAAGTGTTATTAATGCTAACAGGTTTTTATTACTTTCATTACTTTGCTGGAAATACAACTTGTCATGGAATTATCATACAGCCCCCGTAGTTTGCCTAGTTCTGTCTGGAACCGTCCTCGTAGTTTGCAATAAATAGACGAATTTTATTGCTGAGTTTAATATTTTTCCACAAATATTTTTATTATCCATTTAAATAATTTATTCTTCGTAAAATTATTCAGTTTACTTTGCATTTAGTTTATGGGCTTTAGACGATAATACAGCAATATTTTTTTAATGTTGCTGAAATTTATTTGTTTTATCTTAAAACATTTTCTTCTTCTTTTAATTGCCAGCTTGTTGTTTTTTTTTAATTTTTATATTTTTTTTCACAAATATGGGTAAATGGGGCTGTGAGTAAAAAGAGGGGATTCATTAAAACAAAAAAAAACATAAAAATTAAAGAAAAAACTTTCGCTAACCATGACATATTCAAAATATTTTTCACTTTATATGTTGCTTTGTCATCATACGAGCTCAGCTATTAACTCTGCGCTGGCTGCCTTATGTTTGAAAAATGAAAATGAATATAAATTTAAATATTTTAAATTTTTACTGAGCCAATTTTACGCTATTTTGCGTTGTTATTAAAGATTCTAAAACGTATTTAAGTTTTGATGTCAGTTTGGTGTTTCTGCTCTACAAGATCAAAATGAAAAGAGAAATTTCTAGTTTGCAAAACTTTCAATTTCATTCGCTTAAACGTCAAATGAATTAAAATTGCAAATTTAAAATTGCAAAAAAACATTGAAAACAAAGTAAGTAATAAACTGGGTTCTTTAACAGGGACAGTAAGAGTCATCAGTCTGTACCAAGGATCATAGAAGACAAGGTTACGCCATCCCGAAAGTAAAAATGAAATTTTCTGCGCATGTCGGCCTAATGACGTCACAAAACTATCTTCCTATTGGCTAATAATTCTGATTGAGAGTATAACTATAAATAATGAGAGTTTTTAATATAAATTATGAGAGCTAATTTGCAGGGTTGCCAATTTTTGCCTATTTGTACGTATTTATTTAAAGCAATTTGTCGATTACCGACTTGACAACCTTAAATTGGCCGAAAAACGTCATCTATGGGGAAAACATGGGCATGAAGTCATCTTGTCTTCTATCATTCTTGGTCTGTACTACCACTTGTGGTTGAGATGGGTCCATCTTCAGGGCCTGTCAACTCTCATGAGTAGGAGCTATTTATTTGACAGACCTTGTGATTTTTTATCGCATGAGTTTTGGTCGATTGTTTACATTAACGACTAAACCTAACTTGGGACGTTTCTTGTCCACTTAAAAGAGTTCGACCAAAAAGTTATAAACAAAGCATTGACAGATGCTTGACCGAAAACGAAATATAACTTTCGAGATCCATTTATATAACACACTTGTACCTCGGAAACCAGTCTCTGTTCAGACAAACCAAAATTAGCGAGCTAAACGCAACGTTTTCTAGCTTTAACGATAACAACAATGACAAACTTAAGAAGAGCGCAATATTCTAACAGGAACAGGAATCCGAATAAAAGTTCTTACTATTCGGTATATCGATGTAGATCATGACGAGTAAGGTGTCTGCCCTCCAACTTCCGCTCATATATTTTAAGATTCGTGGTCTACTGCGTTATACGCCGTAGACGAAACAACGAATTTACTGCCCGTCTGTAGTGAACACCCCTTTACACATATTACTAATCTTTTAAACGTTTCAAAAAATAATTATCGTTTCTTTGAAATTTCATACAGCTTATCAAACTAAGTTTGCGGTTTTTCAATAAAATAATTTATAAAAATATTTTCACAATTTCCTTCTTTTTTTTTTTGTTAATATAATTTTGTTTATTTACTTTTTATTAAAAAATGTAAAAAGAATTTTATAATTAATAAAAAAGCTTGACATCACACACGATAATAATGGCACACAGTGGGGGTTTTATCCATAAAAAGTAAAATTAAAGCTGTAGTTACGAAACAAGTCGGGGCTATTTTCAAAGGCGATGGCTGTTTGAAATTTTTGTGGAGAGTTTAGCCGCTATTAAGGCTCTGTATTCGAATGGGGTTAGTCGATATGTGTACTGGCGTGTACATTCAATGTCTGGCCATAATTAGGAAATGAAATGGCCAATGTGTGCGCACGAAGCTAGATGTCACACAGAGAGACATTAATGTCCGCCTGGCTAAATTTTCGAATAGAGTCCGGAAACGGATGCCTTATGAAACGATAGCCACTAGCATTATGTACAGAAGACAGTTCCAAGTCAGTAATACTAGCCATCAGCAAGACCTTGATGTGGTCATTATTACGGGACACACACGATTGGTATGTCGTATGTCGGAGCATATAGGAAGGAGTGCATTAAGCATATAGGAGGGAGAAGGGTGGAACAGATTTATGTCTGTGCGTAGCTTCTCGCCTTAACCTAAAGGTGGTTTTACCACTGGGAGAAAACAACGCGTCTATAAATGCTCTTATTGCGTATAGCGACACAAGTAACAATTTTAGAACATGGCTCGCAGGACCATTATTATTAAGTCCCGAATTACATTAAGCAACTTTTGACGCTTTAATCTTTCTCGTTTCTTCTTAAATATTGCATTTATGTTTCTATCGTGAAATACTTATTGCAGCAATTTGTACGGATGTATTTTACATTTTAAACTTCAAAATTAAAACTACGAATGAGAGGACAAAACGAATTTCAAGAGTACAGGCATATATGTAACCTTTTCAATTACTCTCTCCTCTCTCGCCTACTAATGAGGAATTGCAGTGACATAAGTTGCATAATTTAACTCGGGACTAAGTATTAGGCCCTAAGTACCACGATCCAAAGAATCAGCCTTCAAATTCACCGAGCTAGTTCTAGGATAGCGGATAAATCTAATAACTTTATAAGTTGAGAGATCGTTCATATCCCCTGGAGACAATAAAGAGCCTCCTAGGAATTTTGTCGATTTGCAACACTCCCCAGGGCAGAAAACGCACAAACTACGTTTTCCGAAGTCTCATCGTGCAGCTTACAAAAACGAGCTTTTACACCTTGACAGAACTATGTTCATACAACTTGATTAAAAGTTGGAGTCTACCTAAACTCCTGACACGCCATAGATGCCCTAGGTGAAGTGCAACAGCACACTGGACTAAGCCGGCCTTCCTGCGATTTAGGTCCAAAACACAGCCACCACGTTACTCCCACATTACTTCTCACCAATAACTGGTTACAGGGATTACCGGTTTCCATGGTACCAGTCGTTTGGAAAATGGTCAGACCTCGAAGGTTCTTATCTTCCAGTTTCACGCCCCGTGCAAGTAGCGGTTACTGCTGCCCTAATAATCGCAGGAAACATTGGCGTCAAGGTTTTAAAAGTTAACACGACATTATGACTCCTGAGGAGAATGGAAAGAAGGACTCAGTCAACACCTACTCATCGACTGCCCGGATTAAAAAGACTCCTACACGATCTGAATTGTCTTAGGCATGTCATACTCGCCTCTTAGGATTTGAGAAAAGCTCTATGTGGTTCTTATGAAGTTCTGTAGGGAACTCTGGGCAGAGTTTTTGGGGCATCAAAATTAGCTCTAGGCCTTGGTGTAAACATGTTACATGCGGTCATCTTAACCTAACTGTGCTAAAATTTTTCATTTTTTTTACTTGCCAAACTGTCTCAAGGTACAACATCTCACATTGGTTTATGTTTTTTATAGTTTTAATCCGACTGTCCGTTAGCAAACTTTAGATTTGTTTTTATTTATTTTTTTCTGCTTAACCTCCCACTGTGCGGCAGCACTTTATTATAAAGTGTGATAAATATGCTTGGATCTATTAAAAATGACTAGCAAAACTACTTTACAACATATGTGGACCAGCTTTCCATTAAGTCTACGTACGAGTGTCTCGCTAATATAAATTAATTTTACAACAACAATATTTGCGAATGACATTTACAAAAAAGTTATTGAATCATATTGAAGTTGCTCTGCTTCTGCTTCTGTTTTTGTCTTATATTTTTTCTCTTAAAACGAGATGAGTATGAATAATAATAATAATGTTATTGAATACTTACTTTGATAATGATGAGAATGGTTTGTTCGTACTATTAAATCGGTGAATAACATGATCGCCTTACAACAATGTGTAAGATTTGTTGTAAGTGCTTTTTTTTAACCAAGTCTCTTTTATCTTTATGTGTTTTGTTTTGCTTCTATTTTGTCTTCTTAACATTGTTTTTATTACAATTTATTCAAGTTAGTGAGTGAGAGCGTGTGTCTAATTGCGTTTCAATGTTGCCAGATTGGACGATTTTAGGAAAATGGTTTTTAATATGTCTACGTACATATTTCGGGCAACACGTCGGTATAAACTTTTTACCATTTTTTCTTTTGGTTTATTGCGTTTTCATGTGATAAATCCTCGGTGCCTCGGTTGGTTAATTGATAGTGTTCTAGTCTATCAGTCCAGGGTTATGGGTTCGATTCGCACCAAAGACTCCAATGTTTTTCATTACAAGTTGACAGAAAGACCAAGAAGGTTCTTGAATATAATTTGGGTGAGTACAAGTGGTTAACTGGGTTAGAGACAGGTCACGGAAACTTCAAGTATTATCTGGCCAAGATCAAAATCGAGGTAAGACGATACTTGTAGAATGTGCCTGGAAAAGGCTAATACGGCAGATCACATTTTGTGTGGATGTTTAGAAGGCTAGATAACATAAAGGCACGCACGGGCAGATGCTGTGGATACCTTAGGTCAATGTTAGCAATTACAAGAGACTCTGTGATCAGAAAGTATGTCAACATGTATCAATCGCCAGTCTAAGTAAAAGGCTAGTCGAGAATGTAAGGCTAGTGATAGCATGAGATTCAATAAAAGTTAGGTAGTCGTAAGTTACCAGTCTGATACTTTGGTTTTTGAGTCATTGAGGAATGAATGGGAATCCATAAAGTTATTGGTCTGCTTCGGTGTCCCCCCCAACAAAAAAAGTGCAGGGTAGTCGTTGGGACTACCAATAGAAGTGAAAACTAAGAAACTTGTAATTAATTTTTCCCACGATTTATTTATGAAATACAAAGCAACAACATTATTTATCATTTTTCTTCAACCAAATCGTGCAGAGCTATTTATAGAAACCAATGTTTGGTGACGATGATGCGAGTTCTATCATTTTTCTTCATTCAAAAAGAGCAGACCTATGGATAGAAACCAATGTTAGGTGACGCGGTTACGATTGTGATAATGGCGACGACGGTTACTGGTGTTGAGTTCAATAATTTTTCTTCAACTAAAAAGTGCCTAATATGCCTAAAGTAGTTTTCACTTAAAAAAAATGGATCCATTCATAAATTAACCATCTATTCTAGATACTTTTCACGCTATTTACGGATAATTTCCTAAAAAAGTACATTTATTGAAGTTATCGTTTATTGAGAAGATACAAGAGAGTTCATGTTGCCGTTAGTCTGTAAGAAATATGGAGTCATCAGTCTACCTGCCCATAAAACTCACCAAACAATGATTTTAATTGCATGTGATGGTTTTCCGCTAATGGCTTTTGAATATGAAGGTATGAAGGCAATGTGATTGTCGAACTAAACCACGTTTTTCGTGAAAAGATTTTTTAACTTTTATTTAAATAATTAATTGACTCAATTATTTGTTTAATTAGGAAACAAATATATATTTAAATCAATTAAAAAATAATTGAATTTTAATTAAAAACTAATTAAAACCTTTAATTGGTGCAACAAAAAAAATTATCTGTGCAGGTATAGCAAACCACACTTATCACAAAATAATTATCACAAGTAATCAACATTCAATGAAATCGATTATGTACAATAAACGGCGGAGTGGAATCCTCAAGGCTCAAGAAACCGTGGTCGACCAACAAAAAGACCTGGCGATGCACATTGCTTCAAGAACTAAGACGAAAATATCGAGTATGAGGAAAATCAAAAAGAACAGTAGCAAATCGTGTAAGATGGAGATGGTTTTTGGAAAGCCCTATGCTTCCAGGAGGATTAATGGAAAAAAAGTAACAGCTGTCAAAATGGCACCCATATTAAGCAATATTGGTAAATTAAAGTTCTATTCCTCTCAGAAATACACAATTTACAAAGCGTTGTTAAAATCTATCTTTTACGTTTTTTTTTTCTTTTTTTTTTTGGATTCTGCCCAAAAAAATTGGTAAATAGCAAAGGTACGAAACCACAGCGCCAGGATGTGATTGTCTTAGCTTCTTCCAAAATCTGCAGAGCGACCTATACCTTCGTATAGGAAGTGAGACTCCAAATTCAGCTAGGTAAAATTAATGAGAGTTTAATGATGCTCCTCCAGTGAAATTCTTGAGTTTATTGGATCTCCTCCAGTTAAAAATTGAGTTTAATGGTGCTCCTTCAGTTAACAGTTGAGTTTTTAAAATGGTGCTGCACCAATGTCCGACTTATTGAAAATAAAATTTATAGGTTATAAACGATAACCAAACAATTACACGTGGCTGATTAAACAACCACCAATAACAGTACCGTAGTACAGCTATTCGAGGACGCCAATCAGCCAGTGTGAGAACGAGACGCAAACCACTCGAAGGCCGAGCAACAAGGACGGCCTGATTGACTTTAAGCGATAATGACAATTACGCACGCACGTGTTCCCCGACCCAGAGCTACTTTACGACTGTTTTTTTTTTTCTTTAAGATTTAACGATTTTTAAAATTTTTTTTAAATAATTTTATATGGCATCTTTGTTTCGTTGTTGTTAAAATTGTGGTTGTGACTTTTTGGCTGTTTCAGTGGAGGGGGTCTGCCTGCCTGTTATCTATTTACACTCCACTCTCACACTCTAGTGAATTTTAAACAAGTGAATTTTTGTTTTTGTCTTACCCTGTTTCTTCTGTGTCGCCGCGTTGTTGTTATTGTTGTTGGTATACGGGTATGTGATGAGATTTTTGTTGTTGTTGTTTATGGCTGTTAATAGAGCCTTTAAACAACATTCAATGAAATCGCACATTTTAGTCATACTTTAAACACGAAAACGAAAAGGCGGTTTAAAAAAAAGAACAACGTGTTGAGAAAAAAAAATTAATTTAAACGTTTGTAAGCGAATGTGTTTAGCATGAGTTTTACGAGAAATTTTAATTTAAAATTTAAGTGTTTTTAAAAGGTAAATAAATAGCAAGTGAATTATAAAAGAAAAAATATTTTATCTTAGTTTAGAAAATTTACCAAAAATTTATTTATCAATAAAAAAAAAAAAATTAAAAATTATTAAAAACACCGTTTTATAATTAAATTAATAAAAACAAAAACAAAAATATTCAAATAAAAATTTGTAATACCAATATGTTGGAAAATCTGTGAGTAATAATAATAAAATCTGTGTAAATAAATATCTTTTTGTTAATTACCTATAAAAAACCAAAATTAAACAAAGTTTTTTAAAATTAAATATAAAATACGTGAAATTAAAAAAAAAAAATACAGAAGTTAAAAAATAAATATTTAGGCCAAAAATATTAAACAAAAAAAAATATATTTATAAAAACTTATAAAAAAAACAAAAATAAAATAAAACTCTTTAAAATTTTAAAATTAAAAAAAAAATTCTTGAAAATTAAAAAAAAACTAAAGTTTAAAAATAAATATTTAGACCAAAAGTTTTAAACAAAACAAATTATATTCATAAAAATATATTTATTTATAAATTTATTATAAATTTTTAAGTCTGATAGCAAAGCAATTGATACCACAAATTATTTTTAAACTTCTATATTTAGTGCAATAAAAACTGTGCTAAATTTTGTGATAACATCCATTAAACTAGTGTTTCAAATCTACTATTACACAGTGCAACACGGAAAAAAATAACCTTATACGGACATCACTACGTGATAAAAGACCAAAAAAAAAAGACCCCTGTCTCCCAGTTTTGCCCAAAGTCCTCCAGGTTTTTTTTATGGGCCCTCAAAGATGTGGGGCCTGGATGTCATTTTTGCAAAAAATTATCATTTACTCAAGCTCATATTTTGCAAACCGTTTGGAATTTTGATATACTCTCTGAGGCAAAGTTGTAGCTCTTGTCATAAAGAACAAAAATTGTGAACATATAAAATCAAAAAAAATTCATCTTCAAGGTCAAAATCGCAAAAAACTTTAAAAAATTTAATTTTTTTTACCTTTTTTCCCCTGTTCAGGTCCATAGGTAGCAAACAGTTCAAAATTCAAGGAAACAATCAACTACAAAAATGAACCTAAGATCTCAATAAACAACTTTCCAGAACATATGAACTTCCTAGGAATGATCCTTAACACTGTTTAGGTAGCGTTGAGGTAGCCGGGAAATTTTTCTCTTTTGCACTTAAATAGTCCAAATTGTCCTATTTTAGGTAGTTAACAACACTTATTTTCGTATCCACAAAAAGTTGCAAAAGCATGTAAAATCAAAATGTAAGCATAAATAAAATTTTTTAATTTTTCATTTTATGTACTAGCTGTGCCCACACACATTGTGTGCGTCCGGACAATATTTGGTTTGATTTTGATACGCTTCACGTATACGTATTATGTAAGGGTACCCATCTCTGGATAAAATTCAAAAATTTTTATAAAATTCATAAGTTCTAAAAATTATTGTAAAGCTCTGTAAAAGATGTTAAAAGATGCGGGATCTTTGTTTGCCTATTGGTAAAATTGCGTACTTTCACTGCTTTTTCTCAACTTTCTCTTTGGGCTTTATGTAGATTTTAAATACATACCTGTTTATATACACGGCAACCCTAAACCTTTTCGGGGACACCCTCTAATTTTAATTTTTGATTTAGCTTTTGCAATAGCGTACAAACTTATACACTCTGTGAGTTTCATTTAAAATTCTGCCTGTTACGGTTCAAAAGATAAGGTCAAAAGCACCCCTTACATAGAACAATCTTTAGTTTTAATTTTTTGGTTTTTACTACTTTTTGTTGTATCAGGCAAAGATGTACACGCTCTGTGTAATTCACACAAGCGGCTTGTATTAGATTTCAAAAGGTAAAGCCATATACAGGGTGGCTTCAATTTAATCATCCAACATTGTTATACCCTTCATCACAGGTGGAAAGGGTATGAATACATAAAGGTTTGTCATTCCAAGTATAATTTCTACAATATTCATTTCCGACCCCATAAAGTATATGTATTCGGGATCCTTATATATAGAGAAGTTGATTTAGCGATGACCGTCTGTGTTCGTGTTGAAATCAAATTTGCCAAGGCACCAGAAGAGCTACAGAAAATTTAAGCCCACCAATCTGCCAATTCAGCAACATCAGACCATTCCATTCGAGGCTGCGGGCAAAAACCCACGCCCACCTTTATTTTTTCACGTTGTTTTTATTTTTGTCAGTTGTATTGATTCTCTTTTGCTTTTTTTGTTAAATAACTATTAGACCGCGACCAGTAGCTCGCATGGACTACATACAGATCTCGGAGGCTTAATAATCCCCTAAGAGGGCGATTATTATTTGTTTTTAGGATGGTGGGGTTTTTCTGCTTTGATTTGTATTAAATGCCTTTATAAAAAGCATAAAGGTAGCCGATAAACCTAGAAACCAGGAGTAGTCAATAAGCACATTGGCGGTCAATATGACCCCCCATGTGTATTACTATGTCAACTAGAATATCTATACATTTAATAACATAGTAACTTATTTTCTATCTGTCTTTCTTTTTTTGTGTTCGTATCACGTAAAAACTTCTGCATGGATTTTAACGAAATTTTGTGAGGAGGTACCTTGGTATCATGATTCCAATATAGCATACTCTTTTCCGAAAAAATGTCTTATTTTCAAGAGAAAGAGGAGAAAAAGTAGAGAAAGTATGCCGATTTTTTTTTTACCGATTTAAAAGTACTGCATACTTTAAGGCATATTTTATTTTTGAAAGCGGTATGTTTTAAACACGGTTGCGCAACAGATGGCGCTGTTTTAAAATAATAGAAAAATTAATTCAAAGCGGGATATTTAAAACACGGTTGCGCAATAGATGGCGCTTTTTACAAATAATCACAAAATATGAATTACTTACTGCCAAATTGCCAATTGAATAAAATTTGTATTTCATTTGTATTTTTACTTTGTGCAATTACATTGTTATTAAAATATTTTAAACACCTTTTGTAGAGCTTTACAATCATTTTTGCAATTTTATATAAATTTTAGAATTTTTTCTAGGGATGGGTACCTCTATATAAAGTAAATACGTAAGATTTTTAAAATTTGGCGTGGATTACTTTCAAATAAAAATCGAACAAAATAGTGTCAGGACGCACACAACGTGTGTGGGTACAGCTAGTTTAAAATAAAATTAATAATAATGAAAGGGTGTTCCACAGGAAGATGCGATTTTGACAAATATGGTATTATCTTTTAAACGTTATAGGAAAACATTTTAAATTTACACAGAGTTCGCTTTAATGAAAATATTAAAAAATAATTTGAAGTTAAAGGGTGTCCCCATAGAAGATGGGATTGCAAAGTATATGTGCTTATCTACTGAACTGCAACAGGCAGACACCTAAAGCTTTTAGAAACAATTAATAAAAATATAAAATCCAAAATTAAAGTGTGTCCCATACAACATAAATTTTCATAATTTTGTAGTCATTATACGAGTCCGACTCGCACTTGAATTTATTATAAACTAAACGGACTACGATTCGAAGTACAGTTTGTCCGGATTTTAAAAGAACCCCTTTTTTATTTATTTTTTTCTTTGGTTATTTTACATTTTAAAATTTTTTTGTTAACCTTTCAAATTATTAAAGTTATGAAACTTATTTACATTAGCCCTGTTACATTAACTCTGTTCACTCGAATGATTAAAAAATTATCTAAAACATATTTTTTTTTTTTTATTTGACCGGCTTTTGTTAAATATTTTTCTAAATTTTTATATATAAACTTTTTCTCTTTGTTTTTTGAAACGAGGTCAGTGTCAATCAAAATACATACATATGTACATACATATGTATTTCATATTTAATGAGTTTCTTGTAGTTTTTATGAATTTTTTACCCAGAAAAAACAACAACAGAAAAACATAAAAATTGGGTATTTAAATGAGTGGATTTCAGAGGCTGTTTTGTAAGCGATGTTTTTGCCTAAAGTTAAAAACAAATAATAAATTTTATATTTGTTGAAGCTTTGTTTATGCAAGTTTATAATTACTTTTCAGTTTTATATTAATTTTTATGTTAAAAAAAATTTAAAAAATAACCAAGTTATATAAAAAAAGGTGCTGAATAGCAGCTATTATATTTTAAATGCAAAATATTAAATAATATAATTTATTAACTAATAAATAATATAATTTATTAAATAATAAATAATATAATTTATTAAGTAATAAATAATATAATTTATTAAATATATATCGAGTAATTTTTTGACCTTTTTGGGTTATATTATAAGTAACTAAGTAAGCTTGAGGTCAAATAATATTTTTTATTACTTATAATAATTTATTAAAGATTTTTTTAAACAATATTTAAAACTCCACCAAATTAAAAAAAAATTAAACTAAAGCTGCCTTCTGCATTTTGGATTAAAAAAACCAATCCACATCTTTTTATCGTTAAATAAAAGAAGGTTAACTTTGAAATGTTTATTATACGTTTAAATTATACATACCCTTGACCACTTCAAACAAATTTATAATGTTTATCTCCGTATTTAATGAATAATTTTGTGCTCATTATGTCATTATTATTGCATAATAATATTGAAATTTTTATTAGATGAATTATGATTTATTTAAAATTTTATTTAACCTAAAAAGTTGATATGTTTTGAATTTGTTTGAACTAAATGAGAATTTTAAGCAACAAAATACAAAGTAATCAAGCTCTGACTAAAACAACAATTGAATTTTCATACTCATGATTTGTGAAAGCATAACTTATTCTAATTATAATTTATGATTTATTTAAAATTTTATTTAACATAAAATGTTGATATGTTTTAAATTTGTTCGAACTAAATGAGAATTTTAAGCAACAACATATAAAGTAATTAAGCTCTAACGAAAACATCAACAAACAAACCAGAATTTAATTTTCATACTCATGATTTGCGAAAGCAACCTAAAATGTTGATAAGTTTTAAATTTGTTCGAACTAAATGAGAATTTTAAGCAACAAAATATAAAGTAATTAAGCTCTAACGTAAACATCAACAAACAAACCACAATTTAATTTTCATACTCATGATTTGTGAAAGCATAATTTATTCTACATAATTTATGAATGTATGCAAGGATATCAAAAAGTTGTAGGTGCTGCCAGATGTTGTACTTTATCAGTGGAACATAATGTTGTGAAATAATTTTTGGAAATTAGCAGAAATTCTAATAATATAATTGAGCGGTTTAAGGAATTATTATCGCAAAAGTAGTCAAATATGAAAGAAAAAACAGATAAAAATGTCAGTGTCCATCTATCGATATATCGTTGGCTGAAATGCAAAAAAAATACTTAACTGATAGGATTTCCGAAATTAATTCTTTAATTGATTATAATGAATATCGGAATCATTTATGTTCACTCGGGTTTTCAAACATTTTTCATATAATTTCAAGAACTTTATGCCAAAAAAATCTATAAAATTTTACTTCAAGTTTATAAACAAACGAGCAGTGTCCCCAAAGCAGTATCCTGAAAATATATTTATCGAATTTATGCTTTGTTTTAATAGTAATCTGTACGAAATTTTATGGATGTCAGATGCTTTGTCACATCAAAATAGAACACGTTCTAAATGAAAAATGTCATATACTTTTTTTTGAAAGAGAACACAACCTGCGAAGCTTTTTGCTTGCCAGCAGAAAACACTTAGATTCTGTGGCAGGAATCGAACCCGCAACCCCCAGACTGATAGACTAGCGCGCTACCAATCTGTCTATCGAGGCACTCCAATCTATGTATTGTACACATGGAAAATACAGATGTAGTGTTTGAAAGGGTTCACACGACGTGTATAGCATTTACACGTGGAAAACTAACAAGTCATATGATAAATACACGTCGTGTAAAACCACTTTAAGTATATATGAAATTTTTTTTTTTGTAGAGTTCTGTAAATAGTGTTGAATATTTGGGGTTAACAAAAATAAAAAGTGCTGCCAAGTTATTAAATCGGTAAAATTGAGCATTTTCAATTCTGTATCTCTATTTTCTCTTAGAATGAGGTATTTTTGGGGAAAAAAGTATCCCATGTTTTAAACAATATGCTCCCCCTAAAATTTTATTAAATTCATCCAATAGTTTTTACGCTATTCAGACGCAGGCAAACAGACAAGAATTCCCGAAATTGATGTTTTGTATTCCATTGCGATTAATACAATTTTTATAAAATATCATATACGGTCCTGTGGCAGTTGTGTTATATAAATTGATAAATGTTATTTGCCGATACTGTGTTATAGAAAAATGTTTTTTTTTTTTAACAAAATGTTTTCCAGAGATTTACATAATCTATGAATTTTCAAAATTTTACATGTTATCGATAAGTTTATAAAAGATACGAATTTTTAGCATTATCTATAATTTAACAAAATTACTGTCGATAATTTTTTTTAGGGATTTGCATTATATATGAATTTTCAAAATGTTTCATGTTATCGATAAGTCTGTTTTTATAGAAAATTTTAAATTTTTTACGTTATCGATAAATTTACAGAAATAAAAAATGTTTTTTTTTTAACAAAATGTTTTCCAGAGATTTACATAATCTATCAATTTTCAAAATTTTACATGTTATCGATAAAATTATAAAAGATACGAATTTTTAGCATTATCGATAATTTAACAAAATTACTGTCGATAAATTTTTTAGGGATTTGCATTATATATGAATTTTCAAAATTTTTCATGTCATCGATAAGTCTGTTTTTATAGAACATTTTGAATTTTTTACGTTATCGATAAATTTACAGAAATAAAAGTAACTGTAAAAATGTTTTTAAAAGATAAATTGTCGCTGGTATTTTTTTTTAATTTTTTGTTTTGTTGTATCAACTAATATTAATTAATCAATATAGAAATTAATAACAAAAATTTAAAAATATTTTTTGTAATTAAATTTACGAGTCGAAAGCCTCAGAAGATGCTAGTAATCTTTCTTGTTCCTTATTAATATTATAATTTGTTTATAATTATTAATAATCTAAAAATAAATAAAATAAAATAAATAAATAAATAATTTTTCTAAAAGTATGAACAAAAAACGTTCTATTTAAAAATATTAATTTTTAGAAATTTTGTCTAAAAATATGAACAAAAAACTTTATATTTAAAAATATTAATTTTTGAATTTTTGTCATGTTGTGGACAGGTTAAGTTATGTAGACGACAGGCTGTACTAGGACAAAAGAACTTTTATAAGGAAATTTTTATATCGATATGGTTTCTTATTTAATTTTATTTTATTAAAGCGTGACAACAATAATTTTTTAAGGCAGAATATATGTTATCGATAAATGTTGTTGTAAACACTCCGTTATCAAAAAATATTTTTGTATGATAGACTTTGAAAGAAAAAATTTCTTGGCAAAAAACTTGTTATCGATAAATTTTTAGAATATCAATATGTTATCGATAAGTTTTTTTGGCATAGAAAAATGCTAGTTTTTTAAGAAACTAGATATTCTTTTGACGAAATTTTATATTTATTTCTTTTATTTTATTTAGCGATTAGTTAATAAAAATTTGCAAGGGGAAAATGTTTTATCGGTTTTTTTTATTATCGAAGAAAATTAGTCGTTGGAAAAATTACCAGAAAACTAAAAGTTACAAGGACATTTTCTTAAAAGCAAACTTATTGTCATTAAATTTTTAGAATTTTAATATGTTATCGATTAGTTTATAAAAAATTAGAACGGTTATCGATAATACTTATTTAAAGAGAAAAAATGTATTTGTTTTTCCTATGAGTTTTTAATATTATTTTTTTAAGCCAGATCGATTTATATATTTTGCTATTATTATTATTTTTTCTTAAAATAATTTCTATAAATTATTAGAAATTTTAATATCCATATTGGTTATCGATATTTTTTCTTAGTAACAATGAATTTTTAGTACAAAGAATTGTAAACGATACATTCGGTTAGAAACTATTGTTCTATTTGAAATTCCGCACGTTTAAAATGAAATAATTAAAACAAAAAACTTTCTCCTCTTTTCACGTGAATTATTTTTTTTTCGTTCATGAAATTGTACGATGACAACAATTAAATTCAAATTTCAATTGTTGCGAAAAAAAATGAAACTTTATATTAAACACTTGAACATACGTGCAGTATAATGATTAATTTTTAATTTATGTGTTTTTTTTAGTTTTGTTGTCAGCCACTGTGCTAAATGTGATCTGGTTTTTAAATGATTTTGCAAGTCACACATTTAAACAATAATCGTGGTGAAAATAATATAATTTGTTAGCCAAAACTATGTTAATTTCTTTTTTTTTTTGCTATAATTAGGAAATTAATTTTGCCATCAATTAAATGGAATTTAGCGCATATAAACAATAATTGTTCGTTAATACAAAAGTACGAGGTCGGTCGTAGAATTATATTAGCTAAAACAAATATTCCATATTTTTTCTATATTTTGTAACTTCAGTATATTTTTAACTGGATTCAGACCGATAGATGTTCAATAGCCCCTAAAGTCCTTTTTATTGTTTAGACCCATTATGCTCGAGTATTAGGCCAGAAATACTATATGTTTGACGTCACTTATGCTGGTGGACCCTTAATGAAAGTCAGTAGATCACTTTTTAACCATTGAAATTGACGGCCTTTTTTTGGTTTCGGTTGTGTTTTTATACCTTTCACCACAGGTGAAAAAGCTATATTTTTTGCTTTCGGTTGTGTTTTTATACTCTTCATCACAGGTGAAAAGGCTATATATATATATATATGTTTGTCATTCCGTGTGTAATTTCTACAATATTCATTTCCGAATCCCATAAAGTATATATATATATATATATATATATATATATATATATATATATATATATATATATATATATCTATATATATATATATATATATATATATATATATATATATATATATATATATATATATATTCTGGATCATTATACGTAGAGAAGTTGATTAACCGATGTCAGTCTGTCCGTGTTCGGGTAGTAATGTCGTTTGCCAAAGCACCCGACGAGATACAGAAGCCCACCAATCTGCCATGCATAGTTTCGAAAATATTGGGATTGTAATTCAGCAACATCAGATTGTTTCTTTGGTGGCTGCGGGCCAAAAACAAGCCCAATTATATTTTGTACATTTTTTTTTAAATTTTTTTTAATGATTCTCTTTTGTTTTTTTTGGTAAATAAATATTAAACCGCGACAGGTAGATCACAAAGAGTGAATAGAGATCTCGGGAGATCAATAATCCCCTGCGAGGGCCGATTTTATGTTTATTTTTAGGTTGGTAAGGTTTTGCTGCTTTCATTTGTATTAACAATCCTTAAAGCAATACATATAGAGGTAGCCAATACATCCACTGGGTGCCCACTGAACATTTTTTTAATGATTTTTTGTTTTAGTCTGACCACTCTAACGCAATACTCGTATAAATTGCAGGAAGTTTCTAATTTTAACAAAAAAAAAAAAAAAAAATTACAAAAAAAGAAATTTTCAAAAATTTCCAAAAAATTAAAAAAAAAAATTTAAAAAATGTTCAATATGGAATACAAAAATTTTTCAAAAATATTTACAAAAAAATAAAAAAAAATTTTAAAAATTTACAAAAAAGTTTAAAAAATTTTAAAGTAACATAAGAGGGTAACACCATTTCTAACATTATTAAGGTGAAGGATATATAAGATTCGGCATTGCCGAATAAAGCACAGTTACTTTTTTGTTAAATTTTTAATTTTTTTTTGTGGATGAATTTCAATTAAATATTATGGATCCTATTTTGCAAGAGCAAATAGCGATAAAAACTCGAATTTACACAATCTTACCGATTTCAACGACTTGGCAGCACCTTTTATTTTTGTAAATGGGAAATTTTGGACATTATTTACTTTTAAAAAAAGGGAAGTAACACTAAGGCAATTAGTGCTTGTATTAATTTTGCTACTTCCTTTAAAAAGGCCAGGAGTAGATAAGACAGATGGTTAGTGATAGTAAAGCTTTCGACCCCTTTTCATCCTCAATGTTTATACAGAAACCTTACTTTCAAGTGCTACCACTAGCTTCTACTCTTGACTTCAGTGATTTCAGACTGGAGACTGGTAACTGTCGGCCTTCTTTCTCATCACGGATTCTCTAGTAATTGCTAGCATTTGTCTAAGGCTTCATATTTAGCAAGCTTCTGCCCGTGGTTCTAAGCCTAGCCAGTGCTGGACATTTACTCACAATATGCGTTATCGTCTCAGCATCTTACTGGCTCAGTCTGCAAGAATTATCTTCGATTTTTTCTTCTCTACTCTATTCCATCCCAAAGAAGGTAACGCAATTGATTTTTTTTTTTATTTAGTGAGCACCCATATCATGGTGAATAGAAGGAGCTGCTAGCGAAATTTAGACAACAATGAGCAATGAGAGCTGAGAGAGAGTCTTCTTCGTTCCCACAGACTGACGAAAGATGATTGTATAAAGATTATCCACATTTATTCGTATTTGGATACGAATAAATACGAAGAATGTTGGAGAAAGATGAAGCGGTCCCAAAAATGCATTACATCCTGTCATTGTCTAAAATAAATTTATCACATTTTTTCAATTGAATCACCTAGTTTGTAAAAAAAAATTCAGTAGTAGAGTATTGAGTAGTAGAGAGAATAAACGAAGCCTGATTTTAACAGTTATTTCACGTTAGTTCTAAAACTATCCTTTCGTTGAAAATGCTTTTGTTATTTTTCGAATTATTAGGCCTGCAAGGAACCTCGTCTGATGCTGAAGAAAAGCATTTATTTTTTAGGATAAGGATTATTTCTTGGCCTAAAACCCTTCTTCATTCTCCGGGCTTTGGACGGGCAGACTAATGCCAGGGCGAGTTAATTCAATTGATTAGTTGACAGCAACTGCGTGAATGTACTTTTCCCAAAAAATACCAATATTTGTCATTTATCTGATTTCTGTGTGTCATTGAATTGATGACAGAATCGTGATTTATATTTGTCATTTATCCGATGTCTGTATGTCATTGAGTTGATGACGGAATTGTGATCGTTTCCATTGATGACAAACTGGTAAACTGATGGAGAAGTTAACATTGCAAGCATGACAAGTGTCACGGAGTCGAAAACGAAGACAGTTGTCCTAGTAGTAATATCAAATTACGTCAGTTTTGTGATGGTTTTTATTTTGTCAGTTTAGGGTTGTTTTGCTGTGGCCCTCGTAAAACACATCTTTGCTTTTATTAACAAAGTGTTGATTATTTTATAATAAAAATATCTTTAAGTTGTTATGTGCAAAACTGTGAAAATATATGACTTTTAAAAACCATATGGTCAAAACATTTATTTATTTAAATCATGGCGCGTTTGATGATTTGTAGCAGTTGCCTAGTTTCCTAGTGTTTCGTTTCGTTTTGTTATTTTACTTTTATTTATTATCTATTTCAATTTCAAAAATGAATAATTGCCATTTCCTTTTTTATTACTTCGCTTACTTTCAATATTGATACGAGTAAATAAAAGAAAATATATTTTAAACAAAATTTGCCAACATTTTCCTGGTTCCAATTTTAATTTCCTTTTGTCTCTTGAGCTTGATGCAGAGGGAAATTGTTTAATTTGCAATGGCTGTGTGTACGTGGAAACAAGAAAAGGCAATTTGTTGTGCCTAGACAAATAAATTTATAAAGCAATGATTTGTTATTCACTGATTTGATTGACAGGACGACAGAAAAGTAATAAAAAAAATGTTATTAAGTAATAAAACGTTATAATTTCCGAAAACAAAAAAAAATCAAAGAAATTAGTATTCACTCTCATTTTCTTGCCAATCAATATCCGCAGTGAATTTTTAATTTAAAATATTTTGGCTTTAGAAATTGTTCACCAAGTTAAAGAAAACAAAAATATAAAAATTCGAAAAAGTTTAAAAATGATTGAAATTTAATAGGTCTAATAAAAAAAGTATTTTAAACCAAAGAAAGTTTAATAAAATTGTAAAGAGTTGCCACGTGTGGGAACTTTGTATGTATAACAGCACTAGAAGGGGAAGTGTAAAGGCCAAATTGCTTATGTATGTAATGTAGGGGGGATATCGAAGCAGACCATTTCCATTATGGGTTCCTTTTCGACCCCCTTCCGTCCTCTATGATTACAGGCTACCGAAATGTAATTTACGGCAACTTACTTACAGCCCTTAATCTTGACTTTAGTGATTTCAGACTGTCGACTGGTAACTGTCGGCCTTCTTTCTCATCGCGCAGTCTCTAGTAATTGCTAGCATTTGTTCAAGGCTCAGGTCCCCCATGGCATCCACCAGTGGTCCTGAGTCTTATGCTAGCCAGTGCTGGACATTCACACACAATGTGCGCTGCCGTCTCAGCCTCTTTCCTTACCCTGTCTTCTGTTCTGCCTCTGTCTCTCACTTTTAGGTATGAGCTGTAGAGACTCCGACTCGACGTTGAAGGAACATTTTGAGGTGCCTGCTTTTGAAAAGGATTTGCCTAAGCCTAAAGGGTCAGGTGCGTCCAATTCATCCATATTTACCTTCATAGCCGCAGGAGTATCTTCATAGACTGACCAGTCCACCCCTTGCGAGCTTTCTTTGTCATTCTATTTCGATATCCTCCCCTGGCCAGTGGCAACCGGAGTTCCTAAAGGGATTAACCTCTCCACCTCTAACGAGGCTTCCTTGTCCATCCCTATCGAAATATCTCGGTTCAACGCCATAGGAGAACCTTTAGAGATTAGCCTGTTCAGCCCTTGCGAGGCGTTCCTGTCCATCCCTTCTGAATTTTTCCGTTGTCCACCCACAAAGAGCTCCTTATGCATGGATAAGTCTACATTGAAACTGGAAGTCGACTGGTATCCAGAGTTCGCATACTAACGGCCAAGCACCCTCTTGACCACGCATCCCTGGCGTATGCTGTTCCACCGTGGATTAGGGTGGGGTTCTTCGAGATTAAGGTTCAAGGAACATTGGCGTCTGGCGCCCCCATTTTCCCCGATAGCACTGCGTGAAAGCTTTGAAAATGAACCGCAATGACAATTAGTGCCTCCGGGGGTGCCAAATTGCTTATCTAAAAACTATAATGAAGCCATAAACTACAAGCTTTAAACACTTAGGCAACAGCAGACTAGCGACTACAACATATTAAAAGTAAAATACACGCGTTTATAACAATACTATCCCACTGGTTAAACTAAAAAGGACTTCTCACTTTAGGCCTTATATAAGGCATGTTTAGACCTTCTCTCCCTACGAACTACATTTTTATATACCTTCCAAAGAAGACCTAGGCTCTTTCTTCTCTTATTTTTATATCTCCCATTTTGTATGGCAAATACATGACTTTCTAGATTTCTCATTTATAAAAAACAAAAGTTCATTTAAGTGTCCTTTTTCCTCTCCTCCGCTGATATACTCAATAGCAGTAATATTGCTGTTTTGTTGTTGTATCATAGATGTGGAGATTGTAGGGCCCTCGGTGGTGGAAGCTAGCTCATGCCCCGCAGTGCTAGCTCTCTTTAGTTTAACGACTTTTGAGATATTTGCTAAGTCGCACATATGTTGTTTCTTGGCGGCGAAACAGATCTGGCTAATTTCCCTGGCGCCTTACAGTTTCGCTGAAAATGGCCGCTTTTGCCGCACTTGTAGCACTTAGTATTTGTCTTTCCTCATCCTTCATCTCTGACTGGCTTCTGTGCTTCTTTAATTCCTTCGTTTAAGTTCTCACCCTCTGCAGCAACATCCAGTTTTCGCACCTTATACAACTGCGGCCTTGAGATGACTTTTGCTATCTCCTGAGCCAGAGCGTAAGCAATGGTTTCAGCAAATTATGCTTAGCGCAAACTGTGTGCTTGATGTCTGGGTCACGTATGTCAATCACAGATGCTTTCACTTTGAACTGCTCTAAAAGTGGCTGATTTGCCCAATCAAGAATCAGCACAATGGCCTTTTCTTCATTGCCCTATAGATTTTTACTGGTAACTGTCTCATTCTGGAATTTGAAGACCTTGTTTGTACGGTATGCTGCCGTCGAAACGAGGAGCTTTTATCCTATTTGTATTTTCAGCAACTACTCGCACTAGACCTTCTCTAATTTCCAGGTTATTCATTTTGTCTACCAGCTTGTGTAGCTTCACCTCAACATTTTTCTCTAAGCCTCAAAACCTCTACTCCAGAGAGTTTTTCCGTCAAATTAGTTTACTTTCAATGCGATGACGTCTACTTATTAATGGTTTTAGAAATTGCTTGATGTCTGTCATTCCAGTTTTACGCTATTAGCTCTAAAAGGTTCCTGTATTTCACTTCCTACTTCAGCGAACAGTTTTTCGCTGTTAATCTTAGAAGCTTCTTGAACTCCTGCAATTTTCTTCATCATAGCGACGAATACCGTATTGAAATCCATGCTGCTAGTTGTTGCACGAGTACATACCTCAATCTTCTTCCCTTGCAACTCATATGTGCCAATGTCAAATTCATCTATCAACCTCTTCTGCAGTTTTTTTCTATTTTATTTAATTTTTATTATTTTTTTCAATTTCACTTTCAGCAATAATTGGGATTATATATAGCGTTATTTCAGCAGTCTTTTTTTGATCCCAGCTTCGGGATTTTACAACAAATAGGCTAAAGTCAAAATTTCTGTGGAAAAGATGTCAAATTGAAGGACCTCCATCTTCTACAAGATGATCAATTTAACACGTACGCATATATATTTGAAATTTTTAAATTTTGCTCGCTAACCACGACAGAAAATTGTACTCAAAATTTTGAAAAAACTGGGACAGGGTATCGAAAAATCAAAAATTTTAATTTTAAAATAATTATAACTCGCTCTTTTGAAAACATAATTTACAGATTTAAGTCATAATTTTGTAGTTATTAACTAGACCTATAAGATGTATTATTTGTATAATTTTTAAGAATCTAACAAAAATCTAAAGAAATGCCAAGGTATAATAGAATTTGCAGGTACGAGGTAGCTAACTTTGAGATAACATAGCGCCACCTCTGGCAAGTGCATGGTAGCCAGCGTTAAATCTTAAGCTCAGATAATCCTTTGCTATGCTCTTGTAAAATTTTTAATCATTCGGCCTAGCCCTTTTCAAATGGTTGAGTTATTTCCAAATATTTTGATTCTGCCCCACTGTGCGCTGGTATATTGTATTCAATTTCTACGACTGCGACTACGATTTTAATAGTTGCTTCATGTCGTATTTCTCAAGAATGTTAAAAGTGGATTTGAAACACCTTTGAGACCTTTAGTTTGGCCTCTCGTAGATCTTCAAATACATTGTCTCCACAAATCATTATAAAACAGGTCTTAGATACTTAAAAGTAAGGCCTGATTTTAAGTCGGATACTGCCATTTGAATTAGAATTATATGACCGCTATCCAGACTAAAAATATTGCATATATTTCCCTAAAAATATACATCAGTTATTACAACTCACTTTTTAACCATATGGCAACTCTTAGCTTTGTGAATACCATAAAGGGAGACAAAACGAGAACGAGAGAAAATAAAATAGAAGCAAAGAAAACACTGTAAAAAAACCCAGCACCATAAAATCATAAAAGTTATTAGTTCCGGTCAATAACTTTCGATTTGTTGTTATTGTTATTGCTATTGCTCATGTTGCTGTTGTTGTTTTAAATGTTATTTGCTGCAACTGCTGTTGTAGTTGCTTGTTATTACAGCTGGTTTATGGTTAAATCAGTCAGTCATCCAACAACTACTGTTTTTCTTTTTCTGCTGACTGATGTTGTTAAACGTTTGTGTGTTTGTGCGTTTGTTGTTGATAGAAAAACACAACAAACAAAAAAGAGTTTTCAATTGGCGCTTACCGGCTTTAATAGTGGCATTTACGAGCCTTTTAGTATCTCTAAAGTTGCCTCTACCACACGTCTCTCTTTAAATAGACTTTTCAACTTTTGTTCGTTAACCGTAAATTATTTGAAATTAAATTTAGACCGGTTGAGCTTTGTTTTTGTAACTAAATGTGAATGAATTTTCCAAACAACCATCACCCATTTGAATTTTCACTCGTGGAGTTTTAAATTCAAAATTTTTTGTTTTAAAGCGGAACTTTTTCCTATGGAAAGCAGTAAGAATGAATGATGAAAACAAAATGAAGTTACAGACTATATACTTATGTACATATGTATGTGTGTATATAAAGCAAAGAATGTTTTTATTTATTTGACGGAAAGTAATAGCTTCGGCCTAAACCACTGAACCGATCTTATTGAAATTTTCACAGATCGCTTTAATCCTTTAATTCCCAGTGGAACATAAGGACGCAAAAAACGTTTTCTATTGTATTTTATCATTACACAATAGTTTCACCTCACTTCGACGGACTGTTAGTTATATCGCTTATATGGCTTTCTCATTGTGTGTCCCAGCCAACCAAATTTACGCGATCGGGCAATTAAATTTTAAGGTCCGATGTTGAATGTGAACCACACCTAAACGTCAAGTTTTTTACTGCCTTTAATTTGACATTTCTCAATATCAGACAAACTCAATTTGTACCAAGGAAAGATACACAATCGAGCAATGGTTAGAATGGTGGCAAGAAATGGCAACATTGGATGATTAATTTTCGAAGAATTTTCTTTAGTGATAAGGCACATTTTCACCGCAGTGGATTCGTCAATAAGCGAAATTGCCGCATTTGGTCGAATGATAATCCAAGAATGATTGTCGAAAAACCAAGCACCCACAAAGAGTTACTGTTTGGTGCGGTTTATGGGCTGACGGCGTCATCGGGCCGTATTTTTTCCAAAATGAGGCCAGTCATGCAGTTACTGTGAATGGTGTTCGCTATCGTGAGATGATAACGAACTTTTTATGGCCCGAATTGGAAGATATGGATGTGGACGATATGTGATTTCAAAAGGACGTTGCCACTTGCCACACAGCTAACAAAACAATGGCTCTTTTGCGCGACAAATTCAATGGCCGTATTATATCACGTTGTGGCGATGTTCAATTGGCCGCCAAGATCATGTGATTTGACACCGTTGGACTTCTTTCTTTAAGGTTATTTGAAAGAATAGGTTTACGGTGATAAGCCAGCAACAATTCAAGAGCTAAAGAATGAGATAATTCGGCACATTAACGGCATAGAACCTCAATTATGCCTCAGCGTCATCGAAAATTTGGAGCATCGTATGGAGGTGTGCCGCCAAGGTCGCGGCGGCCATTTGGCCGATATTTTGTTCCGTATATAATTAATATTATGAAAATAAAAAGAAATGACAATAATTTCCAAAATAATTTGTGTTTTAATCAAAATCAACATCGGTCCTTACAAATTTAACCACCCTTTACTTAAACCCAAAGGAACCTGATTTGTTATCTTCCTTAAGTCCTGATTTAATATAATAGCTGGCCAGAATATTTTAAGTGTACGCCTGAGACAAAGGTTTACAAACGCTTGCCTAGTTCTCATTTCGAGATTAGATATATTCCATGTTTCGCAGCCATATATGTAGAAGCACCGATTTCACATTGCTGTTAAAAACCTTTACTTTGGTGTGAATCCAGAATTTGTTGAGTGTAGCATAAACTTGCGGTTACAAAATCTATTCTGAGTATCTTCGTTGCTTCCCTCACTCTTTGATGGCATGCTAGAGAAGCGGTGGGATAGAAGAGATATCATCAGCGTAGTCGATATCGTCTAATCTATCGTGGAGGCGCCATAAAATACCATGATGCATATCCATGGAGTTGTTGATAACTACGTCAAGTACTATGTTAAACAATAACGGTTACACAACACAGCCTTGGCGAACTCCGACGTCTACTTTGATGGGTTTGCTTAATGAGCCCTCATGAAGTATAGATCAATAGGCGCTGTTGTAGAGCTCCTTAATTAGCCTAGATATGTTCTCGGGAACTCCTTTGCATCATAGAGCTTCAACTATTTTCAATTTAGTATGTGCCTTTGGTATATGGAGATGAAGAGTTGTGTAAATTTTGTGCATAATTGGGATGGGGAAAGGGGTAGTTTACTTACTCCCAAATTTTGTAAACGCTCTACAGGTCATACCGCAATGAAATTCAGTATGTGCCTTTGGTATATGGAGATGAAGAGTTGTTTATATTTTGGGCATAATCGGGAAGGGGAAAGGGGTAGTTTACTTAACACCCCAAACCGAAAATAATTAATTTATCGATTTGAATATACTTTGAACTTATATTCTGTAATATATCTATTGGGTATGGTAAAGTTAATTGTAGGCCACTTCAAATTTTTTTGGAAGTTGTATTATAAAGCCTTCTCTTAAATCGTCAGGAATTCGAAATTAAGGTTTTTGTTAGGGTGATGTCTGTGGGCGTCACATCTCACTATAAAGTGAATGGTCGTAAACCTAAGGAAGTAAAATAGAAGTAGACTGTTGGAATGTTGTATTCTGAGAATAATAATGAGGGTACTGTAGCTAAGGTACTTAGCACGTCGACTACATGTTCGCTTGTGTCGTAACTCATAAGTGAAAGTATTTGGGCGCACGCACGATTCGATGTTGTGCACAAAAATTGCATATTTCCAGAAGCTTTCTTTCGGTTATACCCACTAAAGATCACGTAAATCTACAAGCTAACATAGTTCACTTGATACAAGAACAAGTGATTGATAATTTTTTGAAAAAAAACCTCTCTTTAACCGTCAAAATGTGAGTGATGAAGAACAAGTTGGATTCGAGTGGTCATTAGACAAAACTTTTTTGAAACTTCACGACATTGGAATTGGGGTCTGGGCACGTGTCAGATGGAAAGCCAGCCACTTTGTATCTTAACAGCTAAGCTGGGCTTAAAGTTTCAAATCAAAGTTAGTAAGCGAATGCTAAAAACCTCTCAATGCACTGATGGTCAACTATAGAGTCGGGTGGGTGCAGTAGATTCCGGGCCACTGCAATGTTAAGAGCAATGAAATTGCCTACGAACTAGCAAGACTGGGCTCGGAGGGAAATAACTTAGAGAGTGTAGTCACTACTATAGGGTACTATCCAATTTGGCAGCAGGAATAACTAATCGGTCCTGGGGGAGTAGAGGGAAGGTCTCACGGGCCATTATAATGACATATATGTATTAAACACGGCAAAAACCAAACTAATTCACCTCAAATGGGTTCATTCATACAGAGAATATTGGCTTCTAGTCAAGAGCTGCTCTCCCTTTTAAAAAAGTTTTCGTTCACATATTGTGTAGGGCCATTTAAGGGCAATAAAAAATACGAAACATAAAACGCACTACGCACAACGCAAAAGAAAGAAGACAAAATAAACTAATAAAAGAAATAATTTAAGCAATTTATTTTTCTAATCATAAAGCTGTCAACTGCTGTTAACTCACAATCAAATAGATTTATGTATAAGAATTAGAATATTATGTTAATTAAGTAAATGACAATTCACAACAATAAATTAACAAAATAAATCTAAAAAATACTAACTAACACACACAAACTAATAAGTCAAAAATGTGCACACACACACACACAGACACAAACTCTTTCACCAGCCATTATATTCATTTCTTTCTCTTCTCTTTTTTTGTCTCTTTTTAGCTGTAAAAGAAATTTGAAATAAAATGAATCATTTAAGCAGCATTTAACCACACAATCAACAACGACAAAAACAAATTTCTTCTAAGACCTGGACTTTGAACGGACTTTGATGACTAGAACGTAACCCCCCTCCTGACAGATCTTTGGAATAAAAAGATTTCTTTCAGTTAACATCTATGATACTATTACTTAAATACTCTTTTAATGCACTAATCCTAACTTGTACTGCTGCCACGCCTTTTTCTAACACGCCTTCTAACACAAATAATGTCGGAAAAGGTGCGCTCTCTTAATTTAACCTCTGCAGTGGGTTCTGGTAGTGGAAGTGGTGGTGGTGGTGTTGTTATCGGCTCTACAACATTAATTGGTAATCCTACCCTAATCTCTAGTACCTTGAGTACAAAGCACAATTTAACACCCACTGTTGATTTAATAACCGCTGCTGCTGCTGCTGCAGCTGCTCATACACGTGACTGCGCTTCTACCACGCCTACGGCTTTAAACACCAGTCTTACCAGTGGCAGTGATATGGAATCATCATCTGGATTTGCTTCAGGCACTGCAATAACAGCTCAATTGAATTTCCAACTGATATCGAATGTGGTTGACAATATTAATGCGGCAAATGGTGCTGGTGCTGGTGGTGACGGTATTTTGGATTATAATTCAATTATGAATTCATCACAATTTTCAGCCCTTTGTAATGATTCATTGCAAATGCAGCAGACAACACCGCCAATACAACAGTTACAGCAACAGCAGCAATCACCTCATGTGGGAGCTTTAAGCAGCAATAGCATGGCTTTAGTTAAGGCTGGTGCTGGTAAACCGGTAGTGGCTCAAAGTGTAGCTGGGGTAAGTTTTATTTTTTTTTATTATTTATTGGTTTTATTATTTACTTGTGGACTAACTATAAAATAGTAACTCATTTCCGTCTGTCTGTCTGCTTTTTTGTGCTCGCATCACGTAAAAACTGATTTTTCCTCAAAAATATCTCATTTCCAAGAGATAATAAAGAGAAAAAGCAGTGAAAGTACACGGATTTTTTTTTACCGATTTAAAAATACTACATACTTTAAGGGATCTTTTATTTTTGAAAGAGGGATAATTTAAACACGGTTGCGAAACAGATGGCGCTGTTTTAAAATAATGACAAAATATGAATTAATTACTGCCAAATTGTATTTGATTTGTATTATTACCTTGTGGAATTACATTGTTATTAAAATATTTGAAACACCTTTTACAGAAGTTTACAATAATTTGAAGAATTCTTATAAATTCTAGCATTTTATTCAGGGATGGGTACCTTTATATAAAGTAAATACATAAACCATGACTGAAGCACTATAAAAGTAAGAGTCTTACAATTGTCAGGAAGCCCACGACGTGGCGGGCACAGCTAATTAATCATAAAATTACTTACTTAAACTTTGTTAGAGGCTGAATGAAAAGGTACTCTTTTTTTTATTAACGAGTGATTTTTTAAGAGCTTGAGAACTTTTTTAAAAAAAAACGCATAAATTTGCAAAATCTCATCGGTTCTTTATTTGAAACGTTAGATTGGTCCATGACATTTACTTTTTGAAGATAATTTCATTTAAATGTTGACCGCGGCTGCGTCTTAGCTGGTCCATTCGGAAAGTCCAATTTTGGGCAACTTTTTCGAGCATTTCGGCCGGAATAGCCCGAATTTCTTCGGAAATGTTGTCTTCCAAAGCTGGAATAGTTGCTGGCTTATTTCTGTAGACTTTAGACTTGACGTAGCCCCACAAAAAATAGTCTAAAGGCGTCAAATCGCATGATCTTGGTGGCCAACTTACCGGTCCATTTCTTGAGATGAATTGTTCTCCGAAGTTTTCCCTCAAAATGGCCATAGAATCGCGAGCTGTGTGGCATGTAGCGCCATCTTGTTGAAACCACTTGTCAACCAAGTTCAGTTGTTCCATTTTTGGCAACAAAAAGTTTGTTAGCATCGAACGATAGCGATCGCCATTCACCGTAACGTTGCGTCCAATAGCATCTTTGAAAAAATACGGTCCAATGATTCCACCAGCGTACAAACCACACCAAACAGTGCATTTTTCGGGATGCATGGGCAGTTCTTGAACGGCTTCTGGTTGCTCTTCACTCCAAATGCGGCAATTTTGCTTATTTACGTAGCCATTCAACCAGAAATGAGCCTCATCGCTGAACAAAATTTGTCACATTTGAACATTTCGAACCGAACACTGATTTTGGTAATAAAATTCAATGATTTGCAAGCGTTGCTCGTTAGTAAGTCTATTCATGATGAAATGTCAAAGCATACTGAGCATCTTTCTCTTTGGCACCATGTCTGAAATCTCACGTGATCTGTCAAATACTAATGCATGAAAATCCTAACCTCAAAAAAATCACCCATTATTACTGCTTGCTTACTTACTTACTTACTTACTTACTTACTTACTTACTTACTTACTTACTTACTTACTTACTTACTTACTTACTTACTTACTTACTTACTTACTTACTTACTTACTTACTTACTTACTTACTTACTTACTTACTTACTTACTTACTTACTTACTTACTTACTTACTTACTTACTTACTTAGGTGGCTATTACAAAACATTTGTTCCTGTAGCCGAACGTAAAATAGATTTCCAAGCGCCTCGATCTGCTGCGCTTCTTCTCCAATTTCTAACACCAAGTTTCGAGATGTCTTCCTCAACTTGATCTTTCCATCGAATTTTCGGTCTTCCCCTTCTGCGTGAACCGTCACCAGGTTCGTATTCAAATGACTTTCTAGCTGGAGCATCTTCATACATTCTCACAATATGACTTAGCCAACGCAATCGTTGTAATTTGATACGTTTGACTATGTCAATGTCGCCATACAGCTCATGTTTCATACGACACCGAAATTCTCCGCCAACGCAGATTGATTTTACGAAGAATTTTTCTCTCAAACACTCCAAGCACTGCATCATCTGCTTTCGCAAGTACCCATGTTTCGGAACCAATTAATAGCACGGGTGTAATATCAGTGTCTTGTAGAGAGTAATTTTTTACTGCTTGCTTATTGGGTACTTTTTCGACCCCCTAACTTTCTCAATGTTTATAGGCAACTGATTTGTGCTTTACAGAAACTATATTTTCGTTGAGTCACGTGCTACCACCAGCCTTTACTCTTGGCTTTAGTGATTTCAGACTGTCTACTGCTATTTGTCGGCCTTCTTTCTTAGCACGGAGTCTCTAGTAATTGCTGGCATTTGTCGAAGATTTAGATCTTCCATCTCATTTAAATTTTACAAGTTTCCGCCTGTGGTCCTAAACATTATGCTCGCCAGTGCTAGACATTCACGCTAACGTCTCCACCTCTTTCAGGCACAGTCTGCAAGTATCATCTTTGATTTTGTTTCATGAGTAGATAATACTTGTCTCTTACGCAGTTATCCAGCTTAGAGTACTTCTATTATATCTGAGCAATTTAGTGGGCTCCCCCTCAAGAGGCTCTTTGAGCACCATTTGAGCTGGCCTGCATGTAGTAGCCTCCCGCAACCTTTCAAGTTTCGCATTAGACCATTTCACAGTGCTACCCACCCCCATTCCTGGTTGAATGAGTTCACCCATTGTAGGACCTTGGCTCGCATTAGGCTATTTCCCAATGCTACTCTGAGTTCTGGTCCACAAAAATTCAGTTCTGCTAGTTAATCTGCTGCTTCATTCCCAGCTGTGTTCCTATGTGTCCCTCAACTTACATCAACGTTATCTCATTAACCCAGGGACACGTGTGAAGTTTTTTCACCCGACTGGTTTTCGAATGCAATAATAACTTTTCTTCCATGCACCCGATTTTCCAGCAGCTAATTCTATCTGGTAAACGGAGACGCACTTCCCAAAACGCAGTCTACAGGACAGGTTCAGCTCAGCTGCGTAAACACCTGCTCCTGCTCTACCGCCCATAAGAGAACCATCAGTAGAAATGTTGATGTCCTTCTACATACACTAATTGTTTATAACGTCTTCCGCAAAAATTGTACGATGCAGAATTCCTTATAATATGTATTTTTTAAGTAGATACTTTTTATAATTTGAATTTTTCTAAGGTACATTTTAAAAAGTACTTTTTTAAGTTAGATTTTCTAATAGGTACTTTTTCAGGGTAAATTTTCCAAGGCGACGCTGTTAAAGGCTCTTTTAATAAGGATCATTTTGAAGGGTACTCTTAGTAAAAGGTACTTTTTGTAATAGGCTCTTTTTGTAAAATATAGTTTTGTAAAAGATACTTTTTAAAAGTATTTTTAAAGATCTTTTTTTCCAAGGTATTTTTAAAGCTACTTTTTGAAGTTTTACTTTTTTTGAGAAAAGAGGTTTTTGAAGGCTAATTTTTTCAAGATACTTTTTTGACAATTTTTTTTAAAATTCTTCGTTGAAAATATTGTTTTGTAAGAGGTACTTTTTTAATGATATTTTTCTTAAAAACTATATTTAAGGTTTTTTAAAGGTAATTATTCAGGAAATACTGCTGTTATTTTTTTTATATTTGAAATACTCTTTTAAAAAAAATTTTTTTTGTTTTGTTTAATTTTACGGAAACCTTTTTAAACCCGTTTATGAGGACAACCTTTTTTAAAATAACTTCTGGTTTAAGTACATACATATGTATGTATGTATGTATGTATGTATGTATGTATGTATGTATGTATGTATGTATGTATGTATGTATGTATGTATGTATGTATGTATGTATAGCAGGAAGGACGCAACAAAAACAAAAGGAAGTATGTATGATGTAAATTACAACTTGCAGACAGTCAGTCATTTAGACATAAACAATGTTTTTTTTTGTATTAAATAGAAAAATAAAAACAAACTCAACTTTACAAGCAAATCAGACCAAAAAGAAAAACAAACACCCCACTTACAAGCAACTGACACAGCTAGCAACATTGTATACATGAGTCTAAACAATTTCATGTAGTTTGCAACAATGTACGGTTAAATGTTAACAAACACACACACACACACACACACACACGTACTATGTAAATGCATATTGATAAATAAAGGAAGGAATGGGACAATACTCCAAACAAAAACAAGTTGTTGACTGCTTTTGTTTTTGCTGTTGTTGTTGTTAAAGTAACAAACTGTATTTATTGTAAACTCAAGCTAACGGAAATAAAACACACAGAACCAACAAAATTTTTGGTCTGGCAATCAAAAAAATATGCAAGTAAATTATAAAAAAAAAAAAAACAAAAGAGATAGAAAAGTGACGACTGACAAAAGGGAGAAAGAACAAGATGACAAAAGGAATGGGCTGTTTGGTTTTACACGTTCGAAAGAAAGTTTAACTTTTTGTTTTATTCTTTTATTTGGGGGGATTGTTAAGCTGAAAGCCTATAAACTGATAAATAAATGTGTTTTTGTACTTATGGGTGCTTAATGTCGAATAGCTTGTGGGTGGGGTGGTCGTTAAGAGACAGAAGGATGGGAGGGTGTAAGTGTATATAGTATGTAAATTGTAGCAATAGCAAAGTTTTATGCGATATCTATCAATGTTAGCTGATAGGGTCACGTATTTAAGTAGTTTTCAAAAATAAAACTTTTACTTCTTTATTTCTTTAAATAAAATTTTCCTTTTCTATTGCCGTCTTTTTGTTTGTGTAGTCTTTCAACATTTAAGCGGCTAAACCCATCTAATGATCACGTAAATCGCATGTTGTAAAGTAAATCGTGCGTTTTAATTATCGGCACTTTTCGGTTAATTAATCTACAATATACTCGTATATATTTTTTTTCATTTCGTTGAAAGTTTTAGTTGGCAACAAAAGAAAGACACTGCAGTAGCAGTAGAGTTGCATGCGGCGTTTCTTTTTTTTTTTTTTTTGCTGTACAAAACGTTACAACGTTACATAACGTTAGTAATTAGAGCAACCAAAAACTAAATAAAAATAATCACAGTTCATAGTTTTGATAATAAATGGACCGCGACTCTTCAATCAATAACGTTGCGCCAAAATGTACTTCAGTCAAAAAATGGGTCACTGAGAGAAATAAACGGATTTATTATTTTCCTACTTTAATTTTTTTCTGTAATTTCCCTTCTTGGGAGCATATTCCACAAAGCAGCTTCAACAAATCAACTCGATCTTACACGCTTTCTCGCAGTTGTTTTTTATTGGGATTCTTTTCGTGTACCAAAGATTGTTGCCGTAAGATGCAGGCCATTGTTATTTTACCTTGTGTTAGTTTCGTTTCGTAGATGATTGGTCTGCTGTAGCAGGTCCTAGGATAATCGGGCCTGACATCTGTTGTTGCTTTTGAACAACTTTCTCCTTCTATTTATGTGTGGTGGTGGGAAAAATTTCAAATCTTTGAATCCAAACCTTCTTTTCTTCTTTTTCCACGGAGATGGTGGCCTTCTGCCATGATGTTGTACTCTTTTTTCCAAGGGGGTTGAGTGGTAAGCTTCTTTCATGGATTGTCTGGAGAGGGGTTGAAGCCATTTAGTTTCTAAAACTAGAAAAAATATCGTGTAGACATTTTTCGTTTTCTGGCAGGGTTGAACCTAGGGTGCTTGCTTTTGTGGGCATCACGCCGCCACCCATACTTTAATTTTAGACCTTAATTTTTAAGTTTAACTTTATGGATTTCTCATAGTGAAAATCTATAAAGCTGTGGTCAGGCAATGAGCCGCAGAGCTGTACCGCTCAGAAATAAAATCGTATCGTCATTGAAAATTCTTATGTTGTACCATCCCATTACTTTCTAAAAATCTTGGCACAGGCCCGCAGACAACCAATGAAATGCTTTTCCTACTTCTACTCGGAAATTTTTAATCTTCCGTGATTGGAATTTGTTCAAGAATTTCCAGAGTTGTCAATTTGTAACCTCAGATCTCATGCTAGTTGGATTTGGCATTCTATCAACTAACATCTCTACATTTCTTGGTCAAATTTAATAGTTTTTTGGCTGGTCTGAAATTTGTTGTGGTTTCCGTTGTAGGAACTGAGTTAGAAAGCAGTGAAACGATGGCCTAAAGAACTCTAGGGAACTGTAGGGGACCCCAATTTGAAAAGTATTTCTGAACCTAGGAAAATCCGAATATTCCCGGGATTACAAACTGTTACTGCAGCATTCCAAAAGCTCTGACAAAGTGCTCTCGGGGAAAATGGGAGCACCAGACGCCAGGGCTTCTTGAAGCCTGAATCTTTATTAATATGGGTCCTTTTCGAGGCCCGACCAGTGTCCAAACGACTGATACCACGGGAACCGGTAGCCCCAATAGAAGCAGTTGGATGGTCTCCAACCCCTAAACAAGAGGTTAGAACATGGGTCCAGGCTTGCTATGTTCTCAAAATTGCTACTCATTGTGACTGTGCGGTACATTTTAGTGTGATATGGCTTGCAATCGTATTGTTTGCTGTACTACACAATGGGGGTGCTAATTTACACTTTCCTTTCACTCGGTGGTAAGATAAGGGCCAACACGGCTAGGTGCTGACATTAATCTTGATCACATTTGTTCATATAGGGCACATCTATAAGGATCGGGGTTTGCAGAAGATAGCAATTGTAGAGCATGCAAGGAAGTACGAATATCCAAACAATGAATGTTTCATTCTTTTGCCATTGTTCAACTTTTTAGCAAAAAAGATCTCAACAATACGTAAATGATTCATTACCCGATAAACCAAAAGCATTGAACTGTTGAGGATCTTTGTTCTTAATACTGAGCTCTTATAATTATCACTTGGGTTTTTTCCTTCTTTTCGTATACAGAAATCACACACGAAGCTAAATTTCTGGCCTTAAGCACTTGTCCATGGCTACGAGAAGAAACCCGATTTTCCGATCTTTGACCTAAGGCCACATTTAAAAAAAAAATATTTCAGGATTTGAAAAAGTCTAATCTTATGTCATTACTAGCCCATACACATGCCTGACAAATTCTAAATTTTATGTAAAATTCTAAAAATTATTGTAAAGCTCTGTAAAAGACAGACAGGAAATCGCTAACTCATTATTTTAAAACGGCGCCATCTGTTAAGCAACATTGCTTAAAATATGCTGCTTTCAAAAATAAAAGATGCCTTAATGTATGCAGTAATTTTTAATCGGTAAGATGATTCGTCGTACTTTCACTGCTTTTTCTCCACTTTTGCTTGGAAAGTATTCTATATTGGGATTAGGATACTAAGGTACTTCCTCACAAAATTTTGTTAAAATCCATCCAATAGTTTTTACGTGATGAGAACACAAATAAAAAAAGACAGATAGGAAATGATTTACTTTTTTAATATATGTATAGATATAACCCTTCCAAAGTACTTTTTTCTGATAAAAATAGTACTTCAAACAAATAATAATGGTCTAATTTTTTAGCGACCTTTTTTTCATTTTATACCCTCATGTTCGGTTTATTGAAAATATCGAAACTTTTTATGTTTTACACATTTTCTGGTTAACATTCATAATGAGACTTAATGCTCTTTTCAACAGGGGTGTCAGCCATATACAATTGCCTAACAAAAAGGCGTTTTGTTTTTTGTGAGTTTTAGTAACAATCATTTCAAACACGTTTTTAACATATTCCTTGTTGTGTTTGTTGTTTAAAGTTTAAGTGGTAGAAGTTGAGGGAAAATTTTTAAATATTTAAGGGTTGTTTTAATTCAACTCTATTTATATGTAAATTAAGTTATCAAGCAAGCTTTTATGTTTTATTTAAAAGCCTTAAAGTATGCTTTGTTATAATATTTGTTGACTGATACTTTTACAAAAGGCACTCACTGCTGGTGGCTTGTGTTTAAAAAAAATCGCTATGGAGATCCATGCGATTTAGAAAATTCAATACGAAAAAAGACTATAATTTATGTTGACATGAAGTATTGGTACGTGTTGATTTTTTATATTTGTTGCTGTAAAACGAATGAAATTTTTAACAAAAAAGCCTCAAGTAAAATGTTTATTTGCTTTTAAAAAAAGAGAGCATGAATTAAAAAATATTCGTTTATTCGTTTTAACACTTTGAAATGCACTGCAAATGGAAAAACGTTTACTTGTTTTGCTAACATGATTATTTCAAATCATCTAAAGTCTAGCAGGTTATTACGTTGACAAAATTGCGCAATAAAAAAATCCATAAAGTAAATGATAGATATCGAAAGAAATATCAGAAAATATGACAGACTTGTCGCTTCCAAATGAAAAAGGAAATGCAATTTTCCAAACGTAGACAAATTGACATTAAATTCAAAAAGCAGACGAACGGAGCAGACTGGCAAAAATAAAATTATAATACGAAAAAAAAAACTTAAACGGTAATCCAACGGACGCCCGCAGACAAAAACAAGTCATACCTTAATAATGCAATTATATCTACAGTGAACCAAAAAAAAAAAAAAAACACTTGTACAGCAAACACTCCCGTCTGCAACTCAAAATATCTCTGTAGTCCTTAAAGATTTAACGGTCAGACCACACGAAATTTATGCTGTCATGTTATTTTTGTTTAGTATTGTTTGGCATTTCAAAATGGAAAGACTTACGCCTGAACAACGTTTACAAATCGTTCAACTTTATTACGAAAATTCACGTTCTGTGAGGAATGTGTTTCGTGCACTTTGCTCAACTTATGGTCAACATAATCCGCCTACTGAGCGTAGTATTCGCAACACCATCCCCCATTTTGAGACCCAGCATTCATTATTGGACCGAATATTCCGAATATTCTACCGAATAGACCACGTCCAGCACGCTGTGAAGAAAATATAGCGGATGTAGCTAAGAGTGTACACGAAGACCGTGGAGAGTCGATACGGCACCGTTCGCAGCAACACGGTCTGATGTATGGAGCGACTTGGCTTACGACTTACGTCGAGATTTTAAATTAAAAGCATTCAAAATACAGCTAGTGCAACAACTGATGCCTCTCGACCTTCCTAAGCGACATCGCTTCGCTCTATGGGCTATTGAAAAATTCAAAGAATATCCGACATTTTCGAGGCAAATATTGTTTAGCGATGAGGCCCATTTGTGGCTCAATAGGTATGTAAACAAACAAAATTGCCGCAATTGGGACGAAGAGCAACCTGAAGAGATTCAAGAGCTGCAACTTCATTCAGAAAAAACAATGGTTTGGTGTGGTTTGGTTTCGCACCGTAACCGTCAATGCGATCGTTATCGTGCCATGATAACCGACTATTTGATTCCTGAAATTGAAGCTCTGATCTCGGCGACATATGGTTTCAGCAAGACGGCGCCACCTCCTACACATCGCATCAATCAATGGATTTATTGAGAGAACATTTCGGTGAGCACATAATTTCACGTTTTCGGCTTTGGCATTTATTTTCAAAAAATAAATGCCAAAGAATGTTCTTTCAAATGACAATAAACATTCTCCATTAAATTTGAATTTTCTGTGTTTTTTTCTTTAAAAAAGTAGGGAACCTCGAAATGGATCACACCTTATATAATCCCATATATCCTGGAGCGCATTTTCGAGTTATTTTTTGCTCCTAAACTGGTGCTCGCGTAATTTGGTCTACTTACACAACCATAGGTACTGTAAGATTAAGACCAAGGCTTTGGAGAATATGGGGCTGCTTTTTTGACGTTATATAGGAGTCATGCTTTAACTATTAGGGAAGAATGCTTCAGGTCGTTGACCTGAACGAGGCAATACTTACCACTTATATTTAATTTTACAGCTGATTGCGTTAAGTTATCTTTTAATACCTTCAAATAATCCATTTTATTTACTATGCTTTCTATAAAAACTGGATTTCCAACCCTGTTGATCTCCACACCATAACATTGTCGCCGCTATGCTTGATCGTTTTATTTGAATTTTTGTTACTTAAGGCATGGGCCAAATCACCGCATTCGATAATCGAAATTTCCATTTAAATTCTATGGAAATTTCGATCGATATCGAATGCGGTGATTTGGCCCCTGCTGGCCGCACACATGGTGTTTATGACAGATCGTACGACTGAGTATGATAGTGAATCATGGCCTTGACCGGATTACTGGCCAAATGGCAAATGTCTTTATCTTTAAGCTTGATACTCATAAAAAACCTCAAGGTGCTCTGATATACTCTGGAAGCAATAACTTCCAAATGGGATCTCCAAAAAAAATTCCCCCGAGAACATAAAAATAGTGAATGGTATTGCCATGTTATAAATTTGTCAGGCCGTTGCTTTTATTCACGTTTACTCTGGACAGTACGGGGCTAGCATTTTATAGAGTGCCTCGATAGACTGATTGGTATCGCGCTAGTCTATCAACCATGGGGTAGCGGGTTCCATTCCCGCCAAAGACTAAGGGTAATTTCTGCAGGCAAGCAGAAAAAAATTAAAAATACAGCAAGAAAAAGAAAAAGGACTTCCACCATCAACAGAAAGAAATTGTAGTTATTCGGCCTGAAGGTAAATTATAAAAAAAGAACAACAAAAAAGTAATATTTTCCAAAATGAGGAACAAGAAACAAAAGGCTTGCAAGCAATGATGAATCAAACTTTCAATTAGCGTTTTTGTAAAAATATAACTTGTTATTAATGAATTCAAAAGACGTAATAAGAAAAAAAAAATACTTAACAATAATTGGCTTGACAAAGAGTAATTGCTTTTAGGCGTAAGCCTCAACTAAATCTATTTTATTTTACATCCCCTGCTCTCCTTACAAAAACGCTCACACACACACACAACACACCCAAATGTCTCATTAATCTGTACAACAATTTGTCAGGATTTTCAGTGACTTTCTAGTTGTGTTAATCCTTTTCTATGATTTTTATTAATCACTCAAAGTGTGGCAACAGTAACAAAATGTTACTCGGTTTTTTGCTTTAAAGGCTTAAAGAGGATTCCACTTTGTTCCTCTTTTTCATATGAATTTGTTTGGATACTGATAACAAAAAAGCCGGTTTTCATTTTCAGATTAATTAAAATTAAGTGTTTGCATCTTGTCATCCATCTGGGTAAAGATACTCGTTGCAAACAAATCGCATTTGAATTTCATACACTTGCTTTAACTTTATTTTTGCTTGTTTAAACATTCGTATGAGCTGGGTATGAGCCAGAAGAAGAAAATGTGTGACTAACAACCACCATTTGATATAATTCCACCACCACGACTATTAACCAGAGTAATAGAAATTGATCCTAACATTTTCCTCTGCGTACACTTGCATTTAAATTTACTTTTTAATTAAATAACTTGTGCTTTAGACACCAATCACAACAGTCCACAAGCAGGGTACGGAAAAAGTTCTTTCACTTTCCTTGAATACAAAATTTTTTTAAAGGATGTTTTTTTTTGTGGTGTATGAGAACTTAAAATGATAATACGCGACAGAAATATTGTTGGAATGATATTTCCTTTATTAAAATCTAATAGATAATTGCATAGCATTTATTTTTTAATAATGATTTCCAGCATATGTCCGCCTTGACTACGAGTTAAATAGTCCCTTCGATTAGTCCAATTTTTTACAACTTTTTCCAATAAATCTGCCCGCGTTGCGTTAATGGTGGCTAGACCAATGCTTCAATAACTGCTAGTTTTTCGCCATTAACCAATAACTTACAATAACCCCATTAAAAATTAATCCAGAGATATTAAATCGCACGAGCGAGACAGCCTGTGAACAGGATCACTTCTTGAAATCTAGTTGTCACTAAATTGATTTAGCTATAAATCGATTCTTAAGCGCGCTGTGTACCAATTCTTGTTGGAACCAAATATCATTATTGTTTAGCTGATTACATTTCGAAAACAAAAATTTAGTTACCAAGGCTCAATAGTGATCGCCATTCACCGTAACGGCAGCTCCTTGCTCATTTCGAAAGAACTAAGGACCGATAATGCCGCCAGTGTGTAAACCGCAACAAACAGTAAATTTTAAAAATTAATTCGTTAACGGCTTGCAGATTGTCTGTCATCAATTTCGCTTATTGACGTAACCATTTCACCAGAAATGAGCTTCATCAGTAAACACAATTCTTTGATAAAAATGCTCATCATTGCTCAGTTTCAAATAAGTCCAATCAGGATAAGTGCGATGCTAACGAAGGTCGTTTTGCTTCAATTCTGTATTTTATAGGCTCGTAAGCCAATATCCTTTTATAAAGTTTTCACATAGTCGAAGCTCAACAAATTGAAAACGACGACGAAACGACATGTCGGAGTCTTCTTCAATACTTTGCGCTACCGCAGCAATATTCTCTTCGGTATGCACATTTCTTTTTTTCATGTTGATGTGGTTTTAAATTGAGAAGAGTAAAATTAGTGCAAAAAATAAATCAACAAATGCACGGATTGCGAGCCCACTAGACCGATAATGTTAAACGTAATATGGAGGAAGTACTCGCTCTACCAGATTTCGAACAGATTTATTTTTTGCAAAGTAAATTTCCACAATTTGGAAGCGTTGTTGTTATGGCGTTAAACGATTCATGATGACTTGTCAAGCCTTACTGAACCGCAATGTCAACACAGTTTGACATTCTAAGCTGTCAAACTATAGTTATCGATATCCTTAGTTCTCATGCTGCTAAAAAAACACCATATTTATAACAACACACTTCAAGAAAAAATTCGAAAATATTTATAAATGATTTTCAAAACATCAAGTGATAGGAACCGACCTAGGAACTAACAGATACTGTGTATTGTTAAAACAATACACATTTTAGGCAAAAGAGCTTAAAAGCCTCAAATAATAAAGCGCTTAGCTTTGACGAGAATTTTGAATACACACAAGGCAGCCGTTGAAGCAAACAAATCATATTGTCGACTGTTGCCTCCTGCAAACGTTGCTTACATTATTAAAATATATGGATATTTCATGCCACAGCAGGTCAACAAACAAAATTATCGGAGATGCCAAGATACCAATCTAAAGGACTGGCAGCGTTATTGGTCCATATTTCTTTGAGAAGAACGTTAGACAGGCCGTCACCGCGTCAACGGTGAGCGTTATACATCGACTATTTCAAAGATCGTGATACTTGTGGGGTTCTCTTGAGTCGATTATGCTCAGTTGTCTTTTAAGTCCGATAACATTTATCACCGCCTTTCCCTGGATAAATCTCATTTCCAATGCTTGAATTAAGGGAATTTATAATTCAAACTGATCTTACAAGTCGTGAGTTTCAAGAATTTTCAGTTTAATTTGAATCGGATTCATGATCCAAAGATAAGACTGATTGAAAGATATATTTTAAATTAAATTATTTTTTCGCGTGTATCCATACTCTTAATAAAGGATAAAATGCAATATCAAGAAGTTAACTGTCAAAAAGGATTCATTTGTAGCAAAATTAAATAGACTTCCAGTCTCAAGTATCTCATCTTAACTCGTTTGCATTCAAAGAGAAAAGGGTGGGAGTGAGGCAGAGTTTTATATTTTTTTTTTGTTTGTTGAAACTAAAAAGGCCTCATAACTTTAGGCCTTCTATATGATTAAATGTTTTAAGGATTTTTTTGCTTTTGTCTGAACATTCTAACGTAATTTAGATTGCAGGAAGGTTCTAATTAAAAAAAAATGTTTACAAAAAAATTTTCTATAAAATTTTTACAAAAAATTTTTCTATAAAATTTTTCAAAAAATTTTTCCATAAAATTTTTACAAAAAATTTTTCTATCAAATTTTTACAAAAACTTTTTCTATCAAATTTTTACAAAAACTTTTTCTATAAAATTTTTACAAAAAATTTTTCTATAAAATTTTTACAAAAAATTTTTCAATAAAATTTTTACAAAAAATATTTTTATAAAATTTTACAAAAAATATTTCTATAAAATTTTTACAAAAAATTTTTCTATAAAATTTTTACAAAAAATTTTTCTATAAAATTATTACAAAAAATTTTTCTATAAAATTTTTACAAAAAATTTGTCTCTAAAATTTTAGAAAAAATTTTTCTATAAAATTTTTTCAAAAAATTTTTCTATAAAATTTTTAGAAAAAATTTTTCTATAAATTTTTACAAAAAATTTTTTTTTTAAATTTTTACAAAAAAATTTTCTGTAAAATTTTTACAAAACAATTTTCCATAAAATTTTAGCAAAAAAATTTTCTATAAAATTAAAAAAAAAATCTGTAAAATTTTTTAAGAAAAAATTTTCTATAAAATAAAAAAAAATCTATAAAATTAAAAAAAAAAATTTTCTATAAAATTTAAAAACAAAATCTATAAAATTTAAAAAAAAAATTCTATAAAATTAAAAAAAAATTCTATAAAATTTAAAAAAAAATCTGTAAAATTTTTAAAAAAATTCTATTAAATTAAAAAAAAATTCTATAAAATTTAAACAAAAAAATATTTTCTATAAAATTAAAAAAAAAAATTACAAAAAAAAATTTCTATAAAATTAAAAAAAAAAAATTATAAAATTAAAAAAAAATCTATAAAATTTTTATTTCCTATAAAATTTGTACAAAATATTTTCTATAAAATTTTATAAAATTTTGTAAAAATTTTGACGATATATACCGTGTAGAAAAAACGCAGTTCTTTTTTTTTAATGTTCCTATGTTTGTAAAAATAGAATCACGGTAGTGAAAGTTTTAGAAGATTTGGAACGGCCGAATATTGCACTCTTACTTGTTTTTTGTCATTTTGGTTATGAAAAGCCTTCTAAAAGGCATTGAAGATCTTCTAGCAGACAATTTTCAGAAGACCTTCGTTCCGAAATTACAACTTGTGTAAAAAATATTTAAGTATGGAATGCGACTAAAAGCCCTTGTGTCTACTAAAAATAAGGTAAAGAGGCCTTCTAGAAGGCCCTTCATACTTCTTCATTTTACCGCTGGGTATGTATGAGCTTGCATGGGAGTGTGTATGTTTGTATGCAATATGGGGGCGTAATTTTAACGGTATTCCCAAACTCCATACAAAACGAAGTCTTATCTCCCCTGTCGCTGTAAACAAAGTACACAAAAATTATAATTACACACTCTCATGCACATGCATAAGTACATATTTAAAAACATCAATACATATGTATTTGCTTACTGAATTTTTGTGTGCAAAGGGGTTGTATTGCTGTGTTGTTGTCACATAAAGTTCAAATTTTTATCGATAATCTTTTTAATTTTGTTTTGTTTTATTTTCTTTTTTATCTTTTTTATAAATAAGGCAAAGTATTTGGGAAACTTATTTATTTGCTTTATAAGGGACAGAGTATATAATGTGTCAGTAAATTATGTTGTGCATGAGCTTGGGGATTACTGTGGGTTTTGGCGATGTCATACAATTCATTTTTTTTTTTTTTGCAGCCGAAATGCACATAAGCCCCAGAATTAGAGTATTAGGAAAAGTTAGTTGCTGCCAGTGAAGAATTTCTTTTTGTTGAGCTTTTAAAAGATTATCAGCGATAAAATGTATTTTTAGCAGTCACTTAGTTTTTTTTTGGCAATTGGATGTGGGATACATTAAAAAGAAATAAACAAATTAGGGCATGAATTTTTCGTTAAACTTTTTAAATTTCAAAAATTTTGGGCTATTTTTGAAAGTTTTAAAATGACTAAAAGATATTAAATTTACATAAATAATAAAGAACGGTTTACATCATCACACCAGTCTTACGTCTGGCGATACATTTCTGTGTAGAAAATTACAAATGGTATCGTCTTAATGTAACAGTCAAACCAAAACCAGAGCTGTAAGTCTAGCGCCTAACTTTAATTCTGACGAAACTTAAATAAGAGAGCAACGCTCTTGTCATGAATAGAAATGTTTCTTTTTTTATAAAACCCACTAAAAAGAAATAAAAAATAGGAATAAAATCGCTATAGACCTGAAAGTAACTAAAAGAAATAATAACACTCTATTGCAGCCAACTTCACTATCTTACGTTCTGTCATGTACATAAGAACTTTTGACAATTAGTTAGCGCTTAACGCGCTAATTTAGGTTTGACTGTAATATGTAATGAAATTATGTGACATTGAGAGCAAATACGGATGAAAATTCGACAGTCGCAGTCGGGGTATTTTGCCAATCGAAATGAATTTAAAAATTTTCGGCTACCTAAGCGCTACCTAAACGGTGTTAAGAATCATTCCTAGGAAGTTTATATGTTCTAGAAAGTTGTTTATTGAGATCTTAGGTTCATTTTTGTAGTTGATTGTTTCCTTGAATTTTGAACGGTTTGCTATCTATGGACCTGAACAGGGTAAAAAAGGTAAAAAATATTGAATTTTTTAAAGTTTTTTGCGATTTTGACCTTGAAGATGACGTTTTTTTGATTTTATATGTTAACAATTTTTATTCTTTATGAAAAGAGCTACAACTTTGCCTCAGAGAGTATATCAAAATTTCAAACGGTTTGCAAAATATGAGCTTGAATAAATGATCATTTTTTTTGCAAAAATGACATCGAGGCCCCACATCTTTGAGGGCCCATAAAAAAACCTGAAGGACTTTGGGCAAAACTGGGAGACAGGGGTCTTTTTTTTGGTCTTTTATGACGTAGTGGTGTCCGTATATGGTTATTTTGCCATGACTTAAAAAATTACACAGTGTGAAATTTACTGAGTGCGCCTAGATTATTGAAACTTCGCAGAAATATCTCTTATGGTTATATGTTGTTAAAGCTATAAAATAAGAAAAATCGGACCAAGGAGAAAAAAGTTCCCCTTAGAAGAACTAATCCTACCTCTGAAAAATGCAATTTTTTTAAGTTTTCCATACTTTTGTTTAGCATATGCAACTTTTATAGTCAGCGAATGTTGAAAAATCGAAATTTAGACCCTGATGATTCTAAAATGCCTTTATTCGCCTCTCCTCCTTTTGTGGGCGGTGACATAAAATATAATTTGGAAAAATAATGTAACTATTAAAAGAAATTGATTACATACGCCTTAATACCATAAAAAAATATTTTTAAATTTTGATTAGGAGGGAGAGGTATTCCTCCAATTAAACGCCCCAAAACGTCCATGTAAATTAAAAAAAAATTTATTTTTTAATTTTCAAAAAATATTTATTTTTAAGCTTTTAGAGGTGTTAATATGGCCTTTCAGAGAAAAAAAATCAATACAAAATCTTTATGCGTTTATCAAAAAAAAAAAAAATATATTGCAAACCTCTCAATCGTATAAAGGCAATTAACTTTCCTGATTTTAACAGTGTCCCAAATCGACAAATCTCAAGCAAAACCCTTAAAAATTCGTACAGTAAATTTTGTTGTCTGTCGAGCTGCATACTTGGATTTTTACATTTCTCAAATTTGATTTTTGGCGTTATATCCGGCTAGATTGGCAAAATACCCCTCTGTGCGTCGTAGGCGTACTGACTATATTTTGTTCAATTTTGCATTGAAAGTAATCCACACCAAATTTTTAGTTTAATACTTTTATAGTGCGTCTGTTATGTATTCACTTTATATAGAGGTACCCATCCCTGGGTAATTACTTAGGAACAAAAGCTTAATATAAAATTCAAAAATGTATATAAAATTCTAAAAATATTGTTAAGTTTTGTAAATAGTGTTTTAATTATCCCGCTGAGAAAAGGAAAAGGTGCTGCCAAGTTTGCAGTACTTTTAAATCGGTAAAATGGCGTACTTTCACTACTTTTTCTCTATTTTCTCTTGGAAATGAGATATTTTTGCAAAAAAAAATATCCTATATTTGATACGAGATACTAAGGTACCTCCCCACAAAATTTTATTAAAACTCATTCGGTAGTTTTTTCGTGATTCGAACACAGTCAGACAGATGGACAAACAAAATTTCAAATATTTCTATTTTGTATTCCATTTCGATTACACTCTGCAGCAGCAACAAAATCTTCCCAAAATATTTCATTTACAGAAATGGTCCTGTTACAGATTTATTATTTGTACATATGTATTTTACTTCCTATGACAATTAAAATATGTCGTATAAAATATTTCAAATAGTATTTTTATCTTCTAAAATCGGTAATTTATTTATTTCATTTTTCGAAATGATTCAATTATCGATATAATTCATGCAAATAGTCTGAATTGCTTTGTTTTCGTTTAGTTTCTATCTCTTGTAAAGACATTTTGAATAGGAAATATTAGAAAAAGTAATGTTTTGCAAAAATAAACCCAACTTAACCTCATTTCAATTATTTTTAGCCTTTTATTTCTATAATATTTTTCCTGTTTCGAATGTCTGCAATAGTTTCGGGTGGAAAGTAAACAATGCTTCATTGCTACAAAAGATAAAAAAAAATTCAAACAATAAAAGATAGATCAACATGTAGTGTGTGACAACAGAGATACAAATGTTGGCCTAAAAGTACTTTTTTTGATAAATTATGTGGAAATGATCTTAAATGTACCAAAAAAGAATTCATTATTATAAAAAATTTAAATTATCCATAAAAAAGTTCGTTGTACAGTGGGGGATTTTACCAAAAAATTTAAAATTAATGTAGTTTCTTAAGGGGGAGTCTGATTTCATTTAAACTTCACTTGGTGTAGCTTTGAATTTGGACCTCATAGCTCTCAGGTCGTATGAGCTACATTGCCTTAAAGTAATGGCAATTTACCTCTGCGAATTAACTGTAGTGAGTCCTCCGAAAGAGTGGACATTTATATTGCCAAATCGCAGTTGAAACTATTTATAGTTAAACGTCCTCCAAAACATTGCCTCTGTGGGCTAGTTGATAGTGGTTTAGTCTATCAGTCATGGGTTGTGGCTTCGATTCCCACCAATTACTTTGGTATTTTTTACTGCAATTTGGCAGGAAGACCAACAAGGTTCTAGGATATAATCAGGTTAACTACAACTGGTCAACTGCGTTAGTGACAGGTCATGGAAACTTCAAGTATTATCTAGCCAAGTTAAAAATCGAGGTAAGACGATACTTTCAGACTGTGCCTGAAAAAAGGCTAAGGCGGCACAGCTCATTTTGTGTGGATGGCCAGCCGACTGGCCAAATTAAAAAATGCATTGGACTACGGGCAGAAACATATTTAATGAAGATGCTGTGGAGACCTTAGTCTTTGCCAAATGTTAGCAATTACTATAGCCTCTGTGATGAGAAACAATGTCAGTCGCTAGTCTGAAATCACCAAAGCCGAGAGTAAAAAGGTAAACAGGCCTTTAAGGACAGAGAAGGGGCCCAACTTATATCAACTGAAAACAATAGGAGGACGTTCTGCAAAAGGAGAACTAGCTTTACTGCAGCTACAATTTGTAGGATTTTAAGGTTACATATGTTGACAATTGCGTCATAACCATGATCTTTTTATTTTATATTCTATTTATTGCTAGGGTCATCTAAAGAAAAAAAGTGGTTGATTTCGGAATGATTTCGAGATAATAACTATTTCAAATAATAAAAAAATATTTAGCTAAAAATTTCACTATCTTCTTTTCTTTCACTTTAGGTGAGGAAAGTACCTTTTTTGGTACGATTTTGTATTATTATTCTTTCACTCGCCTAAGGCTAAATACGATCTTATATCATATCTAACAATAAAATTATACAAAAAAAACAGGTGTAAATTTACTTAATTACTTTCCCTACATAACCTAAAATGAAAAGGTACCTTTTTTAGTACCATTTTGTATAATTTTTCATCTACTTGCTTGAGGTGACAAAAATTAATAAATCTATCCTCTATTTTAAGAAAAGTAAATTAATAAAACTGTCTCAATTAATAATTTAACTTTCTTCTATATATAACTTTAGGTAAACAAAGTACATTTTTTGGTACCAATTCGTGTCAGTTTTCTTTGAATTACATAAGGCTTAAGCCAAACTTAGAGAATTTCTTCCTAATTTAAAAAAACCCTTATTAAAAAATCTCAGCTATAAATTTGGCTAACTTTTCTACATAACCTGTGATGAAAAAGTACCCTTTTTGGTACTATTTTGTTTAATTTTTGTTTAACTTGATTGCAGCGCGCTAAATATTTAATTGAATAGGAAAAAACATTTTAAAAATACAACGAGACCACTAGAACCTACCAAAAGCAAAAAACAATTGTGTCTACAAAGGAATAGACATACATACATATGTACATACAAAAACACAATGACAACAGCTAGCAGTAATACCAAAAACCCTTAATAACACCCCACGTACAAAACAATGTACTCGCCAGAACAACAACTTGGCTAAATGCCAACAAAATTGCAAGAGAATTTTCTTCAATTGTATGTACATACATATGTATGTATGGCTGTGTGCTAGTGTAGTACTGCCTGCATGCATGACTATGTAAAATCTTGCCAATGCAAGAAACCCCATAATTTATGGGCAATATGAGTTCTAAATAAATAAAAAAAATCTTCATGCAAAAAATTTCCTATATGAGTTATAAAATTATTTGTTGCTGCTTTTTATTACTTGGACAAATACTCACAAAACATTATGGCATAGCAGAATCAAATTGAATTTAAATGTTTTTTCTTGCGACAACAACAACAACAACAAAATGTTTGCTAGTAAATTTTTCCTTACTTCTTTTCCTTATAAAAAGTTACAGAATGTTTAAGTCAGCCATGCATAAAATTTTCTTAAAAGTTAAAGTTTACCTTGTTTCCCATTTTTACACTGCGAAAATATCAATTGTTAGAAATTCATAAAATACTTCTAAAGTACAATTTCACACGGCTGCCCCGGTGGGCTAGTAGCTAGTATACTAGTCTTTTAGTCCGGGGTTGAGGGTTCCATTTCCCACCAAAGCTGGTATCTTTCACTACAAGTTGGCAGGAAGACCAAGAATGTGCTTGGATATAATCTGGGTGCCTACAAATGGTTAACTGCGCTAATGACAGGGCAAGTATTCAAGTATTATTTGGTCAATTTAAAAATCGAGGTAAGACGATACTTGCTGATTGCGTCTGAGAAAAGACTGAGATGGCATGAGCCCATTTTGTGTTGATGTTCAACAGACTGTCTTTCATAAGACAGGCAGACACATTAAAAATGTAGGTGCTGTGGAGACCTTAGTCTTAGGCAAATGTTAGTAACTACTATGGTTTCTGTGATGAGAAAGAATGTCGACATGTATCAGTCGCCAGTTTGAAATCTATATAGTCGAGAGTAAAAGGCTAGTGACAGCATGAGACACAATTATAGTAAGGTAATCAGTCGTAAATTACCAGTCAGATACCAGAAATCATTGAGAAACGACAAAGGTCCAAAAGGGACCCATTATTTTGTGGTGTGCCTCGGTATCCCCCTATGTTTAATTTCACACAAAGACGTTTATCAGTTTAAAGATTCCAAAAAGTAGGGGTCTAATCACCGCATTTTTCTTTTTGGTATAATGGCACTAGATATCGAATAAAAAGAATCGTAATTTCATTCGAAAGGAAATGTTTTTAAAGTGTGTTTTCTTGTTCACTTGTTGACATATTATTAATCTATTACAATTTGATATAAATTACGATTCGATACATGTCGAATGGCATAATTTGCTTTATTGACTCGTATCAAAATATTATCGATACGATATATAGCTGTTGCGGAGACAGTAATACACGTTCAGTGTACATTTCATGTGTATGTATACAATGGCCATATACAGCAAATTACGTCAGCTATGAGAACAACCTTTAATTTTGTATATACTTATTTGTTATAGTGGACCCAGTATTACACACTTTGTTTAAATTGCAGTTGCCTATCTAGAACGGTTGAAAAAGGTCATATACCAATAACATTACCTATGGGGAAACCCTTAAGTTACCTATTTTTTTAAAATTTTATACTTTTTATTGTAGAAGACATAGCAATACACGTATTGTGGAAATTTCAACTGTCTGACTACAACGATGAGAAGAGATAACCACCATATCATATATACACACATTAAATTAAATTCAATCATCTATAGGGACACCCTTTAAATTGTATTTTAATAATTTTTACTTGTTATAGCAATACACATTCTGAGCAATTTTTAAGTGTCTGTCTATAACAGTGCAAAATATAGCACCATATACCTAAGTCAAATTACTTCGTCACCTATAGGGACACCCTTTAATTTTTAAGTTTATTTTTTATAACTTTTTGTTATTGGTAGCTATAGGATACAGATTTTGTGAAAATTTTAATTACATGCTCTTTACATATGAAAAGGCACGTAAAAATCACGTTTGTTGTATGGCGACACACCCTTTAATTATAATTTTTTTTTAAATTGGACCCATCTGTAAGCATAACCTTTCAAATAAAAAAAATGTTTCAAACACGGTTCATAAATAATCGATTTCTATGAGCTCAAACATAAAACTAACTGTGCCCGCCACTTCGTCAGCGTCCCTGCAATATTTGTTCGATTTTGCATAGAAAGGAATTCACACCAAAGACCCTTACTTTACTTTATATAAAGGTTCTCATCCTTGCTAAAATAACTGCCGCCTTAAACTATGCATATCGGTTAGTGCTTCAGTTATGGTTTATGTATTTACTTAATATTTATACATATAATGGGTTTCATCTCTACTAAAATAACTGGGTTCTTTCACTGCTTTTTCTCCACTTTCTCTTGGAAATAAGATATTTTTGCAGAAAAAAAGTATCCTATATTGGAATAAGGATAATAAGGTACCTCCTCACAAAATTTTAAATATCGATCCAGTAGTTTCTAAGTGATGCGAACACAGACAGACAGACAGACAGACAGACAGGAAATGAGTTACTGTCAAAAGTAGCCGGCCTCTTTATTTCTCAACAAATTTGGGGAAATTTGTCTTTATTTCCCATTATAATCTTTTAGCTTGATACAGTTTTCCCAGCAATATTCAATAGCTTCGACCCTAGATAACCTAAATTTGGGGAAATTTGTCTTTATTTCCCATTATAATCTTTTAGCTTGATACAGTTTTCCCAGCAATATTCAATAGCTTCGACCGACCCCCTAGCCAAACATTATATTCACAACGCTGGTTTTTTTCTGTTGTGAGCAAAAGCGTCGCTGAACACAGTTTCCTCATCTTAAAATTTTCTGTCACTATGTGATATACATATGTACATACATATAACACTTTTCAGGGCACCTTTAGACGACCATCATCCAATACAATTTTAAGGATTTTCGTAACCGTTTCTAACGTGGACGCCTCAATTGGACCATAGCAAACAATCCATAAAATGATATGTCGTCTAAAGGTGGCCCATAGGAAAAAATCCATAAAATGGTATTGGATGCTGGTCGTCTAAAGATGGCCCATTGGAAAAAATCCATAAAATGATATTGGATGATGGTCCTCTGCAGGTGCCCTGAAAAGTGTTATTGTAACGAGTGATTTTTTAAGAGCTTGAGAACTTTTTTTAAAAAAAAAACGCATAAAATTTGCAAAATCTCATCGGTTCTTTATTTGAAAAGTTAGATTGGTCCATGACATTTACTTTTTGAAGATAATTTCATTTAAATGTTGACCGCGGCTGCGTCTTAGGTGGTCCATTCGGAAAGTCCAATTTTGGGCAACTTTTTCGAGCATTTCGGCCGGAATAGCCCGAATTTCTTCGGAAATGTTGTCTTCCAAAGCTGGAATAGTTGCTGGCTTATTTCTGTAGACTTTAGACTTGACGTAGCCCCACAAAAAATAGTCTAAAGGCGTCAAATCGCATGATCTTGGTGGCCAACTTACCGGTCCATTTCTTGAGATGAATTGTTCTCCGAAGTTTTCCCTCAAAATGGCCATAGAATCGCGAGCTGTGTGGCATGTAGCGCCATCTTGTTGAAACCACATGTCAACCAAGTTCAGTTGTTCCATTTTTGGCAACAAAAAGTTTGTTAGCATCGAACGATAGCGATCGTCATTCACCGTAACGTTGCGTCCAACAGCATCTTTGAAAAAATACGGTCCAATGATTCCACCAGCGTACAAACCACACCAAACAGTGCATTTTTCGGGATGCATGGGCAGTTCTTGAACGGCTTCTGGTTGCTCTTCACTCCAAATGCGGCAATTTTGCTTATTTACGTAGCCATTCAACCAGAAATGAGCCTCATCGCTGAACAAAATTTGTCACATTTGAACATTTCGAACCGAACACTGATTTTGGTAATAAAATTCAATGATTTGCAAGCGTTGCTCGTTAGTAAGTCTATTCATGATGAAATGTCAAAGCATACTGAGCATCTTTCTCTTTGGCACCATGTCTGAAATCTCACGTGATCTGTCAAATACTAATGCATGAAAATCCTAACCTCAAAAAAATCACCCATTATTATGTCTCGACACCGTGGCCTCGTTTAAAGGCTGCCACTTAATATTTTATAGTCGTAAATGAAGGAGCAGACTCCCCCAGTGTAGAATCCAGCTCGGCTTTAGTGTTGGTTGGACTGAGAGCTTTCCAATGAAGCGGTTATTTTTGATGATTTAAATGGTTCAAAAAAACTAAACAACGTGGCAACTTAAATATTTTATAAGGTAGCCACTTTTCACCAAAGTAATTTTTTTTTAAACTACTGGCTCATTCTATACATTAGATCGGCAGATAGGAGGTTCCAAAACTTCTCTCGTATTAGGTTTCCACACGGCCGAATGTATCACTATTGCTTTGCTTTATATTTTACTTGGTTCACAATAAATCTCTATTTTTAAGTCTTTATTTTTCTTTAAGTGTTGCTGATTATTTTTATTCCCTTTTATTTTTTTTTTTTGTTAATTACTTTCTTTTCCCTCATTATCAGAGGTTACAATATTACGCTTAAATACATTTGCTGCAAACCTTTGAGGAAGAGTTTTACTTTGTTGTGTTTTTTTTCTTCTTGGTCTCATTCCCTAAGACACCTTTCCAACTCATTCCCTGAACTAAATGAATCATTAAGAGTTTGCTTTTTTTTCAGACAACAATCTTTTCTAAATATTCTTTCTCTCTAGTTTAGCTTTACAACCCTTTTTTATGCTGCTTTGATTTTTCCCTTTTCACATTGAATTCTTGTTTATGTGATTTTTTTTTTTTATTTTTTTGTTGTTGTTCTATTTGTTTACAAAGCAAAATGTCATGCTTGATGCCTTCGAACTTAAGGCATTTACATTTCATTTTGAAGTTTGTTGTTTGTTGTTGCAGAAGAATTTTCGTCGTTATTATTGTTTTGGCTTTTTATGTGCTCGTTTCTCGTTTGAATTAAATAAAATAAAATCCAAAAATACCTTTAGTTGAAATATTTAAAAACGTTTGGAAACATGTAAAATTAGACTGATGACTGACTTTAATTAAATACAATGGCTTTTTTTTTTTGGTTGCTTCTGTAGATTTTTCCTTTAAGATTTTCATTGTTTTTATGGCAGCCACAAACAGAAGAAAAAAACCCCAAGTGAATCATTAGTGAATGAGTCTTTCGAAACAAAATAGAAAAAAAAATAAATAAATTAAACCGCGATATAATCTTATTGTTTTTAATTATAAACTGGAAGATACTCATACGAGTATGTATGTATGTAGGCACTGATATCTATTCGCGTAGATGATACTATTTCATCTCTATGAATTTAGTCTAACATGAGTGAGTTCTTAGCAGACCATTAAGTTGGCGGTTTAAATTTAAAATTATTTTTTATTTTTGAAAAAGCTTGAAATTTTTATAAATAACTATTCAAATGAATAGAGTGAGAGATACTAAACTTATAATGATGTCTTTCAACTTTGAGGTAAAGTGCAATAAATTAAATTAAAAAAATAACTCAAATTTGATAGTTGAAGTTGCTATTCCATCAGTCTGCGGGTTGCGGGTTCGATTCCCGCCAAACTCTTCTACACGCAAGCAATAACTGTCAAATTTTACACTTGAAATTGCTTAATTAATTGCTTAATTTTTTAATAAACATAAAAATAAATACAAATTAACTTTTAAATAATCAATATCACTTGAGGACATCTAGACTAATTTGACGCATTTTTGTATTTTTTGTTAGTGTGCTATTCTTCCATCAGTCTGGGGGTGTTGGGGGTTCGATTCCCGCCAAACTCTTCTACACGCAAGCAATAAGCGTCGCAGGTAGTGTTAATAAAATAAAATAAAAATAAATCTATAAATGTAATAAAACTGAAAGGACCATTTCTGTAAATGAAATATTTTTTGAAAATTTTATTGCTAATGCAATTAGTAATCGAACTGGAATGTAAAACAGCAATTCTTAGAATTTTTGTTTGTCTGAGTCCACATCACTTAAAAACTACTGGATGAATTTTAATACAATTTTGTGAGGAGGTTCCTTAGTATCTAGGTTCAAAATAGGATACTATTTTCGGCAAACATATCTCATTTCCTAGAGAAAATAAAGAAAATGTAGTGAAAGTATGCAATTTTACCGATTCAACGGAACTGCAAACTTGGCAGCACCTTTTGTTTTTGAAAGCGGAATATTTTAAATACCAACTAAAATATTCTGCAATAATTTAAGAATTATATATACTATATTTTACAGTTTTATCTTGGTTCAAATATAGGATACTTTTTTTTCCAAAATATCTCATTTCCTAGAGAAATTAGAGAAAAAGTACAGAAACTACGCAATTTTACTGATTTAATGGTAAGGTAAACTTGGCAGCACCTTTTATTTTTGTCAGCGGGAAATTTTTAACAGTATTTATAGAGCTCGACAAGAATTTTAAAATATTATATAAATTTTTAGATTTTATCCAGGGATGGATACCTCTATATAAAGAAAATACATAAACCATAACTTAAGAACTATAAACTTCAAAGGAAAATCGAAAAAAATATTGTCAGGGCACCTACGACGTGGGGGGCACAGCTAGTCTATACATCTAATAAAACAGTAACTTTCTGACTGTCTGTCTGTGTTCGCATCACGTAAAAACTACTGGATGCATTTTGATGAAAAGTTATGGCGAGGTACCTTAGTATCTCAGCTCGAATATAGGAACTTTTTCCCGAAAAATATATTTTTTCCAAGAGAAAATTTTGAAAAAGCACTGAAATTTTAACCTTTTATTTTTGAAACACTATTTACACAACTCTACAATATTTTTAGAAATTTATATAAATATTCGAATTTTATATAAAGCCTCTGTATCTGAGTTATTACCCAGAGATGGGTAGCTCTATATAAAGAAAATACATATGTAAAAAATAAGTTTTTAAAAATCATATATTTTAAAAATTGAATCCTAAGATTAGTAGATTCCAGCAATATAATTATCTATGTTTCTTTATTTAATAAATAAGCTAATAAGGCCTGACTTCTTTAATGTAAATAAAACAATTTATTTTACATTTTTCCCGACGTTTCATCAATTATTTGTTGACTTTATCTATGACCAGATTCTGCCCAGTATCGAAGACATACATATATATTTTAAAATTATGATTTTTCGAAAAAAAAAATAAGAATAAAAAAAATATTTTGAAGTGGATGCAATGGGTATTTAGGGAAGACATGAATCGGGTCCCCGGAATATTGAAATTAGCCCAAGACTAGTAGATTCTAACGATATAATTTCTACGTCCAAATTCTGCCCAGAATCGGAGATATATATATTTTAAAATTTTGACTTTTCACAAAAAAAATATGAAATTTTAAAGTGGTTCCAAAGGGTATATAGAGAAGACATGAATCGGGTCACCGGAATATTGAAATTAGCCCAAGACTAGTAGATTCTAGCAATATAATTTTTACGTCCAGATTCTGTCCAGTATCGCAGATATATATTTTTAAAATTTTGATTTTTTGAAAAAAATATGAAAAATAATAAAATTTTAAAGTGGCTGACTAAGTGACGGGCTAGTTCTTAAAATAAATGCACAGTTGCCATACAAAATTATTAGGAAATCGTCAAATTACTCAAAAATTCGTCAGCGTAAAATTTCAATATTTTTCATAAATTATAAGACCTTTTATTGTTTTTAATGATCAATTAAACGGTGGTTTGGAACCCTTTTTGTTTAAATTCGACTGACTCTTAAATGGCTGATTTATTCTTAGCCAATTGAACTTTTGTTTTAACCCAAAAAAGTTTAGACAGTAAAGACCAGCGTGTTAAACTCAATTACATATGTATATGTATGTATATTAAAATTAAAATTCTTAATAATTGATACAAGATAAGTTTTCCAATTATTATTATTTTGGATGCCTCTTATCAAAACTGTTGATTATTAATAGACAGCTGATGTGTTATCACCATCATCCTGTATCAAAGTGGGTGTGTTAGTGCAAATCTTGCTCATTGAAATCATCCTTAGTTACGAGACGCATTGCACGCAAAATTAGAGTATATGGAACAACACGAGGCTCAATAGTTTGCAATTCAAATCGGTTACTATTTGATGCGAATTATTCGTCGTCGGTATCATTAGTTGGAACTTAATTAAGGACGATGACATTGACCTTGATGACTGTTAATGGCGAGTACCACAGATCGATGGCATCCTACTTTATTCTGTTCAAATTGAACAATATGTATAAAAATGATATGCGACTCTATTAGTAAACACCACAATTCACATTTTTCATTAACTATTTGATGTTATGGTTGACTGCCGCGGAAGCAACATAAAATAACCACTGCCATAATGCGACTTATAATCGCTACATTATGTCTTGTGGTTCTCTCTGAAATCTCAGTTTATCGAGTGCAAGTCTATCAGTCCGCTGAGTTGTAGGGTCGATTCCCGCCAAAGACTCTGGGTGTTTCTGCAGACAAGCAAAGAAGTCTTAGAGGTAGTGTTGTCTTCCAAAAAAATAGCTCTCAAAATAAACTGGATCTACACGCCAAGCTCGTTTAACAATAGATCTTTAAAATCTGTAAACAATGTAATTTTTTATACATAATGGCCTTTAAGAGGGCCGTTAAACAAAAAAAAATACATTTCAATAATACTTCTTAGCTGATTCGTTCTAATACATTTCAACATTGACTTTCCCTTGGTTAAAAATCCTTTTAATATGATTAGAAAAATTTATAAGTGAAGGTTTTCCATGTTTTTTGTACTACTGACTATTTTGGAGTTCAACTCAATAATTACCGTAATTTTTAGTTTAATCAACAGCGTTTAGTCCTGTGACACCGTGATGTAATTAAAATTAAAACACTCCTTAGTAATTTTCCTTAATAAGCGATATTAGTTATGCGTTTTAATCATTTTTAATTTATAAAAAAGGACACGTGAACAAGGTTTATGAAATACAGACATATTTATATACGTTTACAAGAAAGAGAGAGAGAGAGACAGAGAGATTAAATTTTCCATAACATTCTCGTACTAATGATTTTCTGTTTAAAAAATAAAATAACATAACAAACCACATATTTGTGTTAATATTACAATATTTTTTTTCTGCTAAAGAAAAACAAAATATTCATAGTAATGTTGACTCGCAATAATGTTAAAAAAAACAACAACATATTACAACAGACAACGCCCCAAATAATATTTTCCGTTTAAGCAAAAATTCCTCAACTCATCAGCAGCCGCACTAACAACCATCAACATTATCATCGTTATCATCATCACAACATTCTCTTGTATTCTCGGTATTTTACTTATTCGTCCTCATTTCAACTATGATTTTTCTTTTGCAGCAATTTGTTGCTTTCCTTTATTATTGTTCCTTTTACCAGAGGCTTAGGCAGCAGTTTAAAAGAGTTTATTCAATTTCTAAAAAAGCAAAACTGGAGTAGGCATGTGTTCAATTGGTTGGAAATAGCAATGTCTACAGGATGTTCTGAGTACACTAGGTGCCTTGTGATGTCCCACATTGTTATACACCAAAAGCCATTATATTTTTTTCACGATAACATATTGAGCCCTTAAATTGGACTTCTTTCAAATCCTATTAGATCAGTCTGTAGTAACACACATTCTGCCTGAAAGAATCGATATAACTCGGCAGTTGCAGAGTAGGTGTACTGACTTTTATTTAATTTATCAGCTTCTGCAGTAGAGAGCTTATCAAATTCCCATAATCTCCGACATAGTTCCATCGTGCGGTTACGTTAGGTAAGGAATGAAAGTGCTCAATATTCTAGACACCACCAAGACCTAGTGGTTCGTGCAGTTTCCTTTTCTTTTTTCGGCCAAATGAATCCTCAGCTCCTACTCTCTATAAAAGGTTTATTATCTATGTATAATGAAGCCATATGATACCATAATGGATCTTACTATTTCACAAAGTCTATATATCTTTCGATATCGCCTTATCCATCGTTCGCCTAGCCAATATCGCCTTTGACATTACAACAGATACTGTTATACATAGTTTCCAGCTACTCCTGATACTTGCACATTCTGCATAAATCTGCAGTCTCTTTCGCAATTAAAAATTGTCCTGATTTTAGCCAAACAGGCTCAAATTATTCCTATAAGGACTGATGTGACTAAGATTTATGTCATTATCTGTTCGTTTCTCCCCTAACCTGACGATGGTCTTACTACTGAGTGAAATATAACCGTAGACTTGCGCCCCTTGTACAATACGAATACTGCACAATGTATGCAATTTATAGAACATGGCATATGCTCTAACCTCTTGTTTATGGGTTTGGAGACCATCAAACTCCTGACACTATTGGTGCCTTCTGTTTAGAGTGCAACAGCACACTTGGCCAATATTACACCATCCCTGCAAAATCTTGGCCCAAACGACAGCCACCTCAAAGAGACCTCACCAATAAATGGTCACAGAGATGGGCGGCTCTCTGTGGAGTATCGTGGTTCCCGTGGTACCAGTCGTTTGGACACTGGACAGGCCTCGAAAAGACGTATTCACACACTGTTTTTCCAGATTAAGGTTCCAAGAACCCCTGGTGCACCCATATACACCGGAAACACTGCGTCAAAGCTTTGAAAAATATATTACAGTGACAATTAGTGCCCCGGTGGGGCCCATAAGGACTCTAAGATCTTTCCACTCCCTTGCAAAATCTAATCTACTTCACCAGGCCCTTGAAGCCCTTCAGTCCTCTATGTCTTTCCAGTACCTCCAAGTTCTACCTTGAAATTAGCTGGGAATTTAATTCCAGTAATAGTGAATGATCGATTTTTATACTAATATCTCTCTAATATCAGAGTTAATTGTAGAACCTAACCTCGAAAGTTCATCAGCAATCTCATTGGTCTTGACGTTTCATGACCCCGCACAATTTTCAATTAAACTTGTCTATCATTGCATCAAGAGTCTGCTTGAACTTGCCTACCAGCTTTTATTTGATACTGTGACTCTTAATTGCCTTCAGCGCTACCTGACACTTATGTACATCCTGACCCTAATCACGTGCTCACACTAATTCTCAAAACTTCTCAAAACCGTTTGAATCTCAAACAGCGCTCTGTAATGAGGCGTTTTCATCTCCAAGGCTAGTGAGGGCCAAAAGCATTCTAGATATTCTGCCAGGGATTTTAAATCTACTGCCAGCGAAATCGTTCCCTGTAACAAAGCGATATCGTGTTCATCTGAAAGGCTAGTGAGAAACCAAAGCATTTTTGATATTCTGCCTGGGATGATCATCGGTTAAAGTGCGTGTCGTGTCCTCGTGCTTCCAGTAATTTTTAGATAATATTCGGCAAATCCGTTAGGCGGAATATAAATGTGTCATGACCTGATCTAATGCGACCCTCACTCAATAAAAGCTAGAGATCAAATACATGCCAGTAGATATCCCGTTTTTACTACCTTCAAAATTTAGGTTTGGGTCGTTTGTATGCAGATACTTCAATTTCACTATCTGCAAACCCAGACTCTTTGTAATGTTATCACAAATGTCCAGAGTCGTCGCGATAAGTTTCTCAGAAAAGATATAAGTTTCTCAATTCTTCCTGCAGCCTCTGAACTAAAATGCCATCATTTAATTCTTTTACATCTCTCACTTAAACTATAAACATAAAATAACAGTAATAATAGACCACATACATTCCTCCCTTTACGTTGCTTTTGTGTGTTTTTCTTTTTATTTTTTATTTACAAATGACAACAATTTTACGCAATACTATTTCCTTCGTCCTCCTCACGACATTTCGTCATTCATAACTCTCATCTCACTACAATGTTTAGAGAGGGGAATTAGGTCAGTCTGTGTTAGAGAGCCTGACAACAACCATGTGTAAATTTGCCCGGGTTAAATAAAAGCCTGACTTTTTTTCGAAAAAGGTACTTATAGTAATTTTAAAAAAAATAATTTTATAAATTAATAATAATGTAAGACATTGTTATAAAATGTAATTTTAAAAATATTGAAAAAACAAAGTACTTTATGGGTTAGTATTTCTTTAAAACGCTTGAGAAAAAAGACTTTGGAACTTTTAATTTTAAACCTTAAAGATAAAATTTTTTATTTTACTTCTATTGACATCATGCAATTCCCTATGAGGTACCCAGGGCATGCTTAGAATTGCACAGAATACTTAGAAAAGGTACAAGTACCAAAAAGTACTTTGCAAAGTTTCCCTCCATTCCGATTGCTTAGAAAATTCTGTATTGTGTTTTGTTCTTTTGTATTTAATCATTTTGCACTAAAAAAGTTCTCAATTCGAAAGGTGACAGCTAAATGCGCAAATATATATATTTTGTTAAATTATTAAAGGTATTCATGTCAAAGCAAAGAGTAATGATTTGCAATAATGCAAATTTTAAATTTTAAGCAAATCATGCAAGATTGAAAGGATGTAATCAAGTGCAAGATTATCAGAGTAAAAGTTGCAAAGTTTTTTACAGTATTACAGATTATACAGTTATGTTCGGATGTCAACCTCGAGCTCGTTGAAATTGACGCACCCAATCGACCCAATTTCTGATCACTCTGAATAATAGTTCTGGCTGAATTACACCAATAATTTGATGAATAAGGCGCCAACTTTAAGTAGTTCGAAAGAAAGAAGTCTGGGATGGTTAAATCGGACGATGTTGCCAACCACTCCAAATTGCCAAAGCGGAAGACGACGCGAAAAGAAAACGCTTCCTTCACAATATAAATTTTGGCTCCTGCTGTGTGTGCGATTGCACTGTCTTGTTGAAACCACATGTTCACCAAGTCCCGCTCATGCAATTCCGGTAGTAAAAAAACGTTTATCATGGTACTTTAGCGTTTGCTAGTAACAGTAACGGTATTGCCATCGATGACATCTTAATGACTCTTCCAGCATCTTTGAGTGGATGTAACAAAATCGAAGATTTTGTTCATCGTCTTCTTCGTTGTTGAGATTGAGTTATACACGCGTAGCAGGCATTAGGTAATACACTTTGTAGATGAACTTATATGTCTTTCACTAGAATTCGCTGTAGAGTCCGCCTGGTGATGCCAAATTGCGTGGCACGTCGTCTGATTGATATTTCTTAGCTCTCAGCGACATAGTAAGACACAGCGCGTTATTCTCGACTGAACGTTTCCAGTCTGTTCGGGTCGAGCAGCTAAGCGGCGAAATGTTTTCCCAGTTGGCACGACGCTGTTAAGAAATGACAAGTCGAAATTTACACTGCGCTAACACCACCGACCGATAAGTGGTATTTCATGCTCTTGCTGAGTATAGCGCTCCATTTCTAGTCTCTTTAAGTATGGTTACTTCGACAACAAAAAAAATGCAACTTCGCATTTTTGCAAAGTTGCAAGAGTGAACAAATTTAACGTGAATACCTCTATTATTTTTCTTTTCTGTTTCAATTCCTAAAGTGCGTTTGTGTGTTTTATTTTATTTTATTTTACTTTGTTTTTTCAGCATATTTTTGGATTTTTTATACTAAAACACAGCTTGAGAATTTTAAAATGTTTTGTTATGGCTTTTTGTCAAAAGGGGGATGATGATGATGATGTGTTTTTATGCCATTTTCTGAAAAAACTTAATTTGTTCACACAAAAGCAGCAACATTAATTGACCTAGATGTATCTTTTTATTAAATAAAGTTCTAAAAGTTATCGAGAATTTTTTAATAAAAAAAAGGTTCTTTTAAAATCCAAACGCATTAGAAAAACAACAAAAATTTAAATTATAAATTCCAGTACCAGATTGTTGCATAACGAAATGTTGCAGAAGTTAAAGGCTGCATTGGAAGATAAAGCTTTCCTATATATACTCTCGGTTAAATGATTAGGACCACTTGCCATGTCTCTATATTATTATTTGTTTGAAACTAAAATTGGTTCCATCTACTATTATAAATTTATATTTTTTTATCTCGAAAAAAAGTATACGAACACACCTAATGTATTCGTTATTAGGAAAATTTCCTTTGTATTTACCTATAAAATTCATTCAACTAAAAAACCCTTCTCCTTTTGCTCGTAAGATTACAAATTTACTGAAATTTTTTTAATTTTTTGTTCATTTTTTTTTTTATTTTCAGAAAGCATGCCGTTTTCCAAAGCTCGAAGAATGTGCCCACTTTCATTATGAACGTGTCCAGCTGGGACCGCTGTCCGTACGTTTGGTAGATGACAAGTCTGAATTACTTAACAGCAGTATTGCCTCGCAATCAATTGGTGGCGATATTGCGGGCGCAGCAAATTCATCTCAAGGTCCCTCTTCGCTCAGACCGTTTTCACCCTCTTCCTGCTGGTTCATCATTAAAGTATTTCCCCACCGATCAGATCCCTTTCTGGTCAAACGTTCGTTTGATAATATGCAAATGTTAGACGAAATGTTACATCGTTGTGTTTATGATCGTAAAATAAGCGGCCTTAAGAATCTTAATGAAATGGAATTTAAAACCGAAGAGGATGTTGAATATGCTGTGGCCAAGTATCTAGAAAGATTTTCCAAAATAGCCTCAGACTCGTTGACCTGTGGCACCATCCTAACCTGGTTGCAATTGGACAATAAAGGCAGACGTTTACCTTTAGCTGATGATGACACCATGAGAACCATTAACACGCCTGCTGTGGGGGCTGCGTATGGTGTGAGACGCTATCAGGCTCAAGCCTCCGATGAAATATCTATTGAGGTGGGTGATATGATTTCCGTTATAGATATGCCCTCGCCTGCGGAATCGATTTGGTGGAGAGGCAAAAAATCTCATTTACAAAAGTCTCACTATGAAGTGGGTTTCTTTCCACAATCTTGCGTAGCCACCATAGGCGATAAGATACCTCGACATTTTCCCATGCCCGCTCCTCTAGTGGGTCAAGTAGAAGTATCACCCACTAAACCAGTTTTACGTAAACATGGCAAACTAATAGCCTTCTTTCGCTCATTTATTTTATCACGGCCCTCACGGCGAAGACTTAAACAAAGTGGCATTTATCGAGAACGTGTCTTCTCTTGTGATCTCTCGGAGCATTTACTGAATAGTGGTCAAGAAATACCCATGGTGTTAAAGTGCTGTGCCGAATTCATAGAGGAACATGGCATAGTCGATGGCATTTATCGTTTGTCCGGCATAACATCGAATATACAAAAGCTAAGACGAGCCTTTGATGAGGAACGTATTCCGGATTTGGGAAATCCGGAAATGAAACAAGACATTCATGCTGTAAGTTCTTTGTTGAAGATGTATTTTCGTGAACTGCCAAATCCTTTGTGCACTTATCAGTTGTATGACAATTTTGTGGAAGCTATACAGGCTAAAAGTGAGAGCAACGAAAGGTTGAGATTGATGAAGGAGACTGTGCTAAAACTGCCGCCACCCCATTACAGGTAAGAGGGTTAAAGTTTCCCGTTATTTACTGGCAATAACTTTAATTTTGTTTCTTGTTTTAAGGACTCTTAAATATTTATCCGAGCATTTGAATAAAATCTCCCAATATTCCGATCGTACGGGTATGACTGATAAAAATTTAGCCATAGTTTGGGCTCCTAATTTGCTGCGTTCACCAGCCTTGGAATCGGGTGGTGTGGCCGCTCTAAGGGGTGTGGGAGTTCAAGCAGTGGTTACCGAATATTTAATACGTAATTGTCATCATATATTTGATGCCTTAGAAGAGGCTACCGCTCGTTTAAGTTATATTGCCACACAGGGTGCCACACCCGTTTCTTTGGCCGATAATCGCATGGATTCCTTGACAGACTGTGAAAGTTTATTGGTGGAACAAAGAGAACATGATCAGAGTCTGGTGAGTGTGGAAAGACCCAAGAGTCTAAGTGCCAGCGGTCCGAAACTTATAAGCCTAGAAGAAGCTCAAGAAAGACAATTGCGTTACGATGGTTTTGATATGAAACATTCAATGCCCATTAATATGATATCTAGTGTAAATTCTGGACAAAATATAGGCTCTTATATAGAAGTGGGCGGTGGACCCTCTAGTTTGCCCGACAAATATCACACTGTCCTGTCAGTGCCGCGCAGTTGGCAAAAACGTAAAACTCACTCTTGGAAATCATTATTTACACGCACTCAACGACCCGTTAGCAATGGAGCAGCTCATGATTTAAAATCCTCTATTGTGGTGGCCTCACAAATTACTGATGATGATTCGACATCGCCACCTCCACGTCATAAAGAAGCTGCCCAGGTAACTTTTGCCGACAATGATTCCATTATTGGGGTAAATGGCAAACCCTCTAAAAGCGCTCTAATGAAGCGTGATGATAAACACAAATCGATTGAATTGTTTGAAACGTCACGCTCTTATTGCGGTGAACCCAGCAAACCAATTGAGGTGTGTGTACGTTCGAATTCCATAGACAGTTTACGTACAGCAGGTCACTCCAGATCAGTGTCACATGATTCATACTTCGATTTATTGCAGTCACCGCAAAGAGGTCAATTGACTACTTGTCCCTCAAGGTAAGTTTTGTTATTTTTGGATGTTTTTTTTTGTGCTATTTATTGTCCAGGTTTAAAGTTTGTGATTGATTTAACAGTAAAAACGAAATTTTAAATTTAGCGATTTTTTTCCAATTTAGGCGATTTGTATGTATTTTTATACCCTTCACCACAGGTGGAAAGGGTATATATAAGAGTGTCATTCCGTATTTAATTTCTTCAATATTAATTTCTGAGCCCATAAAGTATATATATTCTGGATCCTTATACATAGAATACACGATTAAGCGATGTGTTCGGCAAGAAAACAACTTTGCCAAGGCACCAGAAGGGATACAGAAAATTTAAGCCCACCAATCTGCCAGGCACTGTTTCGAAAATTTCACTAATGTAATTCAACAACATTAGACCATTCCACTGGAAGCTGCGGGCTAAAAACCATGCAAAAAAATTTCGCTAAAATTTTTACAAAAAATTCTCAATATAATTTTAACAAAAAATATTCAATAAAATTTGTACAAAAATTTTTTTATAAAATTTTACCAAAAAATTCTATAAAATTATACAAAAAAAAGTTAGATAAAATGTTTACAAGAAATTTTTTATAAAATTTTAACAAAAAATTTTCGATAAAATTTTTACAAAAAATTTTCGTTTAGAAATTTTACAAAAAAAAAAATTGGTAAAATTTTTACAAAATTATTTTCGTTAACAAATTTTACAAAAAAAAAATCGTAAATTTTTAAAAAAAATTTTACAAAAAATTTTTACAAAAAATTTTAATCAAATTTCTACAAAAATTTTTTCTAAAATTTTACAAAAAATTTTGGATAAAATTTTTACAAAAAATTTTAGATAGAATATTTAAAAAATTTCGATAAAATTTTTACAAAAAAAAATTCTATATCTTTATATTATATTTATAAGGAAGTTGAAAATTATAAAAGTAAAAACCGAATGTGTGTTTTTTTGAAATTTTAAAGCATACAGAGTAAGGGAATATTTAACATTACTATGGTGAAGGGTATATAAGATTCAGCATATGCGAATATAGCACTCTTAATTGTTTTAAATAATATGTTTAAATTTTAAAAAAATATCAAATTGAATAGAAATGGAATTAAATGGAACTAAAATTGTACTATGATTTGTCTTTATTTCAGAGAACTTTCCGAATTGGGTTTAAATTTTGATCGTGAAGAGCCAGAAATGCGCATATTCTCGGAAAGTGAATCGTTAGTTAGTTCACCACGAGTGGGTAAAGAAAACATACCACCCTCTTCGTGTAACACTTCGAGGCGCATTATGAGAGCTAGACCGGAAGAATTTTCCAGTCAAACCAATAGCGTTAATCCCAGTCCCAAAAAACAACCACGTCTCAATTTACTACTTTCACCAAGTACAGCTGCTGCTGCTGCTAGTCCTAGTAATTGGTCTCAGACCTCCGCCGCCAATGGAGAATGTAATAGTGAAATTTGCCATGAACATAATGGGGATGAAAGTTGTTGCAAACGTTATAAATTGGAAGATCAATTGTCAGATATACAATTTATAGACTGTGGCACCCCCGAGCATGCAGGGCCTATTACTCAGACATTGTTTACTAGTGTGCAAGTACATGCTCCTCCTAAAGCTTCATTATCGAAATCCTCTTTATATAATTCTTCAGAAGTTATGTCACAACGACAACAGCAGCAACAGCAACAATCACTGGAATCTGGGAAATCAATGATTTCAAATACCACAAATTATGCTACAACTATGAATTCACGTTACAGTTATCCTTCAGTGCCGCTGGGTTCAAAGCGTAAAGATCAAGATGCCTCAAATTCAACAAGTGCTAACAAAGAGCGTTTTAGTTATCCGGGCACAAATTTAGTTAAGGACAGACGTTTCTCTTCAAAAGAGGCCATGAATAAAATGTTGTTAGAACAAGCTGAATTTAGGGAACACAAAAAGGAGGAAGAACGACAGCAAAATAATAATAAACAAAGGTAATTTGAAAAAGTAAAAGTGATATTTTTTTTTATTAAAAAAAACATTTTTTCATAGAACCGTTTCCTTTAGTAACACCAGTGCTTCATCCAATAATTCGCTGAATAACTCCCCTAAGCCTTCGAAACATCATTTGACTGCTGGCAAACCCTGTTATGATTTACTTAAAGTTAAAAATCGTAACAGCTATTGTGGCCCTCAAGACTTAGCAATGCAAGAACAACTGCTGCGCAGTTATTCTGGTGATATAACCAAAGAAAATCTACACAAATCGTTACACAACGAAATGGAACAATCGAAATTATCGGTGACACCCTCATCACCCATCCAAAGTCCCCGTTATTCTTTGCTAATGGGAGAAACAAGTTCAGAAAATAGTTCGGCTGTAACGACACCGCAACATGATTTAGAACCCTTAATGGTTAACTCGGTCATGTCGGGCATTTCGGTTGCCTCGTCGAATCAAATGCAACAAATGTTATTGGGTGTGGAGACCTCAAGCTACTTGGGTACTTCCCATGAATCTTTGGGCTCAAATGTAAGTAAGTAAGTAAGAAACCAAAATATATCATTATTTTTTTTTCTTTTCACAGATAAATGACAAACGTGATATGCAGGCTTTAAAACGTGAGCTATCTTTGGATTTAAATACCGTTACCGGCTCTAAACTAACCACAGCGGAGTGCCTACTGCAACGCAATCAAAATTTAATATCACCCAACTCAAATTTCACCGACAATACCAGTCAATCGATTACGCCTAGTGAATTTGGCTATCAAAATCTACAGCGCCAATTGAGCATGCATTCTTTAATCGAAACCGAAGAAAATTCACCAGCCTACGAAGAATATGAGAATACTCCAAGTAATCTTAATTCACCTCTCAAACACTTAGCTAGTCCCATTAAATCTACCATAAGTATAACATTCAATTTAAAATCGCCCTCTAAGGAGCACGAAGCAAACGAAAAGGGTAGCAAGCCTTCGTTTCTAAGATCTAAAGAAGACAAAAAGGCCCGGCAATTGCTCGAAACCTCATTTGATGAAAACACTGTGTATGAACAAGTGAAATTCTTTAGAAATTCGGTGACAGAAGTCAATCAACTGTTAAGCGATGATCGTAAATTTCTTAACACAGAATTGGAAAACTTGGCCGAGATTGAGGAACTAAGTGAGAGTGAGAGAGAATCGGATAAGGAGCAAATAACTCCCATAGAAAATGTGGATGACATACAAATGTCCGATGAAGAGAAATTATTGTACGAAAATGTTGAATTGCGTAAACCGAAGAGTGTTTATGAAAATATTCCAGGAGAGAGAATGAAGCAAAATAAGGCAGACTTTCAGGAACCCGAAGTAGAGCTAGACAGTTTGGATAGCATAAAAGATCAGGAATCGGAAACCATAGAAATCTGTAGTACAGCTAGACGTTCACCTTCAAATTTTAGTGTCAAAGAGTTGGCCAATAAATTTGAGTCGTCACCCATAGAACAAATGCCGGCATTTGATTTTACCACACGTAATTCCATTAGAAAACACACCAACACACCACCCCAACCAAATATTAACACACATCCCGAAAGACATGGCAAAATGCCACAAACATCATCTCTAAAGCAAAAACTAAATAAAACGCAACAGATAACAAGATCTTTAGATGAGAATGCATTTCTACGTGAATTTGGTAATAAAAATTTGCAGGAATTACAAATAAAAAGTACACAACAATTGCCCGAACTTACGGAACACACTAATAGAAGAAAAAGTTTCGACTTTACTCGACCCAAAACATTAAACCCCCCTAAAAGACTACCCGGGATGGCCATAACGGAAGAACATTATCCCTCGAAAACCATAGAGAAAACCTTATTAAGAATTGATTTGCCCAAAGAAAAAAATTTCAATAATTTGCTCACTTCCGGCGCCGCCCTGGAAAAAGATTATGAGAGTAGCGAATTGAAAATAACTCCCACAACCGAGAATAGAATTTCACTTATACAAAATAATGTACCAAGCGAAAACTCTCAAGATCTAAATAACTCAAATGCCATTAATAATCCTCCGCTCAAAGTCTTGTCGGGCGTAAAACTGGATCGTGAACGAATTGATCGCATCAAAGAGGAACGTCGTCAACAATTAACGCAAAAATATCATACAGACAGTTTTAAATCGAAATCAAAATGTGATTTGAATTCCTCTAAAAATGAAGATGAAAAATTTCTAACCGACAATACTTCGTTACGTGTGAAATCAAAATCTCGAGCCGATATGCGTACTTTACAAAAAGATATGGATAATCTTAAAGAATTTGGTAGAAATCCACCCTCTTCGGCTGTCTCCGAAACTACGCTCAACACATCGCAGCATCATCGGGTGAGAAGTATTTCGGATGAGAAGAATCAAAATAATTATGCGGAAACAAATGCCAATACTATGACGTCGGAGACGACCAAAGATTTTATAAAACGTTCTCCACATTCTCAACATGCTTTGAACAGAGTCATCACACCCCATAGTCCGGAACAGGAAGAGTTTTCGGCACGTGCTACAGTACAAAAATTCGAACGTAAAAGTATGGATTTTGCTAATGGCGTAAGTGGTGGAGGCAATAGCAATAGCAGGGAACGCACTAGACAGCAGGATTTGGTTGGCACCACAGGACATACAGTGGGATTAACGACAATGACTTCTAGAAATAGTTTAGCATCGAAGTGAGTAGATTTTTTATTTTTTTCGATATTTTAGTTGATATTTTATATTTTAGAATATTTTAAAAATTTTTTTTCTTTCTAATTTCCGAGAAATATGTTTCAGAAACCATTTTAAAAAATCCGATAATTATTCATTTTATGGAAATTTTTAGAATATTTTTTCTATAACTTTCTGTTTCTAGAGGGAGGTTTCTTACAATTTTATTTCCTAGATTTTTTTCTGGTTTTCTAAGTTTTATATAATCTTAGCTTTTTTGGTCGGCGTTGCCTGGCTCTATTAAAGGGGTCTTTCTAAGAACCGGGTAAATGATTAACCATTTAAAAGCTTGTCCACTTTATATAGAAGAAACAATTTTAGAAATCAAATAAATAGTTAGTTTCGGAATAAAAGCACTTGCTTAGATCTCAGCAACAGCGCAACCTGTTAGGTCTACTTTATAAGTACCACCAAGGGTACGCAAAAAACAAAAATATTTAAATCGGTTTCGGAGATTACAATGTTGGAAGATTGTCGGGTATGTTCTGTAATCCGAAACCGAGTGAAATTGAAATCGAATAAATTTTTAAAGAAAAATTTAACTTAGTTGCGCCTATTATTTTAAAACATTAGCAATCAAGGCAGTTATGTGAATGGTTTTTAATCAAATGTATAAAAAATAATATCAAAATGTAGTAAGATTTAAAAGTAATGACAATTTAAAATTTCATTCGGATTCAATTTTACTCGGTTTCGTATTACAGAACATACCTGTGTAACACGAGTTTTTATGTATTAAGTTGCCTTATTTCACATTTTTCTTCCCTCTGAGATCGAGTTTTGAAAACAGGATCTGTCTATATTTCAAATGTTATTAAAAGACGTATAAAAATAACTGGGTTTTGCTCTTTTCTGCCCTCTCAGGTGCTAGTTTTCAAAACGAACATAGCCTAATGGATATTTTAAATAAGGATATTTAAATCTGTGTTTCCAATTTTATTGCAATCTTTACAAAAATTTACATTTTCCCTCTTCTCCCCTTTGGATCGATTCGATAAGAATCTACTTATATTCCACATTTGGTTAAAATGGGTTCGGTAGTAAAAATACCCCTTTTTTGACCTCTTCCCTCTTCTGGGCGCTAGTTTTGAAAACAATTATAGCTTATTGGATATTTTAGATAAGGATAACAAGTTTATTTATATCCTTATAAAAAAGCTTTTTGCCCTTACCTACTAGATGAGGATCGATCTATTTTCCAAATTTTATTAAGATCGGTTTATCCATTAAAAATCCCTGTTTACAAATTCTCATCCCTCTGAGTCGGAGTTTTGAAAACTATTGCAGATTCAAATTCGTACACCTTATACAGCCATATGATTTGACCGTTTCACCCTTTTTTGGCTCTGGCTTCTAGTTTTGAAAACAGACAGTTTTATAGACTTAATAGATAAGGATCTGTATATGCTTCATTAAAATCGGATCTGTTTATGTTTCATTAGAATCGGTTCAGCGGTATAAAAATACGAGTTTTTCCAATCTGAATTCCACATTTTGAAAGCACCCGTGTCCTATCGCACCTTCTAAATAACGATCTATCTTTGTATATTATTATCTATCATATTGAACCTTTTAGATAAGGATCTGTCTTTGTTTTAAATATAATTAAAATCGTCTTAAGTGCCTGTTTGCCCCCAGTTCTCCCTATATCCTGGTTCTAGTTTTAAAAACGTACATTACACCTTCCAGTTTAATATCTACCCTTGTTTAAAACGTTATCAAGAACGGTTCAGTAATTACATTTTTTTAAAATCGGTTCAGGCGTATATAAGTGCCTGTGTCCATTACCGACCCCCACCTGTGTTCTCTCCTCACTGTCCTAGTTTTGGAAACATATACGTCCTATTGTACCTTCTATAAAAATTATTTAAAAGTGACTCTTTTGAGGTTGTTTGTTCCATGAAAAATTTCTAATGGAAACTTTTTAATAGAAAATTTGTAAATTACGTTTCTCTATTACAAGCTGGCGATTTGTCTAGAACTCAAAACAACAAATTTTCTGAACGGTTTACTCGCAATAAAAATTTTCTTTCAAAATTTAAAATATTGCCCTCAATATTTTAGCTCCACCCAGTGACCTGATAGAAAGGGACTTGATAAAATGTCTTACAAAAAAAAGAAAAGTTTTAAAGAAACCAAATTATATAATAGAAACACATTTCGTAGGAGATGTCCTCTACAGACGAATCTTTTTTTATTTTCGATTAATATTTTTGTTTAAAATTGTCAAGGAAATATCGCTCTCTGTTAAGTGTCTCAAAAAGATATCATTTTCTTAAAGAGATATTTTCAGAGAGTATTTTTTTAAAGAGAGAGAGAGAAAGAGAACGACTTGAAAAAATTCTATAAATTTTCAATCTCTTTTAAAAAAAAACAAGAACTTTAAAGGCGCACATCTTTGGTGAATATCCTATTTAACAATTAACTTTTACTTTTTTTTATTTTTTTCCAGTCGTGAAAAAATTTCACCACAATTTTCTATACGCGATGTCACAGCCATGTTTGAATCTCGTTCACAAAATCAACAATAATTATTAAATTAATTTTAAGTAACATTTAAAAATAATATTTAACAACTACAACCACTTACAAAAAAATACAACAAATATCACCACAATATAAAACAATACTTAAAATTGAAAATTCAATAAATTTATAAAAAAAAATATATTAAAACTACAAACAGGATAAATTTCAAAATATATTTTAAAACTTCTTACTTCTCATAATGTAATGAATTAAAATTTTGGTTAAAAAAAAAACAAATAAAAAAAAATTAACAAATAGTTTTCATATGAAATATTTTTTTTTTTTAAATTATAAAAACTGAAAATAAAAAAAATAATTTTTATATAATTAAATTAAATATTTTACTTGAAATATTTATAAAAATTAAAAAATATATACATATATATAATTTAAATATGTAGAAAATTTAAGAAAAAAAAACAAACAATTTTGAAAGTTTTAAAATCCAAAGATGACTAAAAGAAAATATGACTGTTTCTCTTCACAACCTTAAAATTGTATTGTTTTGAAAAGAAAAAGATTTTTATTTAATTAATACTCATTTAAATATTAATTTTTCTAACAGAAGAAGAAAAAATTGTATATTTTTAAAATATATTTAAGTTTAAGTTTTAAGTGAAATAAAACTTTAGGTTTGAATTAATTTAAGTTTAAGTTTTCTTAAAATTCCAAGAAAAAACATGGATAAAAAATTTTAATTGTAGAAATTGCAATATATTTTAGATTTTTTATTTTCGTTAAAAATTTTTATTAATATTAATAACTAATATAAAAATATTGTATGTTTTTTTACTAAGAACATAAAATTTTAATTTGAAAAAAAAATTACCCAGAAAAATGAATTAAGTTTTAGAACTTTTGCATAAAAAACCAGCTGAAAATTAAGGCATTCAATATTTCGAATATAATGTAAATAGAAATTTCGAAATTTGCCTCCAAATAAGATAGAGTGCATTTCGATTCGAAAAAAAAACTATTTTTTATATCAAAATATAAGTCATGCGAATTCGAGTGATTTTCTTTTCGATTATTGTTCAAATTTAATACCTTTGAAGCTAGTTCAACATAAATATTAAAAAATCGGCACCTGAGCTTAAGTACGGCTAAATATTAATGAATCGGCACGGCTTTTTCACAACTATTCGCTATCGATTGAAATTTATAATAAATTCGAAATTTTCTTAAAAAATTTTATTGAAAGTATGTATCGATATTTCGAATATAATCTACATAGAAATTTCGAAATTTGCCTCCAAATAAGTTAGAGTGCATTTCGATTCCAAAAAAAAAAACTATTTTTTTTTATATCAAAATATAAGTCATGCGAATTCGAGTGATTTTCTTTTCGATTATTGTTCAAATTTAATACCTTTGGAGTTAGTTCAACATAAATTTATAAAAAGTCGGCACCTGAGTTTAAGTACGGCTAAATATTAATGAATCGGCACAGCTTTTTTACAACTATTCGCTATCGATTGAAATTCATAATAAATTCGAAATTTTTTTAAAAATTTTATTGATAATTTAAAATATTGCTTATGTAACCATATTTCGAATATAATTTAAATAGAAATTTCGAAATTTGCTTCCAGATAACTTACAGTGCGTTTCGATTCGAAAAAAAACTAATTTTTTTAAACAAAATGTAAGTCATGCGAATTTTATTGATTTTCTTTTCGAAAGACTAGTGTTTTTTCTTCGAATTTAACACCTTTGGAGCTATTTCAACATATATATATTAAAGAATTGGCAGCTGAGTTTAAGTACGGCTTTATTACAACTTTTCGCTATCGATTGCAATTTCCATTGAAATTCACAATAAGTTCGAAATTTTTTTAAATATTTTATTGAAAATTATGTATCGATATTTCGAATATAATTTAAATAGAAATTTTGAAAATTACCGCCAAATAAGTTGCAGTGCATTTCGATTAGAAAAAAAGCAATTTTTTTAAACAAAATGTAAGTCATACGAATTTGAATGTTTTTCTTTTCGAAAGTCTAGTGATTTTTCTTCGAATTTAACACCTTTGTTTCTAGTTCAACATAAATAATAAAAAAACCGGCACCTGAGTTCGTTCGGCTTAATATATCCAGCCTGCTGGACTTAACAAGTAGCCTGATACTGGCTACCATCGCGCCTAAAGATTATTTTAGAATAATTTCAAAAAGTGATTGCTGGCTAAACAAGATCCAAAAAAGTTATTACAGTTTCTAAACAACTTTTTCTGGTTCTAGAAATAGAGAGTTGTTAAAAACTTATAAAATCTAGCTGGGTTAACTGTTTTGATTTTTTTTTTTTTTTTTTTTTTTTGTATAAGTACCATTTGTTTTTAATTAGTTGTGTTTGTATATTAGTTATATAATTTATTGTTTATTGCTTAATAATTAAAACTAGTTTTTATACTATTGTTTCTCTTGTCTTTGATTTATTAATTTCTTTTCTTTTTAAGAATTGTTTTTAAGCATTTAAATGTTAACTGAATTATTTTCTTATTGGATGGATATTTTGTAAAAACAAATAATTCAAGTTTTTATAAATCTAAATATTATTAAAACTAAAGAAATTAAAACAAATATGTAAAGCAAAAAACGCAAACTTTTATTTAACAAAATCTAAGGCTTAATATACGTCACTGTACTGTATACCGAAAAGAAAGGAATGAAATGAAAATGAAACCAAGCAAAGAATTGAGTACAACGGTAGTTTACAATATAATAATTTGCCGATATCAATCAAAAATTCGGAATCTATTTCTATTTTTAAAAGAAGGTTAAAATAATAAACTTTGATATTCTTCTTTTATAATAATTTAATTATACCTTTATTTATTATTTTTCTTATATATTTCTATATACTTTATTAATTTCTTTCTCTTTTTTTGAATTCATGATATTGTATTATATACTATAATAATATTATACGATAATAAGTATTGTTGCCAGATAGCCTCAATAATGCCTTAATTGCGCTGAGCCCCTAAATGTAAATTTAAAAACATTGGATTAAAATAAAAAAAATCATGCGGAATTGAAAAAAAAAACACTGGGTTTTAAAAAATTTTAAATTATAGTGTTTCACATTCCACCTTTTTTTCTGTTTTTAACATTCCACCTGTTTTCTTTGTTGCCCGAAATAAAAAGAAACAAATTTTTGGTGGTGGAGTGCAGGGGGGTTACTGTGTATTTCGAACAGCTAAAAATTCGGATTTACTTCTGAATTAAATTTCTGGCACTCAAATTATAGAACAGGGATTATATGTCATAATTATTTTAACACTTTATTAAAGGTTTGTTTTAATTTTTTTTTTTAATTCAACAAAAATTTGTTATGCGAGAAAAAAACGAAAAAAAAAAATATTCGAAAAAACAAGAACAGCTAAAAATTTCGAAATGCTTCATTATCTAATAAAATTTGTCGGTTTACAGCACAGGGACGATAATAATAATTTTCTATTTCCAGCCGAAATTCTTTTTTTTTTTTACAGGTATTTTAAATGTTTATAATTTGGCTTAGAATAATGAACTTAAAAACAAAACAAAAAAGGTAACAATCAAAAAACTTTATAAACTATTTAATAAATATAACAAACCTTTATACAAAAAAATTACTAACATTTAAATGATTTAAATAAACTAGAGAGTTGTGGCAGTATTTTAATAAAAACAATTAACACAATATTAAAAGTAAAACTAAACTTAACTAAACTTTAATAAACATTTTTTACCAACTCAAACATAATCCTCTAAAAAAATATTAACAAATACACACATATATTAACAAATTTACACAATATACTTCTGTGTATATGATAACAGTGGAGTTACTTTCATTTCTAATATTTTCTTTATATTCAATAGTTAACATTTCTATTTTTACTATCTTTTTTATTATTTTCTAATAGTATTTAATAGTTAACAATTTGTATCGAAATGTAAAATGGATTTTTGTTGATTCAGTCTTGAGTTTATTTCTTATTAAAGAATATGAAAAAAATTTATTTTATTTCGAAACTAGCAGAATAGTAAGCATTTGCTGCTATACACTTCTCCAGAGAGGCACAATGTATACTAAAGAAGTATGTAGCGGCACGGAAAAAGTAATTCATTCTGTTAAATTAATTTTTCTAAAATCTATAAAAAAAATAACGCATTAAAAATGAACTGTATTTTTCAATAATAATGAACCTGTATTTTTCAATAATATTTTCAATAAAAAACAAATATTAATATTTACCTAATAATTAATATTAAACGAACTAATTGCCAGTTTCACAATGTCGAAAGAATTCGTTTTTTCTTACAACTACTTTTAAAACAAAAACAAATTAAAAGATTTTGTAATTTCCACATTGTGAAGCTGGCAGATAATTTTTAAAATATGTATGCTGAAAATGTCGATTTTGGAAATTTATTAGTAAATACAAAATTTCAAAATCGACATTTTCAGATAATTTTGAAAATTTATTAGTAAATATAAATTTTCAAAATCGACCTTTTCAGCTGAAATATTTAAAAAAATTTAAATACATACATATTTTAAAAATTATCGACTATGAAAATTATTGCTATAATGTCACATCCGGTTTCAGTTTGTATTTTTTAATTTTTTTTTTATAAATATATGTTGATTCGGAATATAAAAATAAATATTAAAAATTTTTTAATTTCGAAACAAGTTTTACCACACAACTGTGTTCAAAATTACAGATTTTTATTAGTGAAATATAAGATTGCAATAAAATATTATAAAACTTTTTCCATTTCCTGATGATGCTACCTGATGATGCAGCGAATTATCGAATATAAAAATAAAAGTAAATTGAAATATTTTTATAAAAAGACCTAGAGCGTAAAAACTTACTTATAAAATATAAGATTGCAAGATAAAAGTCTGTTCATGTAAAAAATTTTCTTCGAATATTTAATATAGGAAAATTTTGTAACTTCGAAAATGTTTTTATAAAAGATTTCGGCTGCGAAATTAAAAAAAAAAATTAAATTGTATGCGCCGATGTACTATAAATGCATTACTTTTTTAAATAATTATATTCGAAATTCAATATTATGATAATTTTAAATTTAAAAAAATTTTTTATATGGAAATTTGTTTGAAAATTAAATTTTTATTTTCAAAAATCATGTTTTAGACAATGTAAATGTATTATTTATGCAAGCAAATGTATTGAAAAAGTTTGTAGTGTAGGAAATTTTGTTTTAGAAAATTTCGAATAAAAATTTTTCGTCATTTTTAACAAAAACTTTGTTTTATACATTATAAATTTTTTGGAATAATACGTTTCTTATGCAACTACTGTGTACGAAATTTAATATTCAAATAACTTTGTGGTTTTTTAAAAGAGATTTTAGTTTGAAAATTTTTACTACAACCATATTTCGATAATATCTAATTTGTTTTTCAGGCGAACAAATATGTTCGAAATTTAGTAATAAAACAATTTTTAATTTTGAAAGAATTCCTCTACGATTTTGGTTTAAAACTTTTCCTAAAACATTAAAATAAATATGTTCAAAATTCAATACTAAAAAGCGAACTTTTCTTTAAAGATAACAAAATTTATCTTAAAAGAAAAGTTCTTTAAAATTATTGCCCAAAATGTTAAACTTGTTTCTCGAAAAAAATTGAAATTCATATTCGAATTAGAAAGAAAATATTTTCGAAACTCAATGTAATAAACACAGATATTCAAAATATTTCCTTTCGTTTTGAAATTCGCGCAGTAAGGTCTGATTCTAACATACAGAAGGTCACGATATAATAGAAACTTTTTTTTTTGAAAACTATTAGATTTTTGTTTTTAAATTATTAAAAAAAACTTTTTGTTAATGAAAACTAAAAATGTGGAGAGACTTTTAAAAAGAGTTTCCATTGAATTGTTCGTCACAATATCTAGTGTCTTAATTTCCAGAAATAATTTATTTAAGACTTAGAATTTTGAACATTTATTTTTTAAAAATATTTTTCCTTTCAATTTTACTTAATGAAGATATTAAAATAATTTCTGTTAAAATACCTTTTCAGATTAATATCACAGTTTTTATTTTTTATAAATTTCTAACATTTTTAATTTTATTTAAAAAAACTTTTATTCTAAAACTTCTAAAAACTTTAATTCTAAAACTTCTAAAAACTTTTGTTATAAAATTAATATAGAATAAAACTTCTTGTAGTATTAATTGATTTTACCTCATTAAATAAATGGCATAGCTGTTGTTAAACTTTTTGTAAAATATAAAAATTGCTTAAATTTTGAATATTTTTTTATTTAGAATAAATATATATATTTTTTTTTGTTAAAAATTTAAAGTCAGAGGTAAAATGTAAGACATACATATATGTATTACATAAATATATGTATTTCGATTTTTGAGATTATTTTTTATTAGTAATGAATTATATTTAAAATTTTGTTAATAATTATGTTATAAGTTAATTTTTATTTAATGTCTAATTTTAATATTAAATATTTATTATCTTTTATTTTTTGTGCTCCACTGTTTAACATTACAAACCCCCCCCAAAAAAAAAAAACAAAAAACCTACAACTAATTCTATTTAACCCATGGGAACCAACAAATGTAGCTAAAATAATTAACACAAATATTAAATATACAAAAGAAAACTAATAAAATTTATGCTAAAAAAAGTAAACAAAATTACTATTTATCTAAAACTCGTTAAAACATAATTTACATTTCAATAAATTCCAATTTCAGCTTTTAAAAAAAATCTTGAAATACAATACAGGACTGCAGGATGTTGCCAAATTTTGTTTAGTGAAAAGTATAAAGTGAGAAAAAACTAGAAGAAAAAAAAATGAAATAATTTTTCCATCTTATAAACAATGCATAAATGTATACTTATACATTTTTTATTATAATAAAACAAAGCTTTAAATAAATTTTATAATATATTAATAAAAAATATATTAAAATAATATTAACAAATTATTGAAAAATAAAAATCTCTCTCTAATCATACAAACTAAAAACAAAAATATTTTATACATTTGATAGATGAGATAAACAAAAAATAATTAAAAATTTCTTCATATAGTTAAAAGGGAAACTTAACTTATTTTTATTTTGAAACTTAAAAAAATTAATAAATAACTTGTTCATATTCAAATATAATCGTAAAATATTTAATAAATGTGTTTTATTTCTAAAAATTAAAAGGGTTTAATGAATAGCAAACATAAAAATGGAATCAGAAATTTATTACGAGGGCAGTTCAATAATCAGTTAATGATACCATTAACTGATATCTATTACTGAAATTTAAAGCAAGCTGCGGCTTTTACTTGATGCATGCAGTCATGCTTTCGTTACTTTTATTGAAAATAGGAAGAAATCAAATAATAGTGCTATATTCGGCCATGTCGAATCTTATATACCCTTCACCATAGTAATATTAAAAATTCCCGTATTTTGTTATGTTTCCAAATTTCACAATAAAATATGTACATTCGGTTTCTACTTTTATGATTTTTAACTTCATTTTTATTTTTATTTTTTTTTTTTTTTTTTTAGAAATTTTTATTTTTAAAAATTTTAACGTATTTTTTTGTTAAAATTTTTTCAAAAAAAAAGGAAAATTTTATAGAAAATTCTTTGTATGTAAAAGATTTATAGAAAATTTTTAAAAATTTTATAGAAAATTATTTGTACGTAAAAATTTTATAGACAATTTTTGAATGCAAAAGATTTATAGAAAATTTTTAGAAATTTTATAAAAAATTTTTTGTAAAACTTTTATAGAAAATTTTTTGTAAAAAAAAAAAATTTATAAAAAATTTTATAGAAAATTCTTTGTATGTAAAAGATTTATAGAAAATTTTTAGAAATTTAATAGAAAATTTTTTGTACGTAAAAATTTTATAGAAAATTTTTGAATGCAAAAGATTTATAGAAAATTTTTAGAAATTTTATAAAAAATTTTTTGTACGTAAAAATTTTATAAATAATTTTTGTACGTAAAAATTTTATAGAAAAAAACTTTTATAGAAATTTTTTTGTAAATCTTTTATAGAAAATTTTTTGTAAAACTTTTATAGAAAATTTTTTGTAAAACTTTTATAGAAAATTTTTTGTAAAACTTTTATAGAAAATTTTTTGTAAAACTTTTATAGAAAATTTTGTAAAAAAAAAATTATAAAAAATTTTATAGAAAATTCTTTGTATGTAAAAGACTTATAGAAAATTTTAGAAATTTTATAGAAAATTATTTGTCCGTAAAAATTTTATAAAAAATTTTTATACGTAAAAATTTTATAGGAAAAAAACTTTTATAGAAAATTTTTTGTAAAAATTTTATAGAAATTTTTTTTTTTAATTTTATAGAAAATTTTTTTGTAAAAATTTTATAGAAAAATTTTTTTTATAAATTTTATTGAAAATTTTTTTGTAAAAATTTTATTGAAAATTTTTTTGTAAAAATTTTATAGAAAATTTTTTGTAAAAATTTTATAGAAAATTTTTTTGTAAAAATTTTATAGAAAATTTTTTTGTAAAAATTTTATGGAAAATTTTTTTGTAACAATTTTATAGAAAATTTTTTTGTAACAATTTTATAGAAAATTTTTTTGTAACAATTTTATAGAAAATTTTTTTGTAACAAAATTTTTATACAAAATTTTTTTGTAAAAATTTTATACAAAATTTTTTTGTAAAAATTTTATACAAAATTTTTTTGTAAAAATTTTATAAAAAAATTTATGTAAAATTTTATAGAAAATTATCTTGTAAAAATTTTATAGAAAATTTTCTTGTAAAAATTTTATAGAAAATTTTCTTGTAAAAATTTTATAGAAAATTTTCTTGTAAAAATTTTATAGAAAATTTTCTTGTAAAAATTTTATAGAAAATTTTCTTGTAAAAATTTTATAGAAAATTTTCTTGTAAAAATTTTATAGAAAATTTTCTTGTAAAAATTTTATAGAAAATTTTCTTGTAAAAATTTTATAGAAAATTTTCTTGTAAAAATTTTATAGAAAATTTTCTTGTAAAAATGTTATAGAAAATTTTCTTGTAAAAAGTTTATAGAAAATTTTCTTGTAAAAATTTTATAGAAAATTTTCTTGTAAAAATTTTATAGAAAATTTTCTTGTAAAAATTTTATAGAAAATTTTCTTGTAAAAATTTTATAGAAAATTTTCTTGTAAAAATTTTATAGAAAATTTTCTTGTAAAAATTTTATAGAAAATTTTCTTGTAAAAATTTTATAGAAAATTTTCTTGTAAAAATTTTATAGAAAATTTTCTTGTAAAAATTTTATAGAAAATTTTCTTGTAAAAATTTTATAGAAAATTTTCTTGTAAAAATTTTATAGAAAATTTTCTTGTAAAAATTTTATAGAAAATTTTCTTGTAAAAATTTTTTAGAAATTTTCTTGTAAAAATTTTATAGAAAATTTTCTTGTAAAAATTTTATAGAAAATTTTCTTGTAAAAATTTTATAGAAAATTTTCTTGTAAAAATTTTATAGAAAATTTTCTTGTAAAAATTTTATAGAAAATTTTCTTGTAAAAATTTTATAGAAAATTTTTTTGTAAAAATAAACTAAAAAAGTTACATTAAAATTAAAAACAAAAATGTTAATTTCTTTAATAATTAAAAGTTTTTACAATTTTCTCATTTAATATTTGAAAAAAATTAAAAAATTTGCAAAAAAAACACCACATGTATGAGGACGGTCGATATTCATCTTTTTTGTACTTTACTTTTCATTTAATTTTCACTCTTAAAATACAGAAATCGTTTAGGTAACTCGATTTAGATATAAAAAAGGTTTAAATTTGGTTTCGTTACAATTTTGTAATTAAATTCATATCATATCATGCACTAAATTCATGTCAGTCAGTCATATCCGGCTCAATCCCAAAAATATATATTTTTATTGAAAAGTTGAAAATTTAGGTAAACTACCAGGAGCCCAAAAAATGCAGTAAGTAAATTTTATATTTTAGACTTCACATACTTTAAGGCGCTTATAGTATTTGAGTATACCTGTTAGCAGAAACCATAACCGGGTGGTTCACAAACAGCTTAATTGATAGTAGAGTTCTAAACCGAAAATGAAAACAACAGTGAAAATGCTAAACAGGAAATGTCTCATAAAATCACTTCCTTTTTATATTTTTATCCGCTTTTTTAAAGGTTTACTTTGGTAAATTACACAAAAAAATATAAAGTTTGAGGTAGAAGCAATTATTAGTTGAAATCTTTGAATGTAGAGAATTATGTTGCCGCATCTTAACCAAATTGAAGTCGCATTTTTATTCAAATATCCATGTATCTTCCAGGACACTGTGCCATGTTGAGTAACCTAAAAGAAACGATTAAAGATATTTGAATGAAATTTCTTTTTTATTTTTTTCTATTGAATTTTAAAATTTGATGTTTTGTTTATGATAAACTCAAAGTGTTTTGATCGAATTTTATTTATTTTTTAAGTCAGTTGCTACCATAATCCTTACAGTCCAGCAAGCTAAAAGCTAATTGTGAAGCTATAGTAAGTTATTTAAACAAGATTCAGAGGTACTAATTGACAAGAGTAATATTTAGGTATACGGTAGTGCGCCAGACCAAGTTCCGGCCTATGCACACAAAGTTCTCCCTGTTTTTAGCCCCTCATAACTTTCATTGACTAGAGCTGAAGTGGGAAAGCTTTGCAGTGGAGATATGATGGTGTCAGAATTGCATAATTTGACGGACTGACTCACTTAACAATATTATAGGACACTTCAGATAGATAATTGAAAGTAGACAATTAAAAGTAAGTAACCAGAAGAAGAAACCAAAAAGGAAAGGGCTTTTTTTTTCTCGGAAATCATTGTGTCTAAATCATTGGAAACTATTGTTTGCAAAGCGATTTTTATTAGAAAATAATTTTATGACAATAAGTATATTTTACAATTTTTAAAATTTTTGGGGGAGACAAAAGAAAGTCTAGGTGGGGGCATTGCACGCACTCCTTTCCAAGCTAATGATTGTTAGTGGGTATTCAATTGGAATTTTCCCACATTGAAAGTGGCGGGGAAGACCTCTGCAGGAAGATGATTCCATATACGAACTATTCGAATTTTCTCGGTAATGCATAATTCGATTCACTGGCCAATCGAACAAAAATAGATGAGAGCTTCATGAAATGCGTTTGGATCGGGAACGAGTTTTTTAACCTTTTTAGAACTCATTCTATTGTAGTAATGATAAAACAGCGAAACGCATCCTACATTGCTTCGATGTTTAAGCGAGTCAATAGAGTTGGATATCCTACTGTCAACTAAGAGCTTCTTCGCCCTCTCGTACACACCGTCGAATAGTTCCCCAACAGATTTTGGAGCATAACATCCCATTTTTGACCGGATTTAGGTGGCATAAATAGTAAGAAGATCAGATGGAGTGAAATATCTTTTATACGGCTTCAAAAACCGAGACATTTAATAGCTTCTTTGGAGACTTCGCACTGAACATTAAGAGCTTCCGATTCTTTCATTGGAGGCTGTTACTGTGTTATTTTGCCTCTTGACACCAATGTCTAACATACTCGGCCTTCTGCTGATGTCATCGGCAAGAGTAGATAGGGCTGAAAAAGTGACAAAGGTCATTTAGAAAAATAGGAAATGGAGTAGGAAAAAGCACAGGACCTTGCGGTACCTCTACATCAATTTTGTAGTCGTTGGATGAAATCTCATTTATGAAAACTTGTGTAGGGCGACGCCAAAAGCAATAATAAAATATTTCTTTTACTACCAACAGCTTTTTAAAACAAATTTTCATAGTTTCACAAGGTGTAAAATTTAAATATTTTTGTTTTCCAAAAGTGCTGATCCTTTTTCCTAGTTTTGGTAAAATCATAAGCAAATCTCTAACACGTGTCTCTTGCCACAAATTCTTAGGAATCAATCAGTCAAATAAGCCGACCAAACACAAGTTGGAAAAACGAAACTCAAATAATTTCCAAGAATTACTTCCTGTTTTTTTATTCACAATATTCTTTAATTTCACAACGCTCGCATTCTAATTACTGCATTTTATGTCAGCTTAATATCACAGACTCTCCTTTTTTTGCAATGGAATTTTTTTATTTAGACTTTTTTTTTATCATGTAAAATTAAATATCTGCATGTAATTCCCAGAAATCAAGAAAACTCTTCTTAAATACTTGCAACAATACAAAACTTGCAACATAAGTGTGTCTTAGATCAGGTTACATCGTATCCAAATTCATATAGTCTTGTATTGTAATCTTTTTGAAAATTAGCGCTCATACATTTACACATACACACGCACGCACTCGTAAGCACACGACACATACAAACATATTTAACATCAGCTCATTTAGTTTGATTCTCTGGAAGAAATTAACTTATGTTATCCTGTTTGTAAGGATAATAGGGCGTTTGCAAAATAATAATAAAAACGTCGTAATTCTTCCTGTTGAGGGCGAAAAGTTTATAATTTTTTCTCTTTTGTTGTTTAAAAAACACAAAGTGCAAAGTGGTGCCGGGCAAAAGGTTAGAGAATGTTGTTGTTCTTATTTTATTATTTATTATAAAAAATGTGCTTTTGTTGAAGTAATTTTTGACATATTGTTGCTTTAGATGAGACCTTATTTTTTATATTTGTTTGTCTCCTCTTTATTTCATACCAAAAAAAAACGTGTGAAGTAGAGACTTCCTTTTATAACAAAAACAGGGCACAGGTTTAGTTTAAGAGGTTGCTTTGAAACACCGAATTATAAAGACGAAATATACATGGTTTTAATAAGTTTGTTGAACATTTTGAATCATTTGATGCAAAATTTCACTGAATTCAATTACAAAAATTTCGACAAAAAAAATATCGATAACTCCGAAATATCGATAACTTTAAAAAATGTTGTATTCTAGTTATCGATAACTACGAAAAGAAATTCGTGGAGTTGAAAAGAAACCTTTAATAAAAAAAACATAAAAAAATAACAAAAATTTTGGCAAAGCAATATCAAAATATAAATAATTAAAAATATCGATAACTTTGAAAAATTTTTTATTCTAGTTATCGCCAACTACGAAAAAGATTTTGTGGCATTAAAAAGAAACATTTTATATAAAATCACTTGATTCAAAATATTTACTAATAAAAATTTGGGTAAATAATTCATATCGATAACTTTGAAAAATTTTGTATTGTAGTTATCGATAATTACAAAAAATTTTGTTGAAATAAAAAAGAAACTTTTTTATAAAAATTCTGTAGTATATAATAAAGTTATCTTTTATTGTAAAAATGTTCCAATAAAAATTATAGTATCAATAATCATGAAAAATTTTCTTATACCTAAAATATGAAAATTTGTATAATTTAAAAAAAAATTGCTATCGTTATTTATTTCTTGCATTATCGGTAACTATAGAAAAACTTTTAAATTATGAATAAGTGATTGGAAAATGTTTCTTAAAAAATTGTGTAGTTATCGATAATTACAAATAATTCACAAAAGAGAGGTATCGATAACTAGAAAAATTAAACAAATATGGTTATCGATAACTAAAAAAGTTAGTTATCGATAACTACAAAAACATCGTAGTTATCTACAACCACAATAAAATATATTTTCTATTACTTATCGATATTATAGAAAAATGGTCTAAAAACCTTTTTAATTACCAAAAACTAACAAAAATTGTAGTTTTCGATAACTACGAAAAAAAATCTAAAAAAATAATGAGCGAAAAATTCGAAACAAATTTTATAGGTATCATAAACAATGAAATAAATTTTAAAGAAATTTTGTAGCTATCGATATCTACAATAAATTAATTTTTTAGATATCTATATAATAAAAAAATGGTCTAAAGTAACTTTGTGTATCTCGATAACTATAAAATTAATTTATAAAGAAATTTTTTAGCATAATGAATTATTATAAATTTCGTTTCTTAAAGATTTTTATCGATAAGTACAAAAAATATTCTATATAAATGTTTTAGGTACCGAAAACTGCGAAAGGAATTATACAAATTGGTTTTCGATATCTACGAAAAAATTTTTAAAGATATTCTGTTGAAATTGATAAATACGAAAATATTTCTGAAGAAATTTTGCTGTAATCGATTAGTAGGAAAAAAAATCTAAAGAAATGTTGTTGAAATCGATAACTGCAATAAAATTGTATAAAAATTTTGTTGTAGTCAATAACCACGAAATTATTTGTAAAAAAAATTATGTTGTAATCGATAACTACAAAAAATGTAAATAAAATTTGTTGTAATTAATATATACTAAAAAAGTTGTAAAAAATTTTTGTTGTTTTCGATAACTGTGAAAAACACTTCTAAATAAATTTTGTTGTAATCGATAACTACGAAAAAATTTCTAAAGAATTTTTTTTGTAATCGATAACTCAGAAAATATTTCTAAAAGAAATTTGATTGTACAAATTAAATTTTATTTTTATTGATTTCCGCAAAAAAATTTCTATAGAAATTATTTAGGTATCGATAACTGCGATAACATTTGTAACGAAATTTTGTTGTAAATGATAAATACAAAATATATATAAAGAAATTTTATTGTAATCGACAACTACGTAAATATATATAAAAAAATTTAGTTGTAATTGGTAATTTGTAAAAAAAATTTAAACAAATTTTGTGTCTATCGATAACTACAAAAATTTATTTTTTGAAAATTTAATTATTATTAGTCAAACTATTATGTATTACATACTAAAAAATTTATAGTCAAGCTTAAGTTCGTTTTTATTCTCTCTAAGAAAGAATTAACTAAATTACAAATTAGGTGATAATATTAAAGAAAAATTGGGAAAATTTAATTTTTAGACACCAGCAGGAGCGGAATGCACATTTTCTAGACAGCCACGTCCGTCATCAGCACTCTTGTATCTAATCTACTTATCTAAGGAAATTCTGTAATTGTTGATAGTCTCAAAAATTTTTATTTATTAAGAACTACGATTTCTAGAAATTCTTATAGTTATCGATAATTAGGAAAACAATTTTAAGGAATAATATTGGCAAATAAGAAGGAAGAAAAAATGATGGTAACGTAGGGTGTTTTCAAAGCTGTTTTTACTTTTGAAATCCTTTGCAGTTGCTAAGATTTCTGGTTGATTTTTTCTTCAATGTTTTGCAAGGCTGCTTCAAAATTAGAGGAGTTAAAAAAAATCTAAAGCGTACGTGAGGGTGTATTAAATATTTCAAAAGATCTATAAAAAGCCGCCTAAAAATATAAGTGAACTTTAATTATTTTATCAAGTAGTGTTTAATGAAAATTATGTTACATTTTCACTATAATTTCGTTTTTATTGTTTCATTTGCTTTCAGTTCCATAATTTAATTATGGTATGAAAATTACAATGCAAAGACAAAACTACCCCTTTAGCGGCAGCCTCTTTATTTACAGATTCCGGATAAACATTTTGTAAAATGTTTAACGTTTATTTAGTCCTTTTTATGACATTTTATAAGAGAAATAATTTAAAATCCCATTACAAATCCCTTGACTTCGTGTTGCTGTTGTTTGTTGTGCTGTTGTTGTGTTGGTAGCTGTAATTCTATTTACCTTTTTTTTGTATTTTGATTTTTTTGATTTTATTTGAGATTTAAGGGCTCGCAAAATGTTTGACACAAACTTGTCGTATGTCTGTAATTTTAGTGTAATTTAATATACGACACGCGTCTCTATTTCATTTACAACATCTAAACTTTGTTTGTTGGCATTTGCTCTAAGTGGCAGCAAGTTCTCGTTTCCTTTTTTTTTTTTTTGGTCTAGGCCATAATTATATTTAAAATTTTGTAATTGTGGGGTGTTACTTGCAAATTAAGAGCAATAAACTGGTAATAGTTTGACAAAAGGCAACTAATCAAAAAAGATTTCATTTGTAATTGTTATTGTTATTTATCGTGATGATGTGAAAGTGTTTTGCAAAAGTTAAAAAAGGAAGAGAGAGAGAGTAGATTTACACTTTCAGAAGGTTAGAAAAATAGAAAATATTATTACTGTATTATTTATAAATAAATATATAACGCCAGCAGTACCTGCCCCGTCCCGACAGTACTTTGTTCGAGTTTGCCTTTTATAGTGATGGAGATTATATTATGTATTAACTTTGCATAGATGTACCCATCTCTGGGTCATTACTCAGGAAGTTCATATGTCCACACAAATAAAGATTAGGTAGACATTAGTATTACATACAAGTGGTTTTAGCGAGATACTACAAGTCTCACAGCGATACTGCCAGTTTACTGAGAGAAGCATTTGGTGAACGAATAATTTTAGGAAATGGACCTGTTAACTGGCCTTCTCTTTCATGTAATGAGACACAATTAGATTATCTTATCTGGGGATATGTAAAGTCTCAGGTATATGCATATAAACAAGAAACGATCGAGCAGTTGGAAAAAAATAGTCGGTGCGTTATTGCCGAAATACATGATTTACAGCTAAGTGTGTGTGTGTGTGTGTGTGAAAGTTAGACCTCTAGGTTACGACATGTAACCTTGAGATCATATTTTAACACTAGCCGAGTCCACCACGTCTTGTGCGTCCCGACAATATTATTTTCGATTTTGCTTTGAAAGTAATCCATACAAAATTGTAAGACTTACTTTTATAGTGGTTCAATTATGGTTTATGTATTAACTATATAGAGGTACCCAGCCCTGGATAATTACTCAGGAACAAACGTTTTATATAAAATTCTAAATTTTATATAAAACTAAAATTAGTGTAGAGTTCTGTAAATAGTGTTTAAAATTTCCGCTGGCCAAGGTTCCACTACCATTGAATTGGTAAAATTGCGTACTTTCACTACTAAAAGTGCCAACACTGACATAAAAAAATAAAAAAAACAAACATTTCAGTTAAGCCCCGATTCCGAAAGCGAACATTTGCAACGAGTTAAAAGGCGAATCGTACGAGATAGATTCGATATACTCTCATTGAAGCACAGCAGGTGAGAAAAAAAATTGCTTTGGATTTTTTTTTTCAAATATTGCTTTGTTTTATCTTTGTAGAATAATTTTCCCTTCAATAAGAAATCGTTTCTGTATCCCTTACATGAGGGCCATTACCGTTTTGCCCACAATTTACTTCCGGCTTGTTTGGCCTTTGCTGACTGTAACTATTCCTTAATCAAATCGCAATTGATAAATAGTTGCACTGCGGTGTTGCCAAATTTCCGAAAATAAGAAAACAAAATGCAAAAGACAAATGCGCAAACGTATTTGCCTTTGGAAAATACGTTTTCAATTGCAAGCTGTGAATATACTGTCCGCAAAAGAAAATCGATTACATGTAAATTGCTAAAGAGCATTTGGCACGGGACATTCTAGTATGCGGTCTTGTGTGTGACGAAAATAAATTTAATTTGGATGGCCCAGTTAGCTACAATTTATATTTATACTATGCGTGACAAAAGGTGCTATTTTTAATCGCAGAAAAGGTGGAATTATTTGGTGGAGTGCTAACGATTTAGAATTATTTCCAAGTAAAAAAATGACTGAAGAAACTTTCAAGACTCCGATACAGTTAGCTTTCCCTAAAATCTATGTATGTACATATTTCATAGATTCTAAATAATTAAAAGATTTTATTTCAAACCAAAATGTTCTTCTTCTTAAAAGCCCATCATATCATCCCGACCTAAACATAATAAAAAATATTGGGGGTTGGCTTTACTCCAAGGTAAAGAAATGAGATTTCTTTCGATTTTTTTGAACCATAAAGTTACTTTATGGTTCAATAAAAAAAAACATACATATGTGACCGCACGCAGAAAAAGGAGCATAAGGGTAGGTTGTACGATTTTTTTAATGGGGTAAAATATACTAGAGAATCGAAAAAGAGTGGCCTCGGACCCCACCAAATCCGAATTTAGATCGAAAATTTGTTTTTTCTACATATAAGCCGAGTACAGGAAAAAATCATAAAAATTTTTGAAGTCTTTCTATGAACTCTTTAAAGCAAGGGGAATCTATACAAGGTGGCAGCGCCACGACAGTGAATACAACAGCAAAAAATGTACGGTAATCGCCAAAAACATTAATTAAAATATCAAATCCAACTATTTTAAAAACACTTCTTCCTTACCTTTTTACTTTACCATACGTAGTATAAGGTAAAGTATAGTAATCATAAAAAATCGAGTTCGGGATTTCGACGGATTTATACGTTCGAGGTCTCCTGAATCCATTTTAGCTATTTTCGCGATGATGTCTGTGGGTGGGTGTATATGCAACTTTTTTGTGGAGTTTTTACAGTTCATCGGGAGGTTCATCAATCGGGAGGGGGCAAGAGGTAGTTTCCTTACTCGAAAATTTTGTGAACGCTCTACAGGTCATACCGTATGACATATCAAAATGAAATTCAGTATGCGCCTTTGGTTTATGGAGGTGAAGATCTGTATAAATTTAGGGCATAATCGGGAAGGGTCAAGGGGTAGTTTACTTAACACTCCAAACCGAAAATAATTAATTTTTCGATTCGAATATATTTTGTACTTATATATCTATATCTAAAAAAATATCAGTTTCCATGGGGTATGGTAAAGTTGAGTGTAGGCCACTCCAGATTTTCTTGGTAGTATTTGTAATTTTTTTTAATCTTGATATATATTTGGAAACAATTAATTTTTTTTCTTCTTCCCATGTTAAAAAACGAATTTTTGACAGCTAGCTGCCACATAACAAAGTAAAGCAAAAAATAATTAATTAATTCTCCATGCTGCCACCTAGTAAAATGAATTCGCCTTGGTTTAAAGTGTTAACCATTTTTTTAATTGGGGTAAAATTAAGTGAGTAATCGAATGGTTCTAAATCCTCCAGTGTGCATTCCGGTCCGTAACACTTAGGAATACATCGATTAGTTTTATTTCAGTTGTCTTCTCTCTAGAGAAAGACTTGTGACATTAGAATATTTATAATTCTTCTTCTTAACATCAAGCCCACAGTGAACATAAATCCCCATGATATTTAAACGACAAAGGAATATTGAGGCACCATATAAATAAACTTGATTCATGATTGTTTCTAGCTTGAATCTTTACTCAAAATATTTTTAATTATTCAATGAAAAGTTTTAATAAATTTAATTAAATATTTGTTCCCTGCCATAGTTTCAACAAAAAAAGATAAAAATCATATTTAGGCATATTTTTAACGCCATCCATATTTAGTGACTTCCTCGTAGTGCAATTTCCCGCTGCTTGCCATATGCTTAATGTTTAATATAATTTGCAATAAAAACTAGACATCAAAGTCACGTGAGAAGACTAATTTGATTAAAATTGCCACAGCAACATAACAAATAGACCCCAGCATGTGATTGTTCGTTTAAAAAAGTTCTCATCTCAAAAAATGATTTTCTTATCGCTCATAACAGAAAAAAAAACTCATAAATAAACGAGCACTATTGAGAGTTGATGACTTCGTGATACAACGTGATACTTTTAATAAATTCATTTTTCTACCAGTAAAGCAAAACAGGCATATGCAAAAAGGAACTTTAATAATATCTCTAATCAATAAGTTAACTACACACACAACACTGCCCACTTATGACAAAAATAATATGAAGAAGAAGAAAAAAAGGTATAAAAGAAACAGGACTAAACCAAATCCACCCCAAAAGAAAAAAAAAACAAAAAATCTAATAACAAACAAAACCACTCGACTTCATGCGGGTTAATGAATTTTTATTATTTTGTCATCTTCATCATCATTCCTTTTAAAATTAAACGTTTTGTATTGCATATTTTACGGGTAATTTGTGTGAGCAGGAGTACTTGTTGTTTAGTAAAGAGCGTGTGATATTAACACAATGGCTCTTTGATTTTTTTGTTGTTTTTGTTGATTTAAATAAAATAAACATTTGATTTTATAAATTTCACATGCTGATAGGTCACGTGTTGACAATTAGTTGGGTAAAAATATTTACTTATGACATCAATAAAAGCAACACAACAACATCTTTAACACAGACAACTTGTTTCACTGACGGATGGATGGATGATTGATGCAAAAGTCTTTTTAAAGATTTCTGGTTTTAATGATCAAATCACACTTAACGCTGTCATTTGTCAGTCAAACTTTTTTGGAATAAGAAAAGCAGCCCCGTTGAAAAAACATCTTAAGAAGATTTCAAATTACAAATCATGACACAAGTTTTTAATTAATTTGGATTAATAATTTTAATTTTAATGAATAACTCCCATGCAATGACTTTTGCAGATGCTGCCAATATGAAGAAGACGAGGAATTGATCGGACATCTTCTCGGCTTATGCCCTATACAGCAACGTGGGCTACGGTATTTTGAAAGCCTATGTGTTGTCTCATCACTAGAACTAAGTAGAATTAATTCCTTGTAGAGGAACTCTGCCCTCGAGGGTACTAACAGTCACTGCAGGATTTGCAAAAGCAATAACAAAGTGCTCTTGGGGATAATGTGGGCACCAGAGGCCAGGGTTCCTGGAACCTGAATCTGGTAGAACAGGTTCGTTTTATTATGGGCCCTCTTTGAGGTCCGACCAGTGCCTAAAGGACTGGTACCACGGGAACCAGTGGCCCCACAGAACACCTTGGTGGTTGTGATTTTCTATAAAATTTTTACAAACAATTTTATTTAAAATTTTCTATAAAAATTTTACAAAATATTTTCTTTAAAATTTTCTATAAAATTTTTACAAAAAATTTTCTATAAAATTTATACAAAAAATTCTCGATAAAATTTGTACAAAAACTTTTCGATAAAATTTGTACACAAAATTTTCGATAAAATTTGTACAAAAAATTCGATAATATTTTTACAAAAAATTTTCGATAAAATTTTTACAAAAAAAAAATACCGATAAAATTTATACAAAAAAAAATTTGATAAAATTTTTACAATATATTTTCGATAAAATTTTTATAAAAAATGTACAAAAAATTTTCGATAAAATTTTTACAAAAAATTTTATCAAATTTTTTTTGTATAAATTTTACCGGTATTTTTTTTTTGTAAAAATTTTATCGGTATTTTTTTTGTAAAAATTTTATCGAAAATTTTTTGTACAAATTCTATCGAAAAGTTTTTGTACAAATTTTTACAAACAATTTTCGATAAAATTTTTACAAAAAATTTTCGATAAAATTTGTACAAAAAATTTTCGATAAAATTTGTACAAAAAATTTTCGATAAAATTTGTACAAAAAATTTTCGATAAAATTTATACAAAAAATTGTCGATAAAATTTGTACAAAAAATTTTCGATAAAATTTGTACAAAAAATTTTCAATAAAATTTTTACAAAAAAATTTCGATAATATTTTTACAAAAAAATTTCGATAATATTTTTACAAAAAAATTTCGATAATATTTTTACAAAAAACCTTCGATGGAATTTTTGCAAACAATTTTCGATAAAATTTTTACCAAAAGTTTTCTAAAAAATTTTTAATAAAATTTTTACAAAAAATTTTTAATAAAATTTTTACAAAAAATTTTTAATAAAATTTTTACAAAAAATTTTCGATAAAATTTTTACAAAAAATTTTCGATAACATTTTTACAAAAAATTTTCGGTAGAATTTTTACAAAAAGTTTTCAATAAAATTTTTACAAAAAATTTTTGATAAAATTTTTACAAAAAAATTTCGATAACATTTTTAGAAAAAATTTCAATAAATTTTCGACAAAATTTTTACAAAAAATTTACGATATAATTTTTACAAAAAATTTTCAATAAAATTTTAGCAAAAACAAATTCCATAAAATTTTTACTAAAAAAATTGTCTCTATCGCTATAATATATTTGTAATAATAAAGTTGAAAATCATGAAAGTAAAAACCGGATGTATATTATTGTGAAGTTAGGAAACATAACAGAGTAAGAAAATATTTAAAATTACTGCGGTGAAGGTTATATAAGATTCGGTATGGCCGAATATAGCACACTTACTTGATTTTTTTTTTAATTTTAAAAATGCATTAAATAGATCTAACCATCATACAGTATAAACCCTCTCGTAATTTGGGCCCTTGATAACCAAAAAATCCCTTATTTAATATTATTAGAACAATTAACTTATTTTATTTTCATTCCACCAATATATAATCTAAACAACATTTTAGTATCTTAAAACTTTTTTTGTAAAATAAAGACTTATAAAATTATTTTTTTTTTAAATTTAACTATATTCGGCTCTCAATATATCACAAAATAATAATTAACCCTGTAAAATTTTCCATGTTCATACATTGTCATAAAATTTTTTTTTATGTTTAACAAATACTTAAAACATTAAAGAATTTTTAACACTTTTGCACGTTTAAGACAACAAAATAAACATTAATTAATAAAAATCTTTTTTGTTATAAAAATAATTAGACGAAAACCAAACGAGTCTAAGGAAAAAATAAAGCAACGTAACAAAGATCATTTGCCAAAGAAAATAAAGCTGTTACCTAGATTTCAGTCACCTTTTTTTGGTTTAATTTTATAAAAGGATATGAAATCCTTGTTTAAGTCTAAGTACTTATACTTACAAATGTAAGTTTGTATGTATGAGTTTTGTTTGTTGCTTATAAAATATTTTCAATGAAATGTTTGTGTATTTGTAATTTATAATGTAAACCTAATGATAAAAACAAGTAAGTAAATTATTAAATGAACTAACAGTAACCACATAAAATGATAATATAAATATAAACGACAACATCGTGATGATGACAGCAAGTACTCGACATACAGCAGCTACATACACCTCCCTTGTAATACACCTTTTTTGTGCACTGTACTGTGGTACTTGGCGTAGAAGGGATAAAACGAGACCAACTATAAAATCAATTTTACAAAAAGCTTTAGCTAATTCCGAACTGGATGAAATGATTTCTTTATATTTTGAAAATATTACATCAATTTCAACATAAAAGGGCCAATTAAAAAATTCTGAAAAGGAACGAACTGAAATTCGTCATTAAATACGATTAACAATTGGAAATTCTATTTTTTATCTCGAACCAGCAGTCAGGGTGTGAGGCCTGCTCATGCCATGCATTGTGCCTGAATCAGGAAATTAGGTTATGGTAAGAAGGATAGAGGGTGTAGTGTTAGTAGACAATCGTTTTGAATTTTCCTTTATTGAAAGAGACAGGAAAAACCTCTGCAGGAAGATGATTCCACATACGAACTGTTTGGCTAAAAAATTAATTCTCTCTGTAATGCTAAGTGCGACACCACTGGCCAATCGACCACAAATGGAAGAGCTCTTATTGAAAAGCGCTTGTTGTACGCAAAAACGTGCGGCTATCAGGAAAGAGTTCCCAAATATCATTAGAGCACATTCCATTGTAGTAACGATTAAACAGTGAAGCACAACTTACATTGCGTCGATGTCTAAGCGACTTTAAAGACTTGGATGCCCTAGCATTACCTATGAGCTTTTTTGCGCTCTCCTGCAGGCGGCCAAGTAGCTCCAAAACAGAGTATGGAGCACCGGCACACACATATAACTTGTATTCCATTTTTGCCGGGTGTATGTGGTATACATAGTGAGGAGATCAGATGGAGATAAGTATCGTTTACACCGTGCCAGAAACCCGAGGTTTTTTAGAGACTTGAAAAATCGAACATTTCACTGGAGTTTCATGCCAAGAACATAAAAGCTTCCGATTCCTTAATACTTATAACACCTATAACTACAGATGAAGCACTATTTTAACTTATTTAATACTAATCACACCCGGTGTGCTTCGCTACCCCGTCGTCGTAAAAAGCAAAAGAAAAAAATTGTAAGTAAAAGTATGAGGAGTACCCGGCCTCCACTCTCCTAATTTTAAACCTTAAACGCATGTTATTCTCAGAGTAGCCTATGTACATACAATCAGTTTTAAAGAGTGTTATCCTATTTCTAGATATTATCCTATAATATCTAGAAATAGGATAACAACAATAATTACTTTGTATAGGGAGTGTCGGTCCTCCCCTTCGTAAGACCCCTAGTTTTTAATCGAAAACGCAGGTTGGCTTAGCATTTGTCAAATTTAGAGAGTGTAGCGGTTTCGATGTATAGGATAATTAAACATTACACTTTACGGGATGTCGGCGTCCCCCTAGCCTACACCGTCAAACTTTTGCGGGTAAATGCATGTTGTTTTCAGCATAGCTTATATAAGGAAAAATTTAACTTGCAAATATACATAAATATTTTGTATACAAATTTATAAATTTAATATACAAACAACATATCAGCAGGATTGGAATATTTTAATCCGAAACGAAAAAAATAGTGCTTTTAAAATATGGCAATGACAGGAAGTCTTTTTGCCAAGGTAATTTCCCTTCAAACAGAATAACAATTTTATTAAATTTCTTGTTGTTTTATTTAATTTGTTGTTGTTTTATTTCAAATAAGTTTAAACGCTCTTAAAAAATCACCATTTTAGAGCAAAGATTTCTTTAGTTGGTCACATTAATCCTAAGAAAAAAAGAATACAAGACATCTTACATTATGTACTTTTTGTTCAATTCCTATTTTATAAACTTTTATACATTTTTTCTTTTAATTAAGGATATTATGGTTAACATATGTCAGATTTATAAAACTAAACTTTAAGCACAAGAATCTGTGAAAAATAAAAGTAGCAAACAATCTACACACACACATGCATACATACAATCTCCTCTCAACTTTGTCTACAACAAACAGGCACAAAATCTATTGCCATAAACCAACCAACCAACCGAGCAGAGAGAAAAGGATAACTATTATGCGAAAAGAAAAATTCTAACAAAAAAGTATACGACGACTACAAACCCCCCAAGTCCGAATAGACATAAAAACACTTTTGATTGGCTAAAAATCATATGAAAAACCGCCCTATTTTTTGGTTAGAAAATCTGACAAACAAAACAAAAAACCATTCCTGCCATTACCAACTTGTCAAAGTAGATTTTTTTTCGTATCATTTTAATCCCAATCCTTAGCTGTGGTATGGATGTTTTTTGTATGTTAAATTATTTATATTGGCAATTTTTTCCCAAGTACCCAGTTTAAATCAGTTATTAGTTGGGGAAAAAATAAACTGAAAGAAAAGTTGGGGGCTCTTTAGCCAGCCATGCTTTTGATGCAGTACAGTCATCTGGCTCAGTGTGTAGTTGGAGGAAAAGTTGGTGAGGTTAAATACTTTATTGTTGTTAGCGAGAGCCTGACTCTTGTATCCCTTTGAATTTATGTATATAATAACATGGCTTCTTGTTGTGATGACGCGATGCTTCTAAATAAACTTTATTTTTTTTTTATATTTGTTTTCGCTTTAATTTGTTATTAATGAATGTGAAGTCACGTTAAGGCTTTTTAAATTGAATTAGTGACAGGACAGCAAATTTTTGCCAAATTATCTTTGTCATAATAACAACAGCTCAACAACTTGTTTATTCTATTTGCAAAGAAAAATTGATTTAGAGAAAATTTCCTAAAAGATTTAAAAAGGATTCATTATTAATATGGAATTTCAGTGAAGTATAATTCTTAGAAAAATAGGGAACCTCTTTCATTTTAAATCTCTTTTGAATCCATTTCGAATTGACTGCAAGTTTGGCTACCTTCTTACTCATCCCTGAGCCCTGCATAATCCTTTAAAATTTTATTTTTACTTTTATGATTTTCAACTTCATTACAACAAATATAATGTAAACATATAGAAAATTTATTTTTGTAAAAATTTTATCGAAAATTTATTTTTGTCAAAATTTTATCAAAAAATTTTATCGCGAATATTTTGTAAAAATATTTAAAAATTTTTTTGTAAAAATTTTATAGAAAATTTTTTAGCAAAAATTTTATAGAAAATTTTTTTGCAAAAATATTATAGAAAATTTTTTTGCAAAAATATTATAGAAAATTTTTTTGCAAAAATTTTATAGAAAATTTCGTTCTCACCAACTGACAATTGATAATTGAATACAAGTTTTTCTCCTATTCCTTTATCTGGGTTTGGTTGGTTAAATAGATGATGCTTACAACTAAAACACTACCCTAAGTAGACTAGATACAAGAGTGCTGATGACAAACGTGGCTGTCTAGAAAATGTGCATTCCGCTCCTGCTGGTGTCTAAAAATTAAATTTTACCAATTTTTCTTTAATATTATCATCTAATTTGTAATTTAATTAATTCTTTCTTAGAGAGAATAAAAACGAACTTAAGCTTGACTATAAATTTCATAGTATGAAAATTGTTTTTTGTAAAAATTTTATAGAATTTTTTTTTGTAAAAATTTTATAGAAAATTATTTTGTAAAAATTTTATAGAAAATTTTTTTCTAAAAATTTTATAGAAAATTTATGGAAAATTTTTTGTAATAATTTTATCGAAAAATTTTGTAAAAATTTTATCGAAAATTTTTGTAAATTTTATTGAAAATTTTTAGAAAAAATTTTCTATAAATTGTTTACAAAAAATTTTCTATAAATTGTTTACAAAAAATTTTCTATAAATTGTTTACAAAAAATTTTCTATAAATTGTTTAAAAATTTTCTATAATTTTTTTACAAAAAATTTTCTATAAATTTTTTACAAAAAATTTTCTATAAATTTTTTACAAAAAATTTTCTATAAATTTTTTACAAAAAATTTTCTATAAATTTTTTACAAAAAATTTTCTATAAATTTTTTACAAAAAATTTTCTATAAATTTTTTACAAAAAATTTTCTATAAATTTTTTACAAAAAATTTTCTATAAATTTTTTACAAAAAATTTTCTATAAATTTTTTACAAAAAATTTTCTATAAATTTTTTACAAAAAATTTTCTATAAATTTTTTACAAAAAATTTTCTATAAATTTTTTACAAAAAATTTTCTATAAATTTTTTACAAAAAATTTTCTATAAATTTTTTACAAAAAATTTTCTATAAATTTTTTACAAAAAATTTTCTATAAATTTTTTACAAAAAATTTTCTATAAATTTTTTACAAAAAATTTTCTATAAATTTTTTACAAAAAATTTTCTATAAATTTTTTACAAAAAATTTTCTATAAATTTTTTACAAAAAATTTTCTATAAATTTTTTACAAAAAATTTTCTATAAATTTTTTACAAAAAATTTTCTATAAATTTTTTACAAAAAATTTTCTATAAATTTTTTACAAAAAATTTTCTATAAATTTTTTACAAAAAATTTTCTATAAATTTTTTACAAAAAATTTTCTATAAATTTTTTACAAAAAATTTTCTATAAATTTTTTACAAAAAATTTTCTATAAATTTTCTATAAATTTTTTACAAAAAATTTTCTATAAATTTTTTACAAAAAATTTTCAATAAATTTATATTTTTTAAAATTTATAATATTGGTGGAATGAAAATAAAATAAGTTAATTGGTCTAATAATATTAAATAAGGAATGTTTTGGTTATCAAGTGCCAAATTGCGACAGAGTTTATATATATATATAGAGCCATTTAATGCATTTTTTAAATTAAAAAAAAAACAAGTAAGTGTGCTATATTCGGCCATGCCGAATCTTATATAACCTACACCGCAGTAATGTTAAATATTCACTTACTCTGATATGTTTCCTATTTTCACAATAATATATGTACATCCGGTTTTTTCTTTCATGATTTTTAACTTTATTATTACAAATATATCTGTGGCAATAAGGAAAAAGTGCTTAAGTCTGATTTTTAAGTTTTGTAGGAGAGCAATTTTAAACTTTAAAATATTTTTTTTTTTTTAAATAACTCATCTTTAAAGTTTACCTATGGGAGTCAAACGTATGATTTTGAAAAATATCTTATATCTACCAAAAGTACGCAGGCGTTGCAATTAATAAGTTGTATGATTTTGAAAAATACTTGGTAGTTTCGTAAGCTTTTTTCCAAATACGATTCGGCATTGAAAAAAGATGAGCAGAAAGTTTTTTTGCTATAACTTTCTGAAAAATAGTACAAAATAATTGAAACTTTGCACATGGGTACTTTGAAGTACGGAGATTTCAAAGGTGCCAGTAACTTAGTTTTTGCTTAAGTCGACTTAAGCACTTATTCCTTATTGCCACAGATATTATAGAGATATAGAAAATTTTTTTGTATAATTTTTTTTTGTAAAAATTCTATGGAATTTTTTTTTGCTAAAATTTTGTTGAAAATTTTTTTTAAAAACTACCGAAAATTTCTTGTAAAAATTATATTGATAACATTTTGTAAAAATTTTACGAAAATTTTTTGTTAAAATTTTATAATTTTATCGAAAATTTTTTTTGTAAAAATTTTATCGAAATTTTTTTTTATTTTTCTAAAAATTTCTGTAAAAGTTAGGACCAATAAGGATCTAACTTTTACAAAAATTTAGGACCATATTTCGTTAGAATTGGGGGGTTATATTAACCCCCTCAATGTGCAATGACCACTCAATGTGGCTATTGACTGTTCCTGGATCCCAGTAAGCATCCTGTGGGTCTATCGGCTACCTCGATCATTATTGCTTTCAAATCAAAGCAGAAAAACCCTACCAACCTAAAAACAAACAAAAATCGACCCTCGCAGGGGTTTTGATCCCCCGAGATCTGCATACACTCCACGCAATCTACCGTCCGCGGTCTAATATTTTTTTAACACAAAAAAAACCAAAAGATAATTATTACAACCGAAAAAAAAAATTGAAACAACGTAAAAAATTATAGGTGGGCTGGGTATTTTATCCACAGTCTCGAACGGAATGATCTAATGTTGTTGAATTGCATTAGCGTAATTTTCGAAACTATGCCTGGCAGATTTGTGGTTTTAAATTTTCTGTATCACTTCTGGTGCCTTGGCAAAGTTGATTTCAACCCGAACACAGACGGTCGTCGCTAAATCAAAGTTCTCTATGGATAAGGATCCAGAATACATATACTTTATGGGGTCGGAAATGAATAATGTAGAAATTACACATGGAATTACAAACTTATACTCGTATATACACTTTGTACCTGCGGTGAAGGGAATAACTAGAGGCACTAGAAGAAGTAAAAGGACAAAACTCTGTGATCCCTTATATTCTTTCCACTAAAAATCGATTTTTAGACAATTTTGCACAAACAAAGCTAAAACCCATTTTATACACAGAAAAAAAATTTTGCTACAATTAAAGGCTTTAATTAGTTTCTGAAACAGTTTTGATTAAGTTTTTAATTGATTCAATTATATTCTTAATTAAGAAAAAACAAAATAAATTTCTAATTCAAAAAATAATTGAAACTAATTAAAGCCTTTTATAGGAGCAACAAATTGTTTCTGTGTAAGAAAACTGAAGCTGCTAGATGCATATCGACAAAAGGCTGTGATCACTTATGTGTTTCAGTAGAAACCCATTTCATAGGAAATCTAGAGGCATTGGAAGCAAAAACTTTACAGACATTATAAGCAAAAGCTTTAAGAAAGCTTTAAATTTGTCTTCAATTTTTATTCTTATTTTTGTAGGCAGTAATTCCATGACTTCGTAACGCTGTTTCGTAACACGTAACACTGTTTCCGTTAATTCTTATTTATTACTGGACTACTGTCTAATTTTAATTAAGGGTATATTTCTGACAGCCATTAAAAGCTTTTAATTTTAACGAAATTGATAAAACATTTTTTTACGTCAAAAAACCATTAGCGAAAGCAATGAAAGGCTTGAAAAATACTATGAAGACTCGGCACTATCAATTTTAATGGTTAAAAAGAACTTAAATGAGTTGCAGTATGGTCGTACCACAAACGACTGGTTGACTATTTGTGGCGTTGAACCCATGGAATGATATTGAATGATCGGAGAATGAAAGTGCATGGTGTAGCCGAGGCGATAGACATCTCAACCAACCGAGTATTTCACATTTTACATAAATATTTTAATGTCTTGCATATACACAATGCACCGGTGCTTACATATACCTTCACTATTGTAAAAATTCACTTATTGGGCTACGAACTGATTTCCCTCCGAGTACACTCTCGAAATTAAGCCCCTTGCCACTATTTCCTGTTTCTAATTTAGAAGAAATGGTTACAGATTTGCTTCAAACACTTTCAATATTTAATTTTTTTATTTATTACAAACCAAATGAATAATTTGTAAATATTTTTTATTTGTAAACTCCATGATGAGCGGCGATTGACCAAAAGTTACATTTAAAACTGGTAAAATGAAATGACAATGTGGTTTCAGACACTGACATAAACATCGTTAATAATTTAAATTATTTCCAGCAGAGTAATAGCATACATTTACTGCTGTAATTTATTGGGAACCACAGTGGGACGTAGTAAAATGTTCTTTGAAAAATAGTAAAAAAAAACATTAAACAAACATCATTTCTAGTTATTCTGATTAATAAAAAATTAAATGTTACGAGATTTTTCGGATCTATACATACATAAAATAAAACTGTAACAGGGTCATTTCTGTACATGAAATCTTTTTTGTAAATTTTGTTGCTGGTGCAGATAGTAATCGAAATGGAATACAAAAAAACCAATTTTTATAATTTTTTTCCTTACTATCTCGACTCAAATATATCATTCCGCATAAATAATAGAGAAAATAGAGAAAAAGTTTTGAAAGTACGCAATTTTACCGATTCAATGGTACTGCAAACTTGGCAGCACCTTACATATAAAATTTATAGTCAAGCTCTCATGGTACAATAATACAGGTATATGCAAGGCGAATTCAAAAACACTAAACAACCTGTTTTTGCCCGACTGTGTCAAAATATTTTACTAAAATATAATGAAAAATATAAATAACATGAGCTGTGTTCGCAAACACTTCTATTTCAAATTATTATTTATAATAAAAACAATTAAACATTATAATAAAAAAACTGGTTTTCTTTAAATAATTAAAATAAATTATATGTAAAAGGAAGCATTTTTAAGAAAAGGTTTTAAATATTTAATACTCCGTACATAGAAGTATAAAAAGATTTTAGATATTTGTTTAACATAAGTAATCATATTTATGTAATTTAAAAGTTTAAATTTATAAAGATCAATCTCAAAAATTCATTTTGTTCAAGATTAAAGTGGCTTAAGTTCAGTTTTCAAAGTTATTCTGGTTGGTCACCTGTACAAGCCATAATGTAATAACCAAGGCACACTGTCATTATTCAAAAGATCCCTTACATTGTGGGTTTTGCCCTCATTAAAAAGTCTGTAGATATATGTAGGTAGGACACCTAAATAAATGCAGTACTTATAAACTAAATCTAACGAGCTTAAAGCCGATATGGCTGCTTTCAGCAATATAAAAAACTGTTTTTTTTTTTTAAATTATTACAAATTTTTATGTAAGTGCGCGAACAGAGTTTTATACATGGTTTGACATTTTCAGATAAGCAAATTTAAACAGCTGTTCTAACAGTTTTACCTGTATTATTATGTCATGGTCAAGCTTAAGTTCGTTTTATTCTCTCTAAGAAAGAGAATAAAAAGAGTAAATTTTAACACTATTTACAGAACTCTTCAATCAAAACGAATTTATATAAGGTGGCATCGCCGCGACAACCAATACAACACCAAAAAACATCCACATGCATTTTGTTGTTGGTTACATGTACGACAGACGCCAAAAGCACTAATTAAAATATCACACCCAACAACTAAGAACACTTCTTCTTTACCTTTTCTGGTAGTATTTTGTAGTATTTTTTTAATATTGAAACATTTTTTAAAATAAATACAATTTTATTAATTTTTTTTTCAAATTTAAAAAAAAAATAAACGTATTTTTGACAGCTGCTATTCACAAAAAAGTAAAACAAAAAATAATTAACTTCGCCGTGCTGCCACCTAGTAAAATAGATTTGCCATGTCTTCAATAATTTTAGAATTTTATATACATTAATATTCTAACTATATAAAGCCTAAGTTCATGAGTAATAACCCAGAGATGGGTATCTTTATATAAAGTAAATAAACCATAATCGATATCTGAAGTCTTAAAATTTGGTGTTGATTACTTTCAAAGCAAAATCGAACAAAATGTTGTAAGGAAGCCGACGAAGTGGCGGGCAAAGTTTCTACTACTATTGGGACAATATAAAATATTCTGCTGATAGGACAAGAAGTTTTTCAAAATTTTTTATTTTTATTTACTTTGTTTTATTAATAACTAGCTGTGCCCGCCACTTCGTCAGCGTCCTAGCTTTGAAAGCAAAGACCCTTACTTTTTATAGTGCTTCAGTTATGGTTTAGGTATTTACTTTATATAAAGGTTCTCATCCCTACTAAAAATAAGTAAATACATAAACCATACTAAAATAACTGCTTACTTTGATTGCTTTTTCTCCACTTTCTCTTGAAAATAAAATATTTTTGCGAAAAAAAATATCATGTATAGGAATCGGGATACTAAGGTACCTCCTCACAAAATTTTCTTAAAATCCATCCAGTAGTTTTTATGTGATGCGAACACACAGAGAAAGATAGGCAGACAGGAAGTTTTTTTTATTCAATTATTTTACTTTGATTCGTTCCACTGTAATGAATCAATAATGTCATTACGAGGGTGGTGCCAGAATTACCTAACCTAGCAAGAAAAATGTAATTTGAAAAACAAAAACTATTTTTCATTGAACTTTTTTTAGCGATACTTATTCGTATAAGATTTTATAGTAAGAATAGTTGGAAACAACTTCAAAGGAGGCTCATTCTGCTAAAGGGCTTTTCACACTATAATATAAGTATTAATACTTTTGAGCAAAAAGCAACCCTGACATGATGAGTTGTTGTTGTTTTTTTTTTTGAAAAATTTCAAACGGCGATTAAATCAGAGTTGCATTTTAATCAAAAGTATTAATATTTGTATTATAGTGTGAAATGCCCTTAAAAAGCAGCCTTTTCTAAAACAAGTTCACTTAAATCAATAATATGTCTATATTGGATGTTTTTAACGTGATAATATTCAGTATCTATCTATATACATATCACATGGCATTTATGTTATCTCCTGGATAAGTTTGATAATTCGGTTTGGTAATTCGCTCTTTTTTGTTATTTTCAGCGCAACCGTTTACCGTTGTATATTACTGAGCTATTGTCGCAGCAAGCTGCTTCTATTGGTTTGGTTTGGTTTGGATAGCCATTGAAAGCAGACAATCTCCTTAATTTTAACAAAAACGAAATAAATGTAAATTTAGTGTTTACATTATTTTTTACGTAAAAAGAAACCTTCGCCGAAGCCAAACAACGTCTTGATAAACAATGTGGAGACTGATGTGATACAATGTGAATACCAAAGCCCTTGTTGCTCATAGCAACTTTAGAACATCGCTGACAGGGCCAATGCTCATACCCCTTGCTTATGAACGGACTATCTCGTCCTTCTTGCAATTCAGGTCCAAACTACAGTCACCACATTACTGCCCGAGGGGCCCCGCCAATAACTTGTCAGAGAGATTTGGGGAAAATTCTGAGGGGCTATCAATTCCCGTGGTACCAGTTGTGTTGGACACCGATCAGACCTCAAAGGTTCTTATCTTCCAGATTCAGGCCCCTACTAGCCTTTGTGGACTGGTGTCACCCTTATACTTTAAAAGATTACAAACTCATTAATTTTAAAGAAAATAGAAAAAAGTAAATTTCGTATTGCGAATAAACATTATTTTTTACGTAAAAAACCATTATCGAAGCCAAATAAAGGCTCAAGAAATACTATGGGGTTTCCAGTTTCGTTCTAGTCTTACCAGCACAAACAGCGCCAAATGTCTTCCCCATGGTCATGAAGTTACATTTGAACGACCGAAGAATGAAAGTGCGTGAGGCGGCTGAAATTGTAGGTATCTCAGTCGAAACATTTTGCATGAATATATGGATATGACAACGATATCTGAGCTTTTGGGGCCGAAATCGAGACAATGCAACGGGTACACACGTGTTACTGTGGTTGCTTGCGATATTTTCCTAATTTATAGAAAAGACTGGGTGGGTTGTATATATATTAATGTAGGGAAAATATCGAAGCTGACCACTTCCATAATGGGTCCCTTTGCGACCCCCTTGTAATTTACGGCAACCTAACTTTCATTGAATCACGTGCTACAATCAGCCTTTAATCTCAGGTCCCCCATGGCATCTAAATTTAACAAGCTTCTACCAGAGGTCCTGAGTCTTATGATATCCAGTGCTGGACATTCATACACAATGAGCGCGGATGTCTCAGCATCTCCCACACACAGTCTGCAAGTAGCATCTTCTTAGATTTTCACCTTGACTAGATGATACTTGAAGTTTCCATCGCCCGTCATGAACGCAGTTATCCAGCTTAAGGTACTTCTAAGAGATTTAAGTCCAACAAAGAGGTCATTAATAAAACAAACGACTATTTTGAGAGCCTTAAGCAACCTTGTTATTGGGAGGGATTAAAAACGGGACTAAGTGTATTGAGCTTAATAAAATACTTTTTTGCTGAAAAAAATCCTTTTTCCGAAAAGTCGCAGAGTTATCAAACTGCTCTCGTACATAAATATACGAGTAAATAAATTGCGTACATTAAATTCATTAAATGCCACAATTATTGTAATTAATTTATGAAAGCAAAGTATTAATTGATACAAAAAAAAATCATTTATCCTCAATAAATAAATAAGCTTGGAAAATTTGAACGTGTGTCTGTGTGTGTGTGTGCGTTGGTAGGTGAAAATAGTAGATGGGATTTCGAATAAAAATGTATATGACTGACTGACTGTCTGCGTGGTATTTATTCAATGGCTGTGCGATAGAAGTTGCATTTAAATACACAAACAATTTAAGTTGTTATGGCAGCTAATTATAAATTTCGATTGATAAAGGAGAGAAAAATGTTAATTTGGTGGGTACGGAAACGCATACAGAAATAAATGTTTACTACTATTTCATTTGTATAATAAAATATATTTTAAATAAAAAGCAAAAATAGCGCATGCCTATTTTAAAGCAATATTTTTATTCCTTAAAATTATGTCAAAAACTTTCGCTATCATCCCCTGTCTCCATTAAAGTGGTTTTACACGACGTGTATTTGTCATATGACTTGTCACTTTTCCATGGGTAAATTCTAAACACGTCGTGTGAACCCTTTCAAACATAACATGTGTATTTTCCATATACAAAACTGTGTGGCGGAAAAATTACATATTACATATTATATGTTATGTCAGATGTAGTTACACATGTACATTTGAAAGCAAGAATTATAAACCTTACGTACAATGCCTACTTTGACAAACACATGAAATTGCATATGGATTATCAAACTGACAAGTCTTATGACAAACACACGTGAAACCACTTTTAGACATTAACATGTCTTAACAAAAGTCAAACTTCCCATTTAAAAAAAAAAAATTATTTTTAATACTGTTTTTTTATATGAAGTTTGACTTTTGTTAAGACATGTTGATAGCAAATGAAGACGAGGGTTTATAATTATCCATAGATAGGATTATTAACAAATACTTTGTATGGGCGATAGCCCTACCCCGGCTTCTTTAAAAAGTTTTTTTTTTACCTTCCCGATCGTTGGACGTTTTCGAAATTGTATAAAAGACCAGTCTAGTCGTTGCGGCTCCTATAAACAAACAAAAATATGATAAATTCTAGCAGTGATCGCGACGTCCTTAGATTCCTGACAATATTTTGTTCAAATTAGCTCTGATTTTGAAAGTAATTCTAAACAAGACTCTTACTTTTACCCTCGTCTACATTGGACATAAAATGATAAACATTTTACACTAACATCATCTTAGTATTAAAGGTGTGTTTAGACTGCTTGTACAAGTCTCATGGAATGTCAAAATTGCTATCCATATGAAATTTCATGTGTATGTCAAAATTAGTGTTTAACATACGGTTTATAATTTTCATGTTCACACATACATACATACACATGTTACGTACGTATGATATTCACGTTTTTTGTTTGTATTGTAGGTAATCATAATTTTTTTAATTTGGTAGTTTAAAAATTTTTACATATAACATAACCTCCTGTTGTTGAAAACAAAAATAAAATACTTAAAACAGCTGATCTTCAAAAAGTAGTTCTAAGGAAAAACAAAAATGAGATGAATCATTTTTTTAAATTATTAAAATATTTAATAATAATAAATTTACTTGGACTTGTTGTAATAAGTTATTAGGCAATTTTGCATATTTTTGTCGCGACTTTATTTCATTGAAAACCCGCTAGTGATGTCACTGACATTCCATATGACTTGTACACGCAGTCTAAACACACCTTAAGTGTAGGACAGTCTACACTTAAGGTGTGTTAATATTATTTCCACGTCTTAACATATGTAGTTGTTAAAACATTTGTTATAAAAACTGTTTTATAATATGACAATGTTGTTGTGGTTATATTTTAGTTTGACAGTTTTATTTTCAATAAGCGCCATCTGTTGCTCAACCGTACTGCTAATATCTGCTGTGCAATAAGCAGTCAAACAATATTGTTGGAAAACAGAAAATGACTTATTCGCCACCTATAACAACATGCACAAGGCGAATCCATAACAGGTGATTGCAGTGGCGAAAAAGCTCATCATATGCATGAAAGCGAAAAGTCAAACTCCATATAAAAAAACTATAAACAAATTTTTTCTATATGAAATTTGACAACTGCAAAGAAGGCGAAAAAGCCTGAATTCGCCCGTGCAATCACCTAGTATTAATTCGCCTTGAACATGCACAAATTAATTTAATAAAGGTTGCCAAGTCTATAAACGACAAAAAAAAGCTGCCTGCACTAGTTTATTGATCTTCCTGGAATTTTCACAGCTTGTTACCTGATATGTGGTGGACAATATAGAATAAATATTTTTTGATATTTCAAGTAGGCGTGGAACTTCTCATACAAAGTAAATATTTATCATCGCGTTACTTGGGAACTGTAATCGGTAGAACCTTGTAATTTTGTGACAGTTGCTATCTTATTAATGTGCATAATGCAATAAAAACCGGCTGGATCTGAAAAGTGGGCGTGGTACCTCCTTACGTATACTTAAAGAACTATAATAGATAGACTATTGATATTTTGTGCAAGTCATCCTTCTATTAATATAGATAAACTGGTGAAACACGGGCTGGATTGGGACAGTGGGCGTTGTACCTCCCATACATAGTGAAAAATTATAACCGAGTCCCTAAGGAGATAGAGTCTACCTATTAGACTCTTAACGCTATGTGCTTATTAATTCGCACAGTCTAATAGAACACAGTGTGGATTGGGACAGTGGGCGGGGAACCTCCTATACAAAGTGTACAATTATTATCGTGTTCCTGGGGAACCGTAAAACGTAGAGTGTTGGAATTTTACACCACGAAACTGATCATAAGTGATAATAGAGTTGCCATATCGGATAACCGTAAGACAGTTAAATTTCTGTAGGAAAATTTAATGTTTTAATAGGGCAAGAGGAAGGACTCTAGTGCAAAATTTACTTTTTAAAAATATTTTCTATTCGAAAAAAAATCTTCAGCATGATATAAGACAGAGCAAACACAATTTTCACACACAAATACACAAGTACGTATGTATGTATACATATTAAAGTATACCCATACATGTACATAATCGTAGCACTAAATAGACGAAGCCGAAATTGAGAAAATATAACCTAGTTAAGACTTAAATAACACACTAATTGGGGAATTACACATGTATGGAAAAAATAACAACTAAAACGATGAAACAATTCTGATGATATTTTTTAAGGATTTAAATGAAAAAATAAAACAAAATAAAAAATTATAGTGTGGAAAAAGGAAATTTTAATGCACTACAAGTTCTTTATTTAACAGTCAGTCGATTTTTCCATCAGTTAGAAAAGGACAAATATATGTTTGCATATGAAAAAGGATTTAACAAATAGGGGCGTCAACATTTCGTTTCTGTAAGTGTGTGAGTAGTGTAATGAAAATATTATTTTTTAAAAAAAATGAAAAGGGGATGATTTTTTTAATAGAGATAATGGCTGATATAAAGCATATAAACTACAGCATCACAGAGTGAAATTAACCGGTGAGGGCATGCAAAAGACATTTTGAAAGTGACAAAAAAGCTTGTGCGTTTTTGAGAAATTTAAAAGAATAACAATTTTTCAAAATTAATTTATGTTTTTTTAGAGTTTTTGATAAAATTAACGGGACGGGACGTTTTTTCTAAATGTATTTCTTTTTTAATAAGGGGTGATTTTTAAAGAGCTTTCGGATTTAATTAAATAACACATACAATTTAGAGATGTGTATGAAATCTGTATTTGATCGTTTGAACGATCTATATAATTCAATGTCACAAGATGATTTCATGTAAATGTTGACCGTGGCTACGCTTCAAATGGTTCACACGGTGGTTCCGATTTTGGAATACATATCGGCCGGTATCTCACGAATAAATTCTTCAATATTGTCTTCCAGCGCGTCAACCGTTGCGGGCTTGTCCCTATATACATACATCAACCTTAACATAGCCCCACATAAAATAGTCTAAAGGCGTTAAATTACGATCTAGACGTCCATTTTAACGGTCCCAAACGTGAAATAAACGCTGTGTGGAATGTGACACCGTCTTGTTGAAACCACATGTCAGCCAAACCCAGCTCTTCCATTTTGAACAAAAAAAAATTTTTTAATCATCGCACAGAGCGCCCAAGTGCTGCGAACGGCGCCGAAGCGATAATTCACGGTCATTAACAACACTAGCGGATACAGCTGCGATATTTTTCTCTGTCCGCACTTTACGTAAGCGTGTTGATAGTTTGGTGCGAAATTTAGCCACAAGATTTCGAATAGTCGCCTCAGAAAGTCGCCCAAACTGACCATTAAGAAGTGCACTTTCTAACCGAGCATGAATTTTGATAACAAACTTTAATAATCTGCAATCGTTGTTCGTTTGCAAGTCGATTCATGGCAAAATTATATTTTTTTTTTTTTTTGCATTCTGCTAAAAAAAATTTGGTAAATGGCAAAGGTACGATACTAAAGCGCCAGAGTGTGATTGCCTTATCTTCCTCCAAAATCTGCAGCGCGACCTATTCCTTCGTATAGCAAGTGAGACTCCAAATTCAGCTAGGTAAAATTAATAAGGGTTTTATGGTGCTCCTCCAGTGAAAAATCTTGAGTTTAATGGTTCTCCTCCAGTGAAAATCTTGTAAAAAATCTTGAGTTTAATGGTTCTCCTCTAGTGAAAAAATTGAGTTTAATGGATCTCCCCAGTGAAAAAACTTGAGTTTAATGGTTCTCCTCCAGTGAAAAAATTGAGTTTAATGGTTCTTCTCCAGTGAAATGTAGAGGTTTTTTTTTAAAACGGTGCTCCTCCAATGTCCGACTTATTTAATTAAAATAAATAGGTTACACACGATAACCAAAACTATTACACGTGGCTGATTAAAGCAATCACCAATACAGTACAACAATTCAGCTATTCGTGGAAGCCAGTGTGAGTGAGACGTAAACCACTCGCAGGCCGAGCAACAAGGATGGCCTGATTGACTTTAAGCAATAATGACAATGACGCACGCACGTGTTCCCCAATCCAGAACTACTTTACGACTGTGGTACAATTATAGACCAAACTGCACATGTTTAAGAGTAACATGTTACACGAAAACAGTGTTGCCAAAAAGAAAATTGCATGCGGTTATTTTCCCTAGTCGGCCGCAACAAAATCTTTAGTAAGCGAAGCCTGTGTTGGTCATTGTACCCAATTGAGAAGGTCTGCTGTACAGAAAATCTTAAGCAAGCGACTGTTTGTTTTGCAATTCGCTTCGCTTGGTAACTGGCTTGCGTTTGGTTTATAAAAGGTAACACTTTTTTTTAAATTTTTAAAATGTTAACGTTTTTTTCTTATTTTATTTTGTGATTTTTTACGTTTTTTTTTGTTGCAATTTTTGTTCATTTATTCAATAAGTGTTTAACATGGACTGCTTGTCATGGGTTAAACATATCCTTTCGCTAGTTAAGGTGGGGGTTGCAATAAACTAAAAGGATAATTGAATTGCACACTCAGGCTGACAAACTACTGCTACTGAAATGGGTTGGTTGGTTTTCAAGCGTACGAGTAAATGTGGTTGATTTTACCTCTTAATATTCAGAAGATGCAAAAGAAAAGAATAAAAAATTGCTGAACGTTAAAAACTCAAGTACAGATTTTGTGGTATATTCGAGTTAAATCACTGTTAATGCAACCGTCAACGAGTAAACAACTAACGGTAATTTATTAATAATAAAAAAATTTAAAAAAAAATTTTAATTAACGTTAATTTAATTACAAAATAATTTAATTAATGACTTAACGAAAACTCAAAAAAAAAAAAATAAAACAATTTAGTGAAAAAAGATGTCGATACAAATAAGTGAAAATTTATCGACATCGACAGCAACAAATTTAGTTACAAAGTTGCCACAAATTATGCATCATAATGCTGTAGTAGCGCAACAGCAACATCATTCACAACAACAAACTCCAACTAATTCTCCAACAACAACAACAATGGTATCATCGAAAACTCCATTTTCAATTGAACATATTTTGTGTCAAAATTTAAATAATAATATTAACAATAATAACAACAATAACAACAATAATATTTTAAATAAATTAAAATCTTCTACAAAAAATTCTTTAAAAACATCATCAAGTGATGGTGACAAATTAAAAGAAACATCACTGCCATCGAGTGAATATAATAATAATAATTCTCATTCAGTTACAAATTCAAATTCCAAATCAAATTCAAATAATCTTATTAACCGTCAAGAATCGGAGGAATATCATAAAATTGTGCATCGGGAAAGGTAAGATTTTTGTGGAATTTTGTGTGCTATTTTATTCTTGTGGATTTTTTGATTTAAAATTAAGATGCAGTTTAAGGGCACTGCTACACGTTAACCTTAAAGTATGGATGGATCTCGCGAGTATGCTACATGGTCAATTATTATCATGCCAGTATTTACATTAAATTTGTACTGAGCGAGTCGGGTCGTAAAAAATGCCGAAAGAAAGCCAAAACTAATCTATACAAAATTTTAGTAAAACATTTTACTTTTTTATTTATTTCATTTTATGTGTTTTATTTTATATATTTTTTACTTCTTGACAACGTACCCAAATTTGATATCCCGAAGTATGCTGAACCTGAAATAATTATCGTATTGGCAGAACTACATATAAATTTTTGAATTGTATACAAAGTCTATGTTGTAACATCCTAAGTTATTACCCAGGGATGGGTACCTATGTATAGGGTCCTCGATCTAAGGTTTTTTTTTCAACTAGTGCTTATTTCGTCAATGGTAACACTTAGCTCATGTTTGATTTGACAGATACTTAGTTTTATCCTTCCGCTGAACAAATATGGTTGTGTATACGCTTGAACAACGCTGGGAAATATTGACTTACATAAGATGCCGATTTTGCCAAAAAAAAAAATCATCTTTTCAGATAAAGTTCATTTTGATCTTGGCAGCTATGTAAACAAGCAAAATTGTCGCATTTGGGACTCAGAAAACCCGCACGCATACATTGAAAAGCCGATGCACCCACCCAAAACGAGTCACTGTTTGGTGCGGATTTTGGTCCAGAGGCATAATTGGGCCATTATTCTTCGAAAATTAGCAAGGATTGGCCGTTAGAGTCAATGGCGATTGTTATCGGGCCATGTTGAACGAATTTTTGTTCACAAAAATTGAAGAGGAGGATATTGGCAACATTTTGTTTTGCGCCCTGTTTTTGAAGATCGCATTATCAGCCGCAGAGCTGATGTCGTTTGGCCAGCTCGGAGCTGCGATTTGACACCGTTGGGGTGCCGTCAAAGATAAGTGTTACGCCGACAAGCCAGAGACAATTGACGCTTTAAAGGACAATATTCGTGAAGCCATTGGTGAAATAGAGCTGCACACAATAGAAAATGTGCTAAAAAATTGGACCGATCGTGTAGGCTACTGCATGGCCAGCCGAGGCAGCCATTTGAATGAAATTATTTTCCATTATTAACCGGAAGGATTGTACTTTCAAATAAAAAAAGAAATTTGAGAAAATATTCAGTAGTTTTTTTTATAGCATTTTCAAAAAAAAGTTATTTGGCGGACCTGTTATAAAGTAAATAAATACATAAAGTAAGTCTTGAAATTTTTTATGGATTACTTTTTAAGCAAAATCAAACAAAATATTGTCAGGACGCTGACGACGAGCAGGGCACTACTAGTAAGACAATAAAGCGTCCGAAATACCTAAAGCACTTGTGCAACAAAATTGTATTAACGTAAATTTTTATAATTTTTAGTAGAAAGAAAAATACTTTTTTATTTTACATTATATGTTTACTTAAAACGATTTTTAAATGATCCATTATTTTATGACAGAGCAGTCAAAACAATGGAAATTATGGGAGATAATCGGCCCTATTCCTGTTGGCGTTGTAGTTTGAAAACGATATAAAAAAGACAATTCGGCATTACCGTTGGCGTTAACGACACTCGTGGTAAATATATCGGTATTCTCTATTTTGAAGCGAAGATAGAAGCGTCAATAAAACATTCGTCATCATCATTGCAGGCAACGATATTCAAAAGACTACTGCCGAGAAATTAAATCCGTTTTTTAACCGACTTTAAAAAAAGAAGGTGGTTATCAATTCGTCTGTGTGTTGCTTTTTTTTGTATGTTTGTGCCTTCAGAACTCGGTCATTTGTGAACCGATTTTTGCACTATTAGAAAGGTTATGGCTACAGATTGGTCCCATTTTAAAAACAGTTTAAAAGTTTAAAAATTAATGGGTGTCCCCATACAACATACATGTTTTTTACGTGTATTATGAACTTTATAGGTCACCCATTTAAAATTAGAAAAAAGTGCGTATCACTATAGCTCCCAATAACAAAAAGTAATTAAAAAATAAAATTAAAAATTAAAGGGTGACCCCATAGGTGACGTAATTTCACCTTTATGGTCCTATCTTTTGAACCGTTAAAAGCAAACACTTGAAAGTTGCACAGAATGTTCGTTACTATGTCTGTTATAATAATTATATATATTTAAAATTAGAAATTAAAGGGTGTCCCATTAGTTGGTTTATTTTGATATATATATATATATATATGGACAAAGTTTTGAACCGTTATAGACAGACAGTTGAAATTTACAAAGAACTTGTATTGCTACGTCCGCTAAAATAACAAGTGTAAAATATGAATTTGGAAATTAAAGGGTGTCCCAATAGTTAATGTAAAAGTAATATATATGGCCAAACTTATCAACTGATATAGATAGACAGTTGAAATTTACAAAGAACCTATATTGCTTACTCCGCTATTAAAACAAGTATAAAATTTGGATCTATAAATTAAAGGGTGTCCCCATTATTGACCATTATGCCCTCATCTTTGTAACCGTTATAGACAAACACTTGAAAAATAGACAGAATGTTCACTAATATGTCTGGTATAACAACAAGAATAAATATTTAAAATTGGAGATTAAAGGGTGTCCCAATAGTTGATGTAATTTGATGTATATGGACACAAAGTTAAAATTTAAAAAGAATCTGTATGATAAAGTCCTCTTTAAAAAGTATTTTATTTAAATTTGAATTTAAAGGGTGTCCCAATAGGTGACGTCATTTGATATATATGACCCTATCTTTTAAATAGTTATAGACAAACACTTAACAATTAGACAGAATGTCCATTACTATATCTGTTATAAGTATAAATATTTAAAATTATAAATTACAGGGTGTCGCAATAGCTTTTAAACCGTTACAGACAGACAGTTGAAATTTACAATGAGCCTGTATTGCTGTACCGCTATAACTAGTATAAAATTTGAATTCGGAAATTACAGGGTGTCGCAATAGTTACCGTCTTAAAGAAACATGGTTTTAAGTTTGTCTGTTTTGAAGTCGGTTTTTTTTTGTAAGAATTATTATGAAAATAAATCAAGATAAAAAGGATGCTCTGATTCCAGAGCAACAGGGGAAGGATGTTATAAACAGCTTCGTTTTTTCGCAAAAAATGAAGAAAAAAATAAAAGCTTGGAGTTAATACACTGTTGTTGCACAATTGCGGCGATGTGTTTCCATTAGTAATTCGGTTGTTTGACGCACATGAAAATCTCTATTGAATTTTGTTTGCTAAATATAGCGATATTTTTTTAAGACAACACAACACAGAGTCTTTTTAGGGTTCCATACACAAAGTGTAAAAACTTAACCCTATTGTTTTCGCTACAATGTCTGTCCGTCTGTCAGCGCCTTTTATCTCTGGAATCGTAATAGGTAGACTCTTGAAATTTTCACAGATGATGTATAGCTGTTGCCGCTATAGCAACAAATACTAAAACTTATAGGGTGTTCCAATAGAGAGGTGTTATTCACGAAAATGTGTTTATTTCTTGAACTGTAGGAGGGATACAATAAAAATTTACAAACTGTAATTAAAACTTAGTTCGCTTTATAAACAAGTCTAAAAAAATAAACCTAAAAATTAAAGGTTGTTTGCATGCATAAGGCCTAAGTTTTGAACCATAATAGCTAGACTCTTAAAATTTTCACAGAAGGTGTATAACTGTGGCTACTATAGCAACAAATACTAAAACTTATAGGGTGTTCCGAAAGTGACGTGTTTTTTGGCTTTATGTATTTATTTCTTGAGCTATAGGAGGCAACCACTTAAAATTTGCAGTGATTAAAACTATATTTGCATTATAAGCATGTATACAATATTAAGCCTAAAAAATAACGGGTGTTCCGATAGTGACGTGATTTGCATGTATATGGCATAATATTTGAACGATAATAGGTAGACTCTTGAAGTTTTTGAAGGAGGTGTATTACTATAGCCACTATAACAAATAGTAAAAATTAAAGGGTGTGCTGACAGTGGCGTGATTTGCATGAACATTGACTAATTTTTTAACCATAATAGATATACACTTGAAATTTTCACAAATGGGTATTACTATGACCCGTATAAAAACGGAACCCTACGTGTGTGAGTCTAACTCGCACTTGACTGATTTATTTAATGTAGGGGGGTGGAACATCGAAGCAGACCACTTCCTTAAACACAGCACAGAGTCTTTGTCGGGAAATGGACTCCGAAACAACTAGAGTGATAGATTAGCGCTCTACGAATCCGTTTCAAATTTTAGAACAAAAACTTGAGTCTTACGTTAAAAACTTAATTGATGAAATGATATTTTCTTTCTGTTAAGAAAACAAGAAAAATCTAAACCTCTAAAAAAAAACATAAATAAAAATCATTTTAAATTAAAAAAAAATAATTTTCTACATTACAGGTTTCCATCGAGAATACAATTCATAAAACAAATTTATTTGATATTGGGGTTTAACACTTTTCTAGCGATAAAATCGTCTTCGAACAATGAAATGCCTTAAAATTTCCGATCCATGATAACGCTTTAACAAAAACATTATCGTGCCTTTAACAAACTTAACGGTTTCACACATCTTTTGTATTACAGATCTATTCTGAATTACAGATCTATTATATGGGAACCTTAAATTAATTATGGAAGGAATTGTGAAGAAACTGCTTAGAAACAATTTATTTTCTATTATGCTTCCCCCTCGTTCCATTTCATTGGAGGTAAGGAATCAAATTACTTGTGGTCTACTTAAATATTGCCCCAACATAATTATTTTCGCAAACCAAATAAAAATAACGACGGCACTTTGATAATTCCGTGCCACATTTTATTTCTAGCGCAGTAACTTCAATGCAACACAGTTTTTTTTAAGACAACGCTACATTCGAAGCTTTTTGCTTGTCTGAAGAAACACCCAAAATCTTTGGCGGGAATCGAACCCGCAACCCGCAGACTGATAGACTAATATTAGGCTTAGAACCACTAGGCAGACAAATATAAAAAAATTTTAATGCTATGGCGGATATTGTGATGAAGAAGAAGGTTCACAGTTATCAGTCACCAGTAGGGTGGAAGGAACCCTCCAATTTTTTTACATCTAATAAAGTAATAATCTATGCAAAATATTACCACCCTAGAACATATGAAAGCCAGTGTTCAACAACGTTTAATTTTCTGTAAAACACTTAAGTTTAGAAAATTTTTGTTTGTTTTCAGGATTCAGAAGTTAACAAAGCTCTTGATCTCTTTACTACACTTGATATTAAATATTTTCAGCATTTCGCACAAGAGGATACTGGAATGTAAAGGATTTTTAAAAACTTAAATATTTCTTATTTTCGGGTATTTAACGTCCTTATTGTTTCAGGTTTGTTGAACTGCACAATTCGAGTTTGCATGGTTTCTAATCTTAAATAACTAAATAAATTTAAGTGTTCGTATCCTAACAGATCTTGTAATTTTTTAAAAAATTGTAAAAAAATTCCCGTTTTCATTTTTTTAAACAGCTTTGACCACTGTCTTCCAAATTACCTATGACCTTGATCTTTTGGCTCCTTACTTCTCTTATCAAATAGAAAAAAGTTAGGGCGCCCCTTGACTTTTACACTCAACTTGAGTTTTTACTATAAGATAAGATGGACCACCCTAGTGATCAGCCTCTCCAGAGGAAAAGTTAATGACAGCTTAGAGACTTAGTGCAAGTAAGGTAGTCGTAATTTACAATCGGTTACCAGAAATCATTGAGGAAGAAAAGGGGCCGAAAGGGACAGCCATATACAAGTCCATATATAAGTCCTTGATACCTCGGTTAAAATATTTTCCCGTAAAAATATCTCATTTCTAAGAAGAAGAAGTGAGCGTGTGTGGTTTTTGAATAAATAAATAAATAAATAACTAAATGGCATGTGCAGTTCGCAAATTTGCCTGGGTGTGATCGCCTTAGCTTCCTCCAAAATCTGCAGCGCGACCTATACCTTCGTATAGGAAGTGAGACTCCAAATTCAGCTAGGTAAAAATTAATGAGTTTAATGGTGCTCCTCCAGTGAAAGTCTTGAGTTTATTGGTTCGCCTCCAGTTAAAAATTTAGTTTAATGGTGCTCCTCCAGTTATTGAAATTAAAATTTATAGGTTATAAACGAAAACGAAACGATTACACGTGGCTGATTAAGATACCACCAATAACAGTACCGTAGTACAGCTATTCGAGGACGCCAATCAGCCAGTGTGAGAACGAGACGCAAACCACTCGAAGGCCGAGCAACAAGGACGGCCTGATTGACTTTAACCGATAATGACAATGACGCACGCATGTGTTCCCCGACCCAGAGCTACTTTACGACTGAAGAAGTGAACGTATGAAATTTTTCCCATTTAATAATACTGAAAATTTGGCAGCACTTTTTATTTATGTAAACGGGAAATTTCAAACATTCTTTACAGATCTCTAGAATAATAGAATTTAATACAAAACCTATGTTGCACCATCCTAAATAATTAGCCAGAGATGGGTACCTCTATATAAAGAATTTATATAAATTAGATTTGCAGCACTATTTTTGGAATTTTTGTCTGTGAGTGTTCGCATCACATAAAAAGTACTAAAGGAATTTTAATAAAATTTTATTAGGAGTTACCCTAGTATATCTCGGTTCAAATATAGGATCCTTTTTTCCTACAAAAACATCTAGTTTCCAAGAGAAAATAGAGAAAAAAACAGTGAAAGTAAGCAATTTTACCGATTCAATTGTACTGCAGCACCTTTTATTTTTAGCAGCGATATATTTTTAACACTATTAACAGAACTGTAAAATAATTTTAGAATTATATTAATATAATTTTATATAAAGCCTATGTTTCTGAGTAATTACCCAAGGAGGGGTAAATTTATATAAAGTAAATACATAAACCATAACTAAAGCACTATAAAAGTAAGAGTCTTAAAATTTGGTGTCGATTACTTTCAAAGCAAAATCGAACAAAATATTGTCAGAATGCTGACGAAGTGGCGGGCACTGCTAGTCTTAAATAAATTTGGTTTAGAATATTTTCAAAACCAAAAAAAAAACAGACGACTTCGCGGGCACTGCTAGTTAAAAAGAGTTGGCCCTTCTAGAGCACGGGTTTTCGCAGCACGGCATAGTTCTCACTCGAATTGAAAACTTCACCAAACTTGTGTTAACGTGGTATTTTTTACCGTACGAAAACCTGATTTTTGTTTACATTATCATTATGGTATGTTGTGCTTAGGGCTGCCCATGAAATTATAAAGAAATAGTCTACTCCGTAATAAAAAACCGAAAAAGTCTCTTTTTTTAGAAAGAAAAGGATAAATCATATACAGGGTGGCGCAAAAATGACCTTCCGATGTTTTTTGGCTGTAATTTAAAAAAAAATGAAAAACTTTGATTCTTCTTGTGGATTATTTTTATTTGGTCTTTTAATTTTTTTACATCAAGTCGAGAATATGATGTCATGTAAATGGCCGCAATGCCAAAACAGAATTGACATTAGGGGCCAATCGCAAAATTTATAGCATTTTCTGATAGGAGGATTACTTTTGCGCCATAATTTATGTATATGTGGCGTTATATACATATTTTAATTTAGTATTTTTTAATCCCAAAAAAGAATTTTGAAGTTATATAAAATTGGTAAAAACTACCATTTTAAAATTTTATATTCCATGCCTAATTAAAACCCCATTTTTAATATTTTCTAAAAATCTTTTTAGAACTCACAAATCGTCTTCAGAGCGTCATACATCATCTAATACAACACCGACACAAGCAACTTCTTCTTCTTCTACATCGGCGGCAGCAACCGCACCGTCGGCTACAAATTCTTTACTTAACAACCTGGCGGCTCATAGTTACGCACCTGCACATCATACGCAGTCATCGTCGATGTTAAGCTCACCAGCCCATACACATCCACATGTAGCAGTACCGCCGCCACTGCCACCCAGTAATGTTTTATATCCCAGTGCAGCCTATAGCGATCATGGATTTTTGCAAATGACCCTGGGCTATTTGTCACCATCATCAGGTGCCTACAAATCGGTTGACCCTTATTTTCTATCCCAAGGTAAACTTACTTTTTCTTATACTTAAAATTTCATTAACACTTCTTGTAACTACATATGTACATGCGTCATAGAAAAACTAAACTAACTATTTTTATTGGAAATTAAATTTATAAGTTTTGTGTCCCTTTTTAATTTGATGAAATAAACCATATTGTTTTTTATTATTTCTTGTTTTTTTTTTAGCTGGTCTGTTTGGTGGTGGCCATTTGTTTGCTGGTGGTTGCATGCCAGAACTGGCTTTAGGTCTGGGCATGGGTGTCAATGCTTTACGTCATTGTCGTAGACGTAAGGCACGCACTGTTTTCAGTGACCCTCAACTATCGGGTTTGGAGAAACGATTTGAGGCTCAAAGATATTTATCGACACCCGAACGTGTAGAGTTGGCAACTTCGTTGGGTTTGAGTGAAACACAAGTAAAAACATGGTTTCAAAATCGTCGCATGAAGCACAAAAAACAATTACGAAGAAGGGATGTCATCAATGGTGAGTAGTAAGAGATGTGTTTTTCCTTATGGTTTAAAGGAAATATTTCAATATTGAAAGTTTAATATTACAAAGTGGAAATTGATTTATTTCAACAAGTTTTGTAATAAATTTTTAATGAAGTAAGACTATGCTCTTTGTAAAGAATAACAAATTTGAAGTTTCGAAAAAAACTATTTATATTTTAAAGCTGAATCTTTTTCAATCTTGTTTTTTATTTTCTTAAACACAAACGGCGAAGAGCAAGTTACAAGAGACAAGACGTTACTTACTATTCAGCCTTATTACGGATCTCGTAGTCGATGTGTGACAACGACATCTGTAATAAGGCTGATTATTTTGTAGTGGGGATACCGAAGCAGACCACTAACTTCATGGGTACCTTTTCGACCTTTTTCGCTTCTCAATGATTTCTGGTATGCGACTAGAAATTTACGAATACCTTACCTTCATTGAGTCTCATGCTGTTACTAGCCTTTTACTCTCGACTGATACATGTCGACATTCTTCCTCATCACAGAGTGTGTCCTAAGCCTAATATTATCCAGTGTACTGGAAATTTACACACAATGCGCGCTGCCGTCTCAGCCTCTTCCATTCAAGTATTGTCTTCTTTCATTATACTTGAACTTTCTTTATGCCTTGAACTAACGCAGTTAACCTGTTCAAGGTACCTCGATTATATTCAAACCCCTTTCTGGCCTTCCTGTCCGAACAGTGGTGAAACTGATCGAAGTTCACCCATGTTTTAACGTTAATCAATAAATGATAAAATATATCGGTATCTGACATGTTAGAATGGCAAACGAAACTAAGCACAAATGATAATAGAATTGCCAGAGCTGACAACCGAAATTTCTTTTTTAAGGTTTACTAGTACGTTAAAAATTTTATCGAAAACTTTTTGTAAAAATTTTATCGAAAATTTTTTGTAAAAATTTTATCGAAAATTTTTTGTAAAAATTTTATCGAAAATTTTTTGTAAAAATTTTATCGAAAATTTTTTGTAAAAATTTTATCGAAAATTTTTTGTAAAAATTTTATCGAAAATTTTTTGTAAAAATTTTATCGAAAATTTTTTGTAAAAATTTTATCGAAAATTTTTTGTAAAAATTTTATCAAAAATTTTTTGTAAAAATTTTATCGAAAATTTTTTGTAAAAATTTTATCGAAAATTTTTTGTAAAAATTTTATCGAAAATTTTTTGTAAAAATTTTATCGAAAATTTTTTGTAAAAATTTTATCGAAAATTTTTTGTAAAAATTTTATCGAAAATTTTTTGTAAAAATTTTATCGAAATTTTCTTCTAAAAATTTTATAGAACAATTTTATAGAAAATTATTTTTAAAAATATTTTGGCCATGCCCTTCACCAAAGTAATGTTAAATATTCCCTTTTTCTGTTATGTTTCCTACTTTCACAATAATATACATACATACATCCGGTTTTTACTTTTATGATTTTCAAATTTATTATTACAAATATAATATAGACAGAATTTTTTTTTAATTTTATCGAAAATTTTTTGTTAAAATTTTATAGAAATTTTTTTCTCAAAATCTTATGCAAATTTTTTGTAAAAATTTTATCAAAATTTTGTTTGTAAAAATTTTATCGAATTTTTTTGTAAAAATGTTATCGAAATTTTTTTGTAAAAATTTTATCGAAATTTTTTTGTAAAAATTTTATCAAAATTTAATTTCTAAAAGTTTTATTAATTTTTTTTTTTGTAAAAATTTTATCAGAATTTTTTTGTAAAAATTTTATCGCAATTTTGTTTGTGAAAATTTTTTCGCAATTTTTTTTTGTAAATATTTTAGCAAAACTTTCTTTCTAAAAGTTTTATTAATTTTTTTTTTGTTAAAATTTTATCAAAATTTTGTTTGTAAAAATTTTATCGATTTTTTTTATAAAAATTTTATCGAAATTTTTTTGTAATAATTTTATCAAAATTTTCCTTCTAAAAGTTTTCGAATTTTTTTGGAAAAAATTTATTGAAATTTATTTTGTAAAAATTTTATGAAATTTTATTTTGTAAAAATTTTATTATTTTTTGAAAATTTAATTATTATTAGTCGAACTGTTTATGTATTATACAATTAAATTTTATAATCAAGCGTAAGTTCGTTTTTTATTCTCTCTAAGAAAAATTTTATGGAAAATTTTTTATAAAAATTTTATAGAATTTTTTTTTTGTAAAAGTTTTATCTGAATTTTGCTGTAAAAATTTTATTGAAATTTTTTTGTAAAAATTTTATTGAAAACTTTTTGTACAAATTTTATCAAAATTTTTTTGTAAAAATTTTCTTGAAATTTTTTTGTAAAAATTTTATCGACATTTTTTTGTAAAAATTTTCTTGAATTTTATCGAAATTTTTTTGTAAAAATTTTATTGAAAATTTTTTGTAAAAATTTTATTGAAAATTTTTTGTAAAAATTTTATTGAAAATTTTTTGTAAAAATTTTATTGAAAATTTTTTGTAAAAATTTTATTGAAAATTTTTTGTAAAAATTTTATTGAAAATTTTTTGTAAAAATTTTATTGAAAATTTTTTGTAAAAATTTTATTGAAAATTTTTTGTATAAATTTTATTGAAAATTTTTTGTAAAAATTTTATTGAAAATTTTTTGTAAAAATTTTATTGAAAATTTTTTTTAAAAATATTATTGAAAATTTTTTGTAAAAATTTTTTGAAAAATTTTTTTCGAATAATGACTCCAACTCTAATTTTGCTATGTGGTTTCGTAAAATTTATCACAATTAACCTTTAATTATAACTAATATTTTCGATCCTGTTTAGTATTTTCGGTTGACGAAAAATTCAGATTATTGGCATTTATCATTGCTTTTTTTCAAAAGTAAGAAATTGATATCGAATCTTTGAACACATACTCCATGCTAAAACTAATTTTATAATTTTTCACAAATACAAATTTTTTTCTTAATAATTCGGTCTAAACCTTATTTTTAGTATAATTTCGAAATTAAGTTCGGATTTTCAAACATAAAAAATATAAAAAATAGGTTTCTTGTATAAAAACACCCGTATAAGATTTTCAACAGTTTAGGCTGTGAAATTAAAATTCTACTTAAATTTTAAAACAAATTCGTTGATTTAATAATAACACTTCAATACATACGATACAATTTAAACCAAAAGTTGTTTTTCTTATAATAAATTTTTTTCAAAAAGAAGAGAATAAATTGACCCCCTAATTTCTTTAGCAATTAGACTTGCCTTAAGAGACAATAAACCACAAGCAACTATTTGTTAAATTGAAATCCATTAACGACAAAACTATAAGACAAGAAAATTTTCTTAGCAAAACTTTAAGCAAGACGGACGGACGGACGGACGGACGGCCATCACTTCTTTCATAAAACAACAGTCATAGAAAGTGGAAACCATTTTCAATAATGGCCGTCTTGGCAGTTTAAACTTTAATAATTAAATCATCAATAATTCTCTAAGAAAACAATTTTGAGTCAACAAACTTTTCTTTTAACATTTTAGAACCCGTCGATTTTTCACGTACGGAGGGAAATGCAAATAATGGCAGCGTTAGCAACAACAACAACAGCAGCAACACAAACAAAAATGGCTCCTTAACTTCATTAACTGCGTCGTCTACAAATTCTTCATCATCACATGGCAACAATAGCAACACAGGAAGTATAACAAATGAAGGAAAATCCTCAGCCTCCCACCCCCATCATCACCATCCCCATCACCCACAACTCAATCAGCATTCCCATCACCAACACTCGCAACATCATCATCAACTTCAAATATTGCGCAACATGTCAAATGGTCACAATTTGGATGGTGGTGTGGGTTTCATGCATCACGATTATTCTACCGATGATTATTCGGATTTAGATGATGACGATATGGACGACGAAGAAGGCAGTGATGTTGATATAATTGGTGATACAAAATTATACAATTTAACATAATACTCGCACAATTTACTTCTGCAAGACGTTGAAGTCAGGGGAGAGCGTAAATAATTTCATTTTTTTCTTAAATAAAATGTAAATATTTTTTAACGATTTTAAGGCCCCATTTAAGGGCATCTAGTGGAAACAAAGTGTAAGATGAGTGCAGTTCTAGTCATTTTAGTGATAAAGTTATTATTTTATTTTATTTTTAATAAGATAATAATTAATAATAATAAGAACTTCCATGTTTAATATTTAAAATTAGATTAAAATATTTTATGAAATGTAAAAGGAAAAATTGTTTCAATTTCAAATCGTATCAATGTTTTATTTTGCCCTAGATTTTATTCGATCACTGTCTGACCCTCCAGAACAAGAAAGCATGCATGGAACAGAGATGGAGAATTAATGAAACGGTTTAGCTTTGGACGTTTAAGTACCTCTAGATAAATCTTCTTCCGGTAGTGGAATATTTTTAAGGAATGGACGGGTCAAGGAGACTGCATCAAAATTCTTTACGATTCTTACTTGTAGCACAAACAGCATTCTGCGGTCCTCGCTTAGGAAGAACACGACTGAAGTACTTCGAATCTTTGGGAATTATTTGTTAATGAATCATAGACCAAGTTACGTTCTGTACACCCAGTGTTACCCCCGTGAGTTCAAGTTGTCATTGCAGTACATTCTCAAATGCCTTGACGCGGTTCACTCCAACTCCTAAGCAAGAGGTTAGAACATGGGTGCAGGCTTGCCATGTTCTAAGAATTGCTACTCACTGTGACTGTGCGACACACCTGAATTGCGTATATCGTGCCCTTTACACAGGGCACGATATATGCAATTCAAAGGGTGCGCCGTTACTACACAGTGGGAGCGCTAGTCTACGTCTTAGTTTCACTCGTTCTTTGGAGCACCGTGAGATTAAGCCACCTTGGCACCAATCTAGAACACATCTGTACACCCAGTGTGTATATTTTTTATCACAAAGACATCCTGTATGTTACCCTATAGGTGGAGTTTTACTGTGAAGACTTTCTGAGAAATGAAAGTGTAGGAATTGCATATTTTAGTATATCACTGACGGACTTACTTATGCAATTTATAGGACACCTAAGCTAGAGCTAGAGATTTGAAATTTTTTATACAAGTGAGTCTCAGTGAGTTACCAGAAAAATCTGAAAATTGTAAGTTTTTATAAAGTGTGGCTAAATTTTAAGGGGCCGATGTTGATTTTGAATAAAAAACAAATTATTTAGGAAATTATTTTCATTTCTTTTTATTTTGATAATATTGGCATGGTTCAATTATATATGGAACAAAATACCGGCCAAATGTCCGACGCGACCTCGGCGGCACACCTCCATACAATGCTCCAAATTTTCGATGACGTTGAAGCATAATTGGGGTTCTATGCCGTTAATGTGTCGAAAAATCTCATTTTGTTGTTGTTGGCTTATCGACGTACACCTTTTCTTTCAAATAACCCCAAAGAAAGAAGTCCAACGGTCTTAAATCACATGATTTTGGCGGCCAATTGACATCGCCACCACGTGCGATAACGCGGCCATTGAATTTATCGCGCAAAAGAGCCATTGTTTCGTTAGCTGTGTGGCAAGTGGTACCGTCCTGTTGAAGCCACATATCGTCCACATCCATATCTTCCAATTCGGGCCATAGAAAGTTCGTTATCAACTTACGATAGCGAACAACATTCACAGTAACTGCCTGACCGGCCTTATTTTAGAAAAAATTCGGCCCGACGATGCCGCCAGCCCATTAACCGCACCAAACAGTCACTCTTTGTGGGGACATTGGATTTTCGACAATCACTCTTATCATTCGCCCAAATGCGGTAATTCTGCTTATTGACGAATCCACTGAGGTGAAAATGTGCCTCATTACTGAAGATGATTTTCTTCGAGAATTGATCATCCACTGTTGCCATTTCTTGCCACCATTCTGACCATTGCTCGATTGTGTATCTATGGTTCAAATTAGGAAATGACAAATTCAATGCAGAAAAAAACTTGACGTTTAGGTGTGGTTCACATTCAAAATCGGCCCTTAACCACCCGATATATGATAGCGCAGCGAGCAAGCACTTTCGACCGATAGTCGTTATTTTTAGGCTAAACATTTAAAGGGCCATTTCCATGGTCAAATACCCAACGATCATTTAGTCGGAAGTAATCGCCATCCTCATCTCTGACAAGGAATATTTAAAGAGAAAGACAAAGAGTATAAGAATATATTTGATGTCGGACAGTCAAGCTGCGCTAAAAGCCTTAACCTCATTTGAGAGGTAAGATTTGTGGTAGTCATGGATTGCGCGACATCTGTCTCAGTTCTCAGAACATTATGTTGTGTACACAGCCATGAGGGTCATGTTAGTAATGAGCAACTTGGAAACAAGTAGTCAGATTCGCATCAAGCAGTGAATTTTACTAATGTTCGAGAACAACGTGCTTTTTGTCTTAAAGGTGTCAAAAGTCACGTGCCCGAGAAGAAATTCAATTACTGCATGAAACAATTTTTATTTGTGTAACCTTGTGTATGATATTCCATATGATATTCCACATTTTTCCACAACCTCATTCTATGTACTTTATGATTCAGTAAAAAGTACTATTTTCAAGAGGAGAAACGATGTTTTTTTAATCTTGCAGAAATTATGTCTTTCAAGTCTTGCATAAATATTGGAATAGTAATACCAAGTCCATGGTACATCTGCATCAGCATTAAGGTTAGGTTATGCTCGAATGCAACATATTCACTCGGATACCCGTAGACCCCACAGTACCCTGTAGAACACCAGGATCCCAAGGCCGTAAGAACTACCTAGAGCTTCTCGCAAAGTTTGGAATTATATCCGCAGTTACCTTCTTCTCCAGACTTAACATCAGTTATATTTCTTCGAATCCAAATTTACAGAAACGGTTGAACGAAAAAAGATTAAAATCCAATGAGAAGGTCATTTCTACAACAAACTATTTTGAGAACTTTTCTTCTTACTTTTCAGAGGACTTAAAAAAGTTTGAGAATTGCTGAATGCAGTGTATCTAACTCCTCGCATACACCTGTGGCGTAGAGTAAAAAAATTAAATTTGTTTCTTAAGTTTCTTTGCAGAATTCTTTAAAGCTTTCAGAAATCCTAGCTGTTAATAATTAACCTCTTACTTTCAAATATCTTGAAAAAAGAGAAATGATCAGGTTTATTACGGTTTTCGAAGTCTTACTCGAATTCACAGATTAAAGGTAACACACAAAATTTTTCTTAAATCTGCTACAAAATTGTCGAATTCGAAAACGACTCCGAGAACCGTAATAAGAATGTTTCTACTACCTTCTCGCATTTTCTGTTAATTTATTTTCAAACGTCAAAAATTCTGGTTGGAACAATAATCCTAATACCAGGGTGTTTTGGCCTCTTGAATAATTTTAAATAAACCTTTTTTTAAAATGTTATTATTTTTAACCGACTTCAAAAAAAGAAGGAGGTTATCAATTCGTCTGAATGTTGCTTTTTTTTTTTTTTATGTTTGTGCCCGCAGAACTCAGTCATTTCTGAACCGATTTTAAAAATTTTGCACTATTAGAAAGGTTATGGCTACAGATTGGTCCCATTTTAAAAGAAGTTAAAAATTTTAAAAATTAAAGGGTGTCCCCATACAACATACATGTTTTTTACGTGTATTATGAACATTATAGGTCACCAATTTAAAATTAAAAAAAAGTGCGTATCGCTGTAGCTCCCAACAACAAAAAGTAATTAAAAAATAAAATTAAAAATTAAAGGGTGACCCCATAGGTGACTTAATTTCACCTTTATTCTCCTATCTTTTGAACCGTTATAGACAAACACTTGAAAGTTGCAAAGAATGTTCGTTACTATGTCTGTTATAATAAGTATAAATATTTAAAATTACAAATTAAAGGGTGTCCCATTAGTTGGTTTACTTTCATATATATATGGCCAAACTTTTGAACCTTTATAGACAGACAGTTGAAATTTACAAAGTACTTGTATTGCTAAGTCCGCTAAAATAACAAGTGTAAAATATGAATTTGGAAATTATAGGGTGTCCCAATAGTTAATGTAAAAGTAATATATATGGCCAAACTTTTCAACTGTTATAGATAGACAGTTGAAAATTACAAAGAACCTATATTACTTAGTCCGCTATTAAAACAAGTATAAAACTTGGATCTATAAATTAAAGGGTGTCCCCATTATTGATGTTATTTGACCATTATGTCCTCATCTTTGGAACCGTTATAGACAAACACTTGAAAAATAGACAAAATGTTCACTACTATGTCTGGTATAACAACAAGTATAAATATTTAAAATTGGAAATTATAGGGTGTCCCAATAGTTGATGTAATTTTATGTATATGGACACAAAGTTAAAATTTAAAAAGAATCTGTATTACAAAGTGTTCTTTAAGAAGTATTTATATTAAAATTTGAATTTAAAGGGTGTCCCAATAGGTGACGTCATTTGATATATATGACCATATCTTTTAAACAGTTGTTGATAAACACTTAACAATTAGACAGAATGTCAATTACTATATCTGTTATAATAAGTATAATTATTTAAAATTATAAATTACAGGGTGTCGCAATAGTTTATGTAATTTGATGTATATGACTAAACTTTTAAACCGTTACAGACAGAAGGTTGAAATTTACAACGAACCTGTATTGCTACGACCGCTATAACTAGTATAAAATTTGAATTCGGAAATTACAGGGTTCGCAATAGTTACCGTCTTAAAGAAACATGCTTTTAAGTTTGTCTGTTTTGAAGTCGGTTTTTTTTTTGCAAGAATTATTAAATTCAATAGTAGTTACTACAACTACTTTTCTCTTACTGATTTCAACGCCCTCTCACTTAAAAGGCAATAGAAATGTTACCACCAAAACATCAGGGTGGATTTAACGTCCCCTCCTCCTCTTTTAAACCAGCACGACAACTCACTAATTCAACTAATCAGTAACAATAACAATAATTGTGGGTTGTATTTGAGTGTCAATTAAATGTCACTCAATACAGTGATTTCGAAACTCTTGCAATTATCCTTTTATAAAACAAAATAAAAACAAGGAAAGGGGGAAAAAACTGTTTAAACACAAAGCAATTCAGTCAGACAAGTAAATGTTTTTAGAAAATATATTTTCTGTTTAATAAAATTAACAATTAATTAAAGAATAATTATTTATTTCGTAGGTTGATTAAAGAAAAAATTTATATTGAATAAAATTCGTTTAAAAAAATTGCTTGGTTTGAAACAAAACGCTGAAATAAGTAATTCAAGAATGTTTGTGATGGAAATGGATTTTGAAAACGAAACGATTTAAAATCGAAAAATATTATCGTAACCGTTAAAAAAAAACGTAAAACCTCTTAACAAGTTTCGGTTTTAAATACTCAAAGTCGATTAAATAATTTGTCAAGAAATTCCAAATTGATTGTTATTATCTTATGGTTCGTCCGACGATACACATTATTAAGTCTTGGTTTTTGGTGTATTGTTTTAAGAACTCCATGTTTCACCCATTTTTATTAAACGCAAAACCCATTCGACGCCAAATACTACTTTAAAGTTACTTTATGATTACTTGTATGCAGAGAAACAAGCTGACCGGCTCGTATAATTTAGCCGCCGCCGCTTTTATCGGCTTGTTTCGACTTAAAATAAGCCGTCGTTTTTGTCGACTTGTATTTAAACAATTTGAATTGTTAAATAAAAAATAAAGACTTTTTTAGAATAAAAATCTTTGAAACAAAGTACAAAACTGAAATTGGTGGATAAAACCCGTTTATTTAAAGAAAGACTTAAAAAATCGAGCATAAAATTCAGACGTTTTCATTGAATAAGAGCCGCCGCCGCTTTGTATTTACTCAGCCGCCGCCGCCGCCGCCGCCTAAAATTTAGGCACGGCTTGTTTCATTGCTTGTATGGTTATTTGTGAGCACAACCGGTTCTCATCTTGTGGACATCTGTCGAAAAGTCAACTAATCGTTTATTATCGAAATCACAGAGTCATATGATTAGCATATGGAAACGGAAACCTTGCAAATATATACTTCGTGATCGCACAAGACCACTTCTAAAATTTAAACGAAATTGTTTGGTCACCTAGTGATCGCAATCGGTCGTCTAGAATAGCGATATGCTTTACTGAACTAAGTAATTCTTTTAGTTCATTTGCTCAGTAGGTCAATTATAATTGCCATAAATATATACATTTTGTGAAATTTTCAAGGGTCTACCTATTATGGTTTGAAAATAAGGCCATATACCTGCAAAACACTCTTTAATTTTTGGTTTTATTTTTTATACCTGTTTATATAGCGAATGAAATGATCTGTGTAAATTTCAAGAGTCTGCCTACTACAATTCAAAAAATAAGGAAAAGTAGGTTAAAATCATGTCACTATTACCCTTTATATTTTAGTAACTTGTTGTTATAGCCGCGCTAGCAATATGTTTTAGCCTTTGGCTGCGGAACCCTAATAATCGTTTATAAAATGATATGAATAAACTATGAAATAAACTAATGAGCTAAAGTGAACTAATGAGTTGAACTGGTCGTAGGAGCTGAACTGAACTATTGAGCTGAAGTGAGCTAATGAGCTGAAGTGAACTAATGAGCTGAACTAATCGTAGGAGCTGAACTGAACTATTGAGCTAAAGTAAATTAATGAACTAAACTATGGAGCTGATATGTTGATACAATTCAAAAAATAAGGACAGGTAGGTTAAAATCACGTCACTATCAGAACACCCTTTTTTAGTATTTGTTGTTATAGCCGACGTAGCAATACGCTTTTAGCCTTTGGGTACGGAACCCTAATAATAGTTTATAAACTAATGAGCTGAAATGAACTAATGAGATGAAGTGAACGGAGGAGCTGAAGTGAACTAATAAGCTGGAGTAAACGAATGAGCTAAAGTGAACTAATGAGCTGAAGTGAACTAATGAGCTGAACTGATTGTAGGAGCTAAACTGAACTATTGAGCTGAAGTAAAATAATGAACTAAGGAGCTGGTATAAGCTCAGTTTGTAACTTATGAGGTCAGTTGAGTGATTAGTTCAACTGAACTATGAGTTGTATGAGCAAGCTCATCTAATCGGTGTGCTCATAAGCTCATAAGCAAGTGGTCATACTTGAACACGCACTAGCTTACTGAACACATTACTACTCGTACCATACTATTAGTGAGCAAACCTCTGTGCGTATCTTTGTGCGTAACTTCCTATACTAGTGAGCCCAGATTTACTCGTCTCTTGTTCGAAACACTCATGTTATTTGTTTAGTAGTTGTGCAGAACTTTTTCTTCTGCGTGCAGTAGTGTTTTTTTGTATTTCTTAAGAAATGAAGATCTTAAAATGAACGTAAGTAATGTGTTAAAAAATTCTGTGTGTTTTGTTTGTACACTCGAACTGTGTTCGTGTTTTACTCAAAGCATAAAACGCATATGAGCTTCACTTTTTATGCTCATGCAGTGCTTTACTATACACGTATATTTAGCAACGCTTTACAAAATAATTTATTTTATATAGTTTTGCTTAACAACAATTTGAAGTTGTTTTCTTAATTTAATTTTAATTTTTCAAGGTAAACGAATCATAGGTAATAATATTTTTGATTTTAAAAACTATAAAATATTTTTTTTTACTTTTATAATCAATTAACCATCTCTCATGTCACAGTAACAAAAATAGTGATAATATTTGAGGAGCTATTTTGCTGTTGTTGACTGATAACAAAATAAAAAAATTAATTAAAAAACCAAAATTAAAAACAGAAAAGCAAAAACAAAAACATTACCACATGTGAAAAAATTATATGTATAAAAGATTTCCATTTCGTTTGTATTTGCTACAACATGCAATATGCGGGCACATAACGTTTTTGTTTTTATATAATTGTTTAAAAAACATCAAATTTAAAAAATAAATTTAAATTTCAGAAAATTTACAAACAAAAAACATCCCGAAACATCGGTAAATACACACAAACAAATTAAACCAACGAAAAATCCTAAAATCGGATGACATTTCAAAAAAAAGGATGCCACATCTTTGGGGGCTTACCCACAACTCCTCCTTCACGCATAGTGACCGTCCGCAGCTTCACTCGAATACATCTCTAGTTTGCCTCTGTGCAATTTCATAAATATACTTCTACATGAGCTACCGATTTATAAATATAAAAATTTTAAAACCACTGTGCACCCCGAACAAAATCGCTGAAAATTCCAAAAAGTATTTAAAATCCCGAAATTTTGTAAAAACTAAAGTTTGAACAAAAATCAAAATTTCAAAAATAATTCGAAATTCCTACATTTCAAATTATATTTATAAAAAAAGCTCCAAAAATTATTTTTTTTTAATTTAGAAAAAAAAATCGTATGGAAAATAATCAAGGCATAATTATCGGAGGGGAAATATTGAGGCGAAAATTTTTACATATTTTTTTATAGTCTTTGACAGTTAAACTACCATTTAAGGGGGAAATTATAAGTTTAACTGTCAAAATATATCGGGTGGTTAAATTTTAAGGGCCGATATTGAATGTGAACCACACCTAAACGTCAAGTTTTTTCTTCATTTAATTTGACATTTCTCAATTTCAGACTAACTCAATTTGAACCATGGAAAGATACACAATCGAGCAATGTGTTAAAATTATTCAGGCTTGGATTATCACTTTTGAAGAAAATCAACAATCAACAATCGGGATTAACGCGGCGAATGTTGTCTTCCAAGTGGTCAAGCGTTTGTGGCTTATACGCATAGACCAATGACTTTACATAGCCCCACAGAAAGTAGTCTAGCGACTACTTGGAGGCCAATTCACAGGCCCAAAACGTAAAATTAGGCGGTCACCAAACGTGTCTTTCAATAAATCTATTGTGGCACGAGCTGTGTGACATGTTGCGCCGTCTTGTTGAAACCACATCTCCTGGAGGACATCATGGTTATTCAATTCAGGAGTAAAAAAGTTAGTAAGCATGGCTCTATACCGATCACCATTGACTGTAACGTTCTGGCCACCATCGTTTTTGAAAAAGTACGGACCAATGATTCCACCAGCCCATAAAGCGCACCAAACAGTCAGTTTTTCTGGATGTAACGGTGTTTCGACATACACTTCAGGTTTACCTTCACTCCAAGTGCGGCAGTTTTGTTTGTTGACGTAGCCATACAATCAGAAGTGCACTTCGTTGCTAAACAAAATTCGCTTATGAAAATCGGGAACAACGGCAATCTCGTTTCGAAATAAAATTGCACTATTTGCAAGCGTTGTTCAGGGATGAGAATATTCATGATGTATTGCCAAACCAAACTGAGATTAAATCACTTGACAGCTGTTAAATCGGTCGCCATCTTGAAAAGTAATGCCAACTTAAAGTTCTATATCTTTATAAAAAACACCCTTTATAAAAAAATTAAAAATTTTCGCCTTAATATTTTCCATTCGTAGTAAGGCTGCCTTAGGAAGTAATAATGTACGGTCCGTAAAAAAATTTCCTAAAATCATGCGGCTTAATACAATTTGAAAATTTTTTTTTCGAATCGAATAACGTAATACCCCCACAACAGAAATAAGTAACATTAAAATAAAAACGTTACAAATTTAGTCTTAAAGAAAAACAGTTTATTTCCTTTTAAAATATTTTTTAAAAAAACCTAATTTTTCTACTATGACTTAGGGTTAATAAGTTTCGTACCAAACCGAGTCTAGTACTGAGGCATATTTTTACACGTGTATGGAAATAAGGCCGGGCCCCCTTTTTGTTTCCAAATTTATTTTGTTGTAGTTTCTTGAAAAGAATGTGATTTTCGCTGGTAAATCTATTTATGGTGTATTGAAAAATAAAAACTTGTTTGGATTTAGTCTATACCCCCACTAAAGTTTTTGTTGTAATTTTGCGTACAACTACAAGTTGTTTTTGTATTATGCTCTTATTTTATTAAAACTCTCACTTGTTTGTTTAGTTTGCTATAGTGCTGCTTATTTAGCGGTTTTCAATAGAAAATGGGATAGGTGCAGATTGTTTTTTATTTCAGAAGTGTTGAAAATGAATATATGAACATATTTTTTGCTTTTTCGGTGTTAAATTTCTTCCTTTGAAAAGTTAGAATTACAATTTTACTATAAAGCGACAAATGACCATCACAATCAATAATTCGCCTAATTTAACACGAATTCGATGTTTCACCAAAACTCGACATTTTACCAAACAATTTTTAACTAATCAAATCGAAAGTTCACCAAAAATCAAAGTTTGACAAAAAAAAAGGAATATTTAAAAAAATCGAAATTTTTGCAAAATTCGAAGTTCATTAAAAAAAGCAACAAACTTTCCAAAAACTGTACTTTATACAAAATCGAAATTTAAAAAAAAACGAAATAGACTTTCCTTAAAACTTAATTTTTCAAAAAAAAAAAAATTGATAAAAATATTTTAATTTCAATCAAATCGAAAATTCGCCAAAAATCAAAACTTGGAAAATTTAAAAAAAAAATCGAAATTTTTACAAGAAATCAAAATTTTTATTTAAAAATGAAATTAAAATTTTTCAAAAAATAAAAACAAACATTTATAAACAAGATATGTATTTCAGAAAAGACTGAAAATGTGGCATCGTAATTTCTTTAAAAAAAATTACAACTTCACAATGCAATCGAAATTTTTCCAAAAAATATCGAATTTTTGTAACAAAAAATAAGATGAAAAATTCGTTATAAAATTCAAATTTTACCAAAAATGAAAAATTTTAATATCACTGAAAATCAAAATATACCGAGTAATCAGAAAATCACAAAAAATTTAATTTTGAGTGATTGAGTGGAGTGTTTAAAATTTTTTTAAAACCGCTTAATATACATTATTTATTTAAATAGAGAGTGTTAAATAATACACAATTTGCTCTATCGGTGTTTGCCCCCTTTATACATATTTCTTAGATCTTTATATTTCTTAGTTAAGTTTGGGCAAATCATAAATTCAGTCTGGAGTAACAACTCGTGGGCAACAGACCCAACCAATCAGCCAGTGAAATAAATTAATTTAAAATTACCATACGCACAAAAAGAATACAAATTGTAAGTAAATATTATTATAAGAAATGATAAGAAATATTTAAAAAAAAAATATATATATAAATAAAATAATTTAAAAATAAATAAAAGACTGGACTTTAACCTAAAAATCTTGTTTTTTCTTTGAGAAAAATAAAAAACACACATGTTTACATAAACTATTTTGAAATAAAAAAAAACAAACTTTGAGGAAAAAAAAACGAAACACGCGTGTGATAAAACAAAATCAATGAATTGCGAAAAAAAATATTTTTAAATAACAATGAGTGGGTGTGTATTCATTTCGAGGGGCCTATACGAACACCTCCCCCTTTCCTCTTAGTAAACATAAAAAACAACAACAAAAATTTTTACTACGTAGACAATTTTTTTACAACTTCAACATCTTTCGAATTCATAAAAAAATTAAATTAATTATAAACTAGTTATTTTCGTTTTTTTGGTGACAGCAAAATGAAACTTGTTGCTATAGTCTATTTCTGGTTATCATTAATTTTTTAGTTGCCTTTATTGTTGTTTTATTAAAACAACAACATTGAAGTGATAACAAAGCTTTATGTTTGTGTTGTCTAAAAATAAAATTGTTTCTGAGAGAGAGTTAGAAAATGTACCATTAACCACAACAACACATGACTCAAAACTAAAAATAATTTAACTGTAATTTCTAGCAGATTTTCAATATAATTTTAGAAATTATAATTTATATATTTAAATTAAGTGTTAGTGAATATTTTATCAAATAAAAGAACTGGTATATCGTCCAAAATTTAGGAAATTAAGCTGTATAACAACAACTCAAGGTCAAACGTTTAAAAACTAATGAATTTATATTATCAAACTTTTTTCAAACCTTAATACAAGTTTTTATTTTAATTTGGATTTCAAATTAATGTTAATTAAATCAACCATATTTTCTCAACTCGTTACCAAATCTAATTCTCAAGTGTTGTTAAAAAAATATTAAATATATAACATGTTTTCAAAGTCTTCGAATAAAGGTTTGACAATCATCAGTTGGTATTAAACGTACTCCTCAAAACGTCATCAAACCTAGAATTAGGGTTTAAACAAACCAAATTTTCTCAACTCGTTACCAAATCTAATTCTCAAGTGTTGTTAAAAAAATATTAAATATATAAGTCTTCGAATAAAGGTTTGACAATCATCATTTGGTATTAAACGTACTCCTCAAAACATCATCAAACCTAGATTAGGGTTTAAACAAACCATTTTTTCTCAACTCGTTACCAAATCTAATTCTCAAGCGTTGTTAAAAATATTAAATGTTTAAAACAGTGTTTCAGCAGTCTCCGAAAAATTTGATATCCTCAAAATATTTTCAAACCTATGTAGATTAGGGTTTGAGTTCTCAATTTGTCTTTTTCATCCAGTTTTTCTTTTTCCACAAAATAAAGGCCCTTCAAACAGGTTTTTGTTTTAACAATGATCACTTCATTTGACCCACCTAGCTGGATTTGGACCATCTCCTATTTTCGAGAAGAAGAGCAACACCAAACACCTGACTTCTTAACTAGAGCTAGTTCGTAATTATGCATCAGAAATATGTAATCTTATCGTAAAGAGAAAATATCTAAATCAATAATCAACGCTAAGGGCTCTGATGACAAGACATCATTTATGTCGATTCTGAGTGATTAAATTTGCCTCTTAATTTCGTTCTGTCAGGATGAGGAGAGGCAACAGGAGTAGAAAACGGTAAAGCGCCTTCTATGCCAGTCTCTTGTCCTCTCTAATGACAGGGCGATTCTTTATTGCCATTTCTAGGCTGAAAGATCTAGCGGGCATTGATGTGATAAATTCATTTGTCCGAGGTTTGTGGTATTTACAGCACTTAACAGGGTATATTTTCGCGAAGTTTCAGGTGGCCTTCTGTCAAATTTTCAAGGTTTTGCCTATAACGGTTCAAAAGATAGGCTCAAATAGGCCAAATTACGTCACCTATGGGGACACCCTTTAAATTTTAAATTTATTGTTTTATTAATTTCTGCTGTTGGAAGCTATAGCGACACGCAATTTTTTAAAATTTTAATTTGGTTCCCTTTACGGTTCTTAATACACGTAAAAAACATGTATGTTGTATGGGGACACCCTGTAATTTTTAATATAATGAACTTTTTTGAAAATGGGACCAACCTGAAAGCATAACCTTTGAAATAAAGAAAAAAAATCGGTTCAGAAATGGCAGAGTTCTGCGGTTACATACATAAAAAAAAGCAACATTCAAACGAATAGATAACCTCCTTCTTTTTTAAAGGCGGTTAAAAAGATGTTTTAAGTAAAATATGTACATATTTCTACAATATTTTCATAGTTTTGATGTACGAGTATGTAGCTGTCGTTTTCAATATATGTAATTCAGTAGCTGACTACACGGCAACGATTGCAGCCAACGTCATTTGTAGTCGTGTAGCGTTGCAGCCGCTGTCATATACGCGTTTAATGCATTATAGAGCTGCTACAGTTGAATTTTTAGATGTTCTCATACCAAATTTAAAAAAACATCTTAAGAAAAATTGTTTTTTAGTACAATTTTTTTCATAAATTTACATTTCATTAAATATTTTTATAAAATTTTTTATTATTTTATACAGGCTAAGAAAACCAACTTAAAGATTTAATACAAAATGGCTAATAAAGGTATTAAAATTTAAGTACACAGCATATTAAAACTTAAATAGGAGTAGACTTTACATTTTAACTAACTTTTAGACATGATCTTAATTTCTTTTAATTTAATAAAAAATCTTTAAATTTGTTTAAAGTTTTTTACTAAAAATTTTAATTTTATTTAATTGAAAATTGATTAAAAATATCAGAATGCAAAAAACTTGTTTGGTAGTAAAATGTAGCTACATATTTATATATTTCAATGTAATGTAACTTACCTTACTTGTTGTATACTGCCTTGTAAGCTTTCTCTACACAATGTCCAGCAAAATTTATAAATATATTCTGCGTTTTATAGCACAATACTTTCTTCCTATTCAATTCCGAAGCCTTGTTTTCTGTTTGTTTATGTATGTATGTATAAGCCAAACTTTGCATGCTTTGTTGCTTTTCATTTTTATTGCAACTCCTTTACTTGCTCCAACCTGCACGAGTTTCTCCTTACGAAATCCAAATACTTTTTGAAGGCAACTTTTAATAATATATTTTTTTTTTTCTTTAACTCTTTAGACAAAATGACACAACAAGGCCCAGTTTTTGACTCGAATGCCATGACCCTAACACGTTTTGTGTTACAGGAACAGCGTAAATTTAAAACTGCCACAGGTGATTTGTCTCAATTGTTAAATTGCATTCAAACATCAATAAAGGCTATTGCCTCGGCTGTGCGAAAGGCTGGTATTGCGAAACTGCACGGTATTGCCGGTGATGTTAATGTTCAAGGTGAAGAAGTTAAGAAACTGGATGTTTTGTCTAATGAATTGTTTATTAACATGTTGAAGTCATCCTACACCACATGTCTTATGGTGTCAGAGGAAAATGAAAATGTGATTGAGGTGGAAGTTGAAAAACAGGTGAGACGAATTGTTACACTCGTATATTAATATACATTTATTTATGTGTTTTGCATTTGCTATTTTTTCCAGGGAAAATATATTGTTTGCTTTGATCCTTTGGATGGTTCATCTAACATTGATTGTTTGGTTTCGATTGGTTCCATATTTTCCATTTATCGTAAACAATCCGAGGGCGTACCCTCAGTACAAGACGCTTTACAGCCAGGTAATCAGCTTGTAGCGGCTGGTTATGCTTTATATGGTTCAGCAACCGCTATTGTTGTATGTTTGGGCTCTGGTTCGGGTGTTAATGGTTTCACATACGATCCTGCTATTGGTGAATTTATCTTGACGGATCCTAATATGCGTGTACCCGAAAAGGGTAAAATTTATTCCATCAATGAAGGTTATGCCGGCGACTGGGAGGCTGGTGTTTTTAATTATATTGCTGCCAAGAAGGATGCCAGCAAGGGAAAACCCTATGGTGCCCGTTACGTAGGCTCTATGGTAGCTGATGTTCATCGTACCATTAAGTATGGTGGCATTTTTATCTACCCAGCTACCAAATCAGCTCCCAATGGTAAATTACGTTTGTTGTATGAGTGCAATCCCATGGCCTATTTGATAACACAGGCTGGTGGTTTAGCGAGCAATGGAAAGATTCCTATTTTGGATATTGTGCCAAAGAAAATTCATGAAAGAACACCCATATTTTTGGGCTCCAAATTGGATGTTGAAGAAGCTTTGGACTACTATCAAAAATCGTAATGTAATCAGGCTTAAGCTTTAAATTATCACTCTTTCCTATTGACATTAGTTCTTAAATTTTATTTTATTATTTTTTTTTTATTATTGATTTAACGTTTTTTTCTGTAATTTATGAAAATACAAATAAAAAACAAAACTATTATTTTTCTAGTATAATAATTATACACTTTATTGTCTCTTTTACCTTAATACATTAATATGAATTTGCTTTATGCTTTGGTACAAATGTAAAACCTGCTGGCACCGGGCCCAGCAACATTTCACTTAGTTTTACCCAATCTTGAGAATTCGGTGAACTCATCATAGTTTCCATTTCATCACGTCCTCTAAATGTTTGCGGTCTTTGATTGATTTTCTGTGGTGGATGCATTATTAGATCGTAGGGTATATAACGGTATAAGAAAGATTGCCATTCCAGCAAGAAACGTCTAGTGTTTTCAACACCTTTGGTATCGGAACCCCAATGTTCGAGGCCATAATTAACATATTTGCGCATTATTTCAAAGCGATCGTTAGATGAAGGATCCCAATTTTTTTGCTCTTTGATTTCTTTAAAAATCCAAGGTTTTATCAATGCACCACGGCCAATCATCACTGAAGAAACGTGGGGTGCTATTTGCTAAATATAAAAATAAGAAAAATTTGTTTTACTGAAAATAATATTCTATGTAAACTATATTTTGCCTAAGGCTTGATAAGTACAGTATTCAACCTTCACACAAATAAAAAAGTGGAGGAGTTCAACCTCTAGTGGATACCAAATACATCTACCGATTTTATTTTATTGAAAACAAAAAATAATTGCTTTGTTTATGAAAAAATAATTTTTTTTTAACTTACCTTCTTTTCTATAAAGTCTTCATAACTCAAAATATCCCCATTACCAATAACTGGTATATGTTTCACTTTTGCAGCACATTCCTCTATATATTCCCAATTAGCATTTTTGGTATAACGTTGTTCGCGAGAGCGTCCATGCAACTTAAGAAAAAAAATTAAATTATTTTCCTTCTATTGTAATACATAATAGAAATTTGAACTTACGGTAACTGCTGCAGCACCCCATTCCTCTACTAAAGGCAATAAATCATGTGCTACACTTTTATCGGCATATATGCCAGTTCGCATTTTAACAGTAAGTGGTATTAAAGGGTTCAAAGCAGAACAAGTACGCACAGTTAATTCCAAAATATTAGTTCTCCTCATTAAGGCACTGCCACCTCCCTGTTGGTAGATTAAATCAATGGGACAACCAATATTTAAATCTATAAAATCTATTTTTGCCGTTTCTTGCAATAACTGAGCAGTTTGTGATATTATATTAGGATTATTGCCACATATTTGTACACCAAATACATCTTCGGTTTCATGACGTTTAGTAAGTGCCCATTCTTGGGTCATACCCTTGACCAGAGGTACACAACAGGCCATTTCACCACAGGTAATGTCGGCACCAAACTCTTTACAGATGCGTCGAAAAGGCAAATTTCCCACTGTCGTTAAGGGAGATAACACCAATTTATTAGCAAAGTCGATGGGCTTAGCTTGTTTTACATCCCTCCCCTTTATCTCTTCCTCATCTGTACAAGACCCTACTGGTTTTTCTTTATTATCTACATTATTTTTTTGAGCTTCTTGCAGTTTTCTAGTGTCTCTTAATTTTTCAGATTGTATTACCAGCTCTTTACTTTTGGAGAAATCATAATCCCGTTTACGCAAACGTATTTGTAACTGCGATGTGATGCCATTACAAGTAGTGGGTGCTGCATTTTCGTTATATTGAGGACTTTTAATATTACGTCCTTCGGTATCAAGATGAACTTTAGCAAAACGACAGGTAACACCTCGAGGACAAAAACCTTTAGCTTCAAAAACAGGACATTTTTCCCCTAGATCTTCACTTTTATTGGCCATGTACTGTTCCAAATCATGCACATAGCGACAATTTTCCAAAGTGCATTTTGTTTCAGTAGGCCCATTAATTAATGAATTGCAGAGATGTAAAGTACGATCTTCTTTATAAACAGGACGATTCTAAGAATGAAATATTAAAAAAATAAAAATGATTTAGTATTTTTATTTATTTAACTCAACTAAACAACAATATTGGTACAACTATAGGGGTTGTGAAATTATACTTCAAACGATATTAAATTTTGAATGAAAAATTTAACGCTTAAAAATCCAGCGTTAAAATATTTTTATCGACATATTTTTCAGGGTTATTGTCTTCAAATATATTGTCATCTTAAATTGAAGCTTAACTATAGTAACCAAAACTGCTTTTCTTTGATTATAATGGGTGATTTTTTTGACGTTAGGATTTTCATGCATTAGTATTTGACAGATCACGTGAGATTTCAGACATGGTGCCAAAGAGAAAGATGCTCAGTTAGCTTTGAAAAGAAATCGATGCCCGAAACAAACCGGTTATGCCGGTTCTCAACGGGTTACGAAACTATTATTCCGCGATTTAGCATTTTACTTTTTTCTTTCTAAAAAGCTTTTTCACAATTCTTTTTTTTTTTTTTTAATCTTCAGCTAAACTAAACTTGTTACATATTTTTCTTTACAATATACTAACGCTGTTTACCTTATTCTGTCCACGTTTACGATCTTTTTTATTTTTTTCAAATTTTTTCCCTTTACAATTTTCATCTTTATGTTCGCCAGTTGGCGCACCTTCTCCCTCGGAATGTTTTCTTTTGTTGTTTTCTTCCTTATTTACATTCTCTTCAGTATCGGCATTTTTCTTGATGTCTTCAACTAAATATCTACGAGAAAAATATAATTTATAGTTATTAGATATTAATAAGGTAAAGCAATTGCTTACTCAGCTTTTATATAACAAATTCCAGGCTCCATTTAATCGCTGAATATGAACTTCATTTAAATTTATAACGAAAACAAACTGATTAACTTTGCACAAAGAGAAATCCTTTGCAACACGTGCTGCTTGAATAAAAACAAAACTCATTTAGTAGAGAACAGGGCGATTCATATAACATTGAAGTAGGATGTGTAGGAATGCCACTTTAATACGAAAAAAAAGGTTTTTTTGTGTAAAAAATGTTAAAAACACAATATGTACAGTATTTCAAAATGAACTTAAACATAAATATTTAAAATGTGAGAATTTTTCAATATTGAATTAATTCATAACTGATTAAATAAATAACAAAATATGTGTAGTGTACATCTGGCACCACATAAAAAATTTGTATGTTTTTATACACCGGTTAGAATCATAGCTGCCAGATTCAACAATTTATCGTAAATTCGACGATTTTGTTTATACCAAAATCTCACTACTCTACATATTTTCCTGTGCATGAAAATTCGAATTTAATTTAGTGAAAACCTTATTTTTATTGTACAAGAAACTTGTGAAATATTATCTGTTTCTTTTTGTTTGATTCAAAGGTTTTTTATATACATTTAATATTATTTATGGATTAATATTTATTCTGGCTTAAGTTCTTTATTGAAGAAAAATTAAACACTAGTAGAATGTAATGCATTTTCTGTATTTATCTACGACGTAGTTTCAATTGTAATAATTTTTGTATTTATACAAACTATACATAGAGATAGGATATTAGAATTTTCACTACCTCTGCGAAGCTTTTTGCTTGTCTGCATAAGTGAAAGAGCTTTTTGAAATTATTTTACACTTATAATCCCTATTATATTATACTACCTATCAGAGATTATTTCTTCATTTTTATTCTCTTTTTTATACATATTTTTTTTCTTTCCTTGAAGTTGGTATATATCTATCTGTATTGCCATTAACTAACATTTGGTTCGCAATTAACAACAATTAGATGTTTTTCAATTTTATATATTTTGATTATTAATACAATAGTGCTGAAGTTAACAATGGCAAAGCCTTGCCTTGCTTTGCGGAATTATATAAATTTTTTATTATCTGAACTATTTTTAAATGAATTAATATTTATGCTAGCTTAAGCTATTTATTATAGAGATAAAGAAAAAATATATTCTGACCTAAAAAAATAATATGGAAGTATATTTTCTATAGGAGAGACAGAGCATTTTTCACGGAACTAGTTCTATATAATACCAATAAACCGATTCAAAAATAATTAAGAAACTTATTCATTTTCCACCCGCGATCTACATTGCATATTGTGAATAAAGTTTTTTCTAATTATGAAATTAAAAACCGATTTTTATTATTTTTACCTTTTTTCTTAGTTAAAGTAAAGTCAATCTGCCTATTTCATAGTGTCACACGAATTCGTTTTTTCCCACAATTACTTTTAAACAAATTTACAAATATTATTTTTCTTTTAAATATAATTGTGCGAAAGAACGAATTCTGAAATAGGCAGAAAGCGGTATAGCAAAATCGTATTATTTATTTTGGCGATTTTTTCACTCAACTAGACACCTTTGTAACAACAGATCTGGCAATTATGCGTATTATACCGATTTGAATAACCATCACAATGTTAAAAGAAGCTAATATTTAATAAATATTTAAATAATTATCAGTATGGTTAAATTATTTAGTTTTCTACTTAAAGCCAAAAAGGTAAGAAAATACTTTTTAATTTCAGCGTTTAATAGCATAACTCTGTTTCCGCAGCCGCCCAGAACTCGTACAAGAAGTGGCAATGTTTTCATAGACACCTTACGTCTAACGGTTAAGGGAGGCCATGGTGGCAATGGTGTGCCGAAGTATGGTGGCATTGGCGGTCAAGGTGGCTGTGTCTATTTGGTAGCCAAAGAAGGTGTAACACTTAGACATTTAGCACAAAAATACCGGGAGAAAAAAGCTGTAGCCTCTAGTGGTGAAGATAGCAGTAAGGTTCGTATTTTAGGTAGACGTGGATTGGATGAGAAGATTGAAGTGCCAGTCGGTATACAAATCTATGATGAAATGGGTAAGCTGATAGCAGATCTTAATGAACCAGATTCGTCATGTGTTGCGGCTGGTGGTGGTATAGGTGGTTGTTCCGGAACAAATTTTTTGGGTAAACCGGGCGAACACAAAGTAGTGAATTTGGATTTGAAGCTAATAGCAGATGTGGGCTTGGTAGGCTTTCCAAATGCAGGCAAAAGTACATTCTTGAAAGCAATTTCAAATGCTAAGCCCAAGATTGCCTCGTATCCATGTAAGTGACTCAACATTTTTTAATCGCTTGGAAATAATATTAACATCCATTTAAATACATTTTCTTTACAGTTACCACAATTAGACCTCAACTTGGCACTGTTAACTATTCTGACATGCGCTCAATAACTATTGCAGATCTACCAGGTCTTATTGAGGGAGCTCATGCCAATTTTGGTATGGGTCATAAATTTCTCAAGCACATAGAACGTACGCGTTTGTTACTGTTTATGGTCGATATATTTGGATTTCAATTAAGTGCTAAGCATGAACAACGCGATTGTATACATAATATTTTTGCCCTAAACAAAGAATTGGAATTATACGATCCTACTTTACTGGAGAAGCCGTGTGTTTTACTTTTAAACAAATTGGACGTAAACGGAGCTTCAGAAATACTCAAGAAGAACATAAATGTAATAGAAAATCTTGAAAGTAAATTAAATGAGTGCCCACGGGAAATAAGACCCGAAAAAGTAATAAAATTTGACCATATAATACCCATATCGGCCAAAAACGCCGCCAGAGTAATGGAAGTAAAACGAGAATTAAGAAAAGTACTGGACGAACAAGCAGAAAAGGAGCAGTTGAGTGACGGTTTTGAGTTAAAGGAGCTATTAAGAAAAAAAGTTGGTGAAAGAGGTCCTAAAATAACATAGTTATTATAATGTTTTAAAAAGTCCAGTTTGTTTATTTAATCTAAGTTAAGTTTAATAAAAGAAATTAACAGATTTCAATAAATTATTACTAAATATTCGTTTCAATGCAATTAATTAAAACATAAATGTAATAAGAAATAAAAAGAAAAATTAATGTATATATAGTTTATTAAACATAAAAATTTCCATCAGCATATTTGCCCGTACTTATCAGAATTTCAAAGATGTAAGGACTGGAGTTTAAATTAAGTACGAATTCAAGTCGAAAAAACATGTTTTTCTTTAAAAAATTGGATTTCTGTAGAAAAATCGAAAATTCATTAACATTCGGAATTTGTAAAAAAACATTTCTAAATACAACAAAGAAATCACAACTAAATGCGGAAAATTCACAAAAAAGAAAGCAAAATAGTTTACGAAAGCTTAATTTAACTAAAAAATATTCACAAAAGCGAAAATTCACCAAGAAATCTAAAGTTTTTCAATGAATCAAAAAAAAACACCAGTTAAATAATTGGTCCAATTTCGGAATATTGGTACTTTCTGTCCCAAAAATGAATATTAATTACAAAATGTACTTAACAAACACTTGCAATCTCATTCATTGTTGCCAGATAGCATTGGTTAACTTTTGAGGAAATAATCGTCAAAATTATGTTTCTAATATCGTCAATAATTTTAATAAAATACAAAAATATAATTTCTATGGTCCTCCACATAAGGTTGTGACTAATTACAACATGATTCTAATAATAAAAGAACATTTTCGATTGTATATTCAAATTGTTTATATTATATGAATCTCTAGTTCATTGGATTAAAAAGCCCAATCTTGGGGTGCAATGCACTTTCCCGACTTGCTGTTGCCCCCACCCCTGAATTTTTAAAAATTGTACTATATAATTATTATCATAATATTATTTTCCAATAAAAATAGATTGTCCCCCTTCAAGAAAATATGTCCTCCTGCGCCAGTAATGCTCTAGTCTTAAAACGCCATGCAAAAAATAAATCCTTGATAGCAGAAATTTTAAAATTAAAAGAGGAAATCAATAATGCATTGAACACATAGACAACATCAGGCTACCGGCTACAAACTGTCAAAATTTAAACACAAACGTTTATAGGAAAACGATTATTTTGACGACATCATAGCTACATGGCTACACGACCACCGTTGTGGCTCTAGCCAACTTTCTAATTTCTATTTTTGTTTGTGACAATTTTATTTTATTCAACAAAATAAAATGTCGCAAAATAAAAATATGAATTCATTTACAATTGTTTTGATATGATAAAAGTATTTTTTGAAAAAGTTTTTTTTTTATAACTGAAATATATATGTATGTATTTCTGCAATATTTACATAGTTTTGAAGTATGAAGCTGTCGTCTTCAACAATCGTAGACGATTTTAGCCAACGGCATTTGTAGTCGTTATTGTCTATGTGTTTAAAGCATAAGTTTTTATCACATAAGTCAAGAAATAAAATAAGAGGAGTTAGGATATATGAATGTATTCACTAGAATATCCTCTCATTCGAATAATCTTAGAATTTTAAGTCGATTAATTGTTAGAGTGAGAAAATATGTCTTTTTTACAAACTTTTTTCCATTCGTTTATGAACATCGTCATAAAATATAAGAGCATACTTAACGTAAGCTTTTAAAAATTTTACTATTTATATGCTGCATAATAAAAATCTTCTTAGTAGTGTATAATTTATCTTTATAGATAAACTGTAAACTGCACTGTGTCTAACATATTTTCATAAATGCGTTTTAAGTGCAAAAGTAAAAATTAATATTTGCATTTCATGAAAAATGTTAGGTTAAAACGTGTCTATTACATTTTGCTCATAACGACAAAATCATACCACTTATGAAATAATTTATATTTTTTCTTTATTTTCACAATACAGACAATTACAAACTAAATTCGAACTTAATTATGGAGCATACGAAGACCTTCAGTCATTGCAGTGAAAGACTGTTTGGAAATCGAACCCACGACCCCCAGACTGATAGAATAGCATTATATATACCTTCTAGCCTACTTGGGCACCTAATCCATATTTTATATAACCGAAAAATTTCTCAACTTTTGACGTTTAAAGCTATAAATTGGTTTCTCTTTGTTTATCTCTCTCAAAATTAAATTATTGTGTTGAGTGGAAGCCATGGTTTAATATGCTTTGGTGGAAGCAAAAATAAAACAAAATAATTTAATTTAATAGAGTAAAATGGAGAAAAAAGCTTTTATCGTGTTTTCATTTCTGATTTAATATCAATCTACAAAGTACTAATTGTGTCAACCTCTTCCGTTGTTACTTTGATTTCAGTTGAGTACGTTAAAGTATTGCTTATGACGGATTCTATGGGCCCCGGCCTTAATCGATTAATCGGCACAAATTTAAATTGTAAAATCGATTAATTATTTGCTCGAATAAAATCAAAAGCCGATTAAACGGATAGTCTAGTATTTACACTTCCATGCTATGCAATTAAACAAATGAATGAACGCTAAGTAGGTTTAAAATTAAATGGGATAATTGTTAAGTTATTTTTTTTTTAATTTTGCGAAAGATAAATTATAATTTATCAACAACTTTTCTATAGTTTTTGTGGAAAAGGAAGATTTAAACAAAAATTACTTAATTGGTTTCTGATCCCTTTTAAAATATGAACCATGATTTTATAAAGCTTCTGTAGGACTAGTTTTAAGTCCGGACAAAATTAAACATAATGCCAAAATAGAATAAGTACAAGCTTTATACATGCGCTTAATATTTTATTTGAGACCAGAATGGGAAAAAAAGTTATTTTAATCCAGCACCTCTTCAAAATTTTGTCAAGTTATGGTCTTCCGAAGTTTTAATATATATTTTGTGACGTATGATGCAATATATACCTATTCGAATACTGGTTTCTATCGGTTGCTTTTAAGAAGTAATATTTTTACTCGAGGTTATATCTGAAAAACGATATTCTCAATACAGGGCTTTGGTCCTGAAGATAATTCCCCTAACAATTGAATAAATATGTAAGTCCTGTTTGCAGATTACACGCTTTTACATTTGACAGAAAATGGGCAGACAGAGGAGATTTATATAGATAGTAATTAAATACACACACTACCTATTCAAACCCTTGCCTAAAAATCTCGTTTGTCCGTTAATTTCCTGTCCAAATGTAAAAGCAGTCTTACATTATAAAAATTTTTTTTTATGAAATAATCTTGAAATTGTCGTTAGGCTATTTATTATATAAATCGCCAAGACAATAGGTCGCCACGTCTGGCAACCGTAATAACAACAATTGTTTTTAATCAGTTGTCAAAGTGACACCAAAGCGAGTGGTTGTATTTCTTCGTGTACGGCAAATCCGCGAAACATTTTTACAAGTGCTTTTGTAATAAAAATAAAATCAAAATAAACCATAAAAACGCTTTAAAAACAACACAAAACTTATTTACAACGATAAAATGTTAACAAATGAAAGAAAATTACAAGAAATTTGCCGAAAATGTGAGATTTTAAATGGAAAATTCAAAAGTGAAAAAATTTTCTAATTGGGAAGTCAGATTACAAAGCTTAACACGAACGAAGAAAAAAATTTCAAAAAGTTAAAGCAGAAAAAAATGTGAATACATAAAGGCAAAAAAATGGTATATAAAGAGAGTGCAGATAAATAAGGAGAGTGAAAATGCAATAGAGAGAAAGAGTGCGAGTGTTTATGTTTTGGTTTGGTTTCCTAAATAAATAAATAGAAAATAACAAAAACTGCAACAACAATACGAGTGGCGGTGTGCTTTGATTTGTTTTTGCCGGTTTGTTGTTTGTTTTTCTTTGGTTTTCTTTTAGTCGGCATGCGTGTGTTTGTAGGTGCGTAAATTTAATAGGTTTTTTTTTGTTAACGTTGTTGGTGTTGTACTTGATGTTTACAAAATGTCACAAAATAATCAACGTAAACATTATCATATACATGCTCCCTATCAACACCCCCAACAGCAGCAGCAACAACAGCAACAGCAAGCTCAACATCATCATCATAGTCACCATTTAACTGCTTCGCAGCAGCAGCAGCAACATCAACAATGGTATTCGCAGCAACATTATCAACATGGTCTACATCTGAGGGATTCGCGCCATATTCAACATCCCCAACATCCTCAACATCATCATCATCTTACTCAACAACAGCACCAGCAACCACATCACAATCATACAATGTCACCACACATGTTTACAAGTGGTTATGTTGGTATGACATCATCTGCAGGCGTAGTAAGTGCTGGCGGTGCGGCTGGGAATAGTGTTGGCAGTGGAGTTGGTGTAGGTGTATCTACTTCAGCACACAACACAGCAGCTATAAGTGGCAATACATCGCATAATATGCCAGCTCCATCGAGCTCGGCGCATCATTATCCATCTGCTTTGCCTGCTTCTGGTACGAATGTTCCTGGTGTTGGTGCTAATGTTGCAACTGCTAATAGTGGTGCAGGCTATGTTGGTCGCAACACACTATTTGACCTTGAAATGTTATCAGCTCAACCACAACAACAACTTTCACAACATAGTACAGCTTCTGCTGCACATTCACGCTCTATGCTATCAAGCAGCAGTTCGAGTGGAAGATTAGGATTTGATGCCTATTCGCATACCTCCTTGTATTCACAACCTAATCAAAGACATCTATCAGCAGCTGGTTCCTCACATCATCATCTGGCGGCTGCTACTCATCACAGTGCACCACATTCCTTGCATCCTCATCATCATCCCCAGCAACCGCTTCATCCACACCAACCGCCACAGTCTTCTCTTCATCTTCATCAGCAGCATCAACACCATCAACAGCAACAGCAGCAACAACAACAACATTATTATCATCATGCTCAACAAGCATCTATGCTTCGGCCACACACACAAGTTATGCCTCCAATGCTGCAGCATATTAAATCTGAGCCAACAGAGCAAATAACCATAACACCATCAATACAAACCGAGGAAGTCATCATAAAATGTAAGTTGTTGTTTTTATTACTTCTTTGTTATTTATTCTTTTTTGGAAAAGAAGTTTGGTTTTCGTAAAGTTAAAAAGAAATTCTTGGTATTTAAGGTACTTTTAGATCAGATTAGGGTTTCAAAGTAAAAAGAACTAAAACTCATTGAAAATTATTACTTGTATCTACGATAATATTTATATTATTGATTATGGTAAATTTGAAAATAATTTTAATTTTTTTAAAACAGAAACCAAGGCGAATTCATACCAGGTGTTAGCAGTAGAGCAACAACTACTTTGACATTAGATTAGCAGATATGAAACAATGTATTTATTTTTATTTTTATTTTGATTTATTTTCAATAACCTAGCCTCTTGGCCATATTTTTGACAAGACATTAGCAAAAAACGAGAACAAAAAACAATATCCTGGGCTATCAACTCCACCTGGAATGAATTCGCCTTTGCAGAAACAAAGAGTTTTTCAATTGTTGGGAAGAGAAAATGCACTTCAGAAAGTCACAATTCTATAAATTTAAGTCCAGTAGGCAGTATAATCTCACCTTTCTCTGTGTGTGAAGATAAATACGTATTTAAATAGCAGAGACAAAAAACAATTTTTCATTGAAATAATATAGCATGCGATAAAAAAGTTTTCCCATACATTTAGTACGTATTCTGCACAGATTTTCGGACTTTTTTAAGAAATATGGTTACTGTTTCCAAACCCTTCCATCTCAGGGAATGAAACCGGTACGAATAGGAAGATAATAGATCATACTAACAAACTGTGTTCACACTTTTTTCCAAAAGTATTTGTGAACATTTTTATAAAATTTTGAAAATGTAAGTTATGAAAATTTCTAGTATATGAATTCTCTGACGGAAATAGCCACTATGTCCAAACCTTTCCATCTCAGGGAATCAAACCGGTACGGATAGGAAGATAATAGATCATACTAACCAACTGTGTTCACACTTTTTTCCAAAAGTATTTGTGAACATTTTTATAAAATTTTGAAAATGTGACTTAGTGAAAATTTCTAGTATATGAATTTTCTGACGGAAATAGCCACTGTGTCCAATCTTTCCATCTCAGGGAATCAAACCGGTACGAATAGGAAGATAATAGATCATACTAACAAACTGTGTTCACACTTTTTCCAAAAGTATTTGTGAACATTTTTATAATATTTTGAGGAAAATGCACTTCTGAAAGTCACAATTCTATAATTTTAACCCCAGTAGGTCGTATAATCTCACCTTTCCTACGCTCACATTATTTAATTGCTACCAAAAAATATCTACATAAAGGGTCTTTCTTTAAGCCCTTCCTTTATTTATATTAAAATAAAACATAGAGGGTGTAAAATATCTAAATTTTCTATTCCTTTGAAAGGCCCAAAAAAGCGATATCTGCCATCGCTTTTTTAGGTGGCGCGTATTCAAAATGTCGAATATTCCATTACTCTGGTGCATAATTCTGGGTGAATTGTTGGCTATGAGGGCCGTTGTGGTTTGTGGCCTATTTGCATTGAAAAGTTTGGTAAAATAGCATGATCTCGGTTGCTAGTTCACATCACCTCTATGTAAGATGACCATGCACTCAAATCCCTTGTGCAGAATGTCCGATGTGATATGAGCTGAGGCATATATTGGCACCTCATGCCTTTAGTATCCATATCATCCAATTCAGGCCAATTTATAGAGTTCATCGTTGAGGGTGATGACCTGGCCAACGTCGTTCTCAAAGAAGTATGGATCAAACAGTAACTTTCTTGTGATGCATTAGACGCTCTTGGATATCATGTGAATTGGTATCATCCCTAATTCGACAATTTCGTAAGTTGACTTACCCATTCATACATAAACGGGCATCATCGTTAAACGTGATTATTCAATTAAAATTAGGCTCAATTTGAAATGTGTTGAACGGTATATTCTTCCATGCCGTTTTAGCAATATAGACTCAATAAACGGCCAATTAGACAAATGTTCCTTATTTTTCTAAATTTTATTACTAAAAATATTTATAATTTTTGAATATAAACTTTATACATACATAGTTCTAAAGTCTACAATGACATAGTTTCTGACTTTCCTTGCCTGCATAACAACTCCTTTCTGATTTTAACCAATTTTTTTAATAGCACCATTCAGATTATACCGTTTTTCTAAACTCTGGTTAGATTCTATATAAATTGTGAATATAACCTACAATGAGTGCTCTGGAAAACATGACTGTGTTTAGGGTTGTTTAGCTTATCTTACCTAGCGTTGCTTGGGTTTTCCCATAGGGTCTTTCTAAACAATGATTTATAGGTTTTATCGACCCTGCGGGGCCACTCTCCAAACAGTATAAACAAATATTGAAATCAAATTTAAAAATATAGTTAAACTGTTTGATAAAATAAATAGAAACAAATCATGATTTATTCGATTGTTAAAAAACATCGTGATGTTTTATAATCCTGTCTTCGGAAAAATTTTCCATTTCCTGTCATTCTAGGCTGAATGACACAGTTAAGAAGAAAAAGAAGAGCCATCTTTACACACTTAACTATACTATGGGCCAAATTTGGATTACTTGTCTATTTCACAGTGTCACACGAATTCGTTCTTTTGCACAGTTACATTTAAAACAAAAACAAATTCACACAAGTTTTTGTTTTAAGTGTAATTGTGCGAAAGAACGAATTCGTGTGACACTCTGAAATATGCAGTATGTAATTTCTTTCGAGAGTTTTGTGGTGCAGATAAGTTTTAAGCTTATAATGAAAAAGTTTAAGACCGGAAAGGTCATGTAGACAATGATAAGAATAATGTTTCGATATATTAAATATCATGGTAAGAAAGTTTATTTTATATAAAGAAAAGTTTTATTGTTCTAATTGAATCTTTTTAAGATGATATTTCGCGAACGAAAATAAAACTTGTAAACAATCTGAATTACATGTTTGGAATATTACTTTATCATGATTTTTAGTCCTCGCCAGATTAGGAAATCGCAAATATTTGAAATGGGTATAGTGCAATTTTTTTTTATTTTTTTAATAATATCGAAATATATTTTAAGGTGGTACAGAACCCTAGGTGTCTTATAACGCCTCGAAATTGATTGATTTATTGAAACCCTATCTAAATGTGAACTTGGGTATAATTGACACATTTGTCAATTTTTAATTTAATATAAAAAAATTTAATTAATAAAATCATCTAAAAAAATATTCTTAATACTAAACGAAAAAATTCGTCGACTATAACACAATGAGGATGAACAAAATTTAAAGAACACTTATCTTTTCTCTGTATATTTTTATAACCTAAGTGCCAAATTATATAAACAATTATTGTTATCAAATTTTATATAAATTGTGATAAAATTACACAAATAAATAAATTTATTTATTTATTTAAATAAATTTATTTATTTATTTATTTTAAATTCAGCAAAATAATAAGCCAATAAAACTATGTTACAAAGAAAATTCTTAATTAATTTATAAATAAATTTTTGTTCACGATTATTGATAGTGTGACAATATTTCAACAGAAAAATACACAAAAAAACACAAATTGAAAGAGAAGAAATATTAAAATAAATAATATTTAAATCAAAATTATACAATTAAAAAAAATTATTTTAATTGTAGGCTATAAATAAAAAAAAAATAATTCTTTATCTCTATTTACTAAAATTTAAAATGTAAATTAAAAAAAAAAAAAATTAAAAAAATTCGTTACGCACAACGAATTTCGTCGACTCATGGATTTTGCGCATTTTCGTATACACAAATGTATGTATTTTATTTTTTGACGAATATTCGCAACGAAAAATTCGTTTTCTTACATTGATAGAAGTTTTAGGCCAGGATAAAATTGTATGAGTTTTCTTCACACATGGAATTTTTTAATTTCAATTGTAATTTTATAGGCATTAAATGGAAATTATTTATAATGAATAAAAATTTCTCGTATTCTATTATCTGAGTTTGGTTGGTTAAATTGATTATGTTTACAGCTAAGCAGTTATGAATGTTTAGAAGAGTTTAAACTAACAAATATTTTTTATAATTAAATAAATATAAATGAAGTAAGAAAATTATTTAAAAACTTGATTAAAAAGAACATCATTCAAAAAAGCCAACTAAAGAAGCATTATTTTTTATTTAATTACTAGCTGTGCCCGCCAGTTCGTTGGCGTCCTGACAATACTTTGTTCGATTTTGCTTTGAAAGTATTCCACACCAATTGTACGATTCTTACTTTTATAGTGCTTCAGTTATGGTCCCTGGATATAATTCAAAAATATATAAAAATTTATAAAAATTATTTTAAATCTCTGTAAAAGGTGTTTCAAATATTTTAATAACAATGTAATTCCACAAAGTAAAAATAAAAATTTTATTCAATTGGCGTCATCTGTTGCGCAATTTCGTTTAAATAAAATATCCCACTTTCAAAAATAAAAGGTGGGCAGGCGTGTTTAAAATATCCCAGTTTTTTAAATATCCCATTTTTAAAAGTAAAAGGTGCGCAACCTTGTTTAAAATATCCCAGTTTTAAACCGAAAATTTCAGTACCTTTAAACCGGAAATTGCGCGTACTTTCACTGCGTTTTCTCCACTTTTTCTTGGATATTTTTGCAGAAAAAGTATCCTATATTGGAATCAAGATGCTACCGCCTCACAAAATTTTGTTAAAATCCATTCAATAGTTTTTACGTGATGCGAACGCAAAAGAAAAGCAGACAGACTTAAATGAGTTACTATTTTATTATATATATAGATATTGCTTTGAAATCATTGTTAAATGGTAATAATTTTATTTCTATAAATAATTACTAATGATAATGACAAAATATTTATTAGCATTATTTATAAATCAATGCTAATGAACTAGGCAATTATTGAATCAATCTAATGAATACTTATTAGTTGAATTAAATTTAAATTAACAAAAAATTTAATAATTAAATAAAAATAAATGAAACAGGGAAATTTTATTAAAAAACTTACATCTTTTAAAAAATTTAACTTAAATAATACATTCCTACTTTTTTGGTTTTTAATGATAATGATTTGAAATCATTGATAAATGATAATGATTTTCTTTTTTTTTAATTTTTAGTAATGTAAGAGTGTTTTGGTTAAAAATCATTATATTATTGAAAATAATTAAAATTACAAAATTTGTATTAGCATTATTTATAAATCAATGCTAAGGAAGTAGACAATTAATTATTGAATTATTCCTATGTATGATTGATATGATTTCAATTTACAAAAAAATATTAATTATTATTTTTAATTATTATTATTAATTATTTTATAAATATAAATAGAGAAGTGGTCTATATAACCTTATAGTGTTAGGACCTTCATAAATAAATAGATAGATAGTAAACGTGAGCATAAAACGTCTTGTTAGACTAACTTCATAATGTTCAATAATGAATTGGCCTCTTTTTTCTTGCACTTGATTTCATGTGTATACAAATATTGTTGTGCTCTTAAATAAAAACATACAATAGCATTTGCTCTTCTTCCAACCAATGCAATATTTGTTGTTGTTTGAAATAAAATTGCAGTAGTGAATATTTTGTTTCAATAGTGTCTCTTGATATGAAATACTATTATAGCAGACAACATGTATGTAAATGTATGATGATAAAAGCAAGGGTTTGTACTTTGTACTTTAGTTATTTTATATTAATTTGCGCGTTGAGTGGTTGAAAATAGAAAACTGTAGTAGCTTAAATTTTTTTAACTTTTATTGATTAATAAAAAAATCTAATTTAATTTTTTCTCTCAAAAATTAGAGATTTTACTCTCAAGAAAATTTAAGTAAAATGAACTAGTGAACAATATGAAATGTTCAGCATATTTATTGCACTTGATAAAACTGTCCGGTCAAGTCAGGTGCACTGATTTTTGCGCTGTATGCTCTCTTGTTCTCTGTATTTACTGTTTAGTAATATTCCACTACACATACAATCAATATTTGCGTTTCGAAAACATGCAATACACTTTTAACATCTTGCGCTCACGTTTAATAGATAGATAGATATATAGATTAATATAGATAGATAGATAGATAGATAGATAGATGGATAGATAGATAGATAGATAGATAGATAGATAGATAGATATTTATATAGATAGATAGATAGATAGATAGATAGATAGATAGATAGATAGATAGATAGATGGATAGATAGATAGATAGATAGATAGATAGATAGGTAGATAGATAGATAGATAGATAGATAGATAGATAGATATTTATATAGATAGATAGATAGATAGATAGATAGATAGATAGATGGATAGATAGATAGATAGATGGATAGATAGATAGATAGATAGATATTTATATAGATAGATAGACAGATATTTATATAGATAGATAGATAGATAGATAGATAGATAGATAGATAGATAGATAGATAGATAGATAGATGGATAGATAGATAGATAGATAGATAGATAGATAGATAGATAGATAGATAGATGGATAGATAGATAGATAGATAGATAGATAGATAGATAGATAGATAGATAGATAGATAGATAGATATTTATATAGATAGATAGACAGATATTTATATAGATAGATAGATAGATAGATAGATAGATAGATAGATAGATAGATAGATAGATAGATAGATAGATATTAGATAGATAGATAGATAGATAGATAGATAGATAGATAGATAGATAGATAGATAGATAGATAGATAGATAGATGGATAGATAGATAGATAGATAGATAGATAGATAGATAGATAGATAGATAGATAGATAGATAGATAGATAGATAGATAGACAGATAGACAGATAGATAGATAGATAGATAGATAGATAGATAGATAGATAGATAGATAGATTGATAGATAGATAGATATTTAGATATATAGATAGATGGATAGATAGATAGATCGATAGATATATATAGATAGACTGATAGATAGATAGATAGATAGTTAGATAACTAAATAAATAAATATTGAAATCAAATTATTAACCAAATTAACCAATCAAAATTTTAATTAAAATTCTTAATTATTCTATACGATTTGAATATATGTATGTAATAGAAATTAATTATAAGTAAGTGGCAAAAGATAAACTTATCCGGATATTTATGTATAATAAAATCTATACCTTTGTTAATTTTGTTTTTTTTTTTAATAAAATTTAGTTTTAGTAAAATAAGATTTTCTTTTAAGATTTAAGTTTAATTTATACATCTGCTTAAAGCGAGGAAGCCTTTTATACAAACCTAATTAGGAAATTATATTATAGATTATAGTTTATATAACAGAAAGTTTGATTTGAATGTTTATATGTAAAGACACCAATAATTTAAAATAAGGGAGATTTGATTATAAAATTTTAATGTGATAGGGGAAAAAAGAAATTATAAAATATAAAATAAAGGAGTTTAAATTTATCCAAGAAAAAACAATTGCAAATAATCAAAAGATAATTGCATAGAAACTCCTTATTTAAGAAAAATTCTCTTGTTTTATATTGTCAATTAAGTAAATTTTATTTTAGTTGCAAAAAGATAATAAATCAAAATTATAATAAACTTTAGTATGAATAATTAATTAAATCGTCAATTAAATGAAAATCAAAAATCAAAATCTAAAACTGGGTAGGAAAAATGATAAGAAACGAAAAAAGCAAAACTAAAAATTGATGATATAATCAAAAATAATGTTCTACATTGCAATTTTTATTGTTAGGTAGAGAGAAATACATTGAAAATTTTTTTTTTTGTAAATGGAAAGAAAATAATCTATAATTTTTAGTATGTATCCAGCAAGAGCTGAGTAAATATTTACAAAGAGCATCACCATAATCATCAGCAACAGCAACGTCAGCTACGGTGAGGGACGATGAAAACTCAACGACACGACAACCACAGCAAACAACGATGGAGACGACTTGTACTTGTACAACTACAAATGCTACAACGGCTGTTATTACTTCCACTTGTAAAGTGACTGACCTACCTACCTATCTATCTATCTATACATCCAACCAATCCAAACCAAACCACCAATCCATTTGCGAAGTGAAATGAATGGGAACATAATGTGCAAAGACAGACAGACACACACAGAAAACAAGAACTGAACGGAGAAACACATCGACAAAACAATTTAACAAAAAAAAAATAAAAACAATCAAAAAATAAATAAATAACTCAGAGTACTGAACTGTGCACACAGCCAACGAATATAAAAATCTATCCAACTATAAACCAACTGAAATTCATGAAAACAAAGTAATCAATTTTGATTATATTTCATTTTATTTTGGAATTTTGCAATATTTTAGAATTTATTTAATAATTTTTTATTTTTTTTTTTTTGTAACACAACACTTCTAATTTATGGAGCTGGATAGTCAAGCAATAAAGTTGTTAGGCAAGCGATAGAGGGTAAGAATTGGGGCTGGGTTGTTGGATTTCATTCAAGCAAGGAATATACTCCAAACAAACCTTACTTTAATAATGAACTAAATAAATAAATAAAAAAGCATTAAAGAACAACTTTTATAAAAGTGGGAAAAATACATAAAAGTTTTTAATGCCAAGAAAAGTTTTTGTTACTGCGAGTACGAGAACGAGAACGAGTACGAGTACGAGTGTACGAATATAATGCCAAGAGCCAAAAAAATTAAAGACGAACAAAATAATATTATAATAAAATAAAATAAAAATAAAAAAGCACGTAGAAACAGCAGTGACTGGTTTGTGGCAAGCAGGCAGGCAGGCAGCAGCATTTGGAAACCATCCATCTCTCTATACTATATACATATATATGAATACATTTATACCCACAAGATGTATGACTGTATATACACAGTATAAAACCGAACAAAACTCAATCTATACACATACCACTTGTATATGGTACGATAGTATAGTATACACACCCAAAATTATTGACTCGTTTTAAGTTGTATCCCTATAAATGTAATTCTATCCATTTATGCATTTGCACATACTTAACAACCCAACTATGACTATGGCTAAAGTATCTATCTATCTTTCTTTATGTTTATGTTTTACAAAAATCATTTTCCAAAGTAGAAACGTTCTAGAAAGGAAATTAATTTAAACTTAAATGCCATTCCATAGAGTTGGAGTTAGTTAGCGCTGGAATGTGTTAGAAGTTTATAGAATTTTATAGAAAATTATGAAACAAAATTTGCTTAAAAAGCAAAGTCCACTTTAAAGCCTGATTATTTAGTTTAATTTTTTTTTTTATATTACAAATAATATAAAGGCAAAATATAATTTAGGAATACATATTTACAAAACAAAAAACATTTTCTTTGTTAAGGTTGTTTGAGGTCATGTTGCGAGTTTTTGTTTTAATTTTTTTTTTGTTGCTTTTTTTTCGCCACAAAATGCTTAGTTTGTTAATGTTATTTAAGCAAAATGAGTGAATTTCCAGCTTTGAATGTAGTTAATGGCTTTTTTGTGCCATTTGACACCTTTGTGTGCGAGAAGGGTGTTTAATTTTCGTATAAATTTTGCTAATTTGTAGAAAAAAAGGGTGGCATTTTGCACAAACGTTTCCAATGAGTGTTTTGTGTATCAAACAAATTTTTTTGTTAAAATAAACTCTAAGAGAATTTAATTTAATATTCGTATACTATAGGAATAATTCATTAGATTGACCATTTCATTAGCATTGAGTTATAAATGAAATAATTTGTTTTTAAACCTTAGCATTATTTTAAATGATTTTTTAATAAAACATTACTAATTATTATTAATAAAATTTTTGGGAATTCAAATATTAATTATTTAATATTATGCTAATTACCCATAACGTTTTTAAAAATGCAATTTATTTGTTGGGGGAAAGAGCTAGTCCCTATACGTATTTCACTGGATGCTCAGGCCAGATCATCAGGAAACCTTTTTCCTAATTTTAGAGAAGCCAAAAATACTCTATAAGTAATAAAATTCTACAAAACACAATGAGAATTATGCATGTTGATAGAATAATATTACAGAATATTAAAGCTTCAACAAAACACCAACAAACAAACCACGTTTTTATTTTTCCTTACTGTCCTTCTACAATTGGATGGTTTTTTGCCATCACTGAATGCAGACGTAAGGTGTGATGAAAAGCATAAACAAGTTAATTTTGTTCTCGCAAGAGAATCGAAAAAAAAAACAATTGTTGCCAAGGTTTGCACAAGCAGTTGCATATTTAGTTATTAATAAAATTTTTGGGAATTCAAATATTAATTATTTAATATTATGCTAATTACCCATAACGTTTTTTAATAAAAATGCAATTTATTTGTTGGGGGAAAGAGCTAGTCCCTATACGTATTTCACTGGTTGCTCAGGCCAGATCATCAGGAAACCTTTTTCCTAATTTTATTAAAAAACGTGATGGGTAATTAGCATAATATTAAATAATTATTACTAATTATTGTCAAAAAGAGAATTATTATCATAAACCAATGATTTGAAAGCATTATCATTATTACCTTTATTTCTAGTCGATTTTTTATATGATTTTTAAAGGGTTACTCCGCTCAATTCTATTAAACAAAAGTTCTTTTGCAAACATTTACCAGTGACCAGGCTTTACTTAACAGAACCATTAAATCATTTTTATACATTAAAAAATAACCGGCCCCATCAAGACCTCGATTTTCGGTTTAACCGAAAAATTGCATTTTCAAAAAACCGGTTTCGGTTTTGTTTGTTTTGATTAAACCGGTTAACCGATTTTATGTGTACTTTTGCCAGTGTTACTATTTTTGGAAATTTATATTTTTTTTTGAACTTGAGCTGCCAATAACATAAAAAAAGATATTTAATAATTTTAGTCTGTAAAAGAGAACAAAAAACTATTAATTTAAAAATGTCTCACTAAAAAAGATTTTTTTTATATAAAAAAGATTACATACAATGAAATTTATAGTCAAGTTTAAGTTCGTTTTTATTCTCTCTAAGAAAGAATTAATTAAATTACAAATTAGGTGATAATATTAAAGAAAAATTGGGAAAATTTAATTTTTAGACACCAGCACGAGCGGAATGCACATTTTCCACGTCCGTCATCAGCACTCTTGTATCTAATCTACTTCTTTCTTTATAAAAAAAAAACATTTTTCGGGTGACTTAAAGATTTTGAGAAAAAATATGGTAACACTGACTTTTATATGAATGATAAAAAATAATAAAAAGTATTTTCAAGGTATATTTATCTGACTTGGTAGTGGTAAGATATATATAGCGCTTATGTGTTTTATGGCTTTCTGACTTCTGCACTATACAATTTCTTAACAGATACATACATGTCGAACTACTAAATCAGCTGGGCGGATTAACCAAGGCAAATTCATACCAGGTGGAGTTGATAGCCCAGCTGATTGTTTTTTGCTCTCGTTTTTTCGCTAATGCCTTGTCAAAAATACATTGTTTCATATCTGCTAATCTAATGTCAAAGTTGTTGTTTTATTGTTGTTGTTGCTCTACTGCTCACACCTGGTATGAATTCGCCTTGCTAGTAACATAAATATACCTTGGTTTTTTTTTTAGTTAATTTTTAATTGTTCTGACCTCAAAAGGCCGAATAGGTGAAAAATTAGTTTAAAACAAAATAGAAAACAACCGTTTATTTTTTGTGTTTTTTATAATTTTTATTTGTTTGTTATTAAAGGGTCTCTCTCATTAAGCTCCTCTTATCTTTAATCTATACATATAATAAAAAAATAGTAATTTATTTCCTGTCTGTATGTCTGACTGTCTGCCTGCGTTCGGATCACGTAAAAACTACTGGATGGATTTTAAAAAAATTTTGTGAGGAGGTACCTAATTATCCTGATTCAAATATGGGATGCTTTTTTCTGCAAAAATAATTATATTTCCATAGAAATTGGATAAAAAGCAGTGAAAGTACGTAATTTTACCGATATTCATAGTTTAAGGCGGTACCTATATTTTAGTAGTGATAAGAACTTTTATATAAAGTAAATACATAAATCATAACTGCATCATTAAAAAAGTAAGGGTCTTTGGTGTGGAATGCTTTCAAAGCAAAAGCCCACAAAATATTGTAAGGACGCTGATGAAGAGGCGGGCATAGCTAGTTTTAAATAAAACGAGGTGTGTGTGTGTGGGATGTCATCGCCATTTTTATTGGTTTGAAAGGCCTATTGATGTCATTTTGTATTGAAGTAATAGAATATAGAATATCGTGCAAATGGCAGCCACGGTTTCACGGGTTGCGTGTATACGAAATGTACAATTTTTTATATCTCCTTTATGCCACTGTGGTTTGTGGCTTATTCGCATAGAGCTGCGAGTTAAGAAAACCCCACAATAAAGAGTTTAACGGTGTTAAATCGCATTACATCGTTGGCCAGGGCCCTTACGGCCTCCCCAGTAGTGCTGGTAATTTCTACTACTTTCAATTGCTCTATACAACTCTATACTTTTTATTTGGGTACTCATTAGTACTCAATACTTACTTCGTCGTAGTTGTCAAATATTTTTATAAATTTATTTCAACAAACTTACTACCGTAAAAGTATCGATTAACAACTTTTGTGTATTGAGTACCCAAAAAAATTAACAAGTATCGAGTACTCGGTACCCACTACTCTATACTTTGCCAGCACTACTCCGCAGACAGCAGACTTTTTATCGGCCGATAGTTTGGTCGGCTTTATGATCAGCGCTGGTTAAATTTTATCCAATTAAATAAGAAAACCCCACAATAAAAACTTTAACGGTGTTAAATCGCATTATATCGTTGGCCAGGGCCCTCACGGCCTCCCCAGTAGTGTTGGTAATTTCTATTACATACTTTCAATTACTCGATACAACTCTATAATTTTTATTTAGGTACTCATTAGTTCTCAATACTTACTTCGTCGTAGTTGTCAAATATTTTTATAAATTTATTTCTAAACATACTACCGTAAAAGTATCGATTAACTACTTTTGTGTATTGAGTACCCAAAAAAATGAACAAGTATCGAGTACTCGGTACCCACTACTCTATACTTTGCCAGCACTACTCCGCAGACAGCAGACTTTTTATCGGTCTATAGTTTGGTCGGCTTTATGATCAGCGCTGGTTAAATATGCCAACAATGACTTTTCTAAAGCTGTCAAAATAAGAAGAATATAAGTTATCTTATTTGTCATTTCCCGGCAATCTAATGCTGACTTACCGCATTTCGGAGTGGTCTAGCACTGAATTGAGCAAAGATTTTAGGAGGACCTAGAACTTCCAATTATGTTATTCAAATAAATATTTTAGGACCAAATAATATGGTAGTGTGTTTGCAACCAATTTGCAACCAAATAGTGGCTATGATCTTTTGCTTTCTGAATCTGCTACTTAATCTGCCGTATATTGATTTCTGCGAAAGACAATCCGTTTCTTTTAACAAGGCACAATTTCTTGGTAGTTCGAGGCTGGATGTCTTTGAAGAACTATCGAACTTTCACTTTTAAAATATGATTTCGTTAATGTGAGCCTTTATGGATGAGTATGAATCCTAGAGTTGTTCTGCACCTCTCCCCCAGATATTGAAAATACCAATAGAAGTTAGAAATCTAAATAAAAACTTATACTTTCGGGAAATTTTAATAGTGAAATATTTTCAATTTATTAATTATTTTTATTTTAGCTGAGCCTATCGATGACATTAGTTATCATCACAAAAGTGCGCCACAAATTGAAAACAAATCTTTTCACATGGAAGAAAAACGTAAACAACATGAACAGCAACAACGTGCACAGCACCAACAACAATTACATGAGCAACAACTACAGCAACATCATCCGCTGCTACAAATAAAACAAGAACATTATCATCATCCACAGAATGAACATACAGCAACTTCTCATAATGAAGATGTTACCCAACAAACACAACAACATACAAATTCCCAGAATTCAAATATAATGCAACCACCAGCAGCACCTTCAGCATTAGCAGAGGAAAGGCAACAAGAACAACAACAAAAACAACAGCAACAGCAAGAACAAGAACAGCAGCAAATATCCTTGACTAATGTAAAGTCAGAAGCAAAGGTAAATAAAAAAGAAATAAAACCTCAACAATATGAAATACAAAATAAAAATAAAAAGAAAAAAAAAACAACAACAAGAAATATAAACAATAACATAACCTACAATACTATTCTATGTACAGATGTACATAGATACACACATAGATACATTTGTACATGCATGATGTTTGTATGTATGTATGTATGTACGTTTGCATATAATTTTGTACACACAGCATTTCTTACACACATTTACTACGGAATAAAACAAATATTTTCATTCATTTTTCTCGTTTTGTTTTCCTTTTTTTATTTTTTTTTTTTGTTTTGCTACAAATTTATTGTTTGTTGGTTTTTTTTAACACTTTCGTTTTTTTCTTTATTTCACAGCCGCTTAACTTTCCTCGCCGCAAATTACAAACAGAACGTTCCTCCACTCTGCCCATATGCCAACGGTGCAAACAAGTTTTTTTAAAACGTCAAAACTATACACAACATGTTGCTCTATCCAGTTGCAATATTGTTGAGTATGACTTCAAATGCTCCGTATGCCCCATGTCCTTTATGTCTAATGAGGAATTGCAGGCACACGAACAATTGCATGGCTCAAATAGATATTTTTGTCAAAAATATTGCGGCAAATTCTACGAAACCATTGATGAATGTGAACAACATGAATATGGCCAGCATGAATACGAAATGTTTAAATGTAATGTAAGTATGGGGTATAAGTAAATCGTAGTATTTGTTATTTAATTATGTAGGTTCTTTAAATGTTAATACTCGTACTGAAATAATAAGTGGGAATAAATATAAGAGTCGAGTAAGTAGTTGCTATTCTATCAGTCTGGGGTTTGTGGGTTCGATTGCCACCTAACACCGTGGGTTTTTCAATACAACAATTAGAGGTCTTCGTTACTATATGCGGTAAAATATATTAAAATATAATTTGTATTTGTCTTGTACATATGTATGTATAATAAATAAGTAACTTCGAAGCCTGAAATTTATAATAAAATTGTTATTTTTAGCATGGAGCACAGTGAACGGTCTCCATAGTAAAACTGGAAAAAATCGAACGAGTTATGGTAGCATAATGAAATTTTTGGCACATACATATCTCTTTTGGCCTACTATTTTAAAAAATAAATTAACATTTTTAGAAATCCTTTTGTTTTTCCGGTGCGGGGACAATTAAATACCCGAAATTCCCCCATTTCAGTAATTTTTATTTTTTTTAATTTTAATCTATCATTTCATATACAAAATGATAGAGCGTGATAGTTTTTTTTTTATAAAATACTAGCTGCCCCAGTCCGCGTTGCTGGCTCTAAGCAAACATTAGTGTTGTATTCTGCGATGCCAACTTAACTCTTTTCGCGCTATTTTTAGCTCTATTTGACTACCTCTAACGCGAAAATTATCCCTTCAGCACTTTTTCAGAAAAAAGAGCAATTTTCTGTGGCGCCACCTGTCGAAAATTAACCCCACCAACTTAGGAACCTCCGTCGGCTCATGCGCAACAATTTTGCTATAGATTATATCATAAAATGCACAGCTTACGATTTAATTAATTTTGAGTAATTTTCTGTGGCGCCACCTGTCAGAAATTAATCACACCAATTTACAATCCTTCATCGGCTCATTCGCAACAACTGTTCTAAAGATCATAGCATGTTCAATTGCACAGTTTACTGTTTAATTCGTTTTGATTAATTTTCTGTGGCGCCACCTGTCGGAAATTATCCCCACCAACTTAGGAACCTCCGTCGTTTCATGCGCAACAACTTTGCTTAAGATCATAACATGATCAGATGCATAGTTTACGATTCTATAAAGGACATACAAACATACAGTCAAACATTCATTTTTATATATACATACATATAGATAACCAATATCTAATTATTTAGGGTTGCTGTATATCTTTTTTAACATTATTTTAAACTTTTTAGTATTTTTATTTTTTAAAGTTTTGAAAATATTTATAACCATTGGTATTCAAATAACATTACATGAATAGGGTTTCCAAATTAACAACACTAAATATTTTAAAACTAAATTATTATTTAAGAGAAATAACATATTTATATAAAGATTATTAATAATAAAGTAACAAACAAATTCAAATAACATAACAATTGTAAACAATTTGTTAATCACTAGAATAAGTTTCTGAGTCTGAATCTGTGTTAATAGATTCATCTACTATTATGTAATTACTGATTTCTTGTTTGTTGTTGAAAAATCTGCTTGTATTTATTGTATTTTTGTTAGATAAAATTAATGGATCAGCAGAAATTAGGAGTTTATTCATCAAATCTTGATTACAATTTTCTCTGCCATTTTTTCGAGTGTGCTCAAGTCTGTTCTTTCTTAATTGTTTTGTAAAGACATTCTAAAAAATTCGCCCGTGCACTCACCTAGTATTAGTTCGCCCTGGTTTAAGGCATAGCCTACTATTATCATACATTTTCAAATATTAAAAATATCAACTGATAATTTTAATAAAAATATTAAATATGGATGATTTTTAAAATCATTATATTTCAAAAGTTGACATAGAAAACACCTAAATATTTGTATACATATTTTAGTATATATAACAGAAAATAAGATTATTGATGCATAAAAGTAGTTTTTTGATGTGCCTATTTTTTCGGGTCCATCGAAGATGACTATTTTTTTTAATGTACATATTTTGGCTAAAAACTTCACAATTTTTTTTACAGTGTTGTTATAAATATTTGAATTTTAGGATTTTTCATTGCTTCTTCTGCTACATTTATAAATAAAACAAATTAATGTGCAAGCATTTTTATTGAAAAATGAATTTTTCAGATTTATTTTTCCAAACCCATTTTTTGTTACTTAAAAATTACGAAAAAATTATCAAAATAATTCGACTTTAAAGCCGTGTAACTTTTTATAGGTTTAACGCACATGAAAAACAAAACCACCTCTGGAATCGTGGGAGTCTCAGCTTTCATCCCATATGTAGTTTTTTCCATATACATATATACATTTAAGTAAATCTTAAAAGTATGCTTTTAATAATAGTCTTTTATTACTTTATATCACGGATGCCCAAACACATACTATCAAATTGTATGATGATTGTGTCAGCATTTTATTTTCATTGTTTAAATATAAACAAACCCACCGGTAACACTAAAAAGGCCTTATCACTTGGTCTTATATAAGGCATGCTTAGACCTTCTCCAGCAAAATCTCTGGGTATAAATTAGGACTAATGAGTGTGAATTAGGCATGTAGCGAAAGGTTCATTTGAATACGGTAAGAGAAAATACGGATTGAAGTAAAGTAGGTAAAGGTGTTATATATGTACGAGTACATTGTTTTTAAACATTTCCAATTATTAAAAAAGAAAATATATCACTCTTCTTTTTCTTCTTCTTAATATATAAAACTCACATGTCCCTGGGCTCGCTAATCCCAAAAACTTTCTCACCGATACAACGAAATATACAAAGATTTATTTTTTATATTTTTTTTCATGTGACAGCTTCATGTTGACGCTGTTTTTCATGGATATATATTTTTAAATCCGTCAGGTGGCAGCGTTGTAAATATCGGGATCAAAATTATTTTTCTTATACTAATTTTGAGCCAAAAGATTTTTTATTCAAAATTAATGCCCCTATTACGGTTTACAAATCAACTCAGTTGAGTTAAAAGACAACTTAAAGACAACTCAAGGCGAATTCATACCAGGTGTGAGCAGTAGGACAACAACTACAATAAAACAACAACTTTGACATTAGATTAGCAGATATGAAACAATGTATTTTTTGACAAGATATTTGCAAAAAAACGAGAGCAAATAACAATCAGCTGGGCTATCGATTCCATCTGGTATGAATTCGCCTTGAGACAACTGCTACTGACGATTTGTAATTTTTTTAAACTTTTGTTAACCGAACTAACACAGGGTTGTAAACGGTTAAACTACAACGGAGTTGTAACACAATTTAAATTCAACTTAAAATTTTTTGACAAGTTGAGTTGTAATTGATAATGCCAAATTGTAAAATTTCAACTGAAGTAGAGTTGAGTTGTAAACCGTAATAGGGGCCTAACAACATATTTTTCTTATACTTTGGTTTTTAATGTTTCTTTTAAAATATTTCCTAAGAAATAAAAAACACCATTTAGTTAAAAATGTCGAAATTGCATTTTTTCCAAATTTCGAAATTATTTCGAAAAATTAAATATGTTGTTTTTGCTTTCATGTTTGATTTTTTCCATAACAATTCAATATTAAGTTTTATATCTTAAGCTATGAAATTAATCGAAACACGTTTGTTTTGGGTTTTGAAGATTTTATTAAAACTCAAAAACAGAATTATTGCTGCAGGCCTAAATCACAGCTATACTTTCTATCTATTATCTTTAGAATTTTTTTTCATCAGAAGTGATAATTCCATTTTTCGTTAAAATTTGAACCTTATACATAAACTCTTTTGAAATCTTTAATAAAATTACTAAAAGTAGTTTTCTTTTTTAGATTTGTTGTATAAGTGTAACGCAACGTGATCAATTATTCGCACATCTACAAGAACATAAATATCAGCCCCGCTTCGATTGCTGTATATGTCGTTTATGTTTTCAAACGTCACTTGAACTGCATGATCATTATATGGCTAATGAAGATTTCTGTGGTAAATTTTATGATAAAGAAGGTATGTAATTGCCATAAAAATCGCCTTTTTTATTTTTATACCAAACGTATTTAATATTTGCAGCCTTTAAGAAACCTATTACCTCGACATCGTCACCTTATCTGGGAAAGCCGGAAAGTTCTAATCTGGAAATAGCTAATACATTTTCGTTAAAAGGTAAGTTGATACATAAATGAAAAAGAAACTATCAAAACAAAGTGTATAAACATTATCTTTTGTTTTAGATATACCTCCTGCTAGTAGTAGTCATCATTTGAACGCTTTATATGCAAAACCATCTACTTCAAAAACTTCCCTGGAATTATCTAAAACATCAACAACACCCTCGTCTTCATCGTTTAGCACAGCAAATGAGTTTGCTGTCTTAGAGCCCCATATTGAGGTAAAAACAGAAATTAAAGTAGAGCCTGATTTTTATCCACCCATGGATCAGTCAGACTTTGCTAGCTTTGACAATGATTACGGCACACCTGACTATGCGTCTAGTTCTAATCAAAATTTACCATTTTTACATGACTTCCAAGATAATGCTTCCAGTTCTACAAACTCATCGTATTCCTTTAACAATAACGAAGCCATAAAAGATGATAGTGCCGTTTGTTGTGTACCCAAATGCGGGGTACGCAAGTTTTCGTCACCGTCTTTACAATTCTTTGGCTTCCCCAGAGAAGAAAAGTATTTGTCGCAATGGCTGCACAATTTGAAAATGATCTATGATCCCAATGTAAATTATTCCCTGTATCGTATTTGTAGTTTGCATTTTCCTAAACGTTGTATAGCCAAGTATTCTTTAAGTTATTGGGCTGTGCCCACCTTTAATCTGGGCCACGATGATGTGGGAAACTTATATCAAAATAGAGAAAGTTCTGGGGGGTTTCCAGGTGGTGAAATGGCTAAATGTAGTATGCCCGGTTGCCCCTCCCAGCGAGGAGAAACCAATGTAAAATTTCATGTGTTTCCTAGAGATTTAAAGACCTTGATTAAATGGTGCCAGAATTCACGACTCCCTGTACACAGTAAAGATAATAGATTTTTCTGTTCTAGGCATTTTGAAGAGAAATGTTTTGGTAAGTTCCGCTTAAAACCCTGGGCCATACCAACCATTAACTTGGGCACCGTTTATGGCAAGATACACGATAACCCCAACATTTATCAAGAAGAGAAGAAATGTTTTTTGCCCTTCTGCCGGCGCAGTAGAGTCTATGATTGCAACTTATCTTTGTATAGGTTTCCAAGGGATGAAACTTTGTTGCGCCGTTGGTGTTATAACTTGAGGTTAGATCACAATATGTACAGAGGCAAAAATCATAAAATTTGTTCTTCCCATTTCATTAAAGAAGCCTTAGGCTTAAGAAAACTCAACCCGGGTGCAGTGCCCACTTTAAATTTGGGTCACAATGATAGATTTAATATATACGAAAACGAATTATATACACCACCTCCGCCACCACCTCCACCACCCCAACCAACTACGTCGTCCAAGGCACATAAATATGCCCAATTATTTAAACAAGAAATGGAAAGCTCTTCCGGACCACGTATCTATGATGGTGTCTTCATGAAGAACATGGTGCAAAAATTATCCTCTTCGGCTTCCTCGAACAGTTCTAATAATTTGGATTTAGGGGATGTTTGCCTCGTGCCGTCTTGTAAAAGAACCCGTCATTCCGATGACATTACTTTGCATACCGTGCCCAAACGCCCAGAACAGCTTAAGAAGTGGTGTCATAATTTGAAAATGGAGTTGGTCAAAATGCACAAAAGTGCTAGAATTTGTAGCGCACATTTTGAAAAGTATTGCATAGGAGGCTGTATGAGACCTTTCGCTGTACCCACTTTAGAGTTGGGTCATGATGATACAAATATATTCCGTAATCCCGATGTTATAAAGAAATTAAATATAAGGGAAACCTGCTGCGTACAATCTTGTAAGAGAAATCGTGATCGAGACCATGCTAATTTGCATAGATTTCCTACTCATCCGGAATTGTTACAGAAATGGTGCCAGAATTTACAAAAGCCCATACCGGATGGTTCTAAACTCTTCAACGATGCTGTCTGCGAAATGCATTTCGAAGATAGATGTTTGCGCAACAAACGCTTGGAAAAATGGGCCATACCTACCTTGAAATTAGGTTGGGATGAGGCGCCCCACTCTTTGCCTTCAGAGGAAGAGATTAACGAGAACTGGGTTAAACCGTTTGCACCCAACAATGGCGATGAACAGGGTGAATGCTGTGTTAGCAGCTGCAAACGCAATCCCCAAATTGATGATGTGAAATTGTACAGACCTCCGGAAGATGCTGAACAATTGGTTAAATGGGCGCATAACTTGCAATTGGATGTTATGGATTTGCCAAATCTTAAAATCTGCAATTTGCACTTTGAACAACATTGCATAGGTAAGCGTTTGTTGAATTGGGCCATGCCTACTCTAAATTTGGGTGGTAAAGTTGAACATCTGTTTGAAAATCCTCCACCTATACCTGCCATTTACAAAAAGAAAATCAAACCTGATAGAATTCTAAGCAATCAAGAGGGCGTCAAATGGTCTCCGAGGTGCTGTCTACCACATTGTCGTAAAATGCGCTCCGTGGACAAGGTTCATCTTTTTCGTTTTCCCTACATCAACCGTCAGACTTTGGCAAAATGGTGTCACAATTTGCAATTGCCTTTGGTGGGCAGCTCACATCGTCGTATCTGTTCCAGTCATTTTGAAGCATCTGTTTTAACCAAGCGTTGTCCTATGACATTGGCCGTACCAACTATAGACCTAAATGCTCCCCAGGGCTATAAAATCTATCAAAATCCTGCAAGACTCAAACAAATAAAAATAGGCGCTCAAAGGCACTGTGTTATAGAATCTTGCCGCAAAACTAAATTGGATGGTGTTTCACTATTCCGTTTCCCCAACAATAGATCTATGTTGTACAAATGGCGTCATAATATCAAAAATTGGCCCAAGGGCAAATTAACTTCTCAAATGAGGATTTGCACCGAGCATTTTGAGCCTCATTCAGTAGGAGCAAAGAGATTATCACCCGGTGCTATACCCACTTTAAAGCTGGGACACGAAGCCAAGGATTTGTATCCCAATGAAACAAGATCCTCCTTTGATTTGGAGAAATGTGCAGTCAGTGGTTGTGACTCACGCAAAGAAATGGAAGACATAAAACTTTTCCGTTTTCCTCGAGATGATGATGAGCTGCTTAAGAAATGGTGCAACAATCTTAAAATGAATTCCAATGATTGTGTGGGCATTAAAATATGCAGCAAGCACTTTGAAGAAGAATGTTTAGGACCCAGACAGCTATACAAATGGTCTATACCCACTCTAAAGTTGGGCCTTAAAGAAGACGATTTAGTTGAAATAATACCTAATCCTCCACCTGAACAAAGAAGCGGAGAATTCCTTTACAAATGTTGTGTGTCCTCGTGTGGTAAGACACGAAAATATGATGAAGCACAAATGAATAGTTTTCCCAAAAATTTGAAATTGTTCCGCAAATGGAAACATAACCTAAAATTAGATTTTCTCAATTTCAAAGAAAGAGAAAAATATAAAATTTGCAATGATCACTTTGAGCCAGTGTGTGTAGGGAAAACACGGCTTAATTTTGGCGCTCTACCCACCTTGAATTTAGGTCATGATGAGGTAGATGATTTATATCAAATTAATCCTGATAGAATAAGACCGAATTTGTTTATTAAACAAAAGGACGTGGAAAGACTAGAAAGGAGAAGGATTTTAAGAGAAAAAAATGAAGATCAATATGACTGCGAAGAGCAAGACGACGATACCGCAGATCCTTTAAGTTTAGAGCCAAGTGACGTTAAGTGTTGTGTTACAGAATGCACGGCTCCCAAATCGATAATGAGAGAGCCTTATGATTTACCGGAAACAAAAACAATAAGAAAGATGTGGTTCAAGGAGTTAGAAAATACTGACGAGGAATATTTTCTGCCAGAAGCCAAAATATGTGGTTTACATTTCCAGTTAATATTTGAAAAACTTGAAAACCGAATGCTAGAATTGTTAGAAGAGAACGAAGATTTAAAATCAGATTTTAATAAACTACAATGCAATTATCAAAAGTCTAAGATATCTCTGGTTATAAATAGTTATCAGTGTAGGGTTCAAGACTGTCCTACCAATTTGCTTAACTCCTCTATAAGATTATATTTCTTCCCATACGGCAAACACTTAGTAAGTAAATGGTCTCACAATACAGGCATAATACCCGATGAACACCGCCGATATATGAACAAGGTGTGTGCCTTACACTTTGAGTCCTATTGCATCACAGAAAATCAAAGATTGCGATCATGGGCCATACCTACCCTTAATTTGCCTTCCTCCGAAAAGGAAAAGCATTTGTACAAGAATCCTGATCTAACTAAACTCGACAGAAGAATGTTGGGCCCTCAAATTGTGAAATGTGCCGTCAACAGTTGCAATTATCTTAAAATGGTAGAAGAAGAATCCCTCAAACTTTTTAACTTTCCAACTGATGACAAGTTGTTAAAAAAATGGTGTGATAACTTGAAAATGTCTCACCATCTTACACCCTTGCTGAAAATTTGTTCGTTGCATTTTGAGAAAATATGCTTTGGTAGCTGTCGCATACGATCTTGGGCCATACCCACCTTAAATTTGGGTCATAAGGAAGCTCCCGAACATCTTAATAAAACCACGATTAGACAAGAAGTTTACGATGCCACGGAAGATATTTCCGAGATACAATTGAAACAGGTGAAAATTAAAAAGTCACTGGACAGTGCCAAATGTTCAGTGCCCAGCTGTCGAAAGAGTAGATTGAAACATGGTGTTCGTTTTTACAATCTTCCCTCAAACTTAAAGATGAAACGCAAGTGGTTGCATAATTTACAAATCAGCCACTTAAAATCCAGTCATAAAGTGCAAAATATTAAAATCTGTAACCACCACTTTCACAAAAGATGTTTTGAAGGCAAACTCTTAAAGCCTTGGGCAGTGCCGACAATGCATTTGGGTCATAGTGAAGCTGTTTTCGATAATCCTCGAAAACTACGAAGTCTGGCACCCTTACGATGTATCCTCACACACTGTAAAAATCATACATCAACAAAGGAAGTGCGCACTTTTGTATTTCCCAAAATACCAGAGTTTTTGGAAAAATGGTCGAAAAACTTGAAATTGGAATTGGAGAAGTGTAAGGGCAAAATATGTGTTGAACACTTTGAACAAGAAGTTTTAGGTGTAAAAAAGTTAAAAAGTGGTGCTGTCCCAACTCTAAATTTAGGCCATACTGATAAGGAGATATATGATAACACAGAATTAATAGAGAAACTTAAAGTAAAACAAATTGAAAAAGAGCTAAAACAAGATTCCTGCAAGGTAAAAATGGTAGAAGACGAAGATTTGGGTGAGGAATATGAGCCACTTACAGAGGACGAAGAGGAGGATTTATGGGAATCAGAAGAAGGGGAGGAAGAGGAGGAGGATGAGGAAGAAATATATTTTGATGATGAAGATGAGGAGGAGGAGGAAAACGAACAGGAACAAGAACAAGAAGAACGTGATGAAGATAACGAGGAAAATAGACAAGATGAAGATGAAATTAGTATATCAAATTCTGTATCCGACTGGAGCTCTATTAAATTTAAAGAGCTAAGAGTCTCTATAACTCCCCTCACACCAGAAGATTTAATGGATTTATGTTCACGTTCTTCATATGAACGGGAATTTGGTACTTTAACACCAGCTAGCAGTTTACGAGGCCGCAGATCTGTTACTCCAGCTTCGAACTGGAAAGATATACAACCTGAAACTTCTGATCAAAAACCCAACAATTTTAACATTAGAAGCAAATCAGAAACTCCCGATAAAAGAACATTTAATTGTTTTAGGGAACCTCGCTCAGTTTCACCGGAACAAAAAGGAGATCATTTTCGAGAGCCCAGATCTCCTGACCGAAATTCTGATAGTCCAAAAGATCCTCTTGGTGAAAGTTTCGAGGACTTCTGTTCCAAAACTCCAAACTATATAGAATCGCTTGTTTTCGCAGCCGAAGTAAAATCTGAAGATGATTTAATAGTTAATAGTTTAAAAAGAAAAAGTGCACAAACAAACAACGAAACTTTAAAAAAGGGACGTTTGGAAAACTCTGAAGATGAAGCTACCAACACATCTTCGCCAAATGAAATGGAGCTTAGTACCACAACCAATCTAAGAACAGATAAAGCTCTTAATGCGGTGGCCCCTATTTGTTGTTTAAAACACTGCGGCAAGGAAAAAACACCAGAACAGCATTTAACTACCTATGGTTTTCCCAAAGATCTGCAACTCTTACAAAAATGGTGTGACAACTTGGGCTTACAACCGGAAGAGTGTATCGGACGTGTTTGCATAGATCATTTTGAGTTAAGAGTCATTGGCACCCGAAGGCTTAAATTGGGAGCTGTGCCAACTTTAAATTTAGGGCCAAATCGAGTTGCCAAACATACCAACATGGAGGATACTGCCCAAAAGAAAAGTGTAACTAAGGAATTTGCTGAAACTGGAAATATGCAAGAAACAGACTCCAGCTTGAAGCCACCACCACCATATAAAACACCTAAGCCTAGTAAGCAATCGGTTTTTCGGCTATGTTGCCTCAAACATTGTCGACGCAAGAAATTTGTAAAGCAGGAGAAGAAAGAGAAACAAAAACTGAAGGAACAGGAGGAGACAAAAATGGTTTGCCAAGAGAAATCAAAGGAAATTTTGTTTAAATTTCCTACAGATCACATTACTTTACAGAAATGGTATAAAAACTTAAGATTACCCGAAAAGATAATCACAACTAAGCATACTGACCTACGAATATGCTCCAAACACTTTGAGTCTAGTGTTATCAAAAGTGGCAAATTACATCCCAAGGCTGTACCGACTTTACAATTAAGTTATGCCAATCGGGAACCTATTTATCGAAACAATCTACGAGGTTTTGACAAATGTGCTCTGAAAATGAAACAAAAATCTAAGGTAAAGTGTTGTCTCCCTCACTGTGGCAATAAAATATCCGAACATATATTCCTAATACCATTCCCGGAAAATGAGCCCTTGACTTTGAGAAAATGGTGTAGAAATTTAAAAGTAAATTATGATCAGGGGAAGTATAAAGGCTTAAAGATTTGCAGTGAGCACTTTGAGTCTTATGTTTTCTTTAAAAAGAGACATTTACGCACGGGGGCTTTGCCAACTCTTAAGCTGGGACACACGGATGCAATTATCAGAAATTGTCGAAAATTGCGTTTGAAAAGGGAAAATATTAGTAGTGTTAAAGAGAAATGTTGTATATCCGAGTGTCAGACAGCTAATCTTAAACTTTACCCATTTCCCCGGAGCTCGGAGTTACGGAAAATTTGGTGCAATAACTTACAAATCGAGTTAGGCCATAATTATAAATTATGTGCTCGACATTTTACGGCGGATAGTTTCATTATCGGCACAGACAATCTTAAGCTCAATGCTGTACCAGTTCTAAACTTGGGTCTGACAAATGAAAGCCATTTGTTATTGACGACAACCAACCCTATTGAAAGCAAATGCATAGTGGAAAATTGTCAAAAAACTCCTAGTGTGGATAAAGTGAAACTGTTCAAGTTCCCCCAAAAGCAGGATATACTTAAAAAGTGGCTTTTTAATTTAAATTTATCAGCCGATACTTTCAATCCACTCGATGTGGTCTGTAGCAAACATTTTGATAAAAATTGTATTAAAAATGGTGTCTTACACGAAAATGCCATACCCACCCAATTTTTGGAAGTGTCTCCTAAAGGCTGGTTTTACAAAAACAATGAGGATTTATATGAAATGCCTAGAAAATGCTGTGTCCTGAACTGTCAGCAGACTTCTGAAGAAGCAAAACATTTATATAGATTTCCCAAGCACAAAGAGGATTTGGAAAAATGGCTTTACAACTTAAAGTTACAAGTAGAAGAGTCGGATATTAAGGATTTGCGAGTATGTGATAGGCATTTTGAACAGAGCTGTAAAATTTCAAACAAGGACTTGATAACGCAGGCCTTGCCTACCCTTAATCTGGGTCACAATGATACCGATATTTATGGCAATAACTTTATAAAATGCTGCTTGGATAATTGTAGTATAGAGGGATTTTATTATCATAAATTACCTGAAGATCTAATGCTGCAAAGCTATTGGTTCCAAGAACTAGAAATGGAAACTACCTACAACAGCTCGTTGTATATATGTTCGGTACATTTTGTAGCTTTCTTTGAAAGAATATTGGAAAAATACAGTGCTTTCCTCAAAGAGTCCAAGGAATATGTAAAACTTTCTGTAACCTATAATGAGCTCAAAGCTCTCCCCGCCCTACAATGCTACAAATGCCACATAAGTAAATGTAATTCTGGTTTTAAACTAATTTGGAAACTATTAAAGTTTCCGAAAGATGTTACTTTGTTCAACAAATGGCTGCATAATACTAGTTTACAATTTGACTATGAGCAACGCCACTGCTATCGCATTTGTGCTCAACATTTTGAGGAAAGATGTTTGAGTGAGAAAAAATTACACCGTTGGTCCCTACCCACCCTAAAGTTGCCTTTCAACAATAGTTTGTATGTCAATCCCCCCGAAGCCTTGCCCTCCAATCACGAAAACCTCAAACATTGTTGTGTGTCTAATTGTCCTACGGAAAAGGGGCCCTTTTACAAGTTCCCTATTAAGCAGTTGGAGGTAAGGAAATGGATACATAATTTAGATTTGGGTACTCAACAATGTACCCTTAACTTGCGAGTTTGCTTTAAACACTTTGAGAACTATTGCTTCTCCAAGGCGGTTAACAAAGTCAAACGTTTGAAATCTTGGTCGGTGCCTACTCTCAGATTAAAAAGAAAAACAGATCTCTTTCTCAATCCTGCCGACAAAATAGCCTTCTATGTGTGCTGCATAGCGAGTTGTAGGCAAATCCTTAATAAATCCAAGGAGATCTATCTGTTTAAATTTCCCTTCAGCAATACCTTGAAGGAAAAATGGTTGCACAATTTAAATTTTAGCAAACAGGATTATAGGGAATCCATGAGAATTTGTTCGGCCCACTTTGAAATGGATTGTTTTTACAAGGGCTTTAAGCTATTGCGCAAACATTCTGTACCCACTCTAGGACTAATCAAACCGCCCGCCGAACTCTATAGAAATCCTGTAAGAAGGGCTTACTTTAAGTGCTGTGTAAAAATGTGTAAAGCACCCTGGGAACAATTGTCAAACTTCCCAAAGGATAAGACCCTTTTAAGAAAATGGTGTCATAACTTGCAGTTGGACAAAGAGATCACATTGGATTCTTTGAGAGATTGGAAGATATGTAGCCGACACTTTGAACCACAATGTATAAATAAATTTGGTTCAATAAAAAGTATGGCGGTACCAACTCTTAAATTGGGTCATCGCAAAAAATTGTTTAAAAATCCAAATTTTGCTCTAAAATCTGACATCAAAATGGATCAGGAAATTTCCAGAGATGAGGGTAATGTGAAGCAAACAGAAGAAAAGGAAATAAATGATTTAACACCGAATATAGAAAAAGATAATAAGTTTGAAGAAATTCCGGAAGAAGGTGGTTTAGGAAATGTAAATATTAAAACTAAAGCTCAGTTGGCTAAAATATATAAAAACCTAAGGCCAGTGGGAGTCTTAAGAAAACCCAACAGGCTTGGCATTAAAAAACAACAAAAAGCTAAAACAAAAGAACATCTTAACAAGACGAATCCCAATACTAAGGAAAAAGGAAAAGATACAAAATCAAAGCAATTTAAAACCGAAAAAGATAAAGACCTTACGCCACAAACTGCTGTCATTACTAAGGAGAAAGAAAACGACAAAATACTAAATCCATTAAACACAGAAAAAGAATCACAACAAACCTTAAAAGACGAGAAACTCGAAAACACCACAAATTTTTCATTCACTGAAGCTGAAGATATTAAAGCGGTTTGTTTGGAAACCCCAGTTGACAAACAAAAACCTCTTGATACCGAGCTACCAGAAGACGCATTTCTCGAGAACTTGTTGGAAATTTTAACAGAAAGTCCTGAACCATTTAAACAAGAAGAATGTGAATCCGATACTCTTTTGAGGTTAGAAACAGATTCGCAGAAGGAAAGCAATAAGAGAGATAAACTCACATTTACAATTAACGAAATAAAGCAAGAAATTTTAGATGATCCACCGCACCAGCAACTAAACAATACACAGCCTATAGAGGAGTATCTTGAAGAAAGGCCTGATTATATACCCAGCGAACATAGCGAACCCAAAATACTGGAAAAAGAAGACGAAGAAAAGAGTTTAAACTTTAAGAACAAAAATCTTATCTCTTGCTGTATAAAAACCTGCAAAAACTATAATAATTTCAAAACAGAAATACCCCTCTTTAAGCTACCCAACATACGCAAATTACGCGATCTTTGGCTGGCAAATTGTAAACTTAATCAGCGGCAGTATGCGGCAAATGGTGTCCTAAAAAGACTAAGAGTTTGCATAGAACACTTTGATAAATCTTGCATTAAAGACACCAACCGTCTACTGCTTGGTGCCGTACCGACTTTACATCTTGGAAGTAAACTGGACTTTAAGGAAACTTTACAAGAGTTTAGCTATTTAAGATGTAGAGTCCAAAGTTGTCAACGATCTTGCCAGTATGACAAAATTAATCGCATACCATTTCCTCAGGGGGAATTAAAAACGAAATGGTGTTTGAATATGAATATTAAAGAGAAAACCATTACTGCCGATGACTGGATATGTCATAGACATTTCGAAAAAAAAGCTATAATAGACTGTCGCAAACCCAAACCAAATGTACTACCTACTCAGCGTTTGGATACTGCGGAGATGAAAGCCAAGGATTGTGATTTAACATCTAGAGATTACAATAGCACTACGTCTACGAAGAAAAGTTCTGCTACAGTTAGCAAAGCTATTAACCACAAAGAAATCAAACTCAAATGTTTATATCCATCATGTAAAGAAAAGAATCAAGTTTTACATGATTGGCCGTGTCAACAAGGTATTTTTGCTACGATATGGATGGTGGTGAAAAAATTAGACAGGCAGGCCGATGATGTCATTGCTTGGAAGAATATGTTTGAACAAACTTTAAAACATAAGGATTCCAATAAAAGTACGGAGGAAGCAAAATCGGAAAAATCGATTAAATTATGTGATGAACATTTTTATTATTTATACAAAATTAATGAAACTGCCATTGTAACTGATGACGAAACTAGTAAAGAATACAAGGCTTTGAAGCAAAAACTCCAACTCACTTTTAACCTTTTAAATTCTTTGGAGAAAATCTATACCAAACAATGTGCGGTGCCACAATGCAAAACAGATCAAAATATCAAATCCTATAAACCGGTAAAACTGTTTAGTTTTCCCCAAGAAGATATGGCGAAAAAATGGTGTCATAACATCGGCATAGAGTACAGCTGCCTTCAAACAAAACCGTTGCTAAAAGTATGTGAAATTCATTTTGTGGGTTATTGTGTAGTGCGAAGACATATCATGGAATGGGCAATGCCAACTTTGAATATACCGCTTACAAATCAACCCAAACATATGATACAAAACGATGCTAATAAGGTTATGGGGGCAAAAGAAAAATGCTGCATTCGAACTTGTCCCAATGCCCAGATTTTGGAAACGAAAAATAACACAAGATTGTATAAATTTCCCAAAAATCCCTTAATACTTAAGGAATGGTTAAAGAATACAAACTGTGAGGACACGTTTGAGGAAAGTGTAACACGTATATGCGGTTTACATTTCCAGGCATCAGATATCATCGATAAGAAAATGGTCCTAAAAGAAAATGCCATTCCCAAATACTATTTAGATCCGGTTACAAACTTTTCAAACTCATCTGTGGCGAGCTCAGTTATTGATGAGCATATACAAGTTAAACAGGAATTGGATAATTCCGAAGAATGGTGTGCTTCCCAACCACAAGATTCATTTACCCATGAAAATCTAACGTCTAACAAACAAACAGAAGAAAAAGAAAGCAATAAAGAACCATTTTATAGTCACTCGATCGAAATAAAACAAGAAATCTTAGAAATTCAGGAAGAGGAGCCACAAACTTCCCTCTATACCATACACAAATTTGAAACCTCAAGCCCGCCGGACTCGCAAAACTTTTACACAAACTCACAAGTCCTTGAAAATCAGCCAGCCGCTTTTGTTATCAGCGATGTTAAATCTCAAATCTATTTGTGTTGTGTACAAAAATGTACCAACAATTCCGAAACACCTGGCATACGCATGTTCACTGAATTTCCCCATGATTCGGAAATTTTTATTAAATGGTGTTTCAACTTGAAAATAGATCCGCGCAACTACAAGGAAAATCAGTATGCCATATGTGAACAACACTTTGAATCGGTTTGCTTTAATGAGAATAATGGCCTATTGCAAACCTGGTCTGTGCCCACTTTGAATCTTAATTTAAATGAAAATTCCTTTATACACCAAAACGATATACCTGAACATTTGAAACCCTGCAACGAACAGTGCATTGTTTATGGTTGCATAAATCCCCTAAGACCACTGTTTAAATTTCCCTATAATCCCGATATTTCTCTCAAATGGTTTTCAAATTTAAAATTAGACTATACTGACTTTCGAGCACAGAATTATCGTATTTGTCGAAGACATTTTCCGGCTGTGTGCTTCGAAATAAACGATATAAATAAATTGAAAAACGATGCAGTGCCCACACAATTTCTGGGTCACACAGATAAAATATGTCATTTTAATAGTGCGGAAGAGCAGCAATTGCAACAGGAAGCGATTGCGGGTGGTCTTAACAATCAGGATAATAGTCGTGGCAGCAGTCAGGGATCTTTAGCAAGAATAATATCGCCACACGATCTCGAAGATCATGATAGCAGTTATTTTGAAGATTTTGAAGAATATTATGGACAAGATGATTAAAACTATTAAATGTAAATTATATTTTAAACCTACATACCCGTAATTATATATTATTAAATAGCAACTAAAAGAAATATTAGTTTTAGAAAATAAATACATATGTAAAACCAACACAACAATACACACACAATTCATATAAACGCACTTTTTCGTTAATCAAACACACAATTAGCTGCATTTAGACGAGAGGCACAAAAATGGAATTATTTAAGAAATTCATAAAAAAAATCATAAAACAGTATTTTTTTAAATAAAATATAAAGTTTTTAGTAAAACCAGTATTTTTTAAAATAAATATTCGCTTCTCGCGCATATATTTTATAAATAAAAAGAACTTTTTGAATTCGATTTGAAATTTTAAAGATTTAAAATGTAATTTTTTAGCTTTGATTTTTTACCAATATTTTAATATTTTTTTCCCAGCTTAATCATAAAAATACTTTTAAAACAAATTAAGAAAAAAACCTGGAGTGGCCTTTACTCAACTTTACCATATCTCATGGCTACAGATATTTTTATGAATATATTTCATTAATAATAAAAGTTCAAAGTATATTCGAATCAAAAAAATAATTATTTTCTGTTAGGAGTGTCAAGTAAACTGCTCCTTTCCCCTCGTTATTATGCCCAAAAACTATACAGCTCTTGATCTCCATGTACCAAAGGCACGTATGTCCCAAGGTGAATTCATACCAGGTGGGAGCACTATGGCCACAAAACAACAACTTGGACATTCTACTAGCATATATAAAACAATTTATTTTTGACAAGACATTAGAAAAAAAAGAGGGCAAAAAAATTCGCCTTGGTATGAGCGTTCAAATAAATAGTGGCACCCACCCTGAGACATCATCGTAAAAATAGTCAAAATGAATTTAGGAGACCTCAAACCGTATAAATCCGTTTAAATCCCGACATCGATTTTTTTCACGATTACTATACTCTACCTATACTACGTATGGTAAAGTAAAAAATAGAAGAAAAGATTAATCCTATTTTTTTTTTAATATTAAAATCGAAATCTATTTATTTTTAAAATCCGAAGTTTTTACAGTACACAATTCCCATCTCTGGCGTTTTCTGTGTTGCCAGAGCTGAGTTGCCGAATGAAACAAGGCCACATCGATTTTTTTGTCAATCTAATCCAAGGTATATTTATCTTATTAGGTAGTGTCGTTCGCCCAGCTGATTTATAGTTCGACATGTCATAAGTTGTATGTGTTCAGAAATTTTATAGTGCAGAAGTGAGAAAGCAATAAAACACATACACGCCTTCTCAATTTTCTTTTGTTTTTTGACATTTCGAACTACAAAGCAACAACAAAATGCCATGTTGTTTTTGTATTGTTGTATTTGTTGTAGGGACACCACTACCTAGTAATCGTTAACAATCCGCCTACATTAGAAATAAAATTTTACAACATTTTACACTAACATCATGTTAGTGTTAAGTGTAGGCTGCCAATGTTAATGTTTTTTTCATGTCTTAACATGTTTTTCAAAACATTTGTTATAAAATCAGTTTTATAACATGACAATGTTGTTATTGTTATATTTTAGTTTGAAAGTTTTAGTTTTAAACAGCGACATCTGTTGCTCAACCATACTATTACTATTTGCTTTGCTAGAAGCATTCAAACAATATTGATGAAAAACAGAAAATTATGTTGAAACAGAAAATAGCATTAACACTTATTCGCCACCTATAACAACTTAGACAAATTAATACAGTTGCCTTGCTGGCGTTATGTTTATGTCTTGATAATCGATGGCTAGCGGAGACGGGGTATTAAGAGCCCGTCTACATTAGACATAAAATAATAAACATTAACACTAATGAAATTTATAGTCAAGCTTAAGTTCGTTTTTTATTCTCTCTAAGAAAGAATTAACTAAATTACAAATTAGGTGATAATATTAAAGAAAAATTGGGAAAATTTAATTTTTAGACACCAGCAGGAGCGGAATGCACATTTTCTAGACAGCCACGTCCGTCATCAGCACTCTTGTATCTAATCTACTTAGGGTAGTGTTTAGTTGTAAGCATCATCTATTTCACACCAACCAAACCCAGATAAAGGAATACGAGAAAACTTGTATTCAATTATCAATCGTCAGATGGTGAGAACGAAGTCTACAACTAATTGTGCCACATTATAATACGCACAGAAGATTTTGCAACTCTGATCGCATGGAGAAAAATATTTTAAGAATTTTCTCAAAAGATTATCAAATTGTACAGACCTGTCAAAACGAACTCTTCTGATCCCTACTATCATACAAAAAAAAATCTGACAAAGTTCTATTATACTCCAAGAATTTTTTTCAAAATGGAGTTATAAATGCCACATAAGATTTTACAACTCTGATCGCAGGGAGAAAAATATTTCATGACTATCAAACCGTGCAATATCAAGACACTCGCAATCCGCAATATCATACTTTTCAGCTTACAGGCTATTTTTGACAGATTGAATGACTGAGTATGATAGTGAACCATGTGGCCTTGACATGATGAATACATTTCCCCTTCAAAAATGAAGTGAACAAAATAGGGGTGAATTAACTGTAAAAGTTTTCACATCGAAAAGTTCGAAATACAAAATTCCATAATTTTTCTTATCTGATTTAATTAGCTTGACGGTATTTTATGTCTGTAAAAGGGTAACTTTTTACACACTATTTACAGAACTCTACACTAGATACTATTTGTAGAACTTTTAAATAATACCTATATTGCAATATGCTAATGGTTTTCGGCTAAAATATTCGGTTGAAAACGATTTCGTTTTTAATTGAAGAACAGAAAATTACTGCTAAAAAGTCTTTTACGTTTTGCATAATAGCAGATCTTTTTTTATATATGTAAATATGTCTTGTAGCATATAGAAAAATCTTTTTTAATTTCGAATTTAAGAAAATATATTTTTTATTTAAATTTAAATTTTATTCAAAATTTAAATTTTTTATTTAAATTTTAAATTTATTTAATAGTCCATATAAATGAACAACTTAATACTATTAATAAAAATATTCATATGTTCGAAATTTCTAAATTTCAATAATATATAATTTTTGAATCCTATATTTAATACGCTTTTTTGTAAGTAAAAAGTTTAATTTTGACAAAAATCAATCAATTCAATAAATTTTATTGTAAAATCATAAAGTTTTGAGTATGTTCGAAAATTCGAACTTATTTTCGAACTTTCGAATAATAGCTTAAAACTTAACTAGGACTACTATAAAGTCATTTGCTGAATTTTTAACCGATTAAAAGTATCTTAAAGTTGATAAGATTTCCACAAATACATGTGGAAGTGAGTAAAATTAAAAGTAATTTGTAAAAATATATTTTATTTAAAAAAATACTGGTTTAAATATTTATTTAATTTTTTTTATAAATTTTTATTTCAAAATATTGTTGTCCCAAGAAATAAAAAACATAGCAATTTAAAAATATTATGGATTTCTTTTTGTAAATTAAGTAATGTTGAGCGTTGCTTGAAGGTTTTTTTTTTCTTTTTAAAATATAACTAATTTCTTGCACTATTTTTAAGAATAATTTAAAGCTTACCAAAATTAAAAAAATATATTTTTTTGTTTTTATTAATTAAAATATGTTAATAATTATTAATAATAAGTTTTATTACCTTTTTGTGTGTTAAAAAAACTAAAACCTCAAAAAATCTATTGTTTAAAACATTAGAAAATCAAAATTACGATGTTTTAAAATAAATATATATTGTAACAGATTTAACTCCAAAAACAAGACAGATAAAACGGGTTGAAGGAATTCTTAAAAAATTAAACATTTTATTGTTAATTAAGCTAAAAAATATATACATATACATATATTTAAAAGTAAGATTAAATAAAAAATAAAAAAAATATAAGATAAAAATTAATTTTGGAAAAATTTTCAATCGAAAAAAAAAACAATTATAAAAGTAACCTTAAATATTTTATAAATAACATAAAATTCAGTATTTTACGTCTCTCAAATTTATATAAAATGACAAGATCAAAGAAACAAATTATCGCCACTAGATTTTCTTAAAAAACAAACAGCCATTGATAAATTTTAAAAACTCGTTTATAAATTATTTTTAATTTTTTTTTAATATTGTTTTTCTTGATTCCTTCAAGACTGCTTTTATAAATTATCAAACAAATAAAAAAAACTATCCATCTAATATTAATTATTAAATACATATTTATCAAGTATACTTCCTTTATATTAAATATAATTAAAATTTATTTGTAAGTGCAGCTTTTTTAGAATACAATTTATAAAATATGCAAAAAAAAAATCGAAAAATATATGTTAGAGAGAAAAAAATAAAATACAGAAAAAGCAAACATAATCAGACATTAAAAACCATAACTTGACTATAAATCACATATTAAATTAGTTTATAAAACAAAAACTTAATATTTAAAAAAAAAAATACACAAAATTTTATGTAAAACACAAAAACTTATAAATAAATAAAAAATAATATCACAAAGAAATAAGTATAAATACATATTTTTATTAAATACTAAAATATATATTATAGCAGGGAGGAAAGTAAAATCATTTTCTCGCAGTTAGGATCAACATTAAATGTTCTTCAAAAAGTTATAAGTCCAGTGAAGCGATAAATCGGCTAGATTAGAACAGTGGCCGTGCCAGCTCCCATACAAAATAATTAATGTGCTTAGTCGAGCAAAAGACTGGTTGGATTGGAACCTGATTTGGGCGTGGAACCTCCCATAAAAAGTAAAAATTATTCTTAAAATTTTTTACAAGTGGCCCTTATAAAGAGAAATACTCATATCAAGCTAAAAACTGGCTGGATTAAAACATTGGATTGAAGTAGCAGCCATTCATTATAGTGTAATTTGTAACAGTAGATGTGATACCTCCTATAAAAAGTAAATACATATTTATATGTATTTATATTTGTAACCACAAGAGATACAGCATGGCACAATAAACAAGGTAGACTCACGGCGAAAAAAGAGTACAACTCTGTAATAAAAATACGTACATTTTGTTTTTATATAAATCATTTTTGGCTGTCAAAATAAAAAATGTTAGTACATTTTGACTCTAGAAAATGGAGAAATAAAATAGTCAGCTGAGTTCTCGAGTTTACCTGTTATGAATTCGCCTTGAGATAGAGTTTTGAAATTCTATATGAGCAGAGAAATATTATTTGTAAAGTGTTGTTAAAATTTGTTACTTTGAGAATAGCCCCTGTTTTAGAGTTAAAGCTAGGTGGTTAGAACGGAGAGGGGCCGGGTACACCCTATATAAACTATAATAGTGACATTCTTTAAATTTGACAAAAGCTACACTTGTTTATTCTATTTATTAACAGTGGGGAATCACTAGTATCTTATATTAAATTGACTAAATGAGAATTATTAAATTATAAAAAATTGATTACCCCAAAACATGTAAATATATAAACCATATCTGTGAATTATTTTCAAAAGAATGGCAAATTCGAATAAAACATTGTCAGGTCGCTGACGACATCGAGGTTAGTAAATAATAAAAGTAAAGTAATATTTGAAATTTAATAAAAAAAAAATAATCAAAAAACTTAAAATTGGTTGTGCGGGCGAATGGCATACTATTTTTTCTTCTTCTTAACTTTATGTGGGTACGAAAATAAGTGTTGTTAACTACCTAAAAACGAATAGGCAAATTTGTTAATAGTACTTTGACGTATCACAACTCCTAAATTCTCGAGGGTGACACGATTTTCGCCGCGTTATTTTGTTTTTATTTCTGAAATATTTAAACAGTCAACATCCTAATCAAAAAATCCGAATTAAAAAAAATTTGAGCCGTTTTTGTTTTATTAATGGGAAATTTTTTTTAAGGGGTTGTTTTTTAAAATCACCTAATTTTTATTTATCAGAAAAAAAAGAATTATTTAAAAGACAAAATTATTGCAAAAATCATTTTCCTCTTTAATTGGCTGCGTCCATTGGGCTGTTTGAAACATATGTGTGGACTGCTGTTGTTGCTGTTGACCGCTTTGGGTTTGTTGATGCTGTGGCTGTTGAAGTAACTGCTGTTGATGTTGTTGCAATTGTTGCTGCTGTTGACTTACTTGCTGCATCAAATCTTCTGTATTGAATATAATCATATGATCAGTATTTAAAAGACCAGAGGCAGACAAGTCGTTGGCTTGTGTTGCTACAACCGAATTTAAAATCTGATGCTCTTGTCCCTGGTCATCAATATTTAGACCTGTTGCAGTACAAAATGTATTAGCACTGGTTTTACGAAAATTACGTAAACTTTCATGCTGATCGGCTAGAGAAGGTGACGGAGGCGAGGAGGAGGTTATGGTAGACGACATAACTGTTGGTATTGTAGATGTGGTGGAAGTCAAAGAGCCTGGAGTGGTTAAAGCCATAATACTGGTGTTATTTAAAAGATTGTTTAAAGAATTCTTGTTGGAGTAAGTACGTAAAATTGGCTTAACAGATTCGCCTTTCGTTTGAAACTCAAAATCATTAGAAATTGGTTTGCTATTAGTCGGAGTAGTATCGTTAGAAGCATTGGAACTACTACTATTAATACTACTAGAAGGGAAATTAATGGAATTTTGTGTACTACTAGCACCACTGTAACCTAAGGCAGGAAAAAAATTAGTTGAAATAAACTTTCGAACGAAAATAAACAATATTTGTAGTAAAAACAATTTTGAAATTTTATTTTTCATTAATGGAACAAAAAGAAATAAAAACAATTTAATTAAGCTTAAATGTTACTTAAATTATAATCATTTTCGAAAAAGTAAAAACTAAAATTAAATTTTAAAATCAATATGCTGATATGTCAATTATTTTTGTAAAAGGTGGCTGGATAATAAAAGTATTAGTGGTAAGTATAGATTGTGTTTAGAGTAAATTAAATAATTTGGAAATTAAAATAAATATAACAATCTTAAAATAAAACAAATAAAAAGTGTGTTCTACATTTTGGTTCATGTCTTACGAATATCACTAGAGGAGTCATCCTGTAGCATAGAACTTTCACATAAAAGATTACGATCACATTTTGTGGCCTAGAGGTGGAATAATAAAATTATTACAAATTAGTTCGTTAAATTTTTCTTTAAGAAAGTATTTTTTTTTTTTTAAACAAATACCTCTCTGTATTTGTGCAAATACACCGACAGCGGCTCTACATAGTTATCAAATCCTAAATTAGCAAATGCATACAACAAATCATCTCCATTTACTGTCTTACGATTCTCCGACATACTACGTTCTATAGCCTCCGATGTTATAAAGGATATAAATTCAGATACACATTCTTGTATACATTCGCGGGCATCTTTAGCAATTTTACCATTTTCGGGAACAGGAATTTTCATAATTTTTATAATATTGCATATTGGCAAAAAGCGATCCTGTTCTCTTAACATATAATTGGAATGTGTTTGTCGATTGTCGGAGTCTTCATCTGTAGGTTGAAGGATTAAATTTTTTATTTCTATCCAGACAAAATTGTTTTCACTTGTTTCTTACCAGCAGATAATTCTTCATCTTCACGTTTTATATATTCATTAACATACTGGGAGTCGTTATTAGAAGACATCCTTTATGTTAGAATTCCTTATTATTTAAATTGCAGAAACAAAAGTTAATTTATCAAATAGCCCAATCTTTTACTATTATGGATTTTTATTGTATATTAATTGTCAAACTGTTTTGTTTTTACCTTCTTATCCTTTTCTTTTTTCGCTTAACAACACTGCTATAGCTTAATCTAGCAGTGTTGTAAATTTTGCGACTAAAAACAGTATGTAATCTGGCATTCAGTTTTAAAAAGGCACACATTTTATGAGTATATCTTTAGTCAGAAAAAAACCGAATTATAATTATTTTAATTGATGCGTCTTTTAAGCCATTAGTTAATTATCAGTAACCTTACATTTAAAAAAATAAAGTAAAAAATTATATATGTATCGATATATATTATATATTTTTTAAGAAGTTCAGGGACCAAACCTATTTTTGTTAAAATTTCTGAACAGTTTATTTTCCGTAGGTTCTGATATACTTCGTCATTAAATATGAACTATATACAATAAATAATAGGTATTATTGTAACAAGTTTGTTGCTTTCCAAATTATATGTTGGGGAAAAATGTGGTTGATACATTTTACTAAATATAACCCAAAAAAATGAAATATAAACTCTGGTTAAAAAAATACTTAATACTTTTTTAAGACCAACAATTAAACTGAATTCAAATTAATGACAAATTAGTTTTTGAATGACCAGTTTTCCAAAGGGCAAATTTTGTTGTGCAGGTTTGAATTTATGTGGGAAAAAAGGAGAAGCAAAATGTGTGTGCCCTCCTCTTTCTTTAATGCTTGCATAAGTATACTTGCCCTATGGATAACAGGTCTAAATCTTTTCCTATTTATTCTTCCTCTTTTTTGTTTACAGTTAATACAAATGGCAGTATTCTCTGACTTATATGCCCTCTTCTTGCAGATGCTTGTTGAGCCTAACCAAAACAGTAAGTACTGCTATGAATTGGCCATAAATAAATTAAAATTAATTTACAACATACTTATCGAAGTTCTAGAATCTAGGACTTTTGAATTTAATAAACCTAACTTATTGACCAATTAGCCGTACACATTACGAATGAAATAAATTAAACAAAATTAAAAATTGTATTTTATTTAAGCAAGTTATTATTATCTAATACTTTTTTAATTGTTAGTTTTATTTATTTAATACTGTAGGCATAAAAATATTTAATTGTTCCATAAATTTTAATAAAAAAAGAATTTTCTAACAATAATTTATTATCCATATCTGAACCCCTAACGTCGTTTCGCTATTTTTTTTTTAATATTATTATTTTGTCCGCTACTAATCAATGATGATAACAAAGTTTTTCAACTTAAACACCATTAGTGCTTTTGAAAAACAATGTTAAATATAAATTACAAACAATTTTTGCGCAAACCTAAATTAAAACATATTTACTTATTTGACTAAAAATAGAATTATTTAATTGATTTATTATTTGTTTTTATTTTGATTTATTTGCAATAATCTAGCCTATTGGCATAATTAAGCTGTTAAAAAATTAATAAAATAATAGATAATAATGGTAATAAATTTCTGTTTGTTTTTAACAAAGTTACTCTTTTTTTATACGTATGTGCCTTGAATGTCGATAATACCGCGCTTTATAACCGTCATTTTTAAAGGCCTATTTTAAACAACCGTATGTTATGACCGCGTTATTTTTGCAATTCTCTTTTGTGATACTATTTCTTAAACGGCATACTTTTGAATAAATATTCTTTGACATTTCTCTTAACGATCTGTACGATCATTACATCGTGTTATTATCGTTGAGAGTGGTTGTAGATTTTTAACAGTAATTTTGCCAGATATTAAAAAATAGCAAAAAAAATATATCTAATCTACAGTTAAAGAACTTTATAGAAATCAATTGATTTAAGTGCATGATTAATATAAAAATTAGAAATGTTGGCTGCGGTTAAAATAAAGGAAGAGCCTCTCGATGAAGTTGTAGATTTACAGGAAATATTTAAGCAAGAAGAAGCTTTAATGAAGCAACAAATTAATGGTAAGTTTATTTTGTAAGTAAATAAGGGAGGATTTTTTTTGTTAATGGAAATTTTTAATGGCAAATAATTGCGTTCTATTGATTCCTTTTATTAAAGCAATTGAATGAAATCACGGTAATCCATTGCTTGTATTTTTGTAATTTTCTTGTATTAAAAAAAGACGGGCAGAAGAAAATAAAATAAAAGAACCTTTATAAATGCCATTGTTTGTGTGTAGTTAGCGTTGATTTAGTAGTCTACTAGTGGTTGAACGATCATTAAGAGTATCGTATTGTTTTTGTTGTTGCCATCATTCATTTTGTTTCGTATGTTTTAATTTTTAATTATGCGCACTTTTTCTTTTGTTTCCCTCATCTGTTTCATAATTTAATACAAAAATAAGCAACCCTTAAGGATGTTGCCATACAAAAAATATTTTGATAAATTTCTTTTTGTAAACTTTTTTTTTTAAATCCGAAAGTTTAACTTTATTTTGTTTAAAGTTAAAACTATTAAGGTAGAAGTTATTAATTTTATTATAAATACTTATTTATGTATTAATTATTTTTGAATTGGTTAATAATTTTTTAAATAGTATTTCTTTTGTTACAAACTTTGTTCTTGTGGCATCTTTGCTAGACACTTTAATAGCTGTGATGTCAACAAAGAACCGTTATATCAAGAAAGCATTTATTTTGTGGTTGGGGTACAAAAGTATAAAATTATAAATATAACATTAGTAGTAATTGAATTTTTAAATTAAATTTATTTAATGAGTAAAGAAAGTTATTTAAAAATATTTTGCACTTGTTTAAAACATTCGTAGCTGAAATTTTGGACCACTTGGTGCCGTCTAATAATTTTCACATTGTGGAGGAACAGGATAGCATTATTACCGTTACTGCCGCCGACATGAGGTCTGAAGATGAAATGCTTTTCATTGACTCCATTAACCATGCTGATGTAAGAATATTTTATTTTTTTAGTTAATAGAAATTTTTAAATAGTTGATTTTTTTTGTAGCCAAACAAATTTAAGGGAGTGTGTTCGAAATGTTTAAAAACCTTTACAAACCGTGCACAATTCTTAAAGCATACTAAACGCAATCATTGTGTAACGAAACAAAAGTGTCCCGTATGTCCGGTTACTTTTATAGATGCTGCCTCTCTGTTGAACCATTTAAACTTACATCGTGAGAACTTTTTCTTTTGTTCCCAACACTGTGGTGCAAATTTTGCCACTCTTCCGTTGTGTGAAGAACATGAGCTAAAGGAACACAAAATTGTAAGTAGAAAATATATAGAAATTGGATTTTTTATAACGGTGTTTTTTTAATTTAGTACGCTCCTCCAAAAATTCGCTATAAACATTTTTGTTCATTTTGCCGTGACGGCTTTAAAACAGAACTCCAATTGCATGTTCACTGGCTGCAGCAAACTCAAGGTTGCGGCAAATTAATGCAAGATGTTGTACTACATTCCACAAATGTTGCCAACAATTATGATACCAATATTAATAACTCGAAAAATTTGTTATTGGACAAACAATTACAATCGACCACTACAAACTCCATGTCATCTATACCCATCACCAAGCTGAGACTAAAATATAACTCCTCTACCACAACACAAACAACACATAAAAGGCAAAATGATAGTGAAAATGAAGGGGATGCATCCATCAAACGTTTGAAAATGTTTGACCAAATAAAAGCTGAAACGGAATCCAATCAATTATCTTTCAACTTTGAAACGGATATACAAATTAAAGAAGAACCTTTAGATGATTATGAAAATACAATAAGTTCAAGTCTAATACCGGAAGTAATTATAAAAACTGAAGAGGAAGACAAAACAGAAGAGTCAGAAAAGAATGAAGAAAAATCTGCCATAAAGTCCTTGATAATAAACAATATGATTGGGTCAGAGTCAACAGGTAAATTTATACCACTTGAAGAGTTTGTCACATCGGAAAATACAAATAGGTCTGAAATAAAAACTTTTTCTATTAATAATTTGGTGAATACGAATGGTAAAATTATTAATATGAATGCTAATAACTTGCCTGTTTTAAAGATTATAAATAATAATATTAGCAACATAAATATTAATAATCCCCCATCAAATAATATCCCTAAAAAGAATGAAAGCAGTTTAAGACTAGTTAAAATAGCACCAGCTCCTATGCCGGTGACGAATAAAACCTTGGGTAGCTTTAATTTTGCAAACAACAACAACAATTGTAATACTGGTAAACTAATGTCTATTAAATTGGCCAATGGTCAAAATATTAATGGGGAATTAAAAGCTTTGCCGAAAAGTGGTTTGCAAATCATAAAATTTTTGCCAAATACTCAAATAATGACCATTGTACCCAACAACAATAATAATAACAACAACAACAGCTATAATAACAACAATAACTTATTAGGCAATAAACAACCTTTGGTCATCAAATTAAAAACTTCTCCCACTATAGCTGCCCAAACACCAAACTTAAAAGAAACCCCAACTTCCCCAAACCTAGTAACCACAAATCCTACAACAGAAGCATGCAATCTCCCTAACCCAAACACCAGCACGTCAAAAGCAGTTTCTATTAAACTAAACTCCCTTGAAGAAAATACCACCATAGATGCTGAAGACTTTAAGAAACTACAGGCTGAGGCGCTTATTAAGGCTGAAGAACATCGTAAAAACTTTTATATACCCAAAACTCGATTAATGATTATCGAAAATATACCAGAGAGAAAACAACTGATCGATAATATGAAACAACAAATCGCCGAGGTGGAAACTAAAACAACCGAACAGATTCAGGGAAAGCCGGGCGGAAATTATGTTTTCAAAACCGATCCAACCAATGAGCCGCCCTCTCTGTATTTGCCCATATTAACGACCATGGATGTTTCACTGGTACAGGCTCGCTATCAACATCCTATTTATAATTATAAATGGATATGTCCGTATTGTTTGAAGGATTATGAAATAAAAACAGCCCTCAAAATGCACCTGATAAAGGCACATAATTTAAATACACGTGACATGGAGAAGATAAACGTACAGGCGAAACCTTATAGATATGAAGGTAAGATTTTTTTTTATTAAATTTAAATTAAAAGAAAGTGTTATATTTTTGCCACAAAATTATTTTTTTCAGAAGAACCGCTGGAAGATACCAAACCTCAAATAAAAGAGGAACCTCTAACACAAGATACTGATTCACAGTCCTTGGTAACAATGTCTGAAACGGAATCCCTAACTATGGACAATACATCGTCCTCGTCTCCGAAACCTCTTAAAGTAACAAACACTATACAACAAAGACCACGTTATGCTTGTAATAAATGCGGTCGTACTTGCTCTTCCAAAACTATGCTTAACGATCACGTCTTGGCCAATTGTAGCCGTGAACCACAGTATTCGTGCAAGGAATGTCCTAAGAAATTCTATTCGCATGGCACGCTGCAATGCCACATGACCATACATACCGGTGAATTGCCTCACAAATGTAATTATTGTGAAAAACGTTTTCGTACCAGGGGACAAGTAAAGGTTCACCATAGAACGCATACTGGAGAAAGGCCGTTTTTTTGTCAGGTAATTTTTCTTTTTTAAACGTTAGTGGCCAAGAAGTTCTTTTGATTTTGCTTTTGCAATAATTTTAGGTTTGCTCGCAACGTTTCACTCATCGTGAAACTTTGATTGCCCATTTATCTCGCCACATAGGAATGAAACGCTATAAATGTTATGGCTGTGATAAGCATTTCTCTTGCATAAGTGCCTTAAAGACACATCGTGAGATACGTGCTGATACCTGTGGCAAAGTTAAATTTAATCCTCGTGCCATTGGTCCTCGTGTTCGTGTCATACGTGGTAATGTTATATTTGAACCTCAGCCAGAAATTAATCCCTACCTAAAATCTGAGGATCCCAAAATTGTATTGTCGGAATTACAAAATCAAGCTGAACCACAGTCATCATAATTAAAAAAAAACACAAAACAAAAGCTAAAGACAAAAAATATGTTTTGCTTTAAAATACAAATAATTTTGTTTAATTAGTTTTTAGTGGAATGTTAAAGGAATCCTTTATTTAATTTAAGATTTTAACTGTGTATTTTTGATACGAAAAAGCACTTCAGAAGTTATGATAAACTTTATTTTAATTTGTAAAATATATCGAAAAATAAAATTTCTTTGATGTTTCATGTTATGCGGAATGAAAAGAATTCACCTTTTACTACATTCGTATATTTTCAATATATGTATGTATATTATTTTTATTTTTATATTAGACTAAGATTTTCTTTTTATCTTAATTTAAAATAATGCTTGAGTTTGATTGTTAAAAAATATTGCATAATAAAAGAGAAAACTAAATATTTTTAAATAATTTTAAATAAAAGAAAACTTTTATTTATTTGGAACTCTTCTTGTTCTTTTGTGGTTGATTATTTGAAAATACAGAGAAAAATTTAATCAATCTTAATAATTTAATTTAATCTTCGAAAAGAAATTAATGACGTCAGTTATTTCTATTTTTTTTGTACCAGCTTATGAAAAATAATGCTAGATGTTTACAAAAATGATTGATTTTCGATAAGAAAACTTTTTCAAATTCGATTCGAAAGTAAAATCGTATTATTTAATCTCTTCAAATGTGAAGCAGAGTTGTATTTGCGTTAAAAATGTAGCATATCAAAGTTGTGCTTAAATGCCAAATATGAAGCCTATATAAATTAACTAAGTAAAAAACACTTTTTTATGGGATCACCCTTTAATTTATTAAATGTTACCATACAATTACAAATTATATTCGAACTTAAATTATCGTTGTAGTGAAACACCAAAAGTCTTTGGTGGGAATCGAACCCACAACCCCCAAACTGATAAGCTAATTTTTAACTTCATTTTATTATTTGTTATTTTCGTAACCATAAATTGATTCGTAGTTCGGTAGTCTATTAGTCTGAAGGTTGTGGGTTCGATTTCCACCCGAGAACTCTGGGTGCTCCTGCAGACAAGAACTTCGCAGTTTGTATTGTCTTGATAGAACAAAAAAAAAAAAAAAAAAAACAAAACTTTTTGTAATTTAAGACCAAGAATTTAAACCTCCAATTGTGTTGGTTTTTGTTTGTAATAACTCGGCGTGATGTGGGGTGTCTTGTCAAAAAATCTATAATTTTCTCGTATTGTTTATGCTTTGTATAATTTTTGTGTGATTTATGTTACTTACGGTTCGAAAAAAATATTTCGAAAAAAAGTTACGAAAAATCGAACAGCATAATACAATTTTTACGAATTTGCAATTTTTTTCCGAATCGCATGGCATAGCAATTATTCTGTATTAATTCCTTCCGAAAACGGTATCTGGAGATTTTTTTTAGCCGTATCTGTCGGTATTTTGGTGCAAAACTATGTTAAAAAAATTAAAGTTTTGCTTACCTTTTCTGGTAAAGTTGTTTCTACCCAACAAAAATAAAACACTATTATTTCTGATATTCGAAATTAAATGCAACAAATCGAATGGATTCTGGAACTGACACACATAAAAATATTAATGTTAAAAGTCAGTATTAAACACAAGTTAAAGGTGTCTTTACACTATACGAGTTCTCATCTGAGTTACACCTAGGGAATGCATATCTTTAGTATTTGATCTATAAATTAATTTCTGTTCTCTTATGAAATCCATTCGTATAAATTAAATCAGTTTTAATAAACTAAATGTTTAGAAATGAATTTTTTAAAGGCGTAGCTCATATGAGAGATCAGATAGTGTAATCATGCCTTAAAAGATAAACTGATTATTGCATTTGAAAACGACTTTCGAAACATTTTTTTATTATTTTTTTTTTTGTTTAATTTTTTTGTAGTTTATTTTGAATTAATCATTTTATTATCATATTTTAAATATTTTGTTGTTGTTTTGTAGTTAAATATGCTTAGATAATATTAATTGCATTAGGTTTTTTCTTTCTTTGTTGGTATTTTTACTAAAATTTAGTTTCGAAATTATAGTAGATTTTATTTTAGTTTTTTTTTGTTTTGTTTTCTTAACTTTTGTTGTGAAATATTTTAGTTACGTTACGTAATTAACTTGTTAAAAAGTGATTTCGAAATTTCAGCAAAGTAAATAGAATAAAAGTAACGAAAAAATATTTTTAATTTACGAGTATTTATTGAAATATATAAGTAATCGATTAATAATAATTCAAAAGAAAACAATAGTTATTTTATAATAATTTTATTAATAATAATTATAACATTTTTAATAGTTTTAACAAATATTTGTTAATGTTGCATTTATCATTTTTTAAATATACAATTTTTTCAAATATTTTTTTTTTTGAAAATTATTTGTTTATAAGTTGCGTGTCAAAATGGCAAGTCATTTTATTTTGTGTTGTGTTTATGCCAGAAATCTAAGAAGTATTGAATGTTACCGTTACCTTGAATACTTGTTGTTTAAATTTATTCCACATACTTAATTTATAAAGCTATTTATAAAAAAATATTCGTTTGGCAATGTATATTAATGTTACTCCCCGTCTACATTAGCCATCAATCTGTCTTAAACCCGCGTCTACATTAGTTATTAACATGTCTTAACAAAAGTCAAATAAAAAATATAAAAAAACCAATATTAAAAATAATGTTTTTTTTATATGAACTTTGACTTATGTTAAGACTTATTAATGTCTAATGGAGACAGGGGGTCAGAAAAGTCTAATTTCACATAAAAAACCAGTATTAAAAATAATGTTATTTTTATATGAAGCTTGACTCATGTTAAGACAAATTGATGACTAATGTAGACGGGGGTTATGGTCAGACGGAAAGTCTCACAGAATTGCCACGAAATAGAAAATGTTAGGTTTTGTTTCTTTTTAATCAGAAAACGCTTACAGCTGGCCCAGATTAGATTAAGACAATACTAGGATTCTAATGGAATTCAAACCAAAGCAATTAAAGGGCATCGTAGCTATGATTGCTGTTTATTGCAGGTTTAACAATTACGTCAGAGAACTAAAATTTTCGGTAAGCGAATACTGCAGAAGTTTTTATAATATGGAAATCTGCTATGTGTTTTCGTCATCTGGATGAATTGAACTTTTTTTTTTAGCAGAAATTACAATAGCTAAGGTATTGTGCCAGAACACCCCCGCGGTCGTTACTCATCTTTACTCATACATACATACATAGACCTCTATCCATTTTCTCTCATACATTTATTTTCGTTCTTTATTCTACTTGATCTCTTAAATTTATATTTCTCTCGGGGCTTGATTTCATGGATATTGCCTGTTAACCTACGAGGAGGAAGTCTTAGCTCTATATAAAACCAAAATCGCAGTGAATTGGGCATTACGCGGTCAAAATACTATTAAAGCCCTACAACAGTATTATTTGGCCAACAGTATTTATTTTGTCTCCAACTCTTCAACAAGTTTAATGTTCGTGGTCCAGTCAGCCATTGACACTTTTGTTTACAGACAGCTTGTCTTCAGCAAACATCCAGAGTTTTTGGTAGAAATCGAACCCACAACACCCAGACGAATAGACTAACGCACTACCAATCAGTTTTTCGAGCCACTCAAGGTCACTGAAACGCTGATATAGAATAATACGATTTTACTAACTCGACAATTAAGCAAAGTATGATGCAAAATTTTCGAAGGAAGAGAAACAAAAACAGGCATAATTGACATAAAGTCCATACTATTTTTTGGGCTTTGAAGAATAATTTGTAAGGCGCTGCCTTAAGCAAAAATATTGCCAGGTAATTTCGTGTTTTTAAAAAATGCTTTTCGTCCTCTCCAGGATTTGCAGTCCGAGCTACATCCTAGTATGGTAAGTCAGAATTTCTAATTTCGGTTTTTATTTATTAACTGAAATTGAGTTTTATATGGTACTCCACCAATGTACGACTTTTGATTTAATAATTTGAGGTTTGCAAATGATTTAGAAAACGTACGCACGTGGTTGATTCATGCAATCACTAATAAGTATATCGCAATACAGTTATTTGAGGCAGAAAGACAAATTCAGTCATTGCTAGAGTGAAGAAGAAGATCATTCGAAGGTAAACAAGGACGATAATTACACTCGCGCTTTGTTTTTCACCCGGACTACTGTCTTGTGTATTATAAATATTAAAATTTAAAGAATATTATAATTCCGTGAACTTTATGACTTGATAACAATTGTATTTGGCAACTCTGACAGTGCTTACGTAAGCCAAGAATGGAAAATTGAAATTTTTAAACTCTGGTGTTTGCCAACAGTAATGTAATATTAACTTTTGATATTAAAAGAACTAAGTTTTATGTACGATTTTTACCCCCCCGTCTATATTTGACATAAAATGATAAACATTAACACTAACATCACGTTAGTGTCAAGTGTAGACTGACCATGTTAATGTTCTCTTCCACTGCTTAACATAATTGTTAAAACATTTGTTATAAAAGCTGTTTTTACAATGTTGTTATTATATTTTAGTTTGACACAAGGCGAATTCATACCAGGTGTGAGCAGTAGAGCAACAACAACAATAAAACAACAACTTTGACATTAGATTAGCAGATATGAAACAATGTATTTTTGACGAGACATTAGCAAAAAACGAGAGCAAAAAACAATCAGCTGGGCTATCAACTCCACCTGGTATGAATTCGCCTTGGTTTGACAGTTTTTTCTTCGAACAGCACCATATGTTGCTTAACTGTACTAATTCTATCTGCTATGCAATAAGCATTCAAAAAACATTGTTGGAAAACAGAAAATTATGTTCAAACAGAAAATGACATAAACACGTATTCGCCACCTATTACAACGTAAACAAATTAATGCCGTTGCTCTGCCGGCGTCATGTTTATGTTTGGTTTAAATTGATGGCTAGTGAAGACGGGGTGTTAATGTCACAAGTTAAGGACATATGAAAATTGTGATAGAAATGTAATGATGTGAAAAAATTAACTGCTTAAGAGGTAATTTTTATTATTATTACTAAAGTATTTAGAAGTTTTTTGTTAAATATTTTCGGCGAATTTTATTAACACAAAAGAGAATAAGTTTAAAACGTTAAAGACAAAATTAGAATTAAAAAAAAAAAAAATCATTAAAACCCTAAGGTTATTATTAGTCCCTACTGTACGATTTATTTGCTTCAGAAGATTTAGCGGTATTTTCCTTATGTAAAAATTACATTAGTAGTGCATTTTCCATCTCTGCTATAAACAGTATTTGAGCCATAAGTATTCTAACGGTATTATAGTTTGCCTGCAATATTCTTGGTATTTTGGCATAAAAACTACAAATAGTGAAATAACTTTTAACAATATAACGAGCGTTATACATATAACGATAATAATTACAAAAAATTAAAATTATAAAATACAGTCTAAATTTTATTATTAATTTTACTTCTTCTTATTTTTGTTGCTTCTTTAAATAACAAATTTATTGTTTTGATTTATTTTTATTAAATATTTTTTATAATTTTATTTCTGGGATGTTTTATATATAATTAAAAACGTTTGTTGTTGTTAATACTAAAATGAAGCCCTTTTTTTTGGTTTTATTTCGTTTTAGTGTTGAGAATTTTGAAATTTAATTTTTGTCTTTGAAAATGTTGCAATTGTTGGATAATTATTTTTGTTTTAATATTTTTAATAGTGCTTTTTGTTTGGTTATAAACTTTTTTTTAATAGTTATTTTTTAATATTTCTGATTTTTTTTTATTTATTAATTATTGCTCTATATTGTTTTTGTTGTATCCTTATTTTTTATAATTTTTGATGATGGTTTTTATGTAAAAAAGTAACAAATGTTTTATTTTTTATATATATATTTTTTTAAATTCTATATAATTTTTTTAAGATTTTTTTTGTTGTTGTCTGTATGTACATAATTTTTATTTGTTTTTTTTTTATTAGTTTTTGTTGTATATAATTATTGCCCTTTTCTCTTGACGCATGATATTTGTCGTTAAACTTCTTCTAAAAAAAACTAATAAAATTAAAAATAAATTTTATTTAAACATAATAATTTATTTTACTTAATAATAAACTATTTTTAAATCGTTGTTTTAATATATTTTGAAACTACAAATATTTGTGTTTTGTTTTTTTTTTCTTCTGAAAAGCAAAGAGAGTGCAAGGAAATTAAAATGTTTTAAACATTGAATTATTTTAAAAATTTGCCGAAAAAAACGTAGGATAATATTTTTTTAATTTTTATTAAAACATATTCCAAAAAAAAAAAAAATTGGAAGGTTCGAAAATTCGAACTTGAGTTCAAAAATTCGATATTAAGTTCGAAATTTGTAGGTTGAAGTTAAATTAATTTAAAAATACAGAAAAAATACCTTTAAATTTATTTATTTAATTTTTAATATAATATAATATAATATAATATTATTTACTTATATTATATTTTTAATATAATATAATTTATTAAAGTAAATTATATTATATGAAAAATCTGCCAAAATACAATTTTTTAATTCTATTAAAATATATATAATATAATAATTCTTTTGCAAGTTCGAAAATTCCAAAATTCGAAATTAAATTCGAATTTTTAAAATTAAACTATTTAAAATTTCGAGTATAAACAATGTCGATTTAAATTATTTTAAAAAATACAAAAACAAAATAAATCTTTAAATATATTTATTTATTTAATTATTTATTTATTGAAGTAAATTTATATTAAAAATTTGGCGAAAAAAAGTAAGAATTCATTTTTCTGTTTTAATTTCTATTGAAATACATAAAATGAAATATTTTTTTGTAAGTTCGAAAATTTCCACTTGAGTTCGAAAATTCAAAATTTTAAAATCTATTTTTTTGTACTTAAAATTTCGAGCATAAACAGTTTGAAGTTAAACTAATTCAAAAATACATTTTTAACATTTAATTTAGATTAAAATTTTTGCAAATGTTTTATGTAATTTTTTTAATAATCAAATCAAACAACATTAAATTGAATTATGAATAAATATTTCATACAGATTTTGAAACATTTAGCTAAAAATTGTCTTATTTAATGTTTAAAAAATTTCCAAAAAATTTTTTAGAATAAATTTCCATCCTTTATTGAGGCTCCAACATTATGTGCGAATTAGTAAGAGCCTCACGCGTTTAGTTTAACGACATAAAGCACGTTGCGGCTTCTACTAACACTTTTGTTGTTGTTGTCATTGTTTTATGTATTTTATTAAAGACTAGCTGTGCCCACACATGTTGAATGCGTCTTGATAATCCTTTTTTCCATTTGGCTTTAAAAGTAATCGACACCAAATTTTAAGACTCTTACGTATTTACTTTATATAAAGGTACCCATCGTTGGATGAAATTCTAAAAATTATAATAAATTCTAACAATTATTGTAAAGCTCCTGTTAAAGACAGACAGGAAATGAGTTACTCATTATTTTAAAACAGCGCCATCTACTGAGCAACATTGCTTAAAATATACTGCCTTTAGAAAATAAAAGAAGCCTTAAAGTATGCAGAACTTTTAAATTGGTAAAAAATCGGCGTACTCTCACTGCTTTTTCTCTACTTTCTCTTGGAAATAAGATATTTTTGAGGAAAAAAAGTGTACTATATTGGAAGCGGGATACTACTCACAAAATTCTGTTAAAATCCATCTAGTAGTTTTTACGTGATAAAAACATAAACAAGAAAGATAGGCAGACAGACAGACAGACAGGCAATGAGTTACTATTTTATTTTATGTATAGATGTGCAAATGTAGCTGTTTGTTACCCATGACTCATGAATGAGTCACACCTGAATCCGCCTGGGTGTGGTTATTTTTAGGTATTATAATGATTTGCGTCCCCCTTCCTCCCATCACTTATTAGTTTGGCAGTTTATTATTTATTAGCTTGCATAAATCCCGGCATGTACTTATTACTGCAGGTAAGTACAATTGTTATTGTAAATATTTCATTTCATTAACCCCCATATTTTTAAAAAATAAAACATATTTGAAATCTAATTTTAGAATAAAATTTTCATACAAAAGTTTTTCTAAAATAAATTTCAAATCAGTTTTATTTTTTATAAATATGGGGGTAAGAATTTAAATCAATATCATTTGTTGTATTAACAAATTTATTCAACTATTAAACTTCGGCAGATATAGAAATTTTTTTAATATTTTCTCGATGGGGGTACCCATCTGTCCCTTCGTTTATTTAAACAAGTAGTTTGCTCTAAGATTTACCCTCAGTCACTTAAGGGTTCCTCGCTGTTGTAGTTCTATAGATATAGGAAAATTATTATTTCATTTGTTTGGGGGTAGCCATTTTCCCGCCCCCCTCATATACCGCCAAAGTTTTGCTCAAACATGTAGTTTGTTCTAAGAACTATCCACATTAAATTTATTGTGCTTCGCTATTGTAGTTCTGCGGATAAAGGAATATTATAATTTTTTCTTGTATGGGGGTACCCATTTGCCCCCTTCATATACCTCCAAAATTTTTTTTAAGACCGAAGCACACTAAATTTAATGTAGATAATTTAGTGTGCTTCGCTTTTGTAGTTCTGTGGATATAGGAATATTATTAATTTTTTGTATTGGGGGTACTTGTCTCCCCCCTCGTATATTTTCAAGATTTTATTTAAATATGCAGGTTTTTCTCAGAGTTACCCACATAAAATTTTGTGAACCTCACTATTGAAGTTGTGGAGATGTTAATTAATCTGCAAAAATCGGGCTTTTGGCCCCGCTGTGCGACATCGGAGGCACTGCTATTTAAGTTTACATGTATTTCTTAGACTTAAAATATCAATAACCATTGTCAATTCTATTCTATTAAAGTTACAATAAACCATTCGAGTAAAAAATTAATAAAATTAAATTGTGAATAATTTCACTCTCTTTGATTTTCAAAGTTCGAAAAAAAAACTCTCTATCAAAACCAACCGTTTTTTCACTAAAAAGATTTCCTGAAAAATGTTCTCCAATTTTTATTATTTTTTTTTTTTTTCAATATTTAAATTTTTTCCTAAGTTTGCCTACTTATTGTTGTTGTGATTTTATTTTATTTTCTTCTTCTTCTTTTTCTTAAATACAAACCAATTAATTTTTCTATAATTTATTTTAATTTTTTAATTTTATAAAATATTTTTTTTTTCCAATTATTCTTTAATTAATTTTTGTTCTTCAACTCTTAAAAGCTAAAAGCGTATTTAATTACCTTATTTTACATGTCTTTATAAAGTAAAATTTTCAATTAATTTATTTTTATATTAAAGTTTTGTTTTTGGTTTTTTGTTAATAATAATCATAAATTTATTTATTTTTTAATTACAACAAAAAAATTAACTAAAAAAAATATTTCTTCTAAACTTATTGACTACATAAAAAATAGGTGGGAAAATAAAATCTGATTTTGTTCACTTTTAAAAACTTTTTTCTTTTTGAGAAATAAATTTTTATTATTTTTTCCCGCTTACAAATGAAAAAGTTTTATTTTTAACTTGTTTTTTTTTAATACTATTTTTATTTTTTAAATAAAAAAACTAAATCAATTGATAAATTAGTCTACTTTATTGTTAACTATTAATTTTTATTAAAAAGTAAGCGTCAAAGTGATAAGGTCACTTTCTTATGTTGTCTTATATACCGTTAGTCATGCCGTTACAAAACTTTAAAAACTCTGAATTCAAGAGGTCAGTGCTCTTTTAACTAAGTGCTTTGCTTTAGTAAATTTGCAAAGCATTTTGAGTTGTACGCGAAATTGTGCAGGAATGGTATTTTGCTTTGAAAAGACTGACATAAATTTTGTTAAAAATTAAAATATTGGAAGGCCAAAAAGTCCCAAAATAAATAGATTGGGTTTGAAAGTAATTAAGGAACAGGCCAATTTTACCCGAGGTTAATAAAAGGAAGCTCCATATTTTGGAAAGTGAACCTAAACATAGCAAATTTTAATTTAACTAATTTTTATTATTACTTTTTTTTTAAATTGATAGATGGATAGACCTCTGCTTACAGACAATGGTGGTTATGTCAGAAGTGCGACTTAAGTCTTCGTTAGGGGCGGCCAGGAACCTGATTTGGGATTAGATATAATCACAAAATTTCTCTAATCCAATTTGACATAGCCTACACCAAAAAATGCATGGCCAAGAGAATAATTACTAGCGTATTGAGCAGCTCTGCATGGCCAAGAGAATAATGGACCTTTATATGCATACTCGATGGACCAGTCGAATTATAGTTGTATTAAAAATTTACTCTATTGTAAACTAAAGCGAATTCAAGTGTGACAGACAATAACCCTTGAAAGAGGTGGAAACATAATCACAAAATTTCTCTAATTCACCGTGGCACAGCCTACACCAAAATATGCAAGGCCAAAAGAACAATGGAATTAAATAGGTGGTGGAGAGATAATATTTTCTATCTTTCGAGTGGAATATGGATGACTCGGCCAAGAATAGTCAGTCCAGGTAGCGGAAACCCCACAGAAAAAAAAAATATATTTTCAAATAATTCATTGATTCAATTATTTGTTTAATTAGGAATTTTTTTGTTTTATAGATATTTTAATCAATTAAAAATTTAATTGAACTTTAATTTAAAACTAATTAAAACTTTTGTTTGGCGCAAACATTTTTTTCTGTGCAACTAGAGGCACCAATTAAATTCAAGTATATGAGGTGTAAAACCTTTTTGCCACAAGGCAGATTTTCGTGGGCAAGTCTTAATTTCCATGGCAACTAGATGACACTATACACTCATTTCACTTTTCTTGATCTTTCTCACAAAGATTACAAGCTGACGCAATAAAACTTGCTGTGTGGAAAACAGAATTTATTAAGAAACAGTCTTGTATAATAAACCGAAGTAAATCAAGTAAATTTTAAAATTATAGTTTTAATGATGGACGTCAGCTGACAGGTAGGGGTAATATTATAAGAAGTGCGGTTAATGCCATCTAGGGGTGGAAATCGAAAATGGGTTTCTTAGAAAAAGCAGAGATATGAAGACTTTCAATACCAGTTGAATTCAAGTTTTACTTGAAAGACTTGTGGATCACTTGTCCCTACTTTAAACTCAAGCCAAGTTAATGGGACGAAACAAAAAAAAAAACCGATTTAGTGAATCGGCCTAAGAAGGGCTGACAATTGTAAAGATGAAGCTATATATGTAATGAGGCGATATGTAAGAGACGAAAGCAGCAAAATATTGCTGGAAAATAGAAGCTACACAGAAAAAAAAATTTGCACCAATTAAAGGTTTAAATTATTTTTAAATTAAAGTTCAATTAATCTTTTCATTGATTCAAATATATTTATATTTGTTTAAAACATAATAAAAAATTTCTAATTAAACAAATAATTGAACCAATTAATTATTGAATTTTATTTTAATCCGGAACCTTTTTCTATGCATTTAGGCCAAAGCACATGGCCTTTTGACGAGTACTTACAAAAGCTGATGATGCAATGCTAGATGTATTTGAAAGAAAGGAGCTTCGCAAGATCTGTGGGCCCAACTGAGCGCACGAGAGAATAGTGTTCGTGCTTGGTAAGCCATTTAGGTCAAATAGAGCAAAAAGTGATATTCAGAAAGGCGACAATGGTATAAACCGCAGACAGGCTTAACAGCCTAGGTTTACTAAAGGTAAAAATATCAGTTATAAATCAACAATGCTCTTAATACCTTAAAATGATCTTGAAATTTCTTTATATCAGACACAACAGAGTAGTGACCTTATCACTTTCAGGCGCATCTTTTTTTATTATAAATATTTAAGAAAATGTTATGAAGAAATAGTTAATATAATTAATTGTTAAAAAAATGTTTCATTGTAATAAAAAAAATTTAAATTTTATGAAATTGATGTTTTAAAACGGACGCCATGTTTGAACAAAATTTAATGTTTTTTCAAAACTTTTTGTTTATCTCACCATTTTATACGGCTAATACGACGGTTATGAGATTTTCTTTTTATCTCTAACGTCATATTATTACATATTTTATTATGAAATAATTTAATTTATTTTTAAATCTTAAGTGCTAAAGCTTTAAAAATGTTTTCTCTGTTTTGGTTAATGTTGACTACTTTAATCTTATTTATTATAATTTTTTCTCTTTTAATTCTTCCATTATATTTTTATGTTTCAATAATTTGTATGTGGCAGTTTAAAAATGTTTACAAAAACATAAAGTTATAAATTTATTAAAATGTTACCGCTCGTTTGTAATCGTTTGTGTTTTGTGTTGTTTTTTTTAATTTAAAAGGAAATCTGGCAACCGCGCTTTCATTTTAAAAAATTTTGTTTGTTGGGTTGTGGCAGAAAAGTGGACCTGAAAAAGTAAAAATAATAATGAAAATTTTAAGAAATTTTGTGTAAAAACTCAAACTACTAAATAGTAAAAATAAATAAACATACCTGGCATGGAGAGGGGCTTAAATAAAACTTTGTACAATAAAGTAAATTTTAAAAAGAGTTCTAATCATAAAGGCTGAAAAAAGTTTAATAAAGAAATTCCAAAGTTTAAAAACCCTAAAAAGACCTTAGAGGTAGCAAATAAAACCTGTAAAAAAATAAAAAATCAGTTAAATTAAATCTAAGTTCGAAATAAGAAATAATTAAAGAAACAATCAAAAATAATTTTGAAACAAGATCCCATATTCGAATGTTGAAAATTTGGCTTAATACAAACAATTTCAATTTGTGTTAGTTTTCATTTAAGCAAACATTTAACATATTAAATATTTTTTTATAATTTCGAAAATTCGAACTTAAGTTCGAAAATTTTAAAATTCTTAAAACCTTTGTTTTTAACTATACAGTAATTGAACAATTTTATAATATTGATAATAATAATTTTATTATTTGTTAAACCTATTTGTAGGTTTTATAAATAAGTTTGTTTTCGAACATAGACAAGTAAACTTGTTTGAACTTTTGTATTAAAAAGATACAGTTCTCCAAAAAGTATATTTTTTAATATTCTATAAATTTTGTTTTATTTATTCAAATAAAACAAAAATCAAGCAGCCATAATTTATCATATCATATGCTCGAAATTTGAAACTCCATTTTAAAATTTCTAAAATACTTGGAAATATATAAGTAAAAAAAACTTTTAGGCACCTCAACAATAATTATAACAAAATTTTAATAAAATATTTATAAACCTTTTGAAAAAGTTGTTTCGAATCTACTGGCACCGACAGTTGCGAAATTTTTTAGTACTTGCAGAAGAGCGTATTATAAACGGCAAAGAGCTATTCTTTTTAGATAATTAATTTTACACTTTTAAAACAATGTTTAAAATTAAAATTTTTTTTCCATTGTTCAAATATTAAAAAATTTAAAAAAATTGTCTAAAAGTATAAGTTTTCCATTTCTTTTACGTTTTATTTAAGAAAAATTGAAAAAATTGTAAAATTTTGCTATGTTCGAAAATTCGAACTTAAGTTCGAAAAATTTAAAATGCTTCAAAAATGTTTTGTTTTAAATGCTAAACAGTTTAAAGTAGATTGCCGAGCATTTATATCACAAAAAGCTTTTATATATGTATATGAAAATTAAGAAAAAAGGTTAAATGTTTTTAAACAATGAAAGTTTAAAGAAGTTTTGAATTTATTGGCACCGAGAGATGTGTAAATTTTTAGTACTTGGAGAAAAGGCAATTATAAACGGCTAAGAGCTATTCTTTTTATACATTTAAAATTTCAAATACGTATGTACATATACGAATGTACATATGTACATATGTATGTATTAATGCATAGTATAAATTTAAAATTTAAACATTTTTTAGGTTCAAATATTAATAATTTGTCTAAAACTATAACTTTTTCATTTCTTTTACCTTTTATTCAAACAAAGTTGACAAAATTGTAAAATTTTGTTATATTCGAAAATTCGAACTTAAGTTCGAAAAATTTAAAATGCTTAAAAAATGTTTTGCTTTAAATTCTAAACATTTTAAAGTAGATTGCCGAGCAGTTATATCACAAAAAGCTTTTTTTATATACGAAAATTAAGAAAAAGAGTTAAAGATTTACTCCCATATTTATAAAAAATAAAATATATTTGAAATCTAGTTTAGAACAAATTGTTTTAAAATACATTTTAAATAAGTTTTATTTTTTATAACTATGGGGGTGAAAGTTTAACCTAAAATAAAATTTGTGATTTTTGAAAAACATATGTAAACATTTCCCACTATTAGAACCCATGTTCGAAAGTGTTAAAAAGTCTTTTTATTAAGAGAATACAAGATAGAAATAACTATACCAATTAAGTTTTAATTAATAGATTTTTTATATTTTGTTTTTAATGACAGAACTTTGCTTTGTACTCTAACATAAGACCAAATTTACATTGTTGCCAAATTTCACAAAATCTAAACTTTATATTAAAATACCAAAAATATCCTTAAAATGAATTTAGAAAAGAAAGTTGTTTTGATTTTTTTTTTATTTAATTTTAAACAATTTTTATTTCAAATTTCTGTTTATTTCGTATTTTTTTTTGTTAATGTAAATTAAATTATATACGTTTTGTGTTTTTTTTTATATCATTAAATTTTATTAATATTATTTTTGTTGTTGGTTTTCTTTTTAATATTATGTATTTTATATATGAACTTGGACTAATTTATCAACAATTTCTTATGCAATTTTTCAACGGTTTAAAACTCTAAAACTCCATAACAATTTTTTTAATTACTTATATTTGTTTTTGTTTTAATTATTATTATAAGTTTTATAATTTTTTAAATTATTCTTTCGTCATAATTCTTGTTTTTCTTTACTACTTAAAGCGTTACCATTTCTTTTTTTTTGTTTTCAATTTTTATAATTCATTATTTATTTTAATTTTAATTAAAAAAAGGAAACAGGATTAGGATATTTTTTAAAATGATTTATTTAATGAAAATTATAATTTTAATATATATATTTTTTTAAATTTTTTACTTTCATTTTTATTTAAATATTAACAGGAAAAAGTATGTAGTGTCGTTTAAGATAATAATTCTTAGAAGAGATTTTTCGTTAAGAGCAGCAAAAGGATATGTTTTTTAAAAATGTGGGGGTGAGTGTGTGTTCTTAGTTTTATATGTAAATGTTCTTAATGACTTTCTTATTTGTTTAAAAATGTTTTTTGTTAAGGTTTATAATATAGTTTAAATTTATATTTAATTGGAAGAATATGCTGAGTTGAAATGATGATTGTATGATATGAAAATATTTTTTTTAAACTAATTGAAAATAAAAAGAAAAGATTTATTATTTTTTGTAGAAACCAAGCTTTTTAAAAACCTTATTTTAAGCCAACTTTATAAATAAAAAATTATAAAAGACCCAAAAAATATTAAAACAGCAGCTTTAAACTAGTTAATAATAAAAAAGCTTTTGCTTGAAACGTTAGCAATACAACTTAAAAGCTTTCGGAAGCTTTTTTACTAAAAAAAGTTCAGGAAAATCTGGCCAACCATTATTTAGTTTTAAGAAAAAATTGAAATTAAAAATTCAGTTATAAGCTTTTTTATATTCAGAAATTAAAATCGGAATTACAAATATTGATGCATTTTGAAAGACGCCCAACGTTTCAGGATGTTTGTTAATCTTAAAATTCATTCAAGCAAATCTAACAAAAAAACAAAAAAAAAAAAAAAATAACAATGTTGGTCAAGCTGTTTGTAATGTATAATCATATATATTAATCAACACACATGTGAGTTGGGTTCTTAGAAGATCTATGGATTCTCTACACATGAGCAAAACGTTAGATGTATAAGAAACATAAATTTGTTAATTTTTTTCTGTGTAAAAAATACTTGTCGATGTTCATTACCTGTCTGAGCATGCATTTCTTTTTGCCGTCAATGTTGTTTTAAAAGCTTTATTAATGGTTCTAAAAACTTAAATATGTCACCTTTAAAGTTTTAGTTACATTTTGAATAGCTGTTAGAACTTAAAACAAGATGTTAAAAAGCTTTTTTTAGGTTATAAAAATAATAAAGCTTTAGCGTGACAATCTTTGACTTTTAACGACCACTTAGCTTTGAGCTTTTGAGAACTTCAATCTTTTATTTGAATAATTTAAAAAGTTTTAAAGTCTTCATTTATTCATATAATATTATGAGTTTCATAACCTTTTTTTGTAATTCTAACAAAAATTCAAGATCTTAGATAAAAGCTTGCGATAATGCAATTTCGTGACAGCCATATATAAGAAATCCGAAAGTAGACATTAAATGATTACGCGGCACTCAGTAATGTTAATAATGTCAATACGATGTATATTTATAGGACCAGAAACCTTCATTGGCATAACCACTGGTACCTAAATCGAGTTAGAGCTTTTTTGTAATGAGAAAGCTCTGACAGAGCTCAGACTGGCAAAGCATACTATTTCGCTAACTCAGGGTGCATCTCAAGGCCAGTTGACCATCAATGTATGTATTAGCATTACACTGACACCAGACGAAGCAGATTTTGAAAACTGAGCGTCCTGCCTTTTAGTGTCATCTTTCACTGAAACCTTTAATAGACTTAGAACTTGTACAGTGAATACAGAAATGTTATACAAAGATTCTATGGGTCGCATTACTTTAATAATAACAAGGTCGACAGGTACAAGTTATCAACCGAAAATCTCATCACTGACGAACAATGTGAAGATTGAAAATAATAACTGAGAGTAGTGTCTGCTTAAGTAAGCCTTTCTATAACAAAATAAGTTTCGCAAAAGTTTTGAAAATTAAATTTATGAAACTGCAAAATATGATACGAAAATAAAAAAATATAAAAATTTTACATAAAAAAAAAGTTTTGAAAAAAGCTTCTAAAACCAATTATGTTGAAATGTTTAAAAATAAGTTCCGAAAAGCTTTTTAAGTTACAAATTTTAAAACATCAAAATGTGTTACGAAATTAAAAAATATAAAAATTTTATATGAAAAAAGTCTTCAAAAAAGCTTTAATATTAAAAAAAATGTTTGATCGTGTCAGAAAAAAATATTTTCACCAATCAAGGTTTTAATTAGTTCCGAATACGACTTTAATGAAATTTTTAATTAATTCAATTATTTATTTAATTAAAATGTTTAATCTTTCTTAATTAATTGTAGAACTGAATCAATATAATAAATATAATCAAATTTGTATCTGAATTCCATTAAAATTTTTTTTGTTAAATTAAAGAATTTGAGCTGATTGATTAATGGTTTGTTAATGCATGAAAAATGTTGTTGAAATCTTATTCGGTTTTTCTTTATTAAGTTAAAAATTTAGTTTAATGATTTTTTATTTAATTCTACATATTTGTTTCGAATTTTGTTTAATAATTAATTTTGTGTTTTTGTGGTTGTTGTTGTTGTTTCTTGTCTTAAGTAATAGTAATACGTATGTATGTTTTGTTTTTGTTTTTGTTTTAATATTTTTAGCTTAAAAGAAGTAAATATTATTTGTTTCATTCATGTTTCATTGTTATAAATATTAATTTAGTAATTAATAAATTTTATTAAGTAGTGGGCAAGAGAAGGTGGAGGGGCGGGGTTGGGTTTGGTTTGGTTTTGGTTTATATGTCAAATGTTTTGTTAAGTTATTAATGTGTTTTGTTGATAGTAAGTATTATATTGTTATATAATATATAATTAATGTATTTAAGTTTATTTTTATTTTTTCATGTAAATTATTGCTTTCATATAATAAGTTGTATTATTATTTTTATTTTCATTTTCATTTTCATTTACTTTTATTTCTTTTAATTTAAATGCCTAGTTATGTTTATGTTGTTGTTCTTGTAAGTATTTTATTATTTTTATTATTTTTTTTTTTAATTTTAATTTTTAAAAATTTATTTCGTATATTCTTTGGTTTGTACAAATTTTTTACTATTTAATTCGTTAATTTTTCTTTCACATGATTTAATTTAATTTCAATTAATTATTTTTTTTTTATAATTTTTCTTAATGATTTATTGCTGTTAATAGTGGTTTTTAATTTTTCGGTAATTTTTTTTTTTTATTTATTTATTAAAATTTTTAGCTTCTCTTTTTAATCTTAAGGTATTTTAGTTTAACAGGAGAAGTTATTAATTATTAACATGGTAAAATAAAAGTTTAATTCTTTGGATTCAAGTAAAGATTTTAGTGGGTTTTTTTGTCTAGTTAATGGTTTTGGTTATGTCCTTGTTTTGTTTGAACTAAGTTAGCTAATTGAGAGCATATAGAGAGTAAGTTAAAGAGAGTTTATTTTAATAGAGAGAAAGATTTTGCTAGTAAGATAGAGTAAATATTACAATAAAGCAACGAAAAACTTTTTTCTTCTTTTTTTTCAAAGGTAAAAACTTGCTTATTTGTGGTAGTAAAACTTATAGCTTTTATATTTAACTTTTTGTTTTTTGAGTATATATTTGGATTAAAGCAAAAAAATAAAAAATAAAATATAACCTGCTATAGCTTAGTTTTAGAGTTGAAAGTTTGAGAAATGGTTACAAAACAAAAGAGTATAAAAGATTTATGATAAATTTAAAGCTTTTTAATAAGCTTTATTTAATGAAGATATAGAAGAAGCTTAAAGCTACAAACAATTGAAAACCAAAAATTTTTAAAATTATGAAAAATTATAATGGGCATTAAAAACAAATTTAAATAAAAATTTTATCGCTATAAAATGCTGCACAAAGCTTTTACAAAATATTAATATTAAATATTCAAAAAAATATACCAACAAAGAAAATTTAAAATTATCTAAATAGCTCCCAAACATTAACAACATTTTTAGATTTCTCTAAAAATCAAAGGACAAAGTTTTGTAAATTTTAGTTTAAAGTGTAGAAAAAAAATTTGATAGAGATAGGATTTTCCGCTTTCAGCCTATTCTAGAACTTGCAAAGGAATCTTTATTTCGACTGCTATTATCTGGAAACCTGCTTTTTAAAACCGAAATACATTTCTTCATTTTAGCGCACTTCAAGTGGGCAAATATGTATAAAAGATTAATAAAAAAAAATATATGTTAAAAAGCTTTAGAGTCAAATTCATAAAAAAAAAAATATTTTTCATTTATAAAAGTTTTATAAAACCATTTCATAAAAAATTTGTTTAAAAAAAACCTTTAATAAGCCAATAATAATTTTTGTGAATTTTTATGTTTTTCTAAAAGCTAATAGGAATCAAAAGCACGAGAATATCAATATAATCATTCACGTTAAAATTTTTAAGCTTTTAAAAAATTCAATTACATTAAAGAGCTTTTAACGGTATCTAAATGAAGCGAAACTTTTGTTATAAAACATTTGTTGGGTATGAAAAGCTTTATAGGTTTTATCAATTTTTTTTTAAATAATATTTATAATTTTATAAAGCTTTTAAATACAGCTTTTTTTTTTAAATAAAAAAATTATGATGTGTAAATTTTATGAAAAAAAAAACAATAATTTTTAAAGGGTCAAAACATTATTGGAAGTAAAAAACTTTAAACAAAAAATTAGTCTTGATGGGTCAAAACTTCTTAAGCTTTAACCATTTTGAATATTAAAAGCTTTTAAAAGTTACTTTAATAAATTATTTGTTTTTATCACGCATGATTCCTTTTGAAAATTTATTTAAATAAATATTTTATGAGTATAAAATATTTATTTTCAAAAAATAACATTTAAAAACTGATTCCTTGGGTTGGCAGAAAAAAATTGTCTTTGAATTTATAAAAAAATAAAACTTATTTGAAATGAATTTTAGAACAACTTTTGTTTGAAAAATTTGTTCTAAAATAGATTTCAAATATATTTGATTTTTTATAAATATGGCGGTTTAACTTTGAAATAATTAATTTTATTAAATTTAAAACCTTGAACTTTTAAGTTCTTAAACACAGCCTAATTTATATTTTTAATGTTTTTCTTTTAATATGAAGGGCTTTATAGGCCTTATAAGGTTTTTATTAAATATAATTTTTATAATTTTATAAAGCTTTTAAATAGAGCTTTTTTTAAATTAGAAAATGATGGTGTGTAAATTTTATAAAAAAACAAAATTTTAAAGAGTCAAAATCTTATTAAAAAAGGAAGCTTTTTACAATAAAACTATTTTTAAAGGACGAAAGCTTTTTAACCTTCAATCTTTTTTTAATATGAAACGCTTTAAAGCTTTTAAAAGTTTTGTTTTCTAAAAACTTATAATTTGGGTTTGCAGAAAAAAATTTTCTTTGGAATTTTTAAACTTTTAAATTAATATTTCTAATAAATTTAAAGCTTTGAACATTTGAGTTTAATTAACTTAAAGCTTAGTTTTAGTGAAAACTTTAAAAACACTGTTATTTAAATGACTGAATTGTTTTTTAATTGCAAAAGTTGTCAAATAAAGTTTATAAGCTTTAAGAGCTTTCACATGTTTGCGGTCTTGCATAAGTGTTAAAAGAAACTGGTTTTTGTTGGCCAGTTTATCGAAAAATGTATAAACTGTTGTTTAATTTCGATTATTAAAACATAAATAGAATTTATTAAATAAAATAAGAACAAAAAAAATTTTAATTATTAAGAGAGAAATTTTGTTAACATAATTATTTTTAGGCAGCGGTTTGGGGGGTGGAGGATATATAAATTGTAAATATGTTTGTATGTACGAGTATAAGTTTGTTCTTAATAGTTTTTTCTTAATAAAATCTAAAGAATAGTTTTTTTTGGTTATAAAGGAATTTTATATCGTTTGTTTTTAGCTTTAAGAACTTTATCTAAGTAGATATTTTGCTTTGATTTTTTTAGTATAATTTTCTTTTCAACAACAAAAGTTAATAATATTCCAATATATGAAAAAATTAAATAGAAAAATAATAACTTTATAATAATAATAAATTAATAATTAAATAACAATTTCTCTGTTAATGAGCACTTTTGCGTTGTAAATAACGCAGTTTTGTTTAATTCATTTTTTATAATTTTTTATCTAATTTTTTTGTTTGTTTTTTTTTTTAAATTTTTTATTTAAGTTTCTAAAGTACAATACATTCCTTTTAATCTTGTCCTTGTTGTTGCGTTCATTTCATTTCATTTTCTTTTCTTTTTTTTATACTCAATTAATCATGAAAATGATTTCATTTTATTTATACTATTTTTGGTTTGTTTGTTTAATTAATAAATTTTCTTAATAAACTTACTTAAAAATTATTAACAATTTCTTATATAAATGTTTGGTTTTAATTACTTATCATTTTTATTATTTAATTTTTTTTTGTTTGTTTTGCATATATATGTATGTATATGTATGTGTTTGTATATAAAGTTGTTTTATTTGTTGTTAGTTTTTTGTTGTATGTATGTTTTTTTTATATTTTCTTCTTTAAGGTTTTACACTGGACATGTTATTACATCATATTCAAACATTAACGAAACGGCAACAAAAACGAAATATAACAAAAACATGGTAAAACCTAAACCCTTATTCATGCGCCAATGGAAGCAGGCAATTGACATAACGACGAATACTAACATCATAAACAATATCGTTATGGAACAGACCATGCCAACGGAATTGACTTCCACAGGAGCGCCATAGCAGATGCCATATATAAGCCAGGGTATAGGTAGACTGTAAATAGAAGAAAGAGAAAATATTACTATTATTTAGAAAAAAAACTAAGATATAAAAACCATGTTATAAATAACGTTTATAAACAATGTTTATAAATAAAATTTATAAACAATGTTTAGAAACAAAATTTATAAACAATGTTTATAAAAAAAATTTATAAACAATGTTTATAAACAATGATTATACCCAATGTTGCAGTGCTTTTGTTTTAGAATTAATTTTTACGTGCAACACAAAAATATAAGCGGTTATTCCTTTTTGTCCCAGATTTAATTGGAGAAGTGTAAGACCTAGAACCTTTGTGTGTTTATTTTTTTTTTACCAAAGCAATTCAGCAGGATAAGAATAAGTGATACAGTAATTAGGGGCATGGCACCAACCTCACCAATTAAACACTTATTATTTTATATCTATGGAACTATGGTTTGACTCATTGCCAAACAAAAAAAAAACAATTTAAAAATTTGGGGAATAGAGGCAGAGGGCGTGTCACTCCCCGTACAAATTAAATAATCATAAATATTTATCTGAAAGAAAAAGAGTACAATCTTTCAACTTTGTATATGTTGCATTGTTCGGACATTTGTTTTCGCGATTTTTATAGATTTTTTTCATCTTCTCTATTATAAGGCGTTCGTAACAGATCGATACATATTGCGAAGTATATAAAATAAGAAATCATCTAAAGCAGTGGTGCTCTTAATATGGTATAGATACTTGTTTCCTAATCATCTGCCTTTGGTCTGGCTTATAAGCGCCCTAAATTTAAACTTTTAATAGGACTAACATTTGGGTACCTCCACAGCTTGCTTGGTAGTACGGTTCCTATCACAGGCTATGGGTGTTTCCTAAAGCTAGTATAGCTTCCCTAATATTGTTTAATCTCTCCTAATACTCTAATTCATTTTCCTTACCCCTCTTTGTTGCCCTTTCTTTGCAGAAATCAAAAAGATATTGTATTTACGTGACCAAGCTGACTGCCTAACCTAACATTATATATAGTAATGCTTATAAAGAATTTTTCCAACAAATTCATAAAAAAGGAAGTGTATATAAATTTTGTTTCTAAACAGTGTTGCTAAGAAAAGTTTGAAAATTGGAAGCAAACAGTTTTTTAGTTAAAAACTATATAATAATGAAAATTTGAAATTATACTTTATAAAAATTTTTAGCAATTCATACAAATTTTTAAATTTAAAAGAAGTTTGTTGAAAAGTTTATAAACAATGTATAGAAATTATGTTTCTAAACATTGTTGCTAAGAAAAGAAAATTGCTAGTATACAGTTTTTTATTTGAAAACTAATTTAATTATATGCCTGAAAGAATGTAAGGAAAACATTTTTAATATTTTAATTATTTAAAATTAAAAAAAAATGTGGCAACATCATTTCTAGAAAATGTTACAAATATCCTTTTTAAAATTTAAGTATTGTATTTACAAACCCTGCTGGTAAAAACTATTTATTAAATATTGTTAATACTCAATGTTGCTAAGGGTGTTAAGTAATTGCGTTTAGCAACATTTTGAATTAACTAATGCAAATGCTAACAAAGGACTTTTGCTTTAAATTACCTAATAAACGAGTATATTTAACAAAATTATTAATAAATAACTAATAAAGTGGTTAATTAGAAATTGTTTAGCAAACGCTAGGCAACATTGTTGCTTCGTTTTAACCTTGTTTATTTTTGACCTCTCATTTAAAACCTCAGAACTGAATACATGATTATAATCTCCATAATTGTTGATTGCTTTTAATTGTTTTTTGTTGCATGTTTAGCCACACAACAATTAAGGTGAAGGTCGATGACAGAGTTTTATAAAAAAAAAATTACTAAAACACACACACACACAAATACGACTCATACAATAAATATATGAAAACAACTTCTATTGTCTGTCTGGAAATAGTTTTTAAATAAAAAATAAAGAAAAACAATACTATCAAAAAAACACCCCTTTTTATTTGTGTCGCAACAATTACCAAAAATCAACAACAAATTTTATAACAAAATATAAATGGGAGAAACAAAAAGTTCAAATTAAATGTCAACTTCAACTTACTATTATTTGTCACAAAATAATTACTTGTATCTAGGGATTTTCTAGGACAATTTTGTTGTAATTTTTTGGATTTTCCAAATTTATAAAAGAAAGAAAACATTGTCAGATTTCATTTAACAAATATATATACATAAATAAATCAATGTTAATTGAGTAAATATAGTGGAAATATAATTATTTATTTATTGAAATGTAATCAGTGAGGCAGGAACACGAAAACTCGCTACTATTTTACAGAAGCACCCTTAAACTAGTTTTTAAATAAAAACAATAATATTTAAACAAATGTTGCTGCAACATTTTGAATGTCTCTTAAGAGCTGGGAATTGTAAACTTTATCATCAAATTGTAAAGGCCGGAAACAGAATTCGTCGTACGTTATACCTCGTCTTTTTCAAGTAACAAAAATAAGTTGAAATACAGATATTCTTATAAGCTTTGTCCCAAATAGTACGTCTCCGTCTACTTTTGACGTACGTTGAGCAGTTTGACAGCTAACAATTGGTTTTTGATTTGTTTTTTGTGTTGTGTGGCAGCAATAATAAAACAAAATACAACAAAAGAAAATTAAATAAAGTTAAATAATAAAACGGAGAACAAACTTAACGAAGATGTTCAAGTGTTTCCTTGCCAGATTTAATATCCGTCAAGAAAATACTTATTGTGTCAACATCTTCTTTCGTAGTTATGTTAATGTCAGTTGAAAAAGCCAACGTGTAACATACGACAGATTCTATTTGAATCTGCTTTAACCACACTACACCACGCCTTGGGCGTAATGTGGAGTCGAAACTCCCTACTAACCTTTATTTAGTAACAATATTATTTAACTGAATGTTGCCGCAACATTTAAAATGTATTACTATTGTAATGCAAAATTTACTCTGATTTAAGAAGATTGTGGGTAGAAAAATTAACCTAAAACTTTCTATTGTCTTACAAAGGAATCTTTTTATTATATACTAGCTATCTCCGGTGCACTTCGCTACACCCATCCACAAAAAATACAAGAAAGAAAAGTATAGCCAACCTTTAACTCGAAAACGCACGCTATTCTCACGACAAAACTGTTTCAGTTTATATGCAACGTTGGACGGCCACTGTTCCCATACAATATATTTTTTTCCTAGACTATGCGTAATAACACAATAATATTATTTTACTTTTTATGGGAGGTACCACTCCTGCTATACTAAGCCAGTCTATATTTTACTAGGTTATGCATATTAGTATGAGGTTTCAAGATTTTACCTATAGTAGTTCTCTAGGTATACGATAATAATTTTACACTTTGTATGGGAGCTACCACGCCCACTGTCCCAATCTAGAGAACATTTTGCTAGACTATGCATATTAGTATACATGTGCAGTTTCAAGCCTTTACCTATTGCAGTTCTGCAGGCATACGATAATAATTTCTCACTTTGTATAGGAGGTACCACGCCCACTCTCCCAATCCAGTTTATATTTTGCTAAATTATGCACATTAGTCTAAGGATTACTTGTGCAAAGTTTCAAGACTCTACCTATTGGAGTTCTATAGGAGTAAGGTAATAATTATTTTGCTTAGTATGTGAGGCACCACGCCCACTATCCCAAACTAGTGTGTATTTTTCTACACTATGCACTTTGGTATGAGGGTTACTTGTGCAAAGTTTGAAGACTCTACATATTGTAGTTCTCTAGGTACACAATAATAATTGTACACTTTGTATGGGAGCTACCACGCCCACTGTACCAATCTGGTGTATATTTTGTTAGACTATGCATATTAGTATGATGGTTTCTTGTGAAAAGTTTCCAGACTCTACCTATTGCAGATTTGCAGGTACGTGATAGTAATTGTTTACTTTGTATGGGAGCTACCACGCCCACTATTCCAATGCAGCCTGTGTTTCGATAAACTATGTACATATATTAATAAGGTTACTAATAATTTCTAAGATATACCTATTATAGTTCTCTAGCTACTTAAAAAGTAGCCGTAAAAGTGGGCGTGGTCAATTTTCATTTCCACAAAAACTAAGTTAGGTCATGGAGAAGTTTAAAAAAAAAGATTGACCAAATCGCTGCAGCTGTTTTTAGTGATGCGATTACCACCACAAGACATTTGATTTTATTTATGTATATAGACTAGCAACTAGCAACAATATTTAGCCAAATGTTGCTAAAACTGTATGGATTTCTAAAGAAAAGGGATCAAAATCCATTATTTTAGCTTTCAAAAGCATCTTCACATCCTAGCAATATGTTTAATATCAAATGTTGCTTCAACATTTTAAATTATTTAAAGAGAAATATTAAGCCTCTTAACAAACTTTTTAATAATCAACATTGTTTCTAAACCTTTTTTTTCTATACTCCAATAATATTTCATAGTTGGTTACCTCCATACAATCACAAAATATATAAAAATAAATGCGAATTAACCTTGCCAAATGCCTTAAACTTTTAATACGATGACGAAGGATTATTTTCTACAGAGGAAACGCAATGTGATACATACAACGGCAATACAAAGCAGAAGGAATAGTTGTCAACAAAATCTAAAAGTAAAAAACAAAAACTAAATAAAAATAAAAATGCAAATGCTTGAATGGAAGGTTGTTGTTTAAATTGTTGCTATTTCATTTCCATTCTCTCTCCAAATGAATGAATAGGGATGTGGATGTGGATGATGATGATGATCATGATGAAGATGATGACGATGTTCATAATGTTGATAATGTTTACAAGTACATTTGTATAAATAAGTAAATATGAAACCAACACAGATATGTAGATGATTGTTATAAGTGGAAGTAGGCTGAGCGATAATTAGTTTCATGATTTGTTTGTAAATTTTCTTCTTGTTAACTTTTACAACCAGAACAACAACAGCTACGACATCTACAACAATTACACACCACACTACACTCGGCTAACAAAAACTTAAAAAAAAAATAAAAAGAATTAAGTGTGTGTGTGCGTGTGCGTGTGTACATGTACAAGTCAAACTAAAACAATAAGTATTGCATATTTGCAGGGGTGGCATATGTTTTGTTTGTTTTCTTTTATTGTATCTTAAACAAGTTGTGTGAGTTGAGAGCTTGGTTGGTATGTATTAAAAACAAAACCTTAAGGCAAAATATGTTTTAACATTAAATACAAAAAACAATGTCAACTTATCATTGCATGCAATTTTTATAACATATTTTTTTTAATTGCTGAAGTATAAAAAATTATTTTAGTTGATGATTTAAATTTTTTAGATTTATTAAGAACAAAATGTTATACATATTTTTTTGTTTAAATTTTTATTAACTGTTATATACCTATGAGTTTAATGAATTTCAAATGAATTATTTTTAAGGAAGAATTGTCTTTCAAATTTGGCGATATTTATTTTGGGAATTTTTTTATAGAAAAATAGACCTTTTTAGAAAATAAAACTTTTTAGAAAAAAGAAGCTTTCTAGAAGGAACCTTTTTAAAAAAAGTACCTTTTTAATAAATACTTTTTTTTAACAAAAAAGTACCTTTTGAGAAAAAGAAGGTTTTTAGAAAAAAATATTTTAATAACTTTAGGCGATTATATGGCCAGTGATATTTTGTTTCTTTTTTTCATAAACTAGCTTTGCCCACACAATTTGTGTGCGTCCCGACAACATTTTGTTCGATTTTGCTTTTAAAGTAATCCACAACAAATTTTAAGACTCTTGCGTATTTCTTTTATATAAATTCTAAAATTTATAAAAATTATTGTCAAACACTTTAAAAGGTGTTTAAAATATTTAAATAACAATGTAATTCAATAAAATAAAAATACAAATCATATACAAGTTTTATTCAATTCTTTATTTGGCAGTAAGTAATTCATATTTTGTAATTATTTTAAAACATCGTCATCTATTAGGCAAACGTGTTTAAAATATTCCGCTTTCAAAAATAGAAGGTGCATTTCAGTATGCAGTACCTTTAAATGGGTAAAAAATCGAATTATTGTAAAGCTCTGTAAAAGACAGTTAATCATTATTTTAAAACAGCGCCATCTATTGCGCAACATTGCTTAAAATATACTGCTTTCAACAATAAAAGATGCCTTAAAGTATGCGGTACCTTTAAATCGGTAAAAAAACGGCGTATTTTCACTGCTTTTTCTCCACTTTGTCTTTTAAATAAGATATTTAGGGTACCTCCTCACAAAAATTTGTTAAAATCCATCCAATAGTTTTTATGTGAAGCGAACACAAAAAAACAACAAACAGACAGACAGGCAGGAAATGAGTTACTATTTTATTATATGTATAGATAAGCAATTTATTAATCATTTATTACGACGTTTCATTAATTATTTGTTGATCTTTTTTAAATACCTTTTTTACATTTGAGAAAAAGTAAAATTTGAAAACAATTATTTTAGAAAATAATTAGGAAAACGGTAGGTTTATAAAACAACAAATCCTTCTAAAAAAACTTCATACAAAAAGAAATCCTTGGAATAATAACATTTTCGAAGATACCCCTGCGCTAACTGAACAATCACTAGTTATCTATCAACAATCTTGGAAACTCCTGCTTACACCTAGTTCTTGAAATCCTTAGTCTGTGTTTCATAAGCCTACTGATCAGTCATTTTGAGGTAAAGCCTTTTGAGTTACCTAAATTAGTGACTGAAAGATGTTTTAACAATATTCTGTAAATAGCGGTTCTTGGCTTCATGTAACTATCAGCATAAGCTATAAACTTAAGCAAAATGTTGCAGCAACACTCCTAACAAAAAAATATTATAAAAAACTAATAAAATTAATTTTACATTTTTAACGCTTTAATTACTGATAATAACCTTTTTTTTAAAGCAACATGTTGCAGCAATATTTTGTTTTCGAAAAAATTTAGTAAACATTGTATAAAACAACATGTTGCACATTATTTTTTTTTTGTCAAAAATATATAAAAATAGCTTTAAAAGCTAAACGCGTTTAAAGCAGTATACGAAAATAAACAAAATGAAACGTTTACTTTCCATTTCGGTTTGTTCTTTGCAGTGAGTAAAAAAAAGGAACAAGAACAGAATCAATAAGAACATTTAGTTTTATATTGTTCTTGGTCGTAAATTCATTCATTCCTATAAATGTACTAAGATAGAAAATAAAACGATAAAAACAAAACAAACACATTTTGAGTAAAAGCTTTTCACAAACGTTTGCTAAATCAATTGTCCATTATGGTAGATAAGAGAGGTATACAACTTTTATTTTTAAGTTATATTGAGAAAGATAGCTTGTAAGATTTTTTATTTTTTTGTTGCTTATTTAAACTACAATAGTATAACACAAAAAAAAATAAAAACAAAATCTGTAAGTAAAAATCGTACAAACTAAATCAATCACTCAAAAAAACATGTTTCTGATTTTGTTTCGTTCGAAATGATACGATTTCACTAGTGTTTCAAAACAAGCGGGTGAGAAGGAACCCAATTGTTTTGTTTGCGATCTCTGGCTTTCAAGACATATTTGTTTTGGTTTTGAGCATGTATAAAGCTTAGTATTCTGTTCAGTTTTTCATGCGGAATGCTGTCAAACTACATACATAAAAAAATTATATGAAAAAGTCACAAAAAAATGTTGCCAAAGTAGTACCCTATTTTTACTGTGGATAAACATTGAAATATTTCTGGCAACATTTTATAAAAGTTGTGAAATAAAGCAAATGGGCATTATTTCATGTGGAATTTTCAATACAACAGCTGATCACATGGCTTTTGTTAATATTTGTAAAACAATGTCGTATACTTTAAAACAATAAAACCTTAGAGATCTTTTCAAATCGCGACATAGGCACCACATTTTAAATATCCTATTTTCCAAGTGATATAATAAATGTTGATCAACATTTTTCAGAAATTCGAGCAGATGACTATGTAAATATCTTTTTAAGGGAAATATGAGTTTAAATGTTATGCAACATGTTTAAGAACATGCTACTAAACAAGCTTTTAAAAAAAAAAAAAAAATATTCAGGACTAAAACTTATAATATTTTTTATTTTTATCTGCAAGAAAATATTCGTATTAAAAATTGTTCTTTAAATACTCTTAAGAGTCTTATAAATATATTTTCAAGTGAAGAATTGTTGTTTAGATAACTACTCTCTTGAAGTTTAATTGTTAAACTAAATTTTACTATTAAATTATATAACATTTTTTTAATTTAATTTTGTATTAAATTTTACTATTCTATTTATGCCTCTTATTAAATATCTACACAATAGATCATATTGTGGAACAAGATTAACGTGAGTACCTGCCTATTCGGCCTAACCTCACGGTGGTCTTACCACCGAGTGAAACTTAGGCGTAGACTAACGCCCCCTACACAATGGGGGCGTTAGTCTAGGCAAGCCTAGATCCACATTATAACCTCTTGCTTAGGGGTTTGGAGATTATCCAAACTCCGTCTGTTGAGAGTGCAACAGCACACTTGATCGACCTTGCACCTTACATAAATCGATCTTAAACCACAACCACCACGTGTACCCCCGAAGGGGACCTCACCAATAACCGGTCACAGAGAGGATAGGCTCTCTGTGGGGCCACCGATTCCCGTGGTACCAGTCCTTTGGGCACTGGTCGGGCCTCGAAGAGGACCCGTATGTTTTAACACACAGACCTTTTCTTCCAGATTTAGGCTTTAGGAACCCTAGCGTCTGGTGCCCCTATTTTCCCCGAGTGAACCGCGTCAAAGCATTTGCCATATTCCTGCAGTGACAATTGGAACACCCGGGGGTAACAATAGACCATATACTGTTTATTTAATAAAACTATTTATAATAATCAAACTGTAGCCATTTAAAATGTTGCCATTTATTTTCTAGCAACATTTTTGAAGCTGAACAAACTTCAGCTAAATATTTGAAATTTTAGTTAGTGAAGAAAAAAAAAATCATAATATAGTTTTTTAGTATAAAAAACGTTATCATAAGTATTTAAATCATATTCTGAATTATCACATCGCACATTTTATATGTAAAAATAGTGAAAAATACCAATAATATAATCATATATACATAAATATAATCACATAAAAGTTCATAAAAGGAAATGATGGAAATTTAACGGGAATTTTTTTGTCACCTTTTAAATCCGCTAAATGAAACGTGATTTCAAGTTGTTATTGATAATATTAAAGATAGTTTAAGAAAATCATAAAACTAAAATAGGCAGTTTATATGTTTCTTTTAAAAGTCTAAAAGTAGGCAAATTTTAATTTTTAATAAAAAGCCTGAAAGTAGGCAAATTTTAATTTCCAATAAAATGCCTGAAAGTAGGCAAATAAATTTTAACATGTGTTTAAAGATGCTCTAATTTTAAAAATTAATTTTTTTAGTATTTAAACTTTTTTCACTATTTTAATTTTATATAAATTTAACTTAAGCTTTTTTGTATAAAAAAAAACTTTTTATATTAGAAAATATCTCTTATTATTAACTAAAAATTGTGGAAACAAACTTTAGATTAGCTGACAGGTATCTTTGAATTTGTATAGAGAATCATGAGAAAATTTAATAATCATACTGCCCTTATACATTTTCATATTGTTCTTGTTTGCTAGAAGAAAGCCATCTGTGGTTTTTCTTTTTAATATTTTTGTTACAAAAAGTTTCTTAACACAAAGTGACTTAAAATAAACTTTTGCAATAATTTTCGCATTATTTCCTTAATAAATTCCTTGCTAGAGCAATATTTTTCAAGAAAGTTTCATTTCACTGTGTAACAATTAAATGATAAGGTGATGTGGTTGGCAAAAAGTTTTCCCTAAACTAAAATAACAAATAATATGCAAAGTTTTGCATAAAAAAATAATGTAACCTAATGGAAAATGTTTAAGGTTTCAGATGATTTCAAAGAGGTTAAGTTTTAAACAATTTTTTAAATTTTGTTTAAAAAGCTTGTTTAGAAGCATGTACCTAAACATGTTACATGGCAATTAAACATATTTTCCCTTAAAATTATATTTACATTATCATTTAAAGCCTAGTACTTTCTTCGAGTTTGTGAAAAATGTTTAGCAACATTTATTTTTTCACTTGGAAAATATGACATTTAAAATGTGGTGCCTATATCGCGATTTGGAAGAATTTTACGGTTTTATTGTTTTTATTGTATAGTCTCGTTCCACACTTGCAATTTTTGTTTCTGAAACATTTTGTCCATACTTTAAAAATTGTGTTTCTGACGACTGTATACTTTTATACAGCCATTTTTATGACGAAGGGAACGAACAACAACAACAATAGAGAGTCACAGCAAAGTTTCATGTACATTTTATTTAATCTCCCAACAACAAATGCATGTGTTGCAGAAACAAAAATTGCAAGTGTGGAACGGGACATGCATGAAATAATGCTCAATTGCTGTATTTCACAACTTTGATAAAATGTTGCCAGAAACATTTCATATGTTTTTCTACAGTAAAAACAAAGTATAAATTCTGCAACATTTTTTCATCACATTTTCATAAAAATTGTTTGTTATGTAGTTTGACAGCATTCCGCATGAAAAATTAAACAGAATACCAGGCTTAAAGCTTAAAAGAAGAAAGAAAAAGTGTCAGTAAATGTTGCTTCAAAACTAATTCAGTGTCAGTAAATGCTTGCTACTAGTTTAGAGTTATGTATCTAAACATTTTACCTTAAATTTGAAGTCTTTATTTCTATTTTAATAATTATTGAATCATTAAATATTGCAGTAAATATTGCAGCAACATGAAGTATTTAATTTTAGTCTCTGTGACTATATAAACATATTTAACATATTTAAGAAAAAATTTACACATTTTGAGCGACATGTTGATTTTAAACAAGTTGGTTATTATTAAAGTCACCTTTAAGGCTAATACTCTGTTTGAATTTGTGAAAAATGTAGAGCAACATTTATTATTTCACAAGGAAAGTTTGACTTTTAAAATATGGTGGCTATCTCGCGATTTGGAAGAATTTTACGATTTAATTACTTTTAAATATACCACATTGTTTAAAAAAATTTTCCACAAAAAATTCCACATGCTTTGAAAAAATGTTGCCAGAAAAATTTCAATGTTTTTCCATAGTAAAAACAGAGTACTACTTCCGCAACATTTTTTCATACAAATTTTTTATGTATGTAGTTTGACAGCATTCCGCATGAAAAACTGAACAGAGTACCAGGCTTTAGTCCTCAAAAAATCTTAAACAGAATTGGTGCAGCAACATTAGACTTATTTTCCCTAGGGCAAGCTGTGTTGCACAAGTTCAAATGTTTTGAGAGAAAAACGGGAAGTAAAGTGAGTCTGTAGCACTGGCTTTTCCACAAAAACTTATCCTACCACAAGAAAACCTGCACTGTGAAAAATTAGTTTAAGATTCTAAGCTAAAATCATATAATCATGTTGCTAAGCTGATAGCATAGAAACATGTACCTTAAGTTTGAAGGTACATTTTTTGTGATCAAATATTTATTTAATCATTTAGAGCAAAGCCACGCGAACACATACCATCTTAATTTCCTTCTGAAGGCTATCGCAAGCATGTGTCTCTATATGAGTGGAGACAGCCAGCACACAAGTCCGCTATGTTGTCGAGTCCTGATTTAAAGCCATTATAAATTAAAACTAGTAAGTAGCAACATGTTGTACATATATATTTTTAATCATGTTGACTATCATCTTAAGACATTTTTTTTCTTAAAATAATTTTCAATTAAATATTGCGGCAACACTACAGCTGGTTTAGAAACATGTTGCAATTTTGTTGATAACATAATTATACTGTAGCAACATGACTTACATAAACATTGATCTTAATCGTGTAGCCAATTAAATTATATCAAAATAATATTATCAGATTAATATTATGTCAAAATTATATTATAGCAAATAATATTATATCAAATTAATATTATATCAAAATAATAATTATCATCTAAAGCCCATGTCATTAAATGTTGCGGTAAAGTTAATCCTAATTTTGCTGGTAGTTTAGAAATATGTATTGCCTAAAATTTTAGCAACATGTTGCTGTTAAATTTTGTACCTAAACATTGTTCCTAAACATGTTGCCAATCCTATTCATTCCTTTTAAAATATAAAACAAATTAAAATTTTTAAAATGACAACAAATATTTTAGCAACATTGTTGTTATACTTTTTTTTATATAAAAATTACTTACCCCACAGTAACATCAAAGATATTACTGCCCACAGAACTGGAAACAGCCATATCACCAAAACCTTTACGAGCCACAATAACCGAAGTTATCAGATCTGGTATAGAAGTTCCAGCCGCCAAGAACGTTAAACCCATAACCTAAGAAATATATTATTAAAATTAAAATATTTTAATAAAATTAATGGAAATATTTTTAAACAAACAAAAAAAAAAAAAAAAAATGTTTACTGTTACATACCTCAGGTGGTATACGAGCGGTATCACCTGCTACATTGGCCCACCATACCATTAGGTACGAAAAGGCAGCTATCCATAATATGGAGCCAATAAACGTTACAGGAAATAGTTTTTTACCTTTAGGCGTACGCGTATCCGGTAGAGTTAACCACATGGGTATTAAGAGCGGTGCCACCAATACATAAGTTAAACGTTTACGTGCCGTATCTGGCCAAGCCATGCTCAAGGGCTCTGGCTCATCTTCGATTTCTTGTGTCTGCTATTAGAGGTTTTTGTAGATTTTGTTTTTTTTGGGGGGGAATATATAAAAGTATAAAATGTTAGTCTAAATAAATATTTTAAACTCTCTAAAATGTTTATTTATATAGTATGGTTTTAGGGATTTAAAGTTAAAATTTTTAAATTTTTACAAAAGGAATTATAAGTTATTGTTGTACAGAATTTATACATAACTTTAAATAGTTTTTTGTTTGTATTAATAGTTTAAGTTTTATTATAAATATTATATAAAATAAGTTCTTTGTTTATTTTTTTAATAAATGGTTATTATAATGCAAGGTGACTATGAATTCAAAATAAAATGTAATAATTTTTTTAATAAAAGTGTGCTTTTAAAAATGTTTAAATAAATTATAAATTTTTATTAATGTAATTTAATATAAAACAAATTTTAATATGTTATTTTTTTAAGAAAATTATATTTAATTTTTTTTGTCCATAAAAATATGCATTTAAAAAAAAATTTTGTTAGTTAAAAAATTAAAGCCTATTTCAAGGCGCTAAAAAAAATTAGCTAAGTTTTTATTTAACAGCATAAATAAAAAATTTATAAAATTAGAATAAACAAATTAAATCAAATTGAAAAAGTTATAGCCTATTTTAAGGTTTTGTTTAAAAATTAAAATTAATGCCTAACTTAAAGCGTTTTATTAGTAAACTCCTTTCCAATTTATTTCTACTAAACATAAAAAATTTTAATATAAACATGCCTTTACATTTAAATGAAAAGTCATAGAAATATTCATGGAAGTTGAAACATAATTTTATATAAACTTGTTTTTTTAGTTTTTCTATTTATAATTATTTTAAATTAGTAGCTGTTTTAATTTATTCTTTTTTTAAACTGCTCTTAGTTTTTATTTTTAACTTTAAGGATACAAAATAATATTTTAAAATCCTTCCTGCTTTCATGGGACTTTTTTCTTTCCAGAATAAGACAACGAAATATATTCCTGCTTTTTCTCCTTCTCTAAACATTTGAATTTTCGACGATGGGTTTGATATAAAAACAAGTTAGAGTGCTATATTCGGCCATGCCGAATCTTATATATCCTTCACCATAATAATGCTAGATATTTTGTTACCCTCTTATGTTTCTTTGAAAAATTTTCTGGAAAAAATTGTTTAAAAAATTTTGTTGAGATTTTTTTTAGAAAATTTTGTGGTAATATTTTTTTGAAACTTTTTTTGAAAAATTTTTAAGAAAATTTTTGTAAACATTTTTTCAAATATTTTTGTAAAAATTAGTTTTGAAATTTTTTTGTAAAATTTTTTTTCTTAATTTTTTGTAATTTTTGTAAAAATTTTTAAAAAATTTTTTAGTAAATTTTTTATAATTTTTCTTTAGAGATTTAAAAAAAATGTTTTAAAATTTACCCTCTTATGTTTCTTTGAAAATTATTTTTAAAAATTTTGATGAGAATTTTTATGAAAATTTTTTGTAAATATTTTTTTGAACCTTTTTTTGTAAAAATTTTTCGAAAATTTTTGTAAAAAATTCGTTTTGATATTTTTTGTAAAATTCTTTTGTAATTTTTTTTTCTAAATTTTTTGTAATTTTTTTTTTATTTTTGTAAAAATTTTTAAATAAATTTTTTTAAAAAAATTTTTAGTAAATTTCTTATAAATTTTTTTTAGAGATTTAAAAAAAATGTTTTAAAAATTTTTTATTAAAATTATGACCTTCCTGCAATCTTAATTGCGTTAGAATGGACATATTGTCACCCGCCCCCAATGGGCCTATTGACTACTCCTGGTTACCAGTGGGCACCTTTTGGTATGTATTGCTTTCTACTAATACAAATCAAAGCAGAAAGACTTACTAACCTAAACATAAAAAACTAAATCGACCCTCGCAGGAGGTTATTGATCCCCCAAAATCTGTATGCACTCATTGTGATCTACCATACGCAGTCTAATATTTATTTTACGAAAAAAAAAACAAAAGAGAAAAACCGAAAAAAAGAAAAAATATTAAAAAAAAAATATACCTGGGCGTGGTTTTTTTCCCGCAGCCTCTGTTGCAATCCCAAAATTTTCGAAACTATGTCTGTCAGATTGGTGGGCTTAAATCTTCTGCACCTGGTCTGGTGCCTTGGCAAATAAAATTTCAACCCGAACAGACGGACAGACGGTTAATCAAATTTGCTATGTATATGGATCCAGGATATATATATATATATATATATATATACTTTATGGGTTCGAAAATGTATATTGTAGAAATTACACAAGGAATTAAGAGATTCGATTGAAATAATCGTGAAGAGTTTAATGTTTCACTTAATTTCATTTCGTACCGGTATTTGTGGGTGTTTCAATTAATCCAAGTGCATTCCTACCTTTATCCTAAGCGTTTCATAAATATCAAAACGATATCGATAGGTTTTCTACTCCGTTTCACATGAAACAGAATAGACTCTTAAGGTAAGGAAGTAAATTTAGAATGTTTAGAACTGATACCTTTTAAAATTTATTTATTAAACTCTATGTTGTGGCTATTAAAACTAAATCCATAGCGTTCCTACTGTTCCGTTTAACATGAAACAGAATATACTCTTGAGGTAAGGTAGAAAATTTTGAATGTTTAGAACTGCTACCCTTTAAAATTTCTTTAATAAACTTTATGTTTTGGCTATAAAAACTAATTCCATCGCGTTCCTACCTTTACTTTCACAGTTCCACAAATATCAGAACGATCTTTAACGATATTTGTCTGTTAAACCACTTAATATGACTATTACACTTTGTGTATTAAAAAAAATCGTGAATAAATAACGTTTCATTTCCATTTTGTTTTACATAAAACAGAAAACATTCTTTATTTAATATTAATAACACTAGCATTTGTATATTTTTGAAACTAATATCTTGCATGTTTTTCTGGGTGCCCCGGTAGTGAGTAGTGTGCTAGTTTATCAATCTGGGGGTTGTGGGTTCGATTCCCAATAAAGACTCTGGGTGTTTCCCTATACCTAGTGAAGGTCTCCGTTACTATGCTCGGTAATTAAGTTAGAATATAATTTGTAATTGTATTGTAACATTTAATAAATAAAAACATGTTTTCCTTTTTCATAACTTCAAAAGAAGGCGGAAAATTTTAATATTTCTTCATTCCATTTTGTTACGCATGAAATAAAAAAATACTTTTTGATCAGTTATATAGCATTCGAATGATTTGGAATGAATATCTATGAATTTTTGTTTTTAATTGACATTATATTGTAGGTGTTTCATATAATTCCATTACATTCCTAGCATTATCCTAAGCGTTTCATTAATTTTTGAATTGTCCTTTTGTGGTGTTTTTCTGTGATGGGTTCGTAATAAAAAAGACATGTGAAAAATTTATGTTTCAATTCCATTTCGTTCCACATTAAATAAAACTTTATTTTTTTGATTAGTTTTGTAGTATTTAAATCTTCAGAACTTAATTAAATTAATTTGAATTTATAATTATTTTAAATAAAAAAAATTTAACTTGGTTTCCTTTTTAATCCGTTTTGTTTATTAAAATGTATGTGCGTTATGAATGTATGCGTATAGATGCTTTTTATTTTTATTACCTTGACAAAGACTTAAACATAAGTTCAAATATATTTTATATATTTCTCTTATTCCACTTGAATGCTTTCTACCATGTCATGTAATTTGTTTCTATTTGCAGTTTGTATTTGAGCAGAAAAATACATGGCAAAAACAAAAAAAAAAACGTTGCAATGGAAAATCAATATTTGAGTACATTTTCCACTAATTCCGCAACAGCCACAAATTTACTTGTAAAATATTTAAACAACAATTGTTCATCATGTACGTACTGCTGTGTGTCGTCTGAACGCTACATACGAGAACAATAAATTTCTATTTAAGCCCTTTCAAATCCGCTTATGGTTTTGGCCAACAACATTTGTACATTTTTATTGTGTTTGTTGTTACAGTTATTTTCAACAACATGTACACACGTGTTCATTTGTAATACTAAATATGACAAATTTTCTGACACACACACACACACATACACACATATTACTAAGCTCATGCAAATAGGCTGTGACAATGACAACGTCATTGATGATTATAATTTTCATTATCATTATCATCAGTGACATCAGCAACAGCAACAACAACAACAGCAGCAGCAACAACAATGACAGCATTATGTTTAATATGTTATTATAATCATCATCATTATACTCGTAAGCATCATTATTAAATACACTTACTTAAAGGGTTTTACAATATTTAAATCTCTTTCTATTACTCTAGCGCTCTTTACCACGTTAACTGTCATAAACATATGGGTTTCATAGATACTACTAACACTAATGTATTTGCCATAAGGAGATGATTCCTTGGCTGTTGTTAAAGTCTTTTGTTGTAGTTGTTGCTGTTCTTGATATTAATACTGACAGTTGATATTTTGCATAATTTATCAAAAAAAAAAAAAAAAAACTAGAGACAATTGTGGTATTTTATCTTAAAAGAAGAGCAGAAACAGGAAAGAAATTGTTTTTATCAGCTTGAAAATTATTATCAATTGCTGTTCTCATTGTCATTGTTGTTGTCATACACTTGACTCAGAAACAAAAGGAAGTTCTTCTTTCTTTGATACTAAACTTATACAGTAAACATGTATATATGAATCGCTAGAAGGCATTTTTTCTAAAAGGCATTCTTTAGAGAGGGTACTTTTTGTGGTACTTTTTTACAAACCGGTTTTTTCTTACTAAAACAATATAACCTACAAGGTACTTTTGCTGAAAGATTCTTTTTTCTAAGTTGTAATTTTTTTTTTAGAAGCACTAAAAGTACTAAAAGAAGCACTAAAGTTAAATTTAGAAAGAGTTTTATGGTACTTTTTTCCAAACCGGTCTTTTTCTTTTTAAAACATTCTAATCTAGTAGTTACATTTTCTGAGAGTTAGTTTTTTTTAAGCGGTACTTTTTTCTAAAAGGCACTAAAAGTGCTTTTTAACTTTACCGAAAAGGCCTTTTTTTGAAGACCATTATATAGAAGAATTTTTTTTAAATCCGAAGCACTTTTTTTCATTATACATAATTTTAAATGAACTTTCTCGAAAAGTCTATTTTCGTAAAATATCTTCTTTAAGATATTTAAGAGTTTTTTTTATGTTATTTTTCTAAATTAAAATTTTTCTTAAAACCCAGTATTCTGTTCAGATTTTCATGCGGAATGCTGTGAAACTACTTACAAAAAAAAAAATTTGTATGAAAAACTCATGAATAAATGTTGCAGAAGTGGTACTCTGTTTTTACTGTGGAAAAACATTAAATTGTTTCTGGCAACATTTTATTAAATCTGTGAAATAAAGCAAATGGACATGATTACATGTGAACTTTTTCATACAGGTTTTAACATTTGTAAAACAATGTGGTATACTTAAAAACAATAAAATCGTATAACTCTTCCAAATCGCAAATAGACACCACATTTTAATAAATGTTGCTCAGCATTTTTCACCAATTCAAACAGAATACTACACTAAAGGTTAAATGTGATGTACTTTTTCTAAATGATACATTTGTATAAATAGCACGTTTTTCTTAATGGTACTTTTTTTAACTGGTACTTTTTTCTAAATGGTACTTTTTCTAAATGGTACTTTTTCTAAATGGTACTTTTTCTAAATGGTACTTTTTTCTAAAAGATATATTTTATATCTAACTTTATTTTTAAAATTATATTTTTTTCAAAAGTTTTTTTAAGGTAAATTTTTTTATAGATTTTTTTCCATCAATCTTCTAAAAAGCTTTTTAAATTTCAAAAATTATTTTTTTATTTATTAAATGTTACAATACAGCTACAAATTATATTTTAACTTAAATTTTCGAGTATAGTAACGAAGACCTTCACTCGTTGTAGTGAAACACCCCGAACCTTTGGTAGAAAACGAACCCACAACTCCCAGACTGATAGACTAGCACACTATCTGCTAGCCTACCGGGGCACCCGGTCAAATATACATTTATATATGTATATAAACAGAATTATTATGAGATAATATTTAATCTTCTTTCGCTTTTATAGAATTAATTGAAACAAAAACTAATAATTTAAATAAGATTTAAGTTAAGCATCATTTATATAACCTTTTAAACTACAGATAAACCAATACGAGAAAAACTGTATTCAATCATCAATCGTCGGTTAATAATTAAAATTAATTTAAATAAATTTTCCTTAAAATTTTCGGAACCTATGTTTGCTCATACGTTGGCTCTAATTTCATTTTTAATTGTTTGCGCTTTAATTTCATTCCAAAAATAAATTGCTATTTAAATATTTTTTGTTCCTTGGCGTGCTTTTTAAATATAAAACATGCATACATACATACATACATGTATGTTGTATGTATGTACATATGTTGCTGCATCTGCTTCAGAGTCCTTTGTTTAATTTGGCTGTCTTTTTCGTTGTTAAAATGTCCTTCACTTTTGTGCTGCTTTTAACTTAATTTTCTTATTTTTTTCGGTTTTTTGTTTTTGTTTATTTTTGACAAATATACATGACTGCACATGCACCCGCATGCATGACTGTAACGTTCATCAATGTATGAATGTGTGTTGGTATTTAAACAAATGTACTGCTTATTCGTGCAAGAACATTCATTCAAATGAGCACATCCCTCCATCCATTCATCCATCCATTTCTTGTCGAGAGACTCATACAATGACAGAAAACTTTTAACAATTTATTGCCGGTCTTGTGATCATGTTATTGTTGAAAGTTAAACGGAGTACGAACTCCGTAAATTAATGTGAAAAAAGATGTCGTAATTTATGTCTTCTTTTATTTTATTATTGTAAATTGACATGTTACTTACTCATATACACACACATACACATTTTTACAGTTACAGTTTTGATACACTTACAGCGAGTTACAGTTATTTTTTTAATAATATTAGCAGCCAGGAGAGGGATAGACAGAAAGTGTTTGAGGGAGTAAGTAATATACACTTATCGTCGTATGTATGTGAACATAAATGGTACCAAATCGACTAAGACTCTTAAAGACATTATGGGGAAATTGGCAATATTGCAGAAAATTATTTTATCGAAAACGGAATTCAATATTGATTGAATTTTAAAGAAAAAAAAAAAACAAGGATGTTGAAAAAGAAATAACACATTTTTCAGTTACCAAGTTTAAGCGAAGTCAATATACAGTGGGATTGCAAGAAAATTTTAATGAAAATGTAAAAAAATACCAGCAAATTTCAATGGAAATATAAATTTAAATGTGGATTTTAAACCGTGAAGGCTAAGAGCCCAAACCTAGCATCATCAAAATATGATTTAAGAACCTATATATACATATGTCTATAAACATATGTACATATGTCTATAAACATATGTATATAAGTATATGTATATATACATATATATAAATGTATATATTGTTTGTTTGTCGGAAAGCTATAGCTGCCTACACTAGTGGGCTGATCTTCGTGGAATTTTCATAATTTTTACCAGATATTTTGTGGGTAAAATAGGGTACATATATTTTTGATATTTTAAGTGGGCGTGGCACTTCCCATACAAAGTTAGTATTTATTTTCGTGTTACTAGTACATAGGTAGAATATGGAATTTTCGTGTAAGAAACTTCCTTCTAAGTGTGCATAGTTTAGCAAAAACCAAAATGGTTAGTTTAGAATAGTGGGCGTGGTACCTCCTATATAAAGCAAAACAAATAGCAAAACAATGTCTGAGAAACTGTAATAGGTAGAGTTTTGAAATTAATTATATTAAATTACATTAAGATGCGTAGTTTAACAAAAATTGACTGGATAGGAAAAGTAGGCGTGGGGTACCTCTCTTATAAAGTTAAAAATTATTATCGTATTACTGAGTACACGCAATCCCTATTAATATAGATTAATAGATTAGATTAATTAATATGCGTAGTTTATCGAAACTCAGACTGGACTGCAACAGTGGGTGTGGTACCTCCCATACAAAGTGAAAAAATATTATTGTGTGCCTGAGGAATCGTCATAGCTATGGTTTTGAAATTTTTCACAAGTAACCCTAATATTTCTAGGCGTTGTTTAACAAAAAATATAAAAAAATATGGTTTGGAAAAGTGGGCGTGGCACCTCCCATAAAAAGTTAAAAGCTATTATTGTCAATATAGAGAACTCTATTAGGTAGAATCTTGAAATTGTGCACAAATAACCTCCATACACCTCTGGCAAAAAACTGACTGCATTGCAACAGTGGGCGTGGTACCTCCCATACGAAGTGAAAATTGATTATCGTGTGGCTGGGGAGCCGTAGGAGCTAGAGTTTTGAAATTTAGCATAAGTAACCGCAATATTTATATGCGTAGGTGAACAAAAAATGGACTGGAGTGGAAAAGTGGGCGTCTTAAGGCGCATACAAATGGAAAAATTATTATCGTTTACCTCGATAACTCAGGGCACTCTAAAAGGTAGAATCTGGGTATTATTCACATATAACTTGGCCATACTTTTAGTGTTTGTTTGAAATTTTGTAGATGGGGGTAGCGAACGCGGCGGGAACATCTGTTATAATTATATTTGAACCACCCGGTCTCATGTTAAACTTTTTTAAAAAGTGTCTTTATTTAGAAAAACATATTTGAAAATAGTATATCCCTTCCATGACCACAATTTTTTTTGCACTTCCTGCTGAAAGGGATTATATTTTTTATTATCTTTCTTCAAGTCCAACACGAATTTTTCAATTTGAATAATGCACTTTTAACTTCTTTGGGTTTTTATTTTCAATTTTCTATTCATTCCATTTTACGAACACATTCACCAACATCTTTCCTTTAAAAATTCTTACAAATACATTTTACTAAACAAATACATATAAAATAAAATATAGAAAAAATCAATTTTAAATCAGAAATTTTTCAATTTCTTTTCTTTAAAATTGATGACTGTAGTGATTGATTTTGTTGTTGTCATTATTTTTTTCTACGATTCTTGTTGTTTCCTACTCTTCTTTAACATAAGATTGAAAATGTTTGACTATTGGCTTGAATAAATCAGGCCAAAAGGACGAAATAATTCTCCAATTTCAAAATCATTAACGTCCAAGGCCAACCAACGTATCGTATCGTTTCGTTCATGTTCGTTTCAAAAGGTACTTTATCGTAATAGTGCATTGTTGTTGTCGTTGTTGCTGCAGCTCTAGCTCTTGCTGTTGCTTTTATTTGATTAAAAAGAATGCCACCATTTAGTTTCAATCTGATGCACTAATTTCGTAGCATTTTTTGCCATAGAACATGAACATTGTCGGCAATAAATTATATTGAATAGAAAAAAGTGCACAACATGCTGGCTGGTTTGGTGCTTTTGGTGTTTTTTTTTTGTTTCTGCCAAATAAGAGAAATCGTTTATAGGGGAAGTAAACATTTTGACACACATACAAGTGCTAAAATGTTAACACAAGTCATTTGTTACGAGGGCACTTGTGAGTTTTTAAGCTTATGTTTGGTTATTGTTTTGAAGAGGAACAATTTTGCATTTTAAAATAATGTTCTCCTTTTTAATAAGTCGGACATTGGTGGAGCTCCATTTTTTCACAGGAGGAGTACCATTAAGCTTAACTTTTGTACTTTAGGAAGTCCATTAAACTCAAGTTTTCACAGGAGGAGTACCATTAAACTCAACTTTTGCACTGGAGGAGCACCATTAAACTCAACTTTTGCACTGGAGGAGCACCATTAAACTCATTTTGATGTTACCTAGCTTAATTTGGGAATTGTCACTTCCTTTATGAAGGTATAGGTCGCATGCAGTTTCTGGAAGAAGCTAGGGACATCATACCTGGGCGCTTTGGTTTTGTAACTCTGCTATTTTTTGATTGGTGCCCGATTTTCGACTGCACATGGAATTTGAATCTCTTAAATACGTACAAGATTTTTCAGTTTCTTTTTTACTTTAGGAAGTCCATTAAACTCAAGTTTTCACAGTAGGAGTTCATTAAACTCAACTTTTGCAATGGAGGAGCACCATTAAACTCACATTTTCACTGGAGGAGCACCATTAAACTCATTTTAATCTTACCTAGCTTCATTTGGGAATTTTCACTTCCTATACGAAGGTATAGGTCGCATGCAGTTTCTGGAAGATGCAAGTGACATCATACCCTGACGCTTTGGATTTGTAACTCTGCCATTTTTTTTATTATTGCTCGATTTCTGACTGCACATGGAAATTAAATCTCTTACATCCGTCTAAGATTTTTCAGTTTCAGTCCGAGCAATCTCCTTAATTTCTATAAATCGTGGGAAAAGTCGGCTTAAGGTAGGATTAGTTAACACTTACTTTAACGTAACGTAACACTTGAAAATAAAGTGATTGATATTCGATGTTATTTTATAAATACAACCCTACCTGAGAAGCTTTTTGCTTGTCTGCAGAAAACATCCATAGTCTTTAACGGGAATCGAAACTGCAACCCTTAGACTGATAGACTAGCGCAATACCAATCAGGTTCTTAAGGTTTCAATTGATTTGCTTATTTTTTTACGTTTTCTTGATAACTAAAGCAAGCAGGGAGCAAGAGAGTCCCAAACAACAACAATTTTCATATGCTACGTTACGTTAATGTAAGTTTTAACTAATTCAACCTTTAGTTTTTCGAAATGCTTCAACAATTTTTTTTTTAAATGTCTTCTAAGTGTGCTAGCTTGTAAACTTTTAGTAGGCCGTAAGCCACCGTTTCTGTGAAAATTATTTAGAGCATGGACTGGCTATGACAGCAATTTAAATCGGCCATATTTACGTCACTGGACATCAGCCATGGCAATTTAATCGGGTCTTGTGGAACGGTCGCAAAAAGGATTTTTTTAATGAAACCGAGCACAGCATCGGCTTAATTGTTCGAAATACTTCAGCACATGAATATGTCTGCTAGTTTGTGGTCTTCGGGTCCTGGTTTCTGGGTAAATTAATTAGAGATTCAAGGGCAATGACAATTTAAGTTGGTGCGAGTGCTATATGTACACAGAAAAAACGTTTGCCCCTATTAAAGGTTTTAATTAATTTCAGATACCAATTTAATTAAATTGTTAATTGATTCAAGTATTTACTTAATTTGAAGTAATTACTTATTTGGAATTCTTTCTTGATTAAGAATATAATTAATTCAATTAAAAAATTAATTACATTTGTATCTGAAACTAATTAAAACTCCTGCTTTGGAGGACATACCCCAAATAATGCTGGGCCAACAATAGCCTGCTAGTTATTTCACTGCTGTAACGAAAGAGTTGTATGTAGAGACAGCTATTGATTTCTGTTGTGATTTTGCTTACAAATCTATTGTTATCTCCAGTGCTGTCTTTGAATTTTGATCTTTACTTCCAGCATTTTATTTTCAGTTACACTTGTTGCTGGTCTGGCAACACCTTCTTTTTCATTATCTTTGTTTTGCTGGCAGTGATAGATGTGATTGCTTTACACATCTACCCCCCATCTACATTAGACATAAAATGATAAGCATTAATCATCACGTTAGTGTGGACTGACCATGTTAATGTTTTTTTCCACTTCTTAACATAATTGTTAAAACATTTATTATAAAAGCCTTTTTTTTAACATGACAATGTTGTCGTTATATTTTATTTTCAAACAGCGCCATCTGTTACTCAACCGTACTTTTAATATATGCTGTGCAATAAGCATTCAGACAACATTGCTGGAAAAAAGAAAATTATGTTGAAATAGAATATGACATAAACATATATTCGCCACCTATAGCAACTTGCACAAATTAATTCCGTTGCTCTGCCGGCGTCATGTTTATGATTTGATCAAATTGATGGCTAGTTAAGTTGGCCTCTTAGGAACAGCAATGGATGTCGGCAAAGATATGGTTCCTACAAATCTGTTGCATTCTTTGGACTCTGAGGTATACATTCGGCAATTCATTTTTAATAAACTTTAAATTGATCTGGCTTCGTTTAGAACTCTCTCTCTCTCGTAATTTTTTATATCTGCATACTTTCTGCTTTAAAATGAATCACATTTGCATATGTCATATCAAGAGATCATGTACTTTCTGGTAGTCTTTAGATCTGCCTTTTTCACAATATCTAACTCAACCTTCTGCAACAGCTTTGACAGTTTTAAAACTTATATTATTGTAAACGAAGCAGCAGACTTTTCAAAAAAGAATCGTTTAACAAATGTTGTTACTTGTAACCAGAGTACGGAAACGCTCACTCATTGCTCAATCATGTGTGAGTATGTACATTTTAGTTTTTTTCTGCTTCTTTTCATACTTGTGTGTGAGAGACTAGAAAATATTTTGTGTTTGTTGATTTATGAGTGAGATAATTTATCTTTTCAAAAGTGAATGAATGAGAAAATATTTTCTTTTTCTCACAAGTGCTCATATATGAGAATGTTCAATTTTGTTAATTTTTAGAAATCTCATGTATGAGAAATTTCGTAAATGAACACAAAACTTATAAATGAAAACGTTCATAAACGAAAAAAAAATGTACAAACATTTATGTAATAGAGCATTAATGAGAATGAGCGGATTCATTAATTATTACATGTGAATAATACGGATATTCTTTGTTTTTCACCGTTCATGTATGTATGCTAAAAACAGTTTACACATTCATGTGTGATCGAAGGTAGAGCATTTTTTGTTGTTCACTTGTGAACGTGAAAAAAAATATAAAATTTTAGAAATATCATTTATGAAAAATATCATAAATGTTGAAATTTCAATGTTCATAAAGGAGAAATTCTGAACCCTACTTGTAACAGCTTTAATATTTCCCCAAAGTTTTCGAAATTTCGTGACCTCCCTCGTACAACCCACTACACACAAGAACCTTTAAAAATTCAAGAATTTTCACTCAATTACAGTCATTGCTTACAACACGAATCTCTGAAATTGGTCTTAAATGTCTAAGCAAACATGAACATGTTTGTTTAGACTTGTTGTATGCACAATGTACATAATGCCACTATATGGGTGGTAGGGCTGGTGGTGGTGGTGTGAGTGGTTATACGAGTATATGTTTAATGTTCCTGCTGTTGGTTGCTGATGTAATTTTTGTTGACATCAAAATCAATTGAGTTTTTCTTTTTGACTATAAAAATTAGAAGTACAAATCAACGATTTATAGCTGCAACATAGTTTTGTGGCAGAGTATGATGTGTGTTTTTGTCACCAGCATTAGACGTCATGGTGTAACATTGTCATCAGCAATAGCCAGCGTTTAAAAATATTTGTCCTTGTTATTTTTCTTTTGTTCCATTTTATTTGTATGTATTTCTGTTGAGTGTATAAATTTAATTTTTTATTTGTTTATATTTTTTTTTATTTTTATTTTTTGACAACGACAACAACATTCGTTTTCAAACAATGGATAAAATGAGGTTTGGCAAAACTACTGCTGCAAGTGCCACAATCAACCACACACCAACTACGTTGGCATCTTTCATAATCAAAAAGCATTTTTGCTCAGTTGTCTTGAAGTTGCTTAAAAATTGGTTAAAACAAAAAACACTGATGATTGGAAATTTATAGTGATTTTTTTCTTTTATTTCTTTTTGCTGGCAAAACATCAAGAAAATCCATTTTGAAGATTTTTATTTCGTTGGTAGAAAATTTGTAAAGTTTTTGATTATTTTCTTGGTAAAGGAAACTAATCGATAATAAGAATTTCACGTTTCGTTTTGTTGCACTAAAATTATTCAATAATGTGATTAATAGTATTTTTCGGGTGGTTATTGCAACAATTTTTTTCACTCAGATTTTGGTTCTTGAACAGTTTTATTAAAAATATTAAGACTTATTTGTTAAAATAAAAAATGTAAAACTTTAAAAGCTTTTTTTTGCCCATTTCATAAAATGTTTCGATTCCATTTTGTTTCATGTTACGATTCCATTTTGTTTCTTAGACAAGTTTATTGGTAATAACGATAGTTATTATTGTCTGTAAATATAATATTTACTATTTTTCTTACTTGATAAAAATGTTTCAATTCCATTTCGTTCCTTATATTTTTTTCCTCTAAAAAGTGTTGTAAATGTGTTGTTCACCGTTTTATGAAGTGTTATTTAAAATATATTTTTTCTAATTTCTTTAAATTAGGAATTCTAACAAACAAAAATAATTGTTCTGTTTTTATTAGTCAATTTTATTTTTTGCTTTTTTAAAAATTTCTTAAAATGATTAAGAAAGTGTTTCTAAAATATATTATTTGCAGTAATAAAATATAAAAAATATTTTCGTATTATTTTTGTTTAAACTAAATTTCATTTTAAAGACCAAATGTGTTTCATTTTCTCTTTATTCCCGGTAGTAAAAGATAATTAAGATTTTTTTTAGTTTTGTGTTTTTCAACACCAGCGGATTATTTCGTAAATTTATATATCTTTTGACTTATTTTGAAATATTTTCGTATGTTTCATTCCATTTCGTACCTGGTTGATGGAAAATTTAAAAAAAAATTTATTTTGGAGTTTGCAATATTAGATTATTTTTGAAAAATATTTGTTAATTTTTAGGTTTAAAGAAAGAAGATTTTAGTTCAAAGTAAACAAATGTTCCATTTTCCTTTTGGCCCCTGTAATAGTTTCATTAAAAAATAATTAAAACTTTCTTAAGTATTTAAAATGTATGAGTTATGTGTTATTTTGGAACTAAAAAAACAATATTTATTTGTTTATTTCTTTGCTCCAATTCCACTTTGTTTCCTATCGCATAGCACGTTTTTAAATAACAGCAAAATAATAATCATAATAATAATCAGGTATGTGATGGAAAACGATTTTGAAAACGAATCGATTTTATTGTTTTACATAAAAATTAGTTTGTACTAATTTTAAATTTTTTTAATATTTTTTTCTATTGATAAGATAAAATAAAAATCTTCTGGTATGTTTTTCAAACCTAAATGTTAAAATCGAAAAATGTCAAAATCGATCAAAATTCATCACAGCCTTTCAAACGATCGTTTTTCATCACATACATACCTGAATATTTTATAATAATATTTCATTTGCCGTTTGTTCCCTTCATCAATTTGATACCAAAATAATTATAATATTTTTTAATTATTCTTTTCAACTTTTACTGTAAACACTTATTACGATTGCTGGATTTTATGAAATTTGTAAGCCTATTTCAATGTTCCAATTCCATTTTGTTCCATCCATCGTCGATTTGCCTAAAAATTTATAAGATATATGGATTTTCTTTTATTTTTGGACTTACATATAAGCAAATTATATTTTGCGAATTTTTAAAATCTCAAAAAAAGTTTCGATTTCATTTTGTTTCTAGAAATTAAATAACATATTTTTATTGTTTGTGATAGAATCTTAATATTTAGTTCCTATAGTAATATTGGAAATAATCGAAATATATTCTGATCAGCTTAAGCCAGATTTCAATACCATTATGATCCCTATTTTATGTGTTTTATTAGTCAGTTTTTTATATATTCGTAGAAGATAAAAATGTGCATTTATTGTTTTAGTTAATTTTCTCTTTGTTTCAGATAGTAATTTGATACAAAATTAAATAAAATATATTTTTTTTAGCAACGTTTCAATAACCTTTTATTCCCTATTATAGGTGTTTTTAGTACTTCGTTATTTTATTCAGTCATAGAAGATAACAAATGTGTATTTATTGTTTTAGTTTTGTTTCAATTCCATTGTTTATCCATTGTTTATATTGATTTTTCACCAGTTTTTTTTTAAATTTTTGTATAAAAGTATATGTTTATCACTAGTTTATACGAAAAAAATCTGCATGTTTCAATTCCATTATGTTCCCTTTAATAAAATTATTTCAAATACAATAAATAATTTTTTATTCAATTTGTATGAAAATGTACTGTTGTGTAAATCCATTTTTCATGCCTTTTCTGGACAATAAATATTTAATGTTTCATCTCTATTATGAAATATTAATTATCTTCACTGCGTTCTATTTGTTTCAAACAAATATTTTTTTGTAATCTTAGATTTATGCGATTTTAATAAACTTTTTACAACTGTTCCTACTACAAAAATTTTCGTTTTCTTTTTTCAAGTTTCAATTCCATTTGATTTCCTTTCATAAGATATTTCACTCAATTATATATTCAAAATATATTAATGTGATATTTTCATCTCACAATGTTTTTGTTTGATCCTCCTATAAAATTATCATTTTCTTTTTTCACGTTTCAATTCCATTTTATTTCCCTTCCTTTGATTGAAGTATATTTCCTACAACTATATCTGCGAAACATATTTAATATGATGTTTTCATAGTTGTATGTTTCTGTTTGATCACAAAGGCTACGACTTTTTAAAAGGTTAATAAATTTGTTGATCTCAATTAAACGTTTCGATTTCACTTTGTTTCAAATAACACTTATTTAGCTTCTAAATTTATAAATTTATATTTTTTTAAGTTTTATATAAAATTATGTTTCATTTAGGAAATTTAAGCATGCATTTGAAAAACCTTAGCTAATTATATTCAAAACTCTAAGGTTTTTCTCTTAAAGAGTAAGTATTTTAAATATTTGTAACAACATTTAAAGCCATGGCAATTACACAAGATTTTTGTTTACTTTTAGGTGCCAATACAATTACTAATTACATATTGATTCAATGCTAAATTATCAATGAAAAACACACACAATAATAATTACTCAGAAAATTAAACATTGAGATAAATAACAAAAAGTTATATTTAATAATAAACATATTGAGTTCTAAAGGAAAAACAAACAAAAAAAAAAAAAAAAACACTAAAAAACCTTTAAGGCACGAGGGCAATCTCAGACCTTAAAGATCTGATATAGCACCTGTGGCATTTGAACAAATTACAGTTTTAAGCATAATTATCCCCCGTCTACATTAGACATAAAATGATAAACATTAACACTAACACAATGTTAGTTAGTGCAGACTGCCCATGTTAAAGTTTTCTCCACGTCTTAACATAATTGTTAAAACATTTGTTATATAACCTGACAATGTTGTCGTTATGTTTTAGTTTGACAGTTTTATTTTAAACAGCGACATCTGTTGCTCAACCGTACTATTTATAGACATATATCTGTCTTGGTGTAAGCAATCAAACAACATTTTTGGAAATAATTATCAGTAATATGTACTTTCTAAAAATCTGCTCTTATTAAGTTTAAAGCGTGAAAAATTCGGTTCAGCAAGACATTGCTTTTCTCGACTTTTGAGCCTAATCGATGTAAGCGATGAAACATATTTTTAACCGACTTCAAAAAAACAAGGAGGTTATCAATTCGTCTGTGTGTTGCTTTTTTTTTTGTATGTTTGTGCCTTCAGAACTCGGTCATTTCTGAACCGATTTTAAAAATTTTTGCGCTATTAGATAGGTTATGGCTACAGATTGACCCATTTTAAAAGAATTTAAATTTAAAATTTTAAAAATTAAAGGGTGTCCCCATACAACATACATGTTTTTTACGTGTATTATGAACTTTATAGGTCACCAATTTAAAATTAAAAAAAGTGCGTATAACTATAGCTCCCAATAACAAAAAGTAATTAAAAAAAAATTAAAAATTAAAGGGTGTCCCCATAGGTGACGTAATTTTACCTTTATTCTCCTATCTTTTGAACCGTTATAGACAAAGACTTGAAGGTTGCACAGAATGTTCGTTACTATGTCTGTTATAATAAGTATAAATATTTAAAATTAGAAATTAAAGGGTGTCCCATTAGTTGGTTTATTTTATATATATATGGCCAAACTTTTGAACCGTTATAGACAGACAGTTGAAACTTGTATTGCTAAGTCCGCTAAAATAACAAGTGTAAAATATGAATTTGGAAATTAAAGGGTATCCCAATAGTTAATGTAAAAGTAATATATGTGGCCAAACTTTTCAACTGTTATAGATAGACAGTTGAAATTTACAAAGAACCTATATTGCTTACTCCGCTATTATAACAAGTATAAAATTTGGATCTATAAATTAAAGGGTGCCCCCATTATTGATGTAATTTGACCATTATGCCCTCATCTTTGGAACCGCTATAGACAAACACTTGAAAAATAGACAGAATGTTCACTACTATGTCTGGTATAACAACAAGTATAAATATTTAAAATTGGATATTAAAGGGTGTCCCAATAGTTGATGTAATTTGATGTATATGGACAGAAAGTTAAAATTTAAAAAGAATCTGTATGACAAAGTCCTCTTTAAAAAGTATTTATATTAAAATTTGAATTTAAAGGGTGTCCCAATAGGTGACGTCATTTGATATATATGACCCTATCTTTTAAACAGTTATTGATAAGCACTTAACAATTAGACAGAATGTCCGTTACTATATCTGTTATAATAAGTATAAATATTTAAAATTGTAAGTTACAGGGTGTCGCAATAGTTTATGTAATTTGATGTATATGAACAAACTTTTAAACCGTTACAGACAGACGGTTGAAATTTACAATGAACCTGTATTCCTACGACCACTATAACTAGTATAAAATTTGAATTCGGAAATTACAGATGTCCCAATAGTTACCGTCTTAAAGAAACATGATTTTAAGTTTGTCTGTTTTGAAGTCGGTTTTTTTTTTGCAAGAATTATTACTTTGAAGCATATTTTCGCTTTGATGGCTTAAATAATTGATAAATCTGGCTCATTTTGGGGTTCTAGAACCCACATGTGACTATCAAAAGTGAATGTCTCACTTGGTGTACATAAAGAGTAGTGCCTTCGTCCGAATAATTTTCGACAATCTGCAAGTAGTTAATGTAGACCACCTGCTACCCATTTCCTTCAGCGACCATTCCTTACCGTGCTAGAAATTTCGACCAAGGGGGTATTAATGTCCCCGTGTTAGAAATTTCGATCAAGAGGTATTAATGTCCCTCTGGGCATTTACCACGCCTGGGCTCTAACTGTTCTTTTCATATTGATCTTCCAGCATGTTTTCACGTATGTCTTCATGCCCTGCAACTCACACTATCCTTACACGATGTCCTCGAAGTAGGGCCAAAGATTCAATACACATCAATATACATCTCGACTACACTACTTTCGTATCAAGAGCCTTAGAGGCGGCTAGACTGTCCACAAAAATATCAACAGCCGCCGCCGCCTCCATTGTAAGTTCCACAATTTTAATTGCCGCTACTCATATAGCATATATTTCAGCCTGAAACACAGTGCAGGTATTGGCAAACCTGAGTGAAACTCTTATTTTTATAACTTTCATTAATTCAAATTTGGAATTGTTTGCATTTTTGGCCTCCTTAACAAATTCCTATCCGGGGTGTAACTGGTCCCCAAATCTTATATGGGGTATAAAAATAAAGAAAAGGACTTTCAGAAAACGATCAGTTAATAGCGTAATATTGCTAAAGGCCGTTTTGCATTAATAAAACTTTTAAGGATAATGAAACCCTGACATGATTAGTTTTTATCAGAGTTGCATTTTACTCAAAAGTATTAATACTTGTATTATAGTGTAAAACAACCTTAAAGCCTATTTTACACTATTAACACTGAGTATTAATATTTTTATTGGATTGTGGATTGTGATTGTCAAAAAATCTAACATAACACTTCAAATAAAATAAAAACTATGAGTAAGGAACAAGCCGAGACGAGCCATTGAACAGCGGCGGCTAAGCAATTTCATGTGGGCGGCAGAGGTGCCATATCTTAAGTATGTTTGACCGTTCAAGTTTTCGGTTAATAAACAAAATACAAAACATTCAACGATTTCTAGACATATCAGAAACAAAGTACATATGTACGTAGGTGATATAACTGAAGGCAATTTCGATGGCGGCGAGCTATCGGCTGCGAGTCACTCAGCTTGGTTCTTTACTTCGTTTAGAAAAATTTCTACAAATGGTTTGGTATTAAGGGATGTCAAATTTCTTCCCGTATTATTTTACATTTTTATAAAATATTGTTTTCACACTTTTTCATAATATTAAAATTTTTGACAAATCTTAATACATACTCAGTATTATAGGGTGAAGCGGGCTTTAGTGGTCGCAGAGGTGATGTTGTTTTTAAAACAATAACAAAAAAATAATTGAAAGGCACATATGGACGAAGGTGGTCGTATTGTATTCACCCAGTAAAAGATGTTAAATATATATTTTCCAGTTTAAGAATATTTTCTCTTTGTTAGGGGATTAAAGGGTGTATAGAGAGTGTTGAAAGAAGTTTAACGGTTCTTATTATATAAAAGGTAATCAATGTGTTGATTATCCTGGGAACTTAAATAAGATAAATTAAATTTTTTTATTAATTAATTTTTGTTGGGAGGTTGTGTAATTCTGGAACAACCCTCGCACCTTTATTAGTTTTAAAAATTAACTAAAAAAATTACAAATTTTAAGTTAACATGATTTGATTAAATAAATAAAATTAATAAAAATAAATAAATAAATATAATAACAAATAAATATTAATTAAGTTGTTATACTTATTAAGATTAACAGAAAAATTAGGTGGGGTGTTATCGAAAAAAAAAATTGATTCAGCTAATTATTTAAAGCTTGGCTAAAAAATATTGGAAAATTATTTGGCTAAGTTAAAAAATAATCAATTAAATGTTTACATTAATATAACAATAAAAAAAAATTTATTAAACTTAATTTTCGTAATAAAAGCAGTCAAAATATTTGAATTCAATTTTGTTTTCAATAAATAATAGAAAATATTTATTTTAATTTAAATCATTTTGGTTTGTATTTGGGGGATTGTTGTTAAGAAAAAAAAGTAAAGTTTAAGTTAAAGTTAAAGAAAATAAATTATTTTGTGAAACTAACTTTGATGCTAAATTTTCGCGTTTGAATTTTGACCCTTTGATCGATCCAGCTGGCACGACGACCACTTAACGATGGCTTTAAATTTGTCAATTAAATAGTTAACAAATTTATTTATAGTTTATTTTTTTTTTTTTTTTGTTTAAATATTTTATAGTTAAACAGTATAAAATAGAGAGTAATTTGTGTAAGAAAGAAAAAAAAAATATTATAAGAAAATTTAATATTTTTTGTTTAATTAAAATATTTAAAAAAACAATTTACTTAATTTTTTGTTAAATATACAAAAAACAAATATACTTAAAGTTAATAAAATTTAATTCAAAGAAATTATTTCTAAGCACATTTGTCAAAAACAATAAATTAAGGTAAAAGCTTTCATTTCATGTAAAACATATAAAATTTTATAATTGGAGTAAAGAGCAAGAAAGAAGTTAAAAGTTTATTAAGGGGCAAATGAGAGAGACAGAAAGAGAGAGAGAGAGAGAGCAAGAGTATTAGAGGGGTTATAAATAGCTTTACTGTTTTTTTTTTGATTCTTAATTCAGCTTGATTGAATGAATAACAATTGTTACCAATATTTTTCTGGGGGAGGAAATATTTAGGCCCAACTCGGAATATTTTTTTAAAATGCCAAATAATAAAATTAAATTGCGAAAATTAAAATATAGATAAAAAATTAAAGCTTTGCTTTGTCTATATGTATTTTTACAATTTATCTATTTTTTTATAAAATTTAACAATTTTATTAAACTACTTTTAACATATAAATTATAGGCTGTAATGTAAATTTTAACTGCCTGCCTGGCCCACAATGTCCAAAGAATTCTTATTTTCGTTTAACTACATTTAAAAGTATTAAATATTGTTTTTCGTTTCATGGCCAGGCAGTTAATTTTTTTTTTTATGAAAAAAATGATTACAAAGTGTTAGACATATACAAAATGGCAATCTACTACATATTAAGGGCGTTAAAAATGGTTAAAAGAATATAGTAAAAGTTTAAAATAAAAGAACAATAAAGATCTCATTAAAAACTATGAAAAAAAAATTTTAAAAGTACCTTTTCAAAAAGGTACCTTTCACAAAAGTACCTTTAAAAATAGAGGAAGAAAATAGAAGCTCTTTAACATAATAACTTAAAAAAACACTTTTATAAAAAGTATTTTCAAAAAATATGTTTTTAAAAAGTACCTTTGGGAAAAATTACCTTAAAAAAGGAGCTTTTATAAAAACATTTAAAAAAAAAGTAATTTAAAAAAGGGTATTTTCACATTTTTCAAAAGTACCTTTAACTAAAAGTACTTTTTACATACTTTTGTTTAAAAATTAGTGCCGCTTAAAATAAAGGTACTTTTAAAAAACATATTTTGTAAAAAAGTATCTTAAAAAAGACTGTTAAAATATATTTAAAATTTTTTTGAAGGCTCTAATAAAACTTTTTAGGAATGGTATTTAAAGTGTTTTAAATATGAATAAAAAATACCTATAAAAATTTACGGAACCGCGGACACTACAATTTGGCGAACGTTATTACTTCATTTAATAGTAGTTAAGAAAGGTACTGTTATGGTAATATAACATATTCGATTACAATAAAAAAATATGGTCCCTCCAGCCGTAAGACATAAAAGTTATGAGCCGTATAATACAAAAAATATATGGTTCTTCCAACCGTATAATTTAATTGAAGAACAAATTTGCAGAATAAATTAAAATTTAAGAACAAATTGGAAAATGTTTTAAAAATTAGGAATTTTTAAAATAAGGAATATCTTTGTATTAGTTATAAGTGTCATAAATAATTACTCTGGAATAAATAAATTGAAATTGAAATAATCCCATAAATTTTATTACTTTTGCGTTTATTTTTTTTTTTTACTTTTAATATAATCTATATTGATTGTAAGTCCTACGAACCCCATGATCCCACAAATTTTAATACTTTACAACTGTAAGTATTTTTTTTTATTAAACTTGATAATTTTTGCGTTTATTTCTTTTAGATTTTTAATATAATCTGTATTGATTGTGTATTGATTTTGTGGTACAAAAAATATGGTCCTTCGAACCCCATGATCCCACAAATTTTAATACTTTAAAACTGTAAGATTTTTTTTTATTAAAATTGATAATTTTTGCGTTTATTTCTTTTAGGTTTTTAATATAATCTGTATTGATTGTATATTGATTTTGTGGTACAAAAAATATGGTCCTTCGAACCCTATGATCACACAAATTTTAGTACTCTTAGGTAAAAGTGTGAGTATATTTTTATTAAACCTGATAATTATTGCATTTATTTTTTTTTAACTTTTAATATAATCTGCATTGATTATATATTTTGGTATGACACAAAAAATCTGGTCCTTCTAACCCAATGATCTAACAAATTTTAATACTTTAAAAGTGTAAGTATTTTTTTTTTTATTTAACCTAATAAACTTTGAGTTTATTTCTTTTATACTTTTAATATAATCTATATTGATTATATATTTATTGTATGACACAAAAAATATGGTCCTTCGAACCCTATGATCACACAAATTTTAATACTCTTAAGTAAGTATTTTTTTTATTAATCCTGATAATTTTTGCATTTACTTCTTTCAAACTTTTAATATAATCTTTATTGATTATATATTTTTGTATGACACAAAAATCTGGTCCTTCGAACCCAATGATACAACAAATTTTAATACTTTAAAATGGTAAGTATTTTTTTATTAAACCTGATAAATTTTGCGTTTATTTCTTTAAGACTTTAAATATAATCTGTATTGATTATATATTAATTGTATGACAGAAAAAGTATGGTCCTTCGAACCTTATGATCCCATAAAGTTTATAACTCTTAGGGTATAGTGTATGTAATTTTTTTTTTAATTTTTCGTTTATTGTTTTTTAACCTTTTAATATATTCTTTATTGATTTTAATTAATGTTATATAATAATTAATACTAATATAATAAATAATACAAAGAGCGCTTTTAAAGTTATATATATATATTTAAAACTCAAAGACAAAGCAAATTAAAGTTATTAAATTCAGCAAATAAAACTAAAAAAATAAACTTTTTCTACTGTAAAATTATTTTAAATATTTTTCCGAATTAGGTCTATAGCGGAAGAATAGAATAGTTAAGCAATCTCAATCTAAAAGGGAAACGAAAAGAAATCACCAATACAAACTCAAGTAAGTGAAAAGAATAGATATGAATCATGGCAGCAAGTATAAAGAAAGATATTAAAAAGTTAAGAGAACAACAGAATAGAAAGCGTGGTTTGTAAGGTTGGTGGGTAGATGGCGGGTGATGAATGAGAGCGAGTTTCGTTTAGAAAGATTGATATCTTAAAATTTTCTTAAAGTTTTCTTTGAAATAACAAACATTTAAATAAATACGTTTAAGTAAGAGAGAGAGAGAGACATACATAAGTAATATTTTATATGATAGAAAGAAATATAGTGAAATTATATGTTCGAATAAAAGATAGAAGAGACATACATTATAGACTGAGAAAATAAATTTATTTTTAACGAATTTTATTTAGTAATAGTCACACATAATCATTGCATTAGGTTCTTAAATATTTTCTTAATTTCAACATCTTTTCTTAAATTCAATACAAACAGAAATCCACATCAAATATATAATTAAACTTATAAAATTGAAATCAATTAAATAAGAAAAAACCTTTTTAAACACAAAAACGTAAATGATGCAGGCAAATATGTAATTGAATAAAGGTTAAAAGGTTATTTTGAAATAAAAAAGGTTTAAAATTGAAAGAAACAATGTATTAGATTAGATTAAAAATGTGTGTGTGTGTGTGTGTGTGTCGAAAAATTAATTATGTAGACCCCTAGACAGTATATTTTAAGCAATGTTGCACAACAGATGGCGCTGTTTTATGAGTAACTTATTTTCTAGCTGTCTTTTACAGAGCTTTACCATAATTTTTAGGATTTTAGAATTTTTAGAATTTTATATAAATTTTAGAATTTTATCCAGCAATGGATACTTTTATATAAAGTAAATATGTGAGGACCCACTAATATAATTCATTTATTCTTGAAAATAAATATTCTTTTTGTAAGTTTATTCAGAAAAATAGGATTTATTTTTGCACTGCAGAACAAAAACAAATGTAAATGAAAAATAATGAAGCATAAACCATGGCTGTAATTTTAGCAGTAATTTTCGAATAAAATGTAACATATTTTAAGGTGTCAGTCACGTTTCATTTATTTGATGATGCGTGAGTCCTTTCTGCATTCTCGATGGTATCTTATTTTAAATTTTATTGGTTGGCAGAGCATTATTCATTTAGCATTGTACATGGTGCTGTAAATTTTATTGTGATTTTTCTGAATTTCCCTTAGCTTTGCTGTTTGTTGTTTTAAATGCGCACATACACATACATTTTTAATTCCAGAAATTTTAAATGGAATAAATAAAACATTTTTATCATTTTAAAAAATAAAAAAGAAAAAAAAAACATAACAATTTAACATTGTGGAGTTATTCGTAAAAAACACAATTAAGTTTTTTAAATAATAAAAAATAAAAATTATATTATGCTTAAAAATAAAATGAGGAAGTTTAAAATATAACAATAAAACTTGTTTTTATTTAATAATATTTTTTTAACAATAAAACTAAGATGCACAGAATTCAATAAAAATATACTCATTATCAACTAAAATAATTAAATCAAATACGGGACTAAGTTAGTTTTTATATTCATATGTTATTATAAATAACAATTTTATTCAAAATTTATTGCTGGTCCTTCGAACTTTACAATATAAAATTGAACAAGTTAGATCATTTTCGCAGTTATGTGCAAATATGGTCCTTCGAACCTTAACTGAACTATACAAAATGAGTCTTTTAAACTTGGAACTTAATATTGTGGCACTGATTTGCCAGCCATGCTTCGAGCATTATGGATTTAGTGTAAAGTTTAGCATTTCAAAATTTATTGCTGCTCCTTCGAACTTTACAATACAAAATTGAACAAGTTAGATCATTTTCACAGTTATGTGCAAATATGGTCCTTCGAACCCTAACTGAACTATACAAAATCACTCTTTTAAACTTGGAACTTTATATTGTGGCCCTGATTTGCCAGCCATGCTTCGAGCATTATGGATTTAGTGTAAAGTTTAGCAATTTACCATATACAATTGGTATATTGGATTTAGTGGCATTATGGATTTAGTGTAAAGTTTAGCAATTTACCATATACAATTGGTATATGCTAAACTTTACACTAAATCCATAATGCTCGAAGCAGGGCTGGCAAATCAGGGCCACAATATTAAGTTTCAAGTTTAAACAAGTGATTTTGTATAGTTCAGTTAGGGTTCGAAGGACCATATTTGCACATAACTGTGAAAATGATCTAACTTGTTCAATTTTATATTGTAAAGTTCGAAGGACCAGCAATAAATTTTCAAAATTGCATTTAATAATATGGTTTAATAAGCGCTAAAGTGTTAAAAATAAAAATTTGTAGTGGGGACAGTTCGTGTACCACAAGCAGATAACTAACGATATAGTCGTCTATTTTAGCGCAACAGAGGCAATAAATGTAAAGAAATTTTAGTTTTGTTGGGGCCGTCAAGTCCTAAATATGGCGTCCAAAACTATCAATTCTATTAATAATTATGAATTAGATGTTGCTTAATTTACAAATACAAATGTTGAAATTAAGAGGTTTAAATCGGACTTTGTCACAAGCTACCTTTGGTATTGTTGCACGAAAATATTCGGGATGTGTAAATTTTTGTCATGTAATCGTGCTAAAGTTAAGTAAAGGATCAGTTTAAGCACACAATCCGCCATCAAGATATTGAGGAACATTGTGTGTGAATGTCCAGCACTGGCTAGCATACGAATCAGGATCACTGGTAGAAGCTTGCCTTAAGAGACCTGATCCTTGAACAAATGCTTACAATTACTAGAGACTGAGTGATGAGAAGGAAGGCCGACAGTTACCAGTCGACAGCCTGAAATCACTAAAGTACAGATTAAAGGCTTGTTGTAGCACCTGACTCTAGGACTACTGATAGAAATGTGGATGTTATAGGGGACCTGAACCTTGAACAAATGCTAGCAATTACTAGAGACTGCGTGATGAAAAAGAAGGCCGACACTTACCAGTCTGAATTCACTAAAGTCAAGATTAAAGGCTGGTTGTAGCACGTGATCTAATGAAAGTAAGGTTGCCGTAAATTAAATTTCGGTTGACTATAATTATAGAGCACGGAAGGGATATAGGAAAGGTTTGCAGCACATTTTATAGTAGAAATGGACAAGCAGAAGTAAATGTCATCAATATTACATTGCTAACGGGCACGCTTTAATAGCTGCACGGTGACTGAATAAACCAGTTCAGTTTATTTAGTTGTTTTAGTTAAAGGTCTCACACAAGTGGTTAACCCTAATCCCCGATCTTATAGAAAGAAGCTTTAAGCATAAAACAAGCCATTAGCGTCTACAGATAAAGCTAAATGTCCTTATAGCTGCAGCAATATCTTTTTATAAGGTTTTTTCGATGGCCAATTTGTAGTCATGGGTTGGAAGGACCATTTACTTATAAGTATCTCCACAATACTTGGAAGGACCATTTACTTACAAGTTTCTCTACAATACTTATAAGTAAATGGTCCTTCAACCCTTTAAACTGTAAAAAACATTTTTTTTTCATCAAATGGTCCTTCGAACCTCTGAATAGTTAAAATGAAAATTATTTTTTTTTATTCTAATAATATTTAGGGGATTACAGTAAGGTTTTTTTTTGATGGCCTCTTCTGTAGTAATATTCCACAATACTTGCAAGTAAATGGTCCTTCCAACCTTTAAACTGTAAAAATATATTTTTTTTCATCAAATGGTCCTTCGAGCCTCTAAATAGTTACCATGAATTATTTGATTTATGCGAAAATTATTTTTAAATTTAGGGGATTACAGTGTTTGGTAAAAGTAAATAAATATAAAAATAAAAATTAATTGAGTCTTGTGTTAAGAGACTTGTAAAATGATTGTCTTGTGAAAATAATATTTTCTCCCTTTGAATTATGCTAAAATAAAAATCCTTTTTACTTTAATTTTTATATCTTTCAAGTGACATAGTTTTGTTGAAAATATACATATATGAAATAAATTTGAAATAAATATATTATAAATATATTAATTAAATTAAAAACAAAAATTATTATATTAATTATTAAATTAAAGGACAAAAGGTTATATGCAGTTGATAGTGTGTGACCTAGGTTTTAGCTTTTTTATAATTTTTAATTATACTAGCAAATAGCATTCAGTAATTTATAGCAAAAATATACTTAAGTTATAAGGTTAACTTTAAGGCAAAGAATTAAAAAAAAAAATCATTAAACAGGTCTAAACAAAATTGTTCTAAAAGCTTAAAGTTTGCGTTGTTTCTACAAGAGAGCTTTAAGCTTTCTTCCCGAAAAACTTTCAGCTTAAGACGTTATTTTAACTTTGCCTTGCATTTAACTGTTAAGTTTTCTAGCAAAATACTTAAAATTTAATAAAACTTTTTTTATTAAAAAATAATTCAAACACATTAGAAAGAAACTTTTTGTACTCACCGAATCCAGGGTTGTGTCAATATTTCCATTTGGACGATCGGCTAAAGTTGTCTCTTTCAAGTTAATCTTCACATGATTGGCAGCCGAGGTAGTAGCACCACCTCTTTGGGGTTTCGTGGCATCTAGCAGTACCTTTAGCGAGGCGATGGCATGTAATTGTGTTGCCTTTTCGTCCACCTTGCCTGGAACATCATCTTTGTCATTTTCATTGTTGTGTTGAATGTTTTTTTTTTTTTTAATTTATTATTTTAGTTTCAGTGTTTTTTTTTAATTATTAGAAATTTAAAATTTGAGCGAATTTATTTTGGAAAAATTTAAGGAAATATTTAAAAATTGCAAGTTTTTTTTCATTTTATTGTAAAGAAAGAGAAAAAAATTAATTGCACAGTGACCATTTAAAAAATTCAATTGATTTAGCATTTTTTATATATAAAAAAAAAAATTAGGTGAGTTGTTTTATTTTGAGATTGATTTGATTTTGAAAACGGAAAATCCAAGTAGATTTTATTTTAGTTTTATTTTATATATATATTTTTTTTTGTGAAAAATCATAAAAAATAGAAGAAGAAAAAAAGAAAACAAGAATTTTAATCGATTAAAAAAATCGAATTAAATAATTTAATTAAATACTTTATAAAAATTTGTTTTTCTTTTAACATAAAATAAAAACAAAAATTAAATAAATTAAAAAAGATTTTTTGTTTGTTTTAGAAAAAGATTTTATTTTTGAATTAAGTATTTGGAAATAAAATAATTTTTGTGTTTTCTAAAAATAGAGTATATATAGAACTAATCAGTTATGGAGATAGTTTTTTTTTTTTTATATATTCATAATATTAAATAAGAGAACAATAAAGTTAAAGAGTTAAAAATATCACTACTAAAGATTAAGAGAGTTTTTAAAAGTTCTACTTGAAAAACAGCCAAAACTGAGAGAAAATTATCTTTATTAGAAAAAACTGGGGTATAAGAGGTAGAGAAAAAAGTATTAAAATCACAAATATATTTAAGATAAAGATAAATGAGAAAGAGAGGGTTAAATATTAAACTTAGGTTAACTTGAAACAAACAGCCAAAACAAATTGTTAAGGGTTAAGAGTTTAAACTTTCAAAAGAAATAGCAAGCTTAGTTTCCTTTTGAGGGATAAAAATAATATAAGGTGATTTCTTTGGTTTGCTAGATTTTTCGATAGAGAATTTCCTATACGATCTTTGTGAAATCGTCTGTCGCAAAAAGTCTTGTAATAAAAAAAATCGTATTGTAAATAAAAAATATTTTCGCTTTATTCGCTTATATCTGAGCAATAAGCAAGTTATATTATCTAGTAGTCTTTGGATTTTTTAATTATCCGGTAAAACTATACTCTCAATCAAGTACATCTTACTGACGAGTAAGTTGCTAACTCATCCACCACTATTATTAGGCGCAGCAAATTTTCGATAACTTCAGGCCAATTATTTGAAAATACAAGAGCTTAAACAAACTTTAAAGTTAAAAATTTTTTTTAACTTAAGATCTTTGTTAGAATTTAAAGCTTTTATTTTGGCGGATTATTTTTATTTAAACTTAAAGCTTTTATTTCAATTAAAAAGCTTAATATAAGCTTTATAATTAATGTCTAACCAAAAGCTTTTGTTCAAGCAAAAATCATTTAGAGGAGCTCATTATTTTTATTTGGACTAAAAGCTTTTATTTTAATGTAAGAGCTTAATAAAAGCTTTAAAATCTATGTCTATGTTTTGTTCAATGAATAAGCATTTAGAGGAGCTTATTATTTTTATTTGGACTAAAAGATTTTATTTCAATATAAGATATTTATAAAAGCTTTAAAATCTATGTTTAACTAAAAGCTTTTGTTCAATCAAAAAGCATTTGTAGGACCAAAAAAAGGTTATAGTTTTTATTTATAAAAACAAACAATTTCAGTTATAAAAAATTATTAAAAAATTATTAAAATTATTATAAATCCACTTAGATTTTTATAAATTATTCCAATAAGTTTTTACATTGTGTAAGGGTTTTTAATGCAAAAGTAATGTTTCTCATGTCCTTTATTTTATGTGCAAGCTTTTAATAAAGAGGAAAGCTTTTACTCCAGTTTTTATCAAAGCTAATAGCTTGTATAACAAGCTGGTCATGGCCTTTATTTTATGTGAAAGCTTTTAATAAGGAGGAACGCTTTTACTCTAGCTTTTATCAAAGCTAATAGCTTGTATAACAAGCTAGCCTTTATTTTATGTGGAAGCTTTTAATAAGGAGGAAAGCTTTTACTCCAGTTTTTGTCAAAGCTAACAGTTTGTATAACAGATAATAATTTTATTACAGCTGAAAGCTATTATATCGAAACAAAACTTAAGTTTATTGTTTAATTGATTTATTGTTTAAAGCTTTACAATAAACATAAGTTTTTTTTAGTTAAAGCTTTTGTTTTACTTGAATAGCTTTTGGTTTTTATTTGAGCTTTTGATTTAACTAAAAGCTTTTATTTGATTTGATGAATTTACTTATTGTTTAAAACTTTAAATTAAACATACATTTTTTATTTAAAGCTTTTCTTTTATTTGAATACCTTTTGTTTTTATTTAAGCTTTTGTTTTAGCTGAAAGCTTTTATTTAATTGCTTTTGGAGGAATGATTTCTTTAAAAATAAATCTATTCACTGAAAGAAAAGTTTGTTACTTTTTTTTTTTTAACAAAAGACAAACACTTAAAAAATCACCTTATATTAAAATTAATTAGCACTTTATTAAGAGATACAGTTAGGGGAAGAAAAAAGGGAGTTTAAAGTAAATATAATCTTAGCAATAGTTAGAATGGTTTTAGGGAGCTTTAATAGACACAATAAGAGAAAAAGAGACAGATAGACAGTGTTGCGTTTAAAGTGAGTTTAAACTAAGATTTTCCAATATTTAAAGGTGGTTTAGGGAGACATTTTAGGAGTCACAGATATAGTTTAAACTAAGTTTTACTCTCACAAATAGTAAGAATTAGTTTAATTAAAGGAAATTATAAAAAAAAAGTTTTAACAATATTTTTTTTTTTCTATTTAAAGATCAAACCAATTAGAAATAAAAATATCATAATTTATTTTAAATATAATTTTAATATTTTTCTTGGTAGCAAAATTCGTCTTTTTCAATGGCAAATTGTTATAAAAAAAAACAAATAAAAAATAAATAAAAATATTTGTCACTACAATTATAGTTTCCACTACATATATTTACCACGCCACGGCCAAAAACTTTTGATTTCGATTGATTACTTGATAATGTTTCATTTGTATTATTTTTTGCAAATTAGATTTTGATATTTTTAGTGGAAGAGGAATTTTAGAATAAAAATGTAATGTTGAGCTGCTTGAGGTTGGTAAGAAAAGATTACATACGAGTATAATATTGTGGTCTACTGGTAGGCGTTGTTGTTAATTTGAAAATGTATTGCATATTTTGAAGAGCATAAGGCTTATATTGGTGTGTGAGGTGGTGGGGGTGTATAATACACAAAGACGGAAGGGAGAGAAAATCAGGGAAAGTGTTAAAGCTAAAGTTGAGTTAAAGGTGGGTGGTGTGGATTATTTATTGGGTCTACTAAAGCTAGCAATTTTGGAAATCATCTTAAATACTTTATTAACAATTAGGGTGGGTAGCATTGCCGTATAAACTAATTTACTCAATTAAGAGGTTGCTAAATATATAAAAGCTTTAGCTAGTGACTATTACTTATAACGATTGTTATTGTACAAAAAATAAAGCTTTTGAAGTTGTGAGTTTACTTTTTGAAGGATAAAAGGAAATCTTTTTACAGGAATAAGTTAAGGAATCTTCTTTAGAATTACCTAATTTTCTTAAATAGTTAAAGAAAGCTTTGCTGATATTAAAAGCTTTTAATATGTTATTTTTTAACTTTGTACATAATTTAAATCTTTTTTAAGCTTTTACATAAAAAAATCAAACAGTTAATCTTAGAATATTTATAATATTTTTTTTTCAACAAAATCAAAAACATTCAAAAACATTAACATGCCAATTAAAATTTAAAATTTAACAATTAATCTACATTAATTTTAATATAATATACAAGTATATATAGTAAACTTTACAAAACCAACGAAATGTTTTACATAAAGATACGTACTTAAATAAAGTTTTTATTAAAGGCTTTTTATCCAATAAAAATAATTTACACACAAAGCTTTTTTAAGAACTTTTCTAAAATTATTTTTGTTTTGGCAATAATCTTAAAAAAGCTTATTTTTTGGTTCCAAATAGAATTTTTTTATTAATTAAAACTTTAAAAAAGTTTTTTTTACTAAATAATAATAAATATTAAATTTTTATTAATTGTTAAAAAATTAAGGTTTTTAAATACCCTACGGAACTAATTATTATGCGCAATACCACTGTGTTATTTTCCCCCAACATTATGTAATAAAAATGCAGATAAACCATACGTTTATTCCTGATTGCTCAACCCAAATCATCAGAAAAACTTTAGCCACATTTTTGGTAGAAAGTTCAAATGTTTTTTATATATTAGAACTTTAAAAGCCCAATAAGAATTCTATCAGAAGTACTTTAGAGAAAAAAATTAGCTTCAGTAAAAGCTTTAAAAAGCTTTTAAATTTATATTTTAAATTTTTAAATTATTTATTTTTTTTCATAAAAATTTATTCTTCTAAAAATATTAAATATTTAAGCTTTAGTAAAATTTTAACATAAATCTTTAAGTACGTAAATATATTAAAAATTAAAAAAAAATTAGGAAAATTAGTTTTATTTAATTTTAAAAGGTGCAATATTTTTAAATCCTTACTTTTTAAATAACTTGAGCTTTATAAAGTTTTGAAAAAAAATCTAATTGAGTTCATAATCAATTTAAAAACCTACTGATTAACTTAAAGCTCTAAAAAGCTTTTAAAGTTTTTCCCTTTAATAGAAACATGTAGAAAGTTCAGACAAGTTGGCCTTAGCATTTGCCGGTACAAGTTTTATTAAAAAAGGGTTTTTTAAAAGCTCTTTTCAAAGTTTTCTATAAAGCTTAAATAGTAGTAGTATATAGAAAAAACAGATATTTAAAATTGGAATAAAAATTAGGTTGTTTCTAAAAGTTTCTCAATTCATTAAAATGAATTAATAAATTAACTAGATTATTATGCATAAATAAATATTTTAAAATTAACACGGCCTTTAACAAGAGCTTAAAAAGCCAAAAGATCAGAAATTCTAAAACTAATTAATGAAATCTATTCATATAGTAAAACAGTATCTCATTTCCTGTCTTTATCTTTGTGTTCACATCACGTAAAAACTACTAGATTTTAGCAAAATGTTGCTCAACAGATGGCGCTGTTTTAAAATAATGCTTAACTCATTTCCGGTCTGTCTTTTACTGAGCTTTTTACAATAATTCTTAGAATTTCGAATTTTATATAAATGTTAGAATTTTATCCAGCGATGGATAAAATTAAGAGTCTTAAAATTTGGTGTGGATTCTTTTCAAGGCAGAATCGAAATATGGTCACGACGCACACAACGTGTGTGACCACAGCTAGTAATTATGATAAATAAAACTGGAGTGGCCTACACTTAATTTTACATTAACCAATGGAAGCAAATATTTCTATGGATATGTTGCATAACGATTAAAAGTTCAAAGTATATTCGAATCGAAAAATTAATTATTTTCGGTTTGGAGTGTTAGGTAAACTACCCCTTGCCCCTTCCCGATAATGCCCAAAATTTACACAACTCTTGATTTCTATATACTAAATTTCGTTTTAATATGTCTACGGTATGACCTGTAGAGCGTTTACAAAATTAGGGGGTAAGGAAACTACCCCTTGCCCATCCCGATTATGACCAAAAACTATACAGCTCTTCACCTCCATATACTGAAGGCACATACAAAATTTAATTTTGATATTTCAAACGGTATGACCTATTCAAACTCCACAACAATAGTGGCATACTCACCCACCCACAGACATCATCGCGAATATAGCCAAAAGGGATTCAGGAGACCTAAAAGCGTATAAATCCGTCGAAATCTTCGATTTTTTTTCATGATTACTAACTTTACCTTATATGTACTACGTATAGTAAAGTAAAAAATTAAATTTTGTGTTAGATTTATATCATCATAAAACGAGAGCTTTTTAAAAGCTGTTACGGAATGGAAAAGTAGGCTTTGACAAGATTTTTTTTTTCTTTCTAGTAAAACTAGAAAAAGAAAAAGCCTTATGGAAAATTTGATATATATTTTAAATAATTTGCTACTTTTTTCACATAAGCACAAAATAGCTTATTTAAATGTAAAAGCTTTATTGCTTTTGTATTTAATAACATTAAATACGAAATTAATAAAATAAATTTATCCTTAATTAAATTGTGTAGCTTTGTCCTTCTTATTAAATTGTTTTTAAGTTGTAAGTTTATCATTATTGTTTGACTATAACTTTTTCCATATTTACAGAATTATTATGGCCCTGACCGTTTGAATTAAAAATTTGTATTAAAAACACCAACTTATGTATGCCATAAAAAAGGGAAAAACTTTAAAAGCTGATTGGTTGCTAAGATAAACATCCAAAACTTTGGCCTAAAACAACAACCTTTAAATGTTTAGACTGCAAAGCATTTACGCTTAAGGAAACAAATAATATCACGAGATGAAAACACAGTTAAAGGAAGTCATTATTGTTGTACAACAAACAAGAAAATATTAAAGCATTAAGATTACGCCACGCTTTATTAAGAAAACCATAACTAAAGTATAATTTATGGGGCTGCTTTTGAAAGGAGTAGTATTTTTTTATTACATTCCACTTGTTTGTTTGTTAAATGATTTGTTATTGTAACTATGTAACTTTTTAGTTTTACCGCCAATTTTGTTTTTTTTTTCGTAGTTGGTGGTATGATTTTCTTCATAAACCACATGAAAAACTGTACTGCGTTTGCAAGTTTTTAACTTGTAAATTTGAACATGAGCCAAATAAAGATAAAGATAAAGCTTAATGGGGTTTTTCTTTTTATCAAATATTTTTTAAGTTAGAATGGGGTTTTTCTTTTTATTAAATATTTTTGAAGTTAGAAAAAATTTGCTAAAATATTTTATGAAAATTTGTTTTATAAATATTTTATAATTTATTATAAAATATTTATAAATCATTATAAATTATTATATCTAACCGTGAGTGTTTAATTTTAAGCCACTGTAGCAAATTATTGTGTAGGGATTTTTTGTAGGAATAGTTCCTTACCTCTTTTTTCTTGTAAAAAAATATTCCTAAAATTTTTTTTTTGGCAGGCAGGGAAATTTTACAATTCTGTTAAATATTTTTTAATATTTTAACTTTTTTCTTTCGATATAAAATGTATATAGAATATTAAAAAATATTTAAATAAATTCTCAAAAAAAAAACTACCTTATAGAGAATTTTTTGTAAACGAAGGAAAATTGAAAAATGAGGCCAAAATCAATATATCTTATTTTTAGACTGATACAAAAATTAAATAAACGAATAAAAAGAAAAAATAATTATTTGTTTCGAAGCAAATTTTCTTAAGAATAAAAAAATTTATAATTTTTTATTACTTTCTTAACCTTTTTTTCAAGAAAACTTATAATAAATAACTATTTTTCAAGAGAGTATTTTCAAATTTTTGCAAAAAATGCAATGAAATTAGTTTTAAACACACAAAGTTATGCTTTAAATTATTTATCGCTCTTTAAATTATATCATTTTGTCATTAATTTCAACAATAATATAATAATAAAATTTTAATGAAGAATGTATGGCAAAATATAAAACACATAATAAACACATAAATTACACATAACAACAAACACTTTCAGTTAAATTATAAACACATTAACATACTCCTAAAAGTATACTTCAGTTTCTACAACATATATTTTAAATATGTGTGTGTGTGAGTCTGGTATAGACAAAACTTATTATAATTTATAAATATGTCAGCCAAATGAAGGTTATAAAAATAAGAATAATCATAACCTTTAATTTCCATACAAAACAATTTCTGAAAAAAAAATATTTGTTCTTTTTTTTTTTTGTGTACAAATAATAAGTAACATTGGTTGGGGAACCTGATAAAATAGATAACAGCAAAGTCAATAGACAGCCTTCTTCTTCCGCATTTCTTTAACACTTATTTCCTTTATATTTAAAACATTTAGAGAAAGAAGAGAAATGTAATAATTGCTTATTTTTTCAAGCAACTAAAGAATTACCATATTTACCATATTTAAAACACCTTTGAGGTCATAGGGATTAACTTAATAATTTTGGGGTCTACTTTAGGGAGTTAAGCTATTCGAACTTAAAGTAGAAATTGTCTTTTATTTATTTTGTGTCTGAAAAGATTAGTATTTAATGTACAAAAAGCCGTTTCCTAAGCCTATATGTAGGCAATACATATAGGCTTATTATTTTAGTATTGCCATAACAAAAGCAAGAGCATAATTTTAGGCGCTATTAAAATTATTTTTTCTAATTATTTCAAGAATTTTGGTTTTTGTTTTCAACCAACTATAGAATTAACATATTTACCATATTTAATGCACCTTTGAGGTCATAGGGATTAACTTAATAATTTTGGGGTCTACTTTAGGGAGTTAAGATATTCGAACAACATTAGTGTACAAATATCCGTTTCCTATCTTTTAGTTTTTTTTAAAGAAAAGTATTGCCTACATACAGGCTTAATTTTTTAGTATTATTATAATAAAAGTAAGAGCATAATTTTAGGCGTTTTTAAAATTATTCTTCCTAATTACTTGCTGAATTTTGGTTTTTGTTTTCAACCAACTATATATAATTAACATAATTAACATATTTACCATATTTAATACACCTTTGAGGTCATAGGGATTAACTTCATAATTTTGGGGTCTACTTTAGGGAGTTAAGCTATTCGAACTTAAAGTAGGAATTGTCTTTAATTAATTTTGTGTCTTTAAAGATTAACATTAATGTACAAAAAGCCGTTGTCTATCTTTTAGGATTTTATTAATTTTTTCAGAAAAGTATTGCCTACATACAGGCATAATTTTTTTATATTTTTATAATAAAAGCAAGAGCATAATTTTAGGTGTTATTAAAATTATTCTTTCTAATTATTTCCATATTTTGCACTGCTCTTTTGTTAACACTTAAAAGTTTCGAATCTAAAGTACAAATTGTATTGTTTTGAAGACTAACAGTAATGTACAAAAGCCTTTTCCTATCTTTTAGGTTTTCATTATATTTTTAAAAAAAGTATTGCCTACATATAGGCTTAATTTTTTAATATTTTTATAATAAAAGCAGGAGCATAACCTTAGGCGTTACTAAAATTATTCTTTTTAGTCTTTTGTTAGCAGTTATAGGATTCGAACTTAAAGTACAAATTATCTTTTTTAAGATCAACATTAATGTAAAAAAGGATGTTTCCTATTTTTTAGGTTTTCATTAATTTGTTTAGAAAAGTATTGCCTACATATAGGCTTTATGTTTTAATATTGTTATAATAAAGGCAAGAGCATAATTCTAGGCGCTATTAAAATTATTCTTTCTTTTGTTAACAGTTAAAAGATTCCAACTTTTAGGTTTTAATTATTTTTTTTAGAAAATTATTGCCTACATATAGGCTTATTTTTTTAATATTATTCTAATAAAAGCAAGAGCATAATTCTATGCGCTATTAAAATTCTTCTTTCTAATTATTTACAGATTTTATTCTGCTTTTGTGTTAACAGTTTGGTCATAATCTTCCTTTTAATTGACTCGCACCGGCTACGTTATGAACTTCGTGTCGTACTAACTATTCAAAACAAACAGCCAGTGACGAAGGTCTTCATGGAAAGGTATGACAAGAATTTTAGTTAATTTTTGTTCCTAAGCCAGTAAAATGTGTGGATTAAATTAGTACTCTTGGGTGGCAGTCTTGTTGCATATAGCACTTGGACAGTCGTGGCAGATAGCCACAAACATCCTTAGTCTTAAAACGATTAACTACTTATATTTTATAAATAATTTTTAAGAAAAACTACGCTTTTAAAAATATAGAATTTTTTCTATACAAAAGTTAACATTTTTTATTGCCTACTTTTAGGCGTTTAATTTAAATAAAATAAAAAATTGTTATTTTTAATAATTTATTAATTGCGATAGTACTTTTTAGTTTTCAATAACAAACTTTTCAAACAAAAGTTATTCTAACATGCATTTCAAATAAGTTTTATTTTTTTTTATAAATATGGGGATTTGTGTTTAAGAAGGTTTTAATTTTTAGGTCATTTAGTAAATGTCTGTCATTTCAATTTTGATAAAGAAAAGTCGTCACGCCTTTTTCATGTCTTCTTGTTTTTCGTTTAATACAAATTGTATTCCAGAAAGCAGCTATTTGATAAGATAATTAAGCTTTAAGCTAAAAGCACAGAAAAAATGTAATAATTTTATTTGCAATTTTTGAGTCTTTTTCATTGAAAACAATGGCGGCAGAAAGAATTGAATAAGAAAAACAAAATTGTATTAAGATATTTTTCTTTTACTTGTTAAGTTTTTATTTCCTTTTCTCTTTTTATTCGTATTGTACATAAATTTATTTCTATTAATTTATTCCCATACAATACAATTTTGTTTAATATATTTTTTTTTTTTTTTTTTTTTTACAAAAGCCTTAAAGTAGGCTATGGTTTTTGTTTGCTGTTAAAGCCTATATATAGACTTTTTTTTAAATAATTTTGAATTTGTATTATTTTCTTTTGTAAAGTGATATTTTCGTTTATTTTGAAATATTTAATCTTTCTAAACTTTTTTACGGTTTTCATTTGTGGTCTTTCCTTATTTTGTAAATTATTTTATGTTCTGTAGGAATATTTATGGCTGGTAACCACTGAAAATATTTGCGTCTAGAGAGTCGTAAATATAAATTGTTTTCTATTAAAGAACGTAAAGTTTAAAAACAATTTGTTTTCCTTTCGTAAGAAATGATAAAATGCTTTAGAGTTTTTTTAAACGATGTTGAAAATTGCCCTTAGTACTCGAATATCGAAAAACAAAAAAATTCAAAGACATTTTAGGAATTTTCTAAGAAATGTCATGAAATAAGAAATGTAGACAGCTGAAATAGAAAGACCATATAATGGCAAGGAATGTGGATATTAAGAATATTAATTTTAAAGCCAATTTTGTTACTCAAACGAATAGAAGAAAACTTAATACTCTAAAGCTTTAACTATAGGGCGGAGATTTTTTTTATATACAATGGTTATGGATATAACATTACCCCAATTTTTATATATTTTAAGTTCGATGGAATGGTCATATAAACTTAATAATGGCCTAGTTCTTTCTGCAAATATTGTAAAACATTGGATTGGAGAGCTAATATTATTTTTTTATCACTAAAATCCAAAAATACTTGTATTCTTTACAACTCTTTTCATTAAAAAAAATTGTCTTCTTTAAAATTTTCTAACTCAAAAAAACCATATTATGTTTTTTTTTATTAATGTATTCTTGTCTTCTTTTCCCAACCCTTGCCGTTTATATTTAATGATGCATTTAAGTAATTATTGCTATAAATTTTAAAACAAGAGAAAAGAAACTTTATTAATTTATTACACAACAGGCCATTAAGAGTTGTTTAATATAATTATAATTAGAAAGCTTTACGACACCCGTTCTTTCGCCTTTTAGTAAGAGACAATTTCGTTCGAATGGCAAATAAGGGAAACACAACAAAAGTTTTTCTTCTTTATAACATTTAGTTAAAAATTATGTTAATAATTTATATTAAAAGACTAAGGAAACACTAAGTAATAAGCATTTTTAAATTAAAAACCTAAACTTATGCTATAATTATTGTTATTTATTTATGTTATAATATTTATTGCGTTAAATAATTATATTGTTAATATGCTATGTGGCTGGTGGAAAAAAGATTTATTGAATACATGGAAAGTTATTGGCAGTTTAATAATTTAATAACGGAATTAGTATTAATCATACATCTAGAATGTTTAAATTTTATATACACAGCTTGACTATTAAATAATTCCCTTAAAAATCAATGCTGTTCCTATCTACTGCTTAAAATTTTTACAAAAAAAATTAGTTTGATATTTTTACAAAAAAATTTTCTATAAAATTTTTACAAAAAAATTTTCTATAAAATTTTTACAAAAAAATTTTCTGTAAAATTTTTACAAAAAAATTTTCTGTAAAATTTTTACAAAAAAATTTTCTATAAAATTTTTACAAAAAAATTTTCTATAAAATTTTTACAAGAAAATTTTCTATAAAATTTTTACAAGAAAATTTTCTATAAAATTTTTACAAGAAAATTTTCTATAAAATTTTTACAAACAAATTTTCTATAAAATTTTTACAAACAAATTTTCTATAAAATTTTTACAAACAAATTTTCTATAAAATTTTTACAAAAAAATTTTTCTATAAAATTTTTACAAAAAAATTTTTCTATAAAATTTTTACAAAAAAATTTTTCTATAAAATTTTTACAAAAAAATTTTTCTATAAAATTTTTACAAAAAAATTTTTCTATAAAATTTTTACAAAAAAATTTTTCTATAAAATTTTTACAAAAAAATTTTTCTATAAAATTTTTACAAAAAAATTTTTCTATAAAATTTTTACAAAAAAATTTTTCTATAAAATTTTTACAAAAAAATTTTTCTATAAAATTTTTACAAAAAAATTTTTCTATAAAATTTTTACAAAAAAATTTTTCTATAAAATTTTTACAAAAAAATTTTTCTATAAAATTTTTACAAAAAAAATTTTCTATAAAATTTTTACAAAAAAAATTTTCTATAAAATTTTTACAAAAAAAATTTTCTATAAAATTTTTACAAAAAAAATTTTCTATAAAATTTTTACAAAAAAAATTTTCTATAAAATTTTTACAAAAAAAAATTTTCTATAAAATTTTTACAAAAAAAAATTTTCTATAAAATTTTTACAAAAAAAATTTTCTATAAAATTTTTACAAAAAAAATTTTCTATAAAATTTTTACAAAAAAAATTTTCTATAAAATTTTTACAAAAAAAATTTTCTATAAAATTTTTACAAGAAAATTTTTACAATCAAATTTTCTATAAAATTTTTGCAATAAAATATTCTATAAAATTTTTACAAGAAATTTTTCTATAAAATTTTTACAAGAAATTTTTCTATAAAATTTTTACAAGAAATTTTTCTATAAAATTTTTACAAGAAATTTTTCTATAAAATTTTTACAAGAAATTTTTCTATAAAATTTTTACAAGAAAATTTTCTATAAAATTTTTACAAGAAAATTTTCTATAAAATTTTTACAAGAAAATTTTCTATAAAATTTTTACAAGAAAATTTTCTATAAAATTTTTACAAGAAAATTTTCTATAAAATTTTTACAAGAAAATTTTCTATAAAATTTTTACAAGAAAATTTTCTATAAAATTTTTACAAGAAAATTTTCTATAAAATTTTTACAAGAAAATTTTCTATAAAATTTTTACAAGGAAATTTCCATCTGTCGCGGTCTAATATTTATTGAACAAAGAAGGCAAAAGAGAATCATTACAACCTAAAAAAAAACAACGTGAAAAAATATAGGTGAGCGTGTTTTTTTTTGCCCACAACCTCCAAAATTTTCGAAACTATGTCTGGCAGATTGGTGGGCTTAAATGTTCTGTACCTCATCTGGCGCGTTAGCAAATGACATTTCAACGTCAACACGGACAGACGGACATCGCTTAATCAACTTTTCTATGTATAAGGATCAAGAATATATATACTTTATGGGATCGGAAATGAATATTGTAGAAATTACACACGGAATTACAAACTTAATATAAAATAATATAAACTTTAATAGATTCCGCATGTCGCCGGTTATGTATTCGAATACGCCTCAGTTGGATCCTAATGGTCCCATTGTATAAACTTTAATAAATCCTAAAATCATGCTTTAATTCAGGTAAATTAACATTTAGACTTGCAAGATGAAATATAGTCCTTAATAAGTTGTGCATGACACCGGTTTTGTATTGAAAACCGACTCACTTGGGTGCTAATGGTCCGTTTGTATAAACTTTAATAAATCCTAAAATTGTGCTATTGAAATCAGGTAAATTACCATTCTAAGTTGCCAAATAAAATTCTAAAAAACCGTCAAAATGCTTAAAAAGTCCTTAACAGCTTCAAAACTTTCTTAAAATTCAAATTTAAACTTATAAGACATTTTTAATAATGCTTTTAATATAAAGTTAAATATGTTAACGTTCTTAATTTGATTTCTATATTATAACACAATTCTTTCTATTAAATCATGAATTTAATTTATAGAATTTTCTTTCTCCAAGTTTCATATTTTATTCAGCTTTGTGGAAAAAATAGGCCTTCTATTTAACAATACCATCACTTCTGTTCGTATTCTTTCTCTTGTACTGATTTTTATCGTTTTTGTGTTCATCAAACCCTTAAAATAGACTTTGATTTTTTCTTGTATATTTTTTCTTCTAACAAACAATTAATTAAGATTTTATATTGCCTACTTTTAGAGGCATCAAATTAAAATTTCTATTGCTATCATTTGCATCAGCATGAGTCATCTCTTTATACATTTTATTTTAACTAAAAAATATTTGTTGTTTTAAATAATTCCCATTCTGGCTTTTATGTGCGAAATTTGCAATTTGAGCCACACCTTCATAGCATGTTCGAGCAGGGTTGTTAGAAAACTTAAGAATAAAAAAAAAAAAAAATAAAAATTATGTCAATTAGTGCATATTTTCAGGCTAAATAAGCAATTTTATTGATTAGTTCTTTACAATATTTGCATGAAAATTATTTTCTTGCGTAGCTGGGCAATTTATTTTTTATGATTTTCATTTTGCTATTTTTTAAATTCTTTCTCTTAAATGTTTGCCATGTCGATGTAGAAATGCATTTAGACATTAATTGTTTGTTGTAAGCCTGCATTTTATAACCCTATAATTATTCTAGGGCCATTATGATTGTTTTTTTTTAACTAAAAGACACAATGAGTGCAAAAATGTTTTTAGTTGGGAAAGAAAAATTCAAAAACATTTAATATGCAAAATAATAAATTAGTAATAAAGAGATAAAAGCAAACAGAAAAAATTATACTAACAGCTTCATGGCACACTTTTAGGTTTAAATTGTAAACAAAAATGTGTTGCCTATTTTTAGGCTTTTTATTAATACAACAGCTGTAGTGAATTGTTACTTGATGTTAAGTAATAAAAATATTCTGGCATTTATTTTTTTTGGCAAAAAATCCTTATAATGTTTGTTACGCAAAACACAAAAAGAAATTTATTTTTAGCTGGAAAATAAAAGTTATATTTTATGCCTAAAAATATGCTGAACAAAAGTTCTTTAGTTTGTATAAAACAAAAAATTTACTGTATAATTTTTTTTCGAAAATTCAAGCTTGTTTTTTAATGTGAGAATTTTATAAAATATGACAAAAATAAATCTGATAAACATTAGCAGTAGGATATTCAACATTCAGTTGTATCTTTCTACTAAGTTCATATTATCAGTAAATATAATCTATTATTTTATGAAACGATAAAATAAAGAAATTTATTTGTACATATTATTTATGCGGCGTGTTGTAAGGCGCGGGTATAAGCAAAAAAAAGAAAACCTACTTTTAGGCGAGTTATTATTAGAACACAATACTGTTGGGATCTGCTTACATGAAGTAAATAAACCTTTTTTTTCATAAAATTCTAAAATTAGATATCGACACCCTGTAACTCCCGTGGGTTCCAATTATCACTGCAGTAATGGCAAATGCTTTGACGCGGTTCACTCGGGGAAAATAGGGGCACCAGACGCTAGGGTTCCTAGAGTCTAAATCTGGAAGAAAAGGTCTGTGTGTTAAAACATACGGGTTCTCTTCGAGGCCCGACCAGTGCCCAAAGGACTGGTACCACGGGAATCGGTGGCCCCACAGAGAGCCTATCCTCTCTGTGACCGGTTATTGGTGAGGTCCCCTTCGGTGGTACACGTGGTGGTTGTGGTTTAAGATCGATTCATGCAGATGTGGTGCAAGGTCGATCAAGTGTGCTGTTGCACTCTCAACAGACGGAGTTTGGATAGTCTCCAAACCCCTAAGCAAGAGGTTATAATATGGATCTAGGCTTGCCTTGGAAAGGCTTACCATATTGTATAAATTGCTACTCATTGTGACTGTATACACACAAATTGCGATTGGTGGCAATCGTAAAGTGTTGTTATACTACACAATGGGGGCGCTAGTCTACGTCTTTATTTCACTCGGTGTTTGGAGCACCGTGGGATAAAGCCACCGTGGCAGGAGCCCACGTTAATCTTGAACACATCGACACCCTGTGCCACCTATTAGACCCAGAAATATCTTGCAAGCTAACACTATTAACAAAGTCCTTGAATAGCTCTCAAGCTGGAACCAACCAAATGCAGTCACGAGCGTAGACGAACATAGAAACGTATTATTTCCACGGTTCCGTATCCAAGGTGCCAAGGGGACCCTGTTACTAGCGTTCTATACATAGCTTGCACGGTAGTGAAGGGAATTTGTTTACCGCTGCAAAAAAATAATAAAAATACAATAAATTTAAAAAGTAAGTGTGGAGAGACCCATTAAAGATCTAGCATATTGCAGATACAATAAATATGAACAAAAACAAGTAAGAGTGCTATATTCGGCCGTGCCGAATCTTCTATACCCTTCACCACAGTACAAAATTGGTTTTAATTAAGAAACAAAGTCATTAAAAAAGAGAACTGCGCTTGTTTCACTAATTAGCAAGATCTCGTATACGGTATACGTATATCGTCACCTGAAATTCCTAACTAAGTAAAAATTGTATATAACATTTTTTTATAAAAATTTTATAGAAAATTTTCTTGTAAAAATTTTATAGAAAATTTTCTTGTAAAAATTTTATAGAAAATTTTCTTGTAAAAATTTTATAGAAAATTTTCTTGTAAAAATTTTATAGAAAATTTTCTTGTAAAAATTTTATAGAAAATTTTTTTTTGTAAAAATTTTATAGAAAATTTTTTTTTGTAAAAATTTTATAGAAAATTTTTTTTTGTAAAAATTTTATAGAAAATTTTTTTTTGTAAAAATTTTATAGAAAATTTTTTTTTGTAAAAATTTTATAGAAAATTTTTTTTTGTAAAAATTTTATAGAAAATTTTTTTTTGTAAAAATTTTATAGAAAATTTTTTTTTGTAAAAATTTTATAGAAAATTTTTTTTTGTAAAAATTTTATAGAAAATTTTTTTTTGTAAAAATTTTATAGAAAATTTTTTTTTGTAAAAATTTTATAGAAAATTTTTTTTTGTAAAAATTTTATAGAAAATTTTTTTTTGTAAAAATTTTATAGAAAATTTTTTTTTGTAAAAATTTTATAGAAAATTTTTTTTTGTAAAAATTTTATAGAAAATTTTTTTTTGTAAAAATTTTATAGAAATTTTTTTTTTGTAAAAATTTTATAGAAAATTTTTTTTTGTAAAAATTTTATAGAAAATTTTTTTTTGTAAAAATTTTATAGAAAATTTTTTTTTGTAAAAATTTTATAGAAAATTTTTTTTTGTAAAAATTTTATAGAAAATTTTTTTTTGTAAAAATTTTATAGAAAATTTTTTTTTGTAAAAATTTTATAGAAAATTTTTTTTTGTAAAAATTTTATAGAAAATTTTTTTTTGTAAAAATTTTATAGAAAATTTTTTTTGTAAAAATTTTATAGAAAATTTTTTTTTGTAAAAATTTTATAGAAAATTTTTTTTTGTAAAAATTTTATAGAAAATTTTTTTTTGTAAAAATTTTATAGAAAATTTTTTTTTGTAAAAATTTTATAGAAAATTTTTTTTTGTAAAAATTTTATAGAAAATTTTTTTTTGTAAAAATTTTATAGAAAATTTTTTTTTGTAAAAATTTTATAGAAAATTTTTTTTTGTAAAAATTTTATAAAAAATTTTTTTTTGTAAAAATTTTATAGAAAATTTTTTTTTGTAAAAATTTTATAGAAAATTTTTTTTTGTAAAAATTTTATAGAAAATTTTTTTTTGTAAAAATTTTATAGAAAATTTTTTTTTGTAAAAATTTTATAGAAAATTTTTTTTTGTAAAAATTTTATAGAAAATTTTTTTTTGTAAAAATTTTATAGAAAATTTTTTTTTGTAAAAATTTTATAGAAAATTTTTTTTTGTAAAAATTTTATAGAAAATTTTTTTTTGTAAAAATTTTATAGAAAATTTTTTTTTGTAAAAATTTTATAGAAAATTTTTTTTTGTAAAAATTTTATAGAAAATTTTTTTTTGTAAAAATTTTATAGAAAATTTTTTTTTGTAAAAATTTTATAGAAAATTTTTTTTTGTAAAAATTTTATAGAAATTTTTTTTTTGTAAAAATTTTATAGAAAATTTTTTTTTGTAAAAATTTTATAGAAAATTTTTTTTTGTAAAAATTTTATAGAAAATTTTTTTTTGTAAAAATTTTATAGAAAATTTTTTTTTGTAAAAATTTTATAGAAAATTTTTTTTTGTAAAAATTTTATAGAAAATTTTTTTTTGTAAAAATTTTATAGAAAATTTTTTTTTGTAAAAATTTTATAGAAAATTTTTTTTTGTAAAAATTTTATAGAAAATTTTTTTTTGTAAAAATTTTATAGAAAATTTTTTTTTGTAAAAATTTTATAGAAAATTTTTTTTTGTAAAAATTTTATAGAAAATTTTTTTTTGTAAAAATTTTATAGAAAATTTTTTTTTGTAAAAATTTTATAGAAAATTTTTTTTTGTAAAAATTTTATAGAAAATTTTTTTTTGTAAAAATTTTATAGAAAATTTTTTTTTGTAAAAATTTTATAGAAAATTTTTTTTTGTAAAAATTTTATAGAAAATTTTTTTTTGTAAAAATTTTATAGAAAATTTTTTTTTGTAAAAATTTTATAGAAAATTTTCTTGTAAAAATTTTGTAGAAAATTTTTTTTTGTAAAAATTTTATAGAAATTTTTTTTGTAAAAATTTTATGGAAATTTTTTTTGTAAAAATTTTATGGAAATTTTATTTCTAAAAGTTTTATGGAAATTTTTTTTCTAAAAATTTTATGGAAATTTTTTTGTAAAAATATACGGAATTTTTTTTTAAAAATTTTATGGAAATTTTTTTTCTAAAAATTTTATAGAAAATTGTTTTGTAAAAATTTTATAGAAAATTTTTTTTAAAAATTTTATGGAAATTTTTTTTCTAAAAATTTTATAGAAAATTGTTTTGTAAAAATTTTATAGAAAATTTTTTTGTAAAAATTTGACTGTTTGGATCTGCATAAAATATATGCTAAATTTTAAATATCAGATATTTTTTGTTGTATCTTTAGGTGATAGAAATTAAGACTTATAGAAAACAGAAAACTGGACCAGAGATTACTATAGAAAAACTGGTTGTTTCGACCTTCGAGTACCGCCCAAAAACGTGATGTTTTACTAAATTGATCGTTGTTGTCGCTAGACTCCAATCTTCAACATGCTTGTCATATAAACAAACAAATACGCGTGGAAAACTTCGTGGTCATCTGCGAAAGGTTTGAAAATTTGATGAACAAAGTCATTTCGACAAATAATAAAAATGGCTAAAAAAAGAATAGAGCTTCAAGGTACTCCAGAGTTTATCTCATGCTCGTTTGATTAAATACAATCTATTAAACAATTCCTAAGGTGCTGTGCATAGTATATAATAACAAGAAGGGGTAGAAACAAGTCACTGCGATTTAAAAGAATCTATTGTGTACCCAGACCCCTCTAACAAACTATAATAAAGCCTCTCATTAGTACATTTCCGAGCACGACCGTAATATAAATTTCTATAAATAGGTTAAACTGTCGTGCTATTGTCTAGGGAGAAAAACTCTGCTACTACCCAATGGTAAAACTAAACAGGCCTTATCACTTTTTTTTTAAAAAACAAAACTACCTGCGTAGATTTTAGCTTGTCTGCGCAAAACAACCAGAGTCTTTGGCAGGAATCGATCCTGCAACCCCCTGACTGATAGACTAGCGCGCTACTAGTCAGTCTATCGAGGTACCTTCTTACTCTAAGATCCTTATTTTTCGTGTCAAGAAGCCTTGGCTCTCTCTTCTAAAAGATTCCTTAGAATGGAATCTGAATGGAGCATCCAAAAGCAGGAGTAATGAGGCCTTTTAGAAGGCCTTCATACTCCTTCTTTTTACCACTGGATATTTAATAAACACAAATACCTACAAACACATTCATATCTACATGAATAATGAATATTTAATGTAGAACAAAATGCCATTTTTCATACAGCATACTGTTAGGAGCTGTCTTAAATAGTTTGTTTTTTTCCCTGGTACTAAGTGTCAGTTTATTTCGTTGCTTATGCCAACATTTTTTGTTTTAAGTTTAAAATGTCATTCAAAAAGTAAATTTATTATTTTGTCATTTTATCTGTAAGACTGTTAAAATAACAATTATGTACCTAAAGCAGTATACATATGTATGTATTTGTGTGTTACATGTAACATTTAGTGATGCGCTCATTTCACTTGCGATGACGTTAACCCAATGGGATTTCAGTTTAATAGCAACTATTTTCTTTATAGCTGCTTATAAACTGCCAAACTACAATGTTAAGCCGTTAAATATTTTAATAAAAATATCTTCTATTTTGTTGTATGGAAAATGGATTTATTGGTTATATTGGCTTTAAATTTTTATAGCATACTTTCAGGCGCAAAAATGTTTATGCTTAACTATAAATATTTTAGGGTATATGAATTTTTCTCCTACATCTTTTTTGTTTTAAAAGCAATCCAAAAATGTGATTACATTTTTTTGTTTTTATTGTTGTAATCTGCCCTTGCGCTATCATAAAATATATTGTATTTTAAAGTTTTTATGCAGACTTGGAGAGGATTTTGCAAATTTTGTTATGTATTTTTTTTAATTTTTGCTTAAAGCCTGAATAATTATAATTATATATACATAGCATTTTTATAAAAAAAAAATATAATTACAAATACTTTAAAAATCATATAAAAAAATAATATCTGCAGAGGGGCTAAAGAAGAATCTGTACATATAATTAAAAACAGTAACTCATTTCCTGTCTGTCTTTCTCTTTGTGTTCGCATCACGTAAAAACTAATGGATGGATTTTAATAAAATTTTGGGAAGAGGTACCTTAGTATCCTTGTTCTAATATAGCATACTTTTTTTCCTCAAAATTATTTTACTATCGGGAGGAATAGGAGAAAAAGCACTAAAAATACGTAGTAATTTTAGTAGAGATAAGAACCTTTATATAAAGTAAATACTAAACGTGAGCGCAAGTTGTTAAAAAGTATACAGTATTGCATGTTTTTGAAACGCAAATATTGATTGTATGTGTAGTCGAATATTACTAAACAGGAAATACAGAGAACAAGAGAGCAAACAATGCAAAAATCAGTGCACCTGATTTGACCGGACAGTTTTAACAAGTGCAATAAATATGCTGAGCATTTCATATTGTTCACTAGTTCATTGTACTTAAATTTTCTTGAGATTAAAATCTCTGATTTTTGAGAGAGAAAATTAAATTAGATTTTTTTATTCATCAATAAAAGTTAAAAAAATTCAAGCTACTACAGTTTTCTATTTTTAACCACTCAACGCGCAAATTAATATAAAATAACTAAAATACATAGTAAAAACCCTTGCTTTTAACATCATACATTTACATACATGTTGTCTGCTATAACAGTATTTCATATCAACAGACACTATTGAAACAAAATATTCACTACTGAAATTTAATTTCACACAACAACAACTATTGCATTGGTTGGAAGAAGAGCAAATGCTATTGTAGTCTAACAAGACGTTTTATGCTCACGTTTAGTAAATACATAAACCATAACTGAAGCACTAACCGATATGCCTACTTTAAGGCAGCGTATTTTAGTAGGGATTAGAACCTTTATATAAAGTAAATCCATAAACCATAACTGAAGCACTAACCGATATGCCTACTTTATGGCGGCATATTTTAGTGGGGATAAAAACCTTAATATAAAGTAAATGCATAAACCATAACTGCAACACTAAATAATTCTTGCATAAAAAAACCGACTACAAAACAAATATATGTGCATCAGTTCTAAACTAAAAATTTAAAAGAAAGTAAGCTGTTAGAAATAGTACTCAAATCAAATACTTTTATACTTGTTGCTCTAACGGACATAGTAATATACGTTTTGTACATTCAAATGTCTATCCATAACGGTTCAGCTGATAAAGCCATATACGACAAATTACGTCAGATATGAGGACACCGTTTATTTTTTTTACACTTATTATAACTGACACAGTAACGGTTCCAAGGATATGGCCATATAGGTTAAACAATATCACCTAGGGGACACTCTTTAATGTACAATTTTAAATTAAACAATTATTTTGAAGAAGAGATTCATTTTAAATTTCAAATGTCTGTCTAAAACGGTTCAAAAGTTTGGCCATATGCATCAATTTACATCAACTATTGAGACACCCTTTATAATTTTAAATATGTATAAATATTATTATACGGGACATAGTAGTGGAGATTCTGTCTAATTTTCAAGTGTTTGTCTATAACGGTTCAAAAGATAGGGCTAGATAGGTAAAATTATATCAATTATGGTGACACCCTTTAGTTTCCAAATTTAAATTATATATTTGATATTATAAAGGACTTGGATATACAGATTCTTTGTAAATTTCAACCGTCTCTCTGTTACGGTTCAAAAGTTTTACAATATACATCAACTATTGGGACACCCTTTAACTTCTAATTATAAATATTTAATTTCTGATTATAAATATTGGACATTCTGTCCAATTTTCAAGTGATTGTCTACAATGATTCAAATGGTTCATATATTTAAATTGACGTCACATATGGGGACACCCTTTAATTTTTAAGTTTATTTTTAATTAATTTCTGTTATTGGCAGCTATAGTAATAAGCAGTTTTTTTAAATTTTAAAAGGGATGCCCTTTACGGTTCATAATACACGTAAAAAACACGTATGTTGTATGGGGACACCCTTTAATTTTCAAAATTCTGAACTTCTTTTAAAATGGGACCAATCTGTAAGCATTTCTTTTCTAATAAAGAAAAAATTTTTAAAATCGGGTCAGAAATTACTGAGTTCTGCGGGCACAAACATAAAAAAAGCATCATTCAGACGAATTGATAACCTCCTTTTTTTTTGAAGTCAGTTAAAAAGTAAGGGTCTTTGGTGTGGATTGCTTTCAAAATAAAATCGAAAAAGAATATTGCAAGAACGCTAACGAAGTGAAGCGTTTAGCTAGTCTACAATATAAATAAAATCAACTTCCTAAAAGTAGGCAGTGATTTTCATATTTAACATTTTTTTAATAAAAATTTAATTGATGTAATTAAAGTAAATCATAGTTATGTGTGCATGTTTTTACACAAATACCTTAACGTAGACTGCAGGTTATACACAAACACAAAATTAAATGCTTAAATGCTGCTATAACTTTTAAATTAAACTATTTAACTAGTTCAAAAGTATACACTTAGGAGAAGTTAGTTATTGTAACACAATTTTAACTGCTAAAACTTGGTGCCTTGAAACAGGCAATTAAAACTTTCCAATCAATCTTGCTTATTTAATTGTTTTGGTAATTAACTGCTAAGCAATATAAAATCTTTTATACAAAAACTTGGCTACAATTTAGCTAGATAATTGCTTTTAAATTTAGTTTACACTGATAAGCAATTGAAATTATATTTCCTAACTGAAAAGAATAAAATATCTTATTTGCTCCTAAATGTAGGCAATAAATAAGATCCACTTCTATTAAGTATATCTTATGGCATTTTTTACTCATCTTCAAGACATTTTATCATGCTAGTGAAATTCCCAAATAGAAGGCTGTTCGTGTAACTTCAATAATCAAGAAGAGTAACATTTTCAGTTCGGGACAAAATAAAATTTTATATTTTCTTGATCTCAATTACAAAATATATTTTATTTCATATTTAATGAGGCAGTCTTAAAAACTGAAAACTTGCACAAATTAGTTGGCCAACTTTAACCTCCATTGTCTTTAATCTAAAAACTTTAAAAGGCCATAACTTCGACAAGTTTTTAGATTTTTGCCTAATTTTTTCTGCGTTCTCTCCAGAATTTTGCACTTTATAGAAAAACATCGAAAACTTAATTTCGACCTCTGGCAAGAAAGGCAACTTCCCTTATGTCAGCTTGCGTCACATATTAACGCCCAATTAAAATTTAATTTCTACATTTCGAGGTAATGGAGAGTATGGTAGAATACCATTTTATGAAATATTTGAAGATTAAGAAATGAGTTTCATAGATGACCCCACCGCTGATGATTTTTCTCTTATTTATTAGAAGATTTTCAAGCAATTGTATTTGAAAATATTTATAGCGGGTCATTTAGGCTTTTCATTTAAAATTCCTGTACCACGTACGCTATTCGTAATTAATAACTAACAAGTCAAACCTGTCGCAGATTGGGGCCATTCATGGGCTGAATATAATTAAGATGACATAATACTCTCTTCTAAAAGTGTGTAAATCGGGTCTTATCAACTGGCTCGATTTTAGTGATAGTAAGACTCAGTGTTGTATTCTCTTCTCTTTAGACAGATCACCGAACATTCTGCTGGATCTGTAGTTAGAGGTGATATAAATATTGAAGGAGAAAACGAATAAGGAGAAAACTGAAATGGGGCTTTCAAAGGCCTTGGTGTAGGAGATACTCCACTCCATCTGAACTTTTTCTTATTTATACCACCTTAAAGCAAATGTAAACGAAAGTGTAAAAAAAATCTCATATATGAGTCGGCGCTCTAAGGTCTCCCGATAGTCATCTACCTTCATTGATTCTAAGGTCAAATGGTCAAATAAAATCAGAGAATTTGTTTATTAAGAAGGTTATATATTTGAGAACGCTTGATCAATTTGTTCTTTAGGCGTAGCGTTCGTAAGGGAACACACTGCAGGCAGAATTATTTTTGCTCTTTAAATCTCATGTCTGTGAACACTGCTGTCTCTGGCCTACTTTCACATACAATAATTTTTTCGATTGAACAGAAAACTTTGCTTGAACAGAAATACCTGCTGCTCCATCTTTTAAGAATATTTGTATCTCTATTTTATATATTTTTTAAATAATTAATAACAGTTTTTTTTGCAATTTCGAACGTAAATATAAAATATTTTAGCATTAAGTCTGATTGACCCCACAAGTATGCCATGGTTTTAGCTAATGAATAATAATGTCGAAATATTAAAGAATCATTCAATAAAAAATCATTTATCATTCAGAAATATAGAAATACTAGCTGTGCCCACACACGTTGTGTGCGTCCTTTTGTTCAAATTTGGTTGGACTATTACAAAAGACTATTACGTATTTACTTTATACAAAGGTACCCATCCCTGAATAAAATTTTAAAATTTATATAAAATTCTAAAAAATATTATAAAGCTCTGTAAAAGGCAGACAGAAACTGAGTTACTCATTATTGCTCATTGTTGCGCAACATTGCTTAAAATATTCTGCTTTCAAAAATAATACATGCCTTAAAGTATGCAGTACCTTTAAATCCGAAAAAAATTGATGTAATTTCACTGATTTTTTCTCCACTTTCTCTTGAAAATAAGATATTTTTGCGGAAAAAAGTATCCTATATTGGAATCAGGATATTAAGGTAAGTGCTAACAAAATTTTGTTAAAATCCTTCGAGCAATTTTTACGTGATGCGAACACAAAGAGAAAAGACAGATAGAAAATGAGTTACTATTTTATTATATGTATAGATGTAGATCAGTGATTGAAGTTTTTTTTTTCAAATATATCCACGCAGCTGGCAATGATTTTAAGGTTAAAGTTTTAATATCAATAATTATAATAATTATAAAATTAATAATTATAATTAGAACTCCTTAAAGTATGCAATATTTGTTGTGACAATTAAAAGATTTATTTTTTTCTAATTTATTTTTTTTTAATTTTGCTTTTTTAGTTACTTGCTTTAGTCTTTTTCATATCAGGTAACTAAATTTCAAATGCCATGTAAATTTAGGAATAGTAAAACCAAAAGTAGGCAATATTTTTTGTGCTAAATAGAAAGATTTTTATTTTTTTTTTGCCTATATTATTTTCAATTTTATTGATTTATTTTTTTCATTAAAGCAGTCATTTAAATTTGAAATTTATAGTAGCAATTATTTTCTAATTGCTTTTTTTTATCAATCTTTATGTTTATATATGCTGTAGAAGTCATGCAAATATTTGTTTAATTATTAAAAAAACTAATTACCCAGTTATATAATATGGAATATATAATCAAGATGTATAAAGATATAGATATTATCTATGCATTTATTTCAATTTTAGTTTGCTTTTTACTTATGAATTGATTTTTTTTGCTCTCCCTTAAAGTATGCTTTAAATTAATAACTTATCATTGACATGGCATCTTTAGCCAACTATAAAATAAACTCATAAAATTATTTTGTTGCAAAACATTTTCATCTACTGTAGTTGAGGTTGAGTAATTAAATTAATTAGCAAGCATATTTTCTATAGCCTACTTTAGTGTGTTATAACTCATTATAGAATTTTTGCCTTCCTTATATTTATCTTGAATGTAATTGTCATAAGTATTTAAGAGCTTTGTGAACTTAAAACCTTGCAGCAAAAAACAAAAAAAAAGAGTCAATTAAGTTTAAGTCTTTTAGGTTAATTGCATAATAAGACACTCCTGAAAGTAGGCAAATTTGTCAAAGGTTAATTGATGTTGCAGTAGTGTGTTTGCTTAGGGATAAGGAAAATGAAGAAGGAAATAAAAATAAAGTAAAGTTTATTTTTAATTAAAAATATCACGTTTATTTTTTTTGTTTTTGTTTTTTTTGGAATTTTTATTAACTTTAATTTATTTTATTCTTTCTTTCATGTTTGATTAGCTGAAAATTGGAATCTTAATAATTGATTTTCCTTTTTGCAACGTGTCTCGTTGCATTATTTCATATTGCATTTGATGATGACCCCAAAAACAAATAGAAAAAATTACGGAGAAAGAAGAAATCATCATCATCGTATTAAATGAATTAAAAACGTAAGCAATTTTAAGTTTTTCATTACTTGACCAAATAAAAAAGGGAAAATGGCAACATCAACTAGCAAGCAGCAAGCAGCATCATCATTATTATCTTACTGATGACAACTTGCAATTGACAATTTATAAAAAGAAGTAAAATCCCCAACAAACAGTCACGTTTTTATCAAGGGTAATTGAACGTTATTTATTTTACACAAGATGTCACAGAAAATAAGCAAAAGAGCAGGACACACAAATAAAACTAAAATTAATCATTTTTTTTTTAAATTTTAAAAAATAAAATTAAATAATTCGTAAGATTAAAGAGAAAACACTGATAAATTTTTAAATATTCTGATAAAAATAAATATTAGATTTTTTTAAGTATTGCCTATTTTAAGGAATTACTATTTGAAGCCCTAAAGCAGACTTTATTTTTTTTTTGTCTTCCAACACCACAGCATTGTAGTAATTTTTTTTAAATATATTTTCATGTTGTTAAAAAGTAGTAATTGCGGTACGTGCTTTAATTATATTTTAAAGCAAATTCGTTTACAAAAGATACATTTTCCACACAGCTACTGAAATATTGCAAAAATAACATTATAAGCTTTATTTGTTTTTCGAAAGCATTAAACGGGCGTTATAGCAAACAAGCAAACAAATAGGAATTTAAAGCACGATTTTGGGAAGGGAAAAGCAGTAAATTATTATTATAACTCACGTTGCAAAGATGCTACAAAATACACAATATTTTATTGCCTGCCTTATTTTAATTATTGGCGTAGAAAAGCCACTCTGGAGAGGTCAACAACTCCCGCAATCATGCTGTTGTTCCTTTCTCCCATTGACTTAAAATTACTAAATTAATTTATATCAAAATCCAGGAGCTTTTTAAAAATTTATCTTTTTTTTTTACAAATAATACCTATTGAAAAAAGTACTTTTCTAAGCAAATATCTATTTAAAAAGGGGTTTTTTTCTGAAAAAGTATTATTAAAAAGGTACCTAAAACTACTTTTAAAAAATAACTTTAAAAAAGTACTCTTTAAAAAGTACTTAAAAAATAATTGTAAAAATGTAGTTTAAAAAAAATAATTTTGAAAAAAGTACTTTTTGATTAAATATTTATTTAATATAAAAAAGTACTTTAAAAAAAAATTAAAAAAACAGCTTTTAAAAATTGGAATTTTGAAAAAAGTACTTTTTTGATAAATTTTTCTTTTAAAAAAGTTCTTTTTTGCAAGCCAAATATATGTACCTCGCAACAAAACGTTTAGAAACCTTTAGCTTTAGAAAAATTCTTTTTAAGATAAAAAACTTATGAATAGAGAACTTTCGGTTATAAAAAAGAGCGCTTAGAAAGCCTTAATTAATTAGAGTATATTTTAAAAAAGGACCTTTTGTAAAAAGTGCCTTAAAAAAGTGTTTAAAAAGTACCCATTGAAACTACTGCCGTTTTAAATTATATAAATATTTTTCCAAGTGAATAAGGGGAAATATATGACTCTCTAAAAAATTACTTCTTCTAAGAGTACCTTGCTGCATTGTGTACTGCATCTGACCTTTGGTTATACTATTATTAAAAAAGTATCTAAAATATTAACTAACAGCGCGTTTAAATAAGCACCTTTAAAAAAAGTACCCTTTAAAAAAATACTTAAAAAAAAGTTATTTTAAAAAAAGTACTTTTAATAAATAATTAATTTTGAAAAAAGTACTTTCAATAAAAAATTAATTTAAAAAAGTACTTTTAATAAGAAATTAATTTTGGAAAAAGTACTTTTTGATAAAATATTCTTTTAGAAAAGTTCCTTTTTGCAGGAAACCGTATATGACAAAATTACCACGCCACAAACTTAGCTTAGGAAAAATACTTTTAATGATAAACATTTGAAAGAAGAACGTTTGGTTATTAAAAAAAGATCGTTAATAAGCCCTTATTACAGTTAATTTTAAAAAGGTACCTTGTGTAAAAAGTGCTTTCAAAAAGTTTATAAAAAGTACCCATTGAAAATAAAGCCTTTTTAAATTATTTAAATATATTTTCAAGTGAATAAAAATAAATGACTTCCTTAAAATAGTACTTTTTCAAAAAGTACTTTTGTAAAGTGAGAAATTCACCTATTGTGAGATAGCCAAGACAATGCTCAGCAACTTCGCTTATAGTATAGCTGCGAATCGCTCTACACCAATAATGGTTTTTATTTATAAGCTGCACTGCAGTAAGCTGAAGTGTATTTGGAAAATCTTGGCACTTTTAAAAAGATATTATATTTGGAAATATTTTCCAAATACACTTTTTTCAAAAATTTTCTTTTCAGAAAAAATCTTTTCTGAAAAAGGACCGCTTTTAGCAAAAGACCTCTTGAAGAAACCCTTTAAGGTACCTTTAAAAAAGTACCTTTTTAATAAATATCAAGAAATTATTTTTTTAAATGCTTTTAAAGTTGCTTTAAAGAAAAATAAAAAAATAATATGTTTTGAATTAAAGTCTTTAAAACAATGGTAAAGAAGAAAGTACATTTTTCAAAAAGTACTTTTTGAAAAATATTAAACAGTGTATTTCGAAAAAGTTCCTCTTTTGAGAAAAAAAAAATCTTTTTAAACAAAAGGTCCCTTTTTAAGAGAAGATCTCTTGAAAGCAGCCTTAAAGTAGTAGCAAAGAAGATAGGACCTTTTAAAAAAGTACCTTTTTGATAAATATCAAGAATTTTTTTAAATACCTTGAAAAAAAAATATCTTAGGAGTTTTCTTTAAGGAACAGAAATATAACAGAAATATATTTTGAATTGAAGTTTTTAAAACAGTAGTAAAGAAGAAAGTACCTTTTGAAAATAATAATAAAAAGTTTATTTGGTAAAAGTTCCTCTTATGAAAAAAAAAAAATATTTTCTGAAAATAGGATCACTTTTAAGATAAGATCTCTTGAAAACAGCCTTAAAGTAATAGCAAAGAAGAAAGTACCTTTTAAAGAAGTACCTTTTTAATAAATATCACGAATTTTTTTTAAAATGCATTTAAAAAATATCTTTTAGAGAGTTAATTTAAAGAAAAATATATTTCAAAAAGTGCCTCTTAGATTAATATCAAGAAATTACCCTTTTAAAAGGCCTTTAAAAATATCTTTTAGAAAGTTCCTTTAAGGAAAAATAAAAAAAGAAATATGCTTTTAATTGAAGTCTTTAAAATAATAGTAAAGAAAAAATTATCCTTTTCAAAAAGTACCTTTTGAAAAATATTAGGAAATGTATTTGGAATAAAGTTCCAGTTCTGAGAAGAAAATCTTTTCTAAAAGGAGGACCGCTTTGAAGAGAAGATCTCTTGAAAAGAGCCTTAAGGTAGTAGCAAAAAAGAAAGTATCTTTTAAAAAAGTACATTGTTGATAAATACAAAAAAAAAATTTTAAATGCATTTTAAAAATATCTTTAAGGAAAAGTAAAACAAAATATATATAGTTTGAGTTGAAGCCTTTTAAAAGGTACATTTTAACAAAAAGGTACCTCTTCTGAGAAAACGTTGTTTTATAAAAAAAACTACCTAATAAAAAGAGTCTGCAGTAGTTGCAAAGAAGAAAGTACCATTTTTTAAAATTAATCTGTTTAAAAAAGTACCTTTAAAAAAAAAATCAAGAAGTTTTTGAAATGCTTTAAAAAAAACTGTGGAAAGTTTTTTTTTAAAAAGATGCATTTTGGAAATATATTTTAAAATAATATTAAAAAAAAATACTTTTTATAAAAGTACTTTTTTCAAATTATTTTTTTAAGTGCTTTTCGAAATATGTAGTATTAATATGAATAACTTTTTGAGAACTATTTAATGAGAAAAGTAGATTTTGAAAAAAAGAACTTTAAAAGTATTTTTTAAAAATAATTTCTAATTTAAAGACAATAACGGCAAACCACAATGGCCAGATGGCCAGACAAGCAAGCGATTAAACTTAATTATTAAATTAGTGGCCTGAAAGCCAGATTCGTATGACCAGATAGGCACCACTAATAAAAAAATAAACATTTATAACAAATACCTGTCGCTATTGAAAAACCCTTTTTATAACTCCTTAACTGAAACTAATTTTAAAACTTTTCAATATTTTTAGCTGAACTATTTTAAATTTTTTATTTAAATTGTCTCCCCAACTAGAAGACATTTAATCACTGTCTGTTATCAAAACAACTATTTGAAAAATTTCTATTCTGCTTTAAAAAAGAAAGAAAATGTATTTGCAATACAAAAGCCATTTAATGAAGGACATTTTAAGACTCATTTGCCCCTTCACAAACACATACTCGTACATGCATAATGGATAAAACCACACATAAATACACAGACAAATTGTCTTCTATAAAAATTATAAATAAAGAAAAAAAAAAAAAAAAATACTGCAAAACTTGCAAAAACAAAAAATATTCAGCACAGAAAGATGATGATGACGACAAGGCTGATGCTGATGATGACGATAATTTATGTTAATACTCATGTAGTTTTAAAGGACTTTTTTTTTAATTTTAAAAGAAAAGATAAAAATAATAATAATATCTACTCATTAGTAACAAAGTCATCATCAAGCAGGATTTAGTTTTAGTATTTTATACACTTTTTTGCAAACTCAGCACAAATGTCCAATGAAAAAAAAAAAAGAAACATTAAGTAGATTTTTTATGTATATGCGCCCAGGATAGACACACACGAGTCACGCACACCATTTGGGTGTGCATTTGCAATATTTAAGCCAAATTTAACCACACATTTGGCAACAGAAAGAGGCAGACATTTACACTAATGGAAGGACAAGAAGACCCTTTAAAAAAGTACGCAAATCTAAATACTTCTGTTGGCATTTAGACAGTTAGTAGCAGGAGGTTAGTGGTTTTTCATTGGGGTATTAGTATTGAAAATTAAGACAAGCTAGCAGGCAGTTGCAAAAAGAAAAACTAGTGAATAAAAACTTAAACCAAAAAACACAACTGCTAGAAACGAAGTGGTTAAAATTAAAGCATACTTTCAGAAAGTGTTTAAACAGTTGTTTCATTTGTTTAGGGCATCATTTTGTTAAACGAAACTTTAGAAACAATTTTAAAATTACCCAGTATTCCCAGAGTAGCCTGGCCCTTAATGTTAATAGTTAATAAAATGCACAAAATTCACAGAAAATGTTTGTATTTTCAAAGATCTATTCTATTCCATAAAGAAATTTTTTTTCACGGAATTTTTTTTTTTTCAAAAATCTTCCATTTTCCAAAAGGTATTTTTTAAAGTCCTTTTATAAATATTAAGTATTTTTAACATGGTTTGTGTTTTAAAGGCACTTCTTTCCAAGCGATAAATTATTGAAAATCTATTTGTTCCTAAAAAAAAGTACCTTTTTGAATTAAATTTATTTTTCGCCAAAGGAACTTTTTCGAAAGAGAGAAGTTTTTTGTCGACTTCAAAAACAAATCTATTTTTTTCTAACAAAGTACTTTTTTAAAATTATTTTCCTTTAAAAATTTATTTTTGTTATTTATTATTATTTTAATATTTTTATTATATCAAAAGGTACTTTTCGCAGGGAGTGAATTTTTTAGCTGACTCCAAAAAATATATCTATTTTTTTTTTTTTTTTCTAAAAAAGTACTTTTTTAAAACTATTTACTTTTAAACATTAATTTTCTCAAAAGGAACTTTTTGCAGGGAGAGAATTATTCAGCTGAATAATTTTTTCTAAAAAAGTACTTTTTTTAAAGCGGACTTTTTCGAAGGAGAGAATTTTTCAGCCGACTCCAAAAACAAATATATCTTTTTCTTAAAAAGTACATTTTTTAAATTAACTTTCTTTAAAAATTTATTTTTCTCAAAACATACCTTTTGCAAGGAGAGAATTTTCAAATTATTATTTGAAAGTACCTTTTTTAGTCGACTCAAAAAGAAATCTACTTTTTCTAAAAAAAATGTACTTTAAAAAAGGGACTTTTTTGAAGAAGAGAATTTTCTGAAAAGAAATCAATTTTTTTATTTATTTAATAAGAAAATTAATTATTATTAAGTTTCTTATTAAATAAATAATAAATTTTTTGAATATATTTCCTTTAATAATTTATTTTTCTCAAAATGTACTTTTTGCAAAGAGAGAATTTTTACGACTGATTTCAAAAGGTATCTATTTTTTATAAAAAAATTACTTTTTTAAAAAGGTACTTTTTCGAGGAGAGAAATTTTGGCCCGACTTCAAAATGAAATCCATTTTTTCTAAAATAAACTTAAAAAAAAAACTTTCTTTAAAAAATTATTCTTTTCAAAAGCTACTATTTGCAAGGAGAGAATTTTTCAGCTGACTCCAGAAGAAATCTATTTTTTGTCAAAAGTACTTTTTTCAAAAAGGGACTCTTTTCGAAAGAGAGAATTTTTCAACCGACTCCAAAAAGAAGTCTTTATTTTCTAAACAAGTACAAGTAAAAAAATCAATTTTCATTACAAATTTATATTTCTCCAAAAGTACTTTTTCAAGTATTTTTAGGCTGACTCCAAAAGATATCTATTTTTTCTAAAAAGTACTTTTTTAAAAATTGCCTTTTTCGAAGGAGAGAATTTTTCTTAAAAAGTAGTTTTTTAAATAAACTTTCCTAAAAAAATTATATTTTACAAAAGATACTGTCTGAAGCGGAAATCTATTTTTTCTATAAAAGTATATTTTTTAAAAATAGCCTTTTTTGAAGGAGAGAATTTTTCAGCCGACTCCAAAAATAAATCTATTTTTTCAAAAAAGTACAGGTTTTAAATTAACTTTCTTTAAAAATTTATTTTTCTCAAAAAGTACTTTTTGCAAGGAAAGAATTTTTCAGCTAACTCCAAAAAGAAATCGAGTTTTTCTAAAAATAATACTTTTTTCTTAAAAAAAGACTTTTCGTTGACAATTTTGTAATTTTCTAAAAAGAAAACAATTTTTTCTGAAAAAGTACTTTTTTTAAAAAGGATTTTTTTCGAAGGATAGAAGTTTTGAGCCGACTCCTAAAAGAAATCTATTTTTTTTCTAAAAAAGTAGTTTTAAATAAATTTTCTTTAAAAATTTATTTTTCTCAAAAGGCACTTTTTGCAAGGATAATATTTTTGAGCTGACTCCATTTTTTCTAAAAAAATTTTTGTTTTTTGTAAATTAACTTTCTTCAAAAATTTATTCTTCTCCAAGTAGACTTTTTCGTAGGAAAATATTTTTCAGCTGACTACAAAACAAATCTATTTCTGTAAAAAAGTACTTTTTTTTAAAAGTCACTTTTTCGAAGGAGAGAATTTTTAGCTGACTCAAAAAATAAATCTCTTTTTTCTTAAAAAGTACTTAAAAAATATACTTTATTTAAAAATTTATTTTTCTCAAATGTACTATTTGCAAGGAGAGAATTTTTCAGCAGACTCCAAAAAGAAATCTATTTTTCTAAAAAATATCTTTTTATTTAAAAAAAGGACTTTTTCAAAAGAGAGAGCTCCAAAAAGAAATTTATTTTTTCTAAATTTTTTTTTTAATATACTGTTTCGAAGGAGAGTATTTGTCTGCAAAAGAAATCTATTTTTTTTAAAAATTATTTTTTTTAGTTAAATTTTTTTACACAATTTTTTTTTTTCAAAAAGGAGAAGGTTATATAACCTCAATTTATAAAATAATAAAATAAAACTTATATAAGATTTAATTGTGACGTATAAAGCTTTATCTTTTAAACCGAAGTAAGCAGAACCTAGAACTTTATATAAAGCAGGCTTGTAATAAGCAGTTTAAAATTCAAGCGCCAACCCCTTTGTGAACAGCGATCTTGATTTTTTTACATTTAATATTTCAAGTTAAAATTAAGTTTTTAGAGATTTAAAATGTTCTGTTACTGAATAAAATATAAAAGAGAAAAAATAAAAAATGAATTTAACGAAGAAACCCAAAAAAAAATATTAAAAATTTTAATAAAAAAAGAAAACTCAATTACTGTGTTTAGTTTGGCCTACTGTACGCTTCCTGTGTTCAGGTATTGTATTTTTCGATAGCCCACCCCATTGTCTTCTTCATTCAAAAACTTCATGAATAAATTATTGCTCTGAAACATCTGCTGAAGTCATTAGGTCGATAACAAAACCAATACAGTTGCTTAACTGGCAAGGATTGGCTTAGTTTTGGTTTTCAGTAGTTCAAGGAAAATTACATAAAGGAAGCGAGTCAGACGGACAGACAGACAGACAGACAGACAGCCAGGCAGAATAATAAAAACTATATTTTTAACACACACTTTAAGCAAACATGACATAAAGAATTTTAAGTATAAACGTTCAAATTGACACTTTAGCTTGTATTGTTGTTATAGCAGGAGGTAAAATATTACATTACATGTACAGACGTGTGTGTGTGTGTGTTTACAGCATATACATATAAGGCCTTTTTATAAAACAGGGAGTAGGTATATATTAAATATATATATGAGTGTATGTTATAACAGAACATTAAAAAAAACCAGCATAAACATTGTTTTCTGGCGATAGTACCGTCACTTCCGTTTCCGTTGCAAATAGCACTCTCATACTATAGCCCATACATATATATTTACGTACATATGTATATATTTAACAACGTGTGGTTGAAGGTAAATTTTTTCCCATTTTTTACACATAGTTCGTTGTTGGTAATTTTAGTGTTTATTCTTATACATTTGTTTGTGTGTGTTTTGCTTTTACAAAAACCAACACATACATATACTCGTACATACATAAATGACATATTTTCTCTAGAGCCAACATACAGCAACATTTTATAGAGCAAGAAACAGTTATTTATGCAACTGAGGGCACAGAAAAAAAGAGAAACACACATATTAAAAACAGCTAGATTTTGTTAACAAGAGTCTGGATAGCTGGATAATCGAGTTGTTCATGGCACATGGCACAGTGGCGCATGAAATACGAAATATTTGAAATAAAAATTTAAAAGTGAAACATTATGTATTTTTGCTATCATCTTATAACAATTGTAAGATCATTGTGGGACTGCTTAGTGGCTCCTAGGTGTTAGAAACATAACATAAAGCAGCCAAGGGAGCTAGACCCTGTAAACTGCTATCAAGTTGTTGTCCAGCCTTTTAAATGTCTTTCTAAATAGACAAAGCTGGTAAAAAAAACTAAATAAATTCCTATTTAATAAAAAGTATAAATTTCTATAGCGCACAATAAAACAAATGTTAGTGTGAGGGTTACTATTATTTTTCTACTTTTAACCAAGACTCCCTTGACATTTTCAACAGAGGAGAGGGTAACCGCATGCTTTACTTTAAGTTTTGTGGATAAACTTAAAACCCATATGCTTGTTTATCTAGTTAAGTTTCGTTCTTTATTATGAACATATGTGTTGTATCATTTTGAGTGGTAAAGAAAAAGAAGAATGTCTATTGGACAAAATCTAATGTTGCTTTTTGTTTGGAAAAATAATACAAAATTTTACAATTTTTTTGTTTTACAAAAATAAAAGCTCTCCTTCTGCTTGAGTCTTCTATAAATGTATGTAATTTAAATCATGTTTATAACATGTTTGACCATGTTGGCATAATTAAATATAAATTAATTCAAAAAGAACATAATGTCAAAAGTAATTTATCATTTATACACACACACATATACACACATTTATACACAATACACATAAACACAGAAAAAGAATATTTTTTATTTAATTACACAAAACATTTTGGAATTTATTGTTTTTCCTTCAAAAAGGGCAAACGAGTCACAAAAGGATATTAAATAAAAAAATTATATAAAATTTAAATGTTGACAGAAACCAAAGAAAAAAAATTAAAAAACTAATTGCCATCATGGACTTAGTCCCTCTTCTCTATTCTAATAAGACTACAGTCTTATTTTTTTCGTTTTCAGCGTGTACCGGGAATAACGTCTTATAGTCCCACTATCGCCCCTTATTTAGATTCTGAACTCTTAAGTTGTATTATACTTTATCCCCACCATTATCTTATGCTGCATACATATATTCAATTACGACAAACTAAAGTCTTGTTTTCAAACTCAAATACCATACCCTAACAACAATTATACACTTAGAATTAAGATTCAATTCAAACTACATGCATGCAACAATATTACGCCCCTGTTTTATAAGAAGAAAATCATTATATACGTATTACAGCCTACTCAGACTACTTAGACCATTATCTAAAACTAGATCAACGTATTACACTTAGACTTGTGTTATACTTAGACCACATCGTTTTATACTCAGACTCTTATACTAGTCTAAGTATATATAATACGATTTTTATTATACTTAGACTTCTCTTATACTTAGACAACATCGTCTTATACTCAGACCAACGTCTTATACTAGACCTTCGTATTATAGTTAGACTCCTCTTATACTCAGAGTACATCGTCTTATACTCAGACCAACGTCTTATACTAGACCATCGTATTATACTTAGACTTGTCTTATATTTGGACCACATCTTGTTATACTCAGACCATCGTTTTTTATTCAAAATATACTTCATCTATATAAATACTCAGACTCATATTATAGACAGAGTACTGATTTATACTTTGTTTTATACTCAGATTTCTGTCTTATAATGGAGTTACCGTATTTCACTCTGACTACCATTTAATATTCAGATTACCGCATTTCACTCTGACTACCATTTAATATTCAGACTACCGTCTCATACTCAGACTACCATTTAATATTCAGATTACCGCATTTCACTCTGACTACCATTTAATATTCAGACTACCGTCTCATACTCAGACTACCATTTAATATTCAGATTACCGCATTTCACTCTGACTACCATTTAATATTCAGACTACCGTCTCATACTCAGACTACCATTTAATATTCAGATTACCGCATTTCACTCTGACTACCATTTAATATTCAGACTACCGTCTCATACTCAGACTACCATTTAATATTCAGACTACCGTCTTATACTCAGACTACCGTCTTATACTCAGACTACCGTCTTATACTCAGACTACCGTCTTATACTCAGACTACCGTCTTATACTCAGACTACCGTCTTATACTCAGACTACCGTCTTATACTCAGACTACCGTCTTATACTCAGACTACCGTCTTATACTCAGACTACCGTCTTATACTCAGACTACCGTCTTATACTCAGACTACCGTCTTATACTCAGACTACCGTCTTATACTCAGACTACCGTCTTATACTCAGACTACCGTCTTATACTCAGACTACCGTCTTATACTCAGACTACCGTCTTATACTCAGACTACCGTCTTATACTCAGACTACCGTCTTATACTCAGACTACCGTCTTATACTCAGACTACCGTCTTATACTCAGACTACCGTCTTATACTCAGACTAACGTTTTATACTCAGACTACCGTCTTATACTCAGACAACCATCTCATACCCAGACTACCATCTTATACTCACCCTACCGTCTTATACTCAGACTACCGCCTTATATTCAGACTACCGTCTTATACTCAGATTACTGTCTCATACTGAGACTACCATGTTATACTCAGACAACCGTCTTATACTCAGACTAACGTCTTATACTCAGACTACTATCTGTGAATACCGTCTGAGAGTACCGTCTTATAATCAAACTACTGTCTTCTGCACAGAGTGCAGTCTTATACTCCGACTGCCGTCTGAATTATACTAAAGCTGTCGTTTTACTTCTAATGCTAAGAATACAATCCTTTGCTTAGCAGTTTATTCAGGCAAGCTTTACCCATACTACCATGATAGCGGACTTTTTCAAACTACCCGTTCTGCCTTAACATTATAAAAGTAATCATGATATGAATAAAAAACCCCATTTTGGGGGTTAAATGTACAAAAAATTTTCTCTGTAAACGACATTTGCATGAATTTTTAATTAATACCTGTATTTATGAAAAAGCAACATATTCCTTTCGAAGATAATTGCTTTTTACCTTTCTGGTCATATGTGATAATGACGTACATATACATATAGTTTTTCTTTCAACATGAAGCTGTGGGCATAAGCTTTGAATTTTTTTCTACCCTAGTATTGGCTGAAATAAAAAGCTTGTATAATGAATACTGCGGCCTGAAAAATGTCTTGCTTACAGTCGTTGTTAAAACGCGAAAAAATTTTATTTTATTTTATATTCTCTTCCTTTTTATTATTGTTAATATAATTTATGTTTAATGTTTGTCAATATTAAAGATAAAAATATTAAAGCTTCAGAAACAAATAAAAATATAAGAAAAATAAAATTTTTTTGTTCAGCAAACAGTTTTAATTAAACGGCCACAAGCTAAATTTAAAAGAAGGTTGAAATCAAGTTTTACTAAGCATATAATTTATAATAAACATTTTTTTTATAATTTTGTTTCGATATATAAAATAAATAGTTTTTTTTAGAAGTTTGAGTGTAAGACGATACGTAGTGTTTGGGGCTTGTTGGGTCTGTATAAGATGGGTTGTTCTATAGATAGCTCTAAAGTAGGGCGATAGTCTTGGTATAAGATGATGGTTCTAAGGAAAGTCTTTAGTTTTACCATAAAACGATAGTTTCAGTAGAAGACGATGCGATTAGTGTAAAAGAATATCCTTATTATAAGACCAGATTCGCAGTATAATGTAATAAATAATATAAATATACATAAATCGTGTAAGGTAATAAATAGACGTAGTATAAAGCTATAGTCTTTGCATTAGACAAGAGCAAGCTAATAGTCTAAGTATAAATCAATAGTGTTAGAGTAAGATGATAGTTTTAACGAATAATATAATCGACTATATTCTTAATACAAGTCGATAGTTGTATATGGAAGTAGTGTATAAGACATTAGTTTTATATTAAGATGTATGTAAGATGAAGAGTATTAAAACGATACTCCTAGTATAAGAAGAAAATACTACTAGAAACCAATATCATAAGCCCAAAGCTTAAGTATAAGCTAGTAGTGTTAGTGTATAAGGCAATAGTGGTAGTATAAGACGATTATATAGTTATAAAATGCTAGTCTTATAGTAAAAAAGAATACTGCTACTGTAAGACTTATTAGCAGAACTGTATACGAGTAGTATAAGCTATAGTGTATATGGATAAGATTACAGTATTAGTATGAGATCATAGGCTTAGGCCTTGAACAAATATCCCTTCTTTGAAAGTTTTTTTTATTAAGTTTTTTTAAAAATCGTACTTATTTAAAGTATTATATAAAACGTGGCTTGTTAATGATGTCCTCAGATGATGTCCTCTTTAATCGTAGCAGAAAAAGCTTTAACCTTATGGTTTTCTTTTTCCGAAAAGCTATTTTATATGCTGAAAATTACTTTAGAAAGGGTGTTTTATATAAACGTTTAAAGAATCTTTATCAAAAGTTCGTAATTACTGAAAGTTGTTTTTAATAAAAAGCTTTCTTAAACAATTTTTTAAGAGCTTTTGCAAAAGTTTTCCCACAAAGATAATTTAAAATCATTTTTAATAAAAGCTTACTTCCTAAAGCTTTAATAAAATGATTATTTTGCTCTTAAACTAACAGATTTAATGAAAGCTTTCAAGTATAAGTTTCTTCGAAAGCTAAAAGCTGGGATTTGATTAATTTTTGTTTAATTTTAAAACAATTCAAATACAAGCGATATATCTACTCAAAATTTTTAAGCAGAGTTTTTTTTTAGGACTTGGCTAAATCGGGCTTTAAAGTTGAAAATAAGCTTTTATTATTAAAATTATTATTCGTTATTTATTACATTTATTTTTTCTTAATTTTTACCTTATATGCTTTAATTTTTTCTAATATATATGTATATAAAGAAAACATATAAATATATTATTCTTAGTAGGCCTAAGTTCATATAATCTAATTAATGATTTAAATTGATCAACTGATCAGAAAAAAAATATTCTTTCAACTCAAATAAAGTAGCTAGACTAAACGAACTTAAAAATACTTAAAATAATTTATTTGTATATTAATAAATAGTTTCACAAATAAATTTATAATTAAATATATAAAGAAAACATTTAATTATTTATAAAACATGTAAGTTGTATAACCTGGGGTATAACTTAATAAAAAAAAATAACTATTTGGATGCTAAAGTAAAAGATTATTTTTAAAATATATAAACAAATTGCTAATAAGAATAACTCCTAGGATAGAAGTTTAATTAAAAATTTAATTGAAATAATTAATAAAAATGTAACTCCAAACTGACAACAAACAACACAAATATTATTTTATAATAATTAATATTAATAAGATTATGTTAAAATATATAATGTTTTTTGAATGAAAATATATATAAAATTATTTTAATTTAAAAATATTTTTGTAAACGTCAATAAGTATTAACAAAATCAAACCAACTAAAATTAAACAAAAATATTTTCTAAATAATATAGAAAATCGGAAGTGTTGAAATTTTATTTCAAATTCAACTGATGTTCTATATTATTTCACAAAAAAAAGAAGGAATTTAAATTAAACTCATTTGTATAATAATTTTATATACAGGATGATACATATGTCTTGTATATTTTAATTAAATTGTTTAATTAATTTAATCACAAAATTCTTGGAATTTATATAAAAACAAATTTAACAAAGTTTATTTATAATTGATAGTAATAAATTTTCAATTTATTTTTAATTCAAAAATTTTAATAACGCACGTACAAACACTGAAACTACTGACAGAAAGTCTTATAAAAAGTATAGAAAGGTTTTTATTTTTTTTTATATAGTATATATATATAAAAAGGAAATAGAGGAGTTTGTTTTGTTTGGTTAAATATTTAAAAGTGTTTTGCATTTTATATATAAAATTTCAGTATTATTATTTTTTTAAATTTATATATAAAACAGTTTATATTACATGGAGAATTGAAAATTAAGTGTGCTTAGGTGTTCTGTTCTTGTTTAGGATTGACTAATCAATTGTGTGGCAGAGAGAGAGAGAGATAGTTAGAGAAAGAGAGTAATATAGGCGTTTTAGCGAGCGAGTTTTAGGAAGTGATTTTTTGGTCACATTTGAAAGCTTTTTTTTTTAATGTATGATAATGTTTAAATGCCTTAATGATTTATAATTTATTTAAACATATTTTTATGTGTAAATTTTTTTTTAGCATTTACAGTAATGTTTTTTTTTTAAATAAATTGAAAAGAGCTTTTTTTATTTGTTGGTTTATTAGTTTGTAAAAAAAGTGTATTTGGTTTTAAAAGTTTTTATTTTATTAAAAAGAGAAAACTTTAGGATTTGTGCTACAAGTGTATGTATAGCAGAGCCATGTTTAAAGCAAATATAAAAGCTTTCTATAGCAGTAATAAAACATAAAAGTATTTAGACGTTTTCATGTAAAAGCTTTTAAATATATATATATATTTTTGAAAAACAGCTTTTTTAAATTCAAAGCTGGAAAACCTTGTTGGTTTTTAATAAAAGCTTTAAGTTTTTACTAAGTACTCTTTAACTCTTTACTACACAAGTGTAAGGTTACTTTAACTTATCTATTCAATCATAAACTTATATCGAAATCGTTACAAGTATTTTTTTTTTAAATTAAAAAGCTTTTAGGTTTTTTTTTTCAATTTATTAAACAATCTTAAGTTTTTTTTAACGCTTACTCAGTGCAGTTTTTTTTCCTTTAAAGCTTTCATGGGAAAAGCTTTCATGGATGAAAGCTTCTTTTTTACTTGATACAATATTTCGTCGAAGATTATGGTAATTTTTTGTAAGTTTAAGTTGTTTTTATGCGTTGAGCTTAAATTTAAATAAAGCTAATTTCTAAAAGCTCTCTGAAAGAAATTTATTAAAATAGCTTTATTCAAAGCTTTTCTTAATATATTTTTTATTATAATTTACTTCTATATTTAAAGCAGTAGCCAAAAATTAAAAGTGTCTATTATAAAATTTTTTATAATAGACATAATTTTTTTGAAAGCTTTTATGAATATAAATTTTTTTAATTTATAATAATTTTGTCTATAGTCTGCTTAATTGCTTTTTAGCTTTATCCATATTTAAAAGCCTACACAAATCTACTATTCTATTTGATTGGGGGGTTTTTTCTTTTGTAAATGTATCTGTTTTGTCTGTTATTTTTATGAAGAGCTTTTATTTTTTCAAGCTTAAAAGTTATAGAACTTTAGACGTTAGTGTTGTGTAAAACCTTATTTTGTTGTAGATTGAAGCTTTTTTAAGATTTAATTTGTAAGAAGAAAATAAAGTTAATGCATAAACGAAAGCTTTTAAGGCATCAAGCGAAATTATAATTGAAAGTAAAGTGCGTTTTTAAAAAAGAGCTTTTTTATATCTGAAAAAAGCTTACACGCAAGCGATATATTTTTAATATTTACAAAAATATTGCAAAATAACTAAGCATTTATGTTTAACAAAACATAAAGGTTTTCTCTTTTTTTTAACTCCTTTTCATCACCCTGCATATTTTTGTTTTCTTTTAATTTTAATTCGCATTTAGATTAAATTTTCGAACACATGAATCAAGCATTTTAATATTAAAAATAATTGTAAATAATTTTCCAATGTCGTAACAAACTCAAACTCAAAATAAAGCAAATGATAACATTTACACTAAAAGCTTTTTTTATATTTATAAAGCTTAAACTGATTTTTTGGGGTATTTAATAATTTGCATAACTAGAAGAAACTTTAGCTCTTTTCTGTTTTGTTTTTTTTAACTTGAACTGTTGCAGTAAAATTTTAACAATAAATTTCAAACAAATTTTGTACTTTTATACTGAATGAAAGAGAGCGAGAGCTTTTGAAATGAATACTGACTGATATTTGTTTGAGGTATAATATTGATTGATATTAACAGGGGTAGAAGTATAATGACATTTTTCTGTTATTATTACAAATATTTAGAAATGGAATTAGACCAGGATTAATTAAGTTGGGAAAAAGTGATTTTATGTTGGGGGTTGATTTATGGGAACTGAATGGATCTTAGTGTGGGTGTAGGTGTAGGTGTGCGTGTGTGTGTGTGTGTGAGTGGTGTTTGTATGCGTGTGAGTGAGTGAGTGTGCAAAACACTATGGAAACATCATGAACTCACCATCATGTAGCGGATCTATTGTGTGAATCATAAGCTGCAATAGGCCATGACGAAATTTTGCACCAGTCTGTGTACTACTAGCATTTCCACCACTGCTATTACCTGTAGCTCCAGCTCCACTACTGGATCCAGGTGGTCCTGATCTTGACTCCGAGGCTGCTCTTGATGTTACCGAACCACCAGGCTGTGTGGCCATTGAGGTTTCCGAGGAATTGGCAGCATTGCCCTTTTTTCAAAGGGGCAGACATAAATAAATAGCAACAAGAAAAAAAAAAGAATGAAAAGAACAAGAAAAAAAAAAAACAAATAGGAAAAAGAAAGAAAAAAAATATAATAAAGATGATGAATTAATGCCACAAGGATGAGCATTTTTAAAATTCATTAATGATCAAATTCATTAATAATGGAATTCGGAGAAATAGAGAGACAAAGAAGAAAGTATAGGCAAAAAGAGAGAAAAAAAGAGATAATGTTATTAAATATTTAGTTCTTTTTGAAGGCTTTCATATAAGAGAAAAGAGCGAGACCTAAATATTAAAACAAAATATTATTGGAAAAGAAATAACAATAGAAATGTGTATAATAATGATTAAAGTTATTATAATTTTGTATGATAAAGATTTATTTTATTTAAATAGAAAAGCTTTATTTAAATTTTTTTAAGGCGTTTATTAGAAAATAATCATAAAAAGTTTTTCGAAAAACTTTAACTGATAAAAATGATTTTAATGTCTATAGTATATCTATGAACTTTTATGTTTTTTTAATTAAGAGATTCTTAAATGAGATTTTAATTATTTATTTGAAACTTTTCTCAAAAAAAGAACTTTAAAAGATTTAATATAATATTTTTAGTAAAAGCTTTAAAAACAGATTTCTTCCTTTTATCCTTTTCCTTGTCATGAAAGATTTTCTTAAAAGGCTAATTTAATAAAATGGTTTTTGTAAAAGCTTTTAATTATTTTTTTTTAATAAAAAGCTTTTATTAAACTAAATTAAATTTTATAAGATGGTTGGAAACCTAAGAGATTTCTAATAAAATGAAGCTTTAATTTTTTATAAAAGCTCCTTTTTTATGTTTTTAAAATAAAGTTACAAAGAGCTTTTTAAAAAACTTTTTTAACTTTTCATTAAAGTGAAATAAAAAATATGAAAAACACTTTTAGAGCTTTTTTTAAAGCTTTACGTTTTTTTTTGATAAAATTGCTTATTAGAGCTTTTTATTGAACTGTTTTTAATGTTTCTGTTTTTTGCAATTTTTTTTAGTGTTTTATGAAATTAAGCTTTTTATATAATAGCCAAAAATTGGATTTCATTTAATGCTCTTCATGGACACAGTAATTTATTTGCTAAAGCTTTGAAGTGGTGCTATCTTTTTTTTCATGCCATTTGGATTCGAAAAATTATAATAAATTTTTTTTCAGTTAAAGTTTTATATGAAAGATATTTGAAAAACGTTTTTAATTTATAGACACTTTTAGCTTTTAAAAAAAACTTTTGTGAGCTTTTTGTATAACTGTTTTTGGTTAAAAAAGCTTTAAAAATAAAATATTTTTCCAAAAGCTTATTATTTCTATATTTTCAATCAATCTATGTAAATCTCTTATGAATATAAAACAATTATCTAATAGCTTTTAATATTAAAGCTTTTAAAATCATATCTTTATTAAGTTTACCTGATATATTACACATAAGCTTTTTGTATTATTCCGCCAATTTATTTTGTTTCCTTTCAAGCATATGTTTATATAAAGCTTTATTATTTATATTTAAAACAGAAAATAAAATTAAAAGCTTTTTAGCTTTCTCAAGTTTTCAAACTGAAGATAATATCTTACAGCTATTCAAAAGACAACACAAGAGTATCAAAAGTTAAGATGTTTTGGATTGAAAAAGCTTTCTTATATAAAGATTTTCTTTCTTTCTGTAATAAAGTTTATGCTGTGTTTAAAAATCATATCATTGGATTACTGTTCATCTGAAATAAAATTTTTATATTTTGCAATGATTACCAAATAGCTTGTTACTCCAATAAGCTTTTGTTTTATCACATTTTTATTATTATTTCTTAAACCTTGACATAACTTCTGCCAATTAAAATGAACTGAAAAGAATAACAAATAAATATTTAACAAAATGATATGATTAAAAAATTAAAAATTTAAAACTTAAATTTATTGTATTTAAAGCTTGCATTGATTTTCTTTTTAGATTTTTTGTTTTTGGTGAGTGAACAAATAAAGCATTACGATAAAATTTTTGAGAAAACTAAAAATAAAATGTGTGTGCAAAGGCAAAAAATTATCGACATCTTTACTAAACAAATTTGCTTACAATAAAAGCTTTTTCTTTAAAATAAAGTTTTTTTTTAATATAAATTTTTTAGAAGTTTTTGCTTTAACACCACATTCTTATTTAAATTAAAAACAAATCCATTAAACAATTCAACATTTAGTAAAGAAAAATTCTTATAAACATAAAAAAACACTTAAAAGCTTTTGTTAAAAAAATAAATAGAAGATATTAAATAAAATGATAATAACAATACATATATTGAAATAAATTTCAAATAAAAAAGAAATATTTTTTGTTGTAGTATTTTGTTAAAAATATTTATTTTAAATATAAAAGCGCAGTGGGAAGTTTTTGTTGTATTTATTTCATTTCTTTTTCATTATTCCTTTTGAACTTGTAGATTTTTTGTTACTTTTTGTTTAACAAGAGTTGTCAACTATTATTTTTGAGAAAAGAAACGTGAACACAAAATAGAAATTAAACAGAAAAATTAATAGAAATGAGAAATATATATTTTAAAAAGAACTAAAGAAAATGTATAAAAAAGCTTTGCAAAAGCTTTACAGAGCTTTTAAAAATAGTTTACAATTAAAACAAGCGAAATGGAAAATGTAAAAGCTTTTTCTATAGTTTAAGATAAAAGAGAACTTGAAAATAACAAGTTTAAAATATTAAGAGCAACTAAAGTAACACATTTGCAAATCATTATTAGATTTATTTTTTATGCTTTTATCATTATATTCTAGTTTAAAATTAATTTGAAATTAAAGGAATAATGGCCTTTTGTACCCAAACAATGAAATGAAACTTTGATGTAGGTTTTGATGAGAAAAAACGCTTTCAGGGTGAATGTAAAGAAATAAAAAATAAAATAAAAAATAAAGCTTTTAAGCCAAAATACATTTAACAGTCTTAAATAATTTCTACTCTATTTTATGGGACATTATTTGAATAATATTTTAGTAGTTCCAAAGAAAAACTAGTAATAAATGGTTTAAATAAAAAACAAATCTTATTTACTAAACAGTCATCATCTAGATAGTTATATTTTTATATAAGTAACAAAAAAGCTTTCAACAAATTAGCTAAAAGTTTTAAAAACTATAAAAGCTTCAAGCTTTTTAAGAAATTGATATTTTTAAAATTTACGAAGCTTTTAACACCTTTAAATTTAATAAAGCTTTACAGCTTTTTACTACTTATATTTTTATATAAGTAACAAAAAAGCTTTCAACAAATTATCTAAAAGTTTTAAAAACTAAAAAGCTTTAAGCTTTTTAAGAAATAGATATTTTTTAAATTTACGAAGCTTTTAACACCTTTAAATTTAATAAAGCTTTACAGCTTCAAAGAATAAATATCTTTTATTGAATACTTTATATTTAATAACTTATTTAAGTTATAAAATGGAAAATATTAGAATCTGTAGTGTGTATAAAATTAATGGAAAAAAGCTTTAAATTTTTTTTAAGCTTTGGTCAAAATGTTTTATTGAACATTTTTTTGGAGTTTGTTTTAAAAAAATAAATAAAGAAAATTACCAACAAAAAAATTTATTTTTAGGTTTTAAACAAACTTTGTATTAAAACTTTTATGAAAAGCTTGAAAAGGGTGTTGTGTTTTGGAATATGAAATTAGAATCCTTGTAATTTTAACACACATATCTAAAGATAATAAGTTTTTTTTTAGGATATTTTTGAAGATATTAAGATCTCAGCTTTAGAGATTTGTGGAAAAAAAAGCTTTAAAGGCTTAAGAGGTTTAAAAAGCCTCAAAATTTCTAAAATTATTTTTTTTTACGGCTTTAGATTCTTTATTTAAAGCTTATTTTTTTACAAAGCCTTTAATAGTAGAAAGCTTTTACTTTGTTGAGAAAAGCTTTTGTTAAAACTTATTTATATAGAAAAATCTTCTAGTAATTTATTTAAAACCTTACTTTAACTTTTAATTTATTTAAAACCTTATCAATAAATTTTCTAGTGAAGCTTTAACTTGAAGCAGTTCTCTAAATAAATCTTGTATATTTCAAATTAAATTTCCTTTTTTAAATTAACCGTTTTTAAGTTTAAATTCGGAGTTTTAGTTAAAGCTCAAAAGTTTTTTACAATTTGTAGAGGAACGACAGCTTTTATAAAAAACTTTTTAGCTAATAAAAGCTTTTCGTAAAAAGTTTACAGTAAGAACGTTATAATTGAAAGCTTCTTGATGTTAAGCTGCTCAAAAAGCTCTAAAATTATAGGATAATTTTTATTAGAAAACTTTTCTTTTCTAAAGAATTCTAATTGAATTTTTTAATGAAAATAAAATTTAAATAAGTAATGACTGTGGAAAAGATTTATTTCAAATACTTTTTTAGATATTTAGAAATTCCTCTGCTAAGTTGATGTAGCCGTTTCAATAAGTTGTGTTTAAAAGTGATTTAAATAAGATTTTAAATAATTTATATTAATAGTTTTTTTTATATAATTAAGTTTATTATTTATTTATTTATTAACACACAAACAAAAAACAAACAAACCAACTACACACATAACAATTAAAAAATTATAATTATTGTAATATTAAAAAATACGTAAAAAGTCAACATATTTTTAATTGATTTATTATTTTTTGTAAATTTTCGAAAATTATTATTATTAAAAAAATCTTTTCATAATTGTTTTGTCATCTTTTTGGGACACAAAGGAAGCTAAAGGTAACGACTTAAATATAATAATTCATGATAAATACGAGTCAGACTCTCACATAAGGAACCCTAAGTTCAGAATATGTGACCGCGGAAATAGAATGGAACCTAAGGGTAAAACAGTCAATATTACAGAAACCGTTTAAAGTGTTCCCATTATCTGGTACTCAAATTACACAACGAAAAACTAATTTTACGACCTTAGAAACACTTCGGGTGAGTTCTGGTATCACTTTTATAAATTGGGTCCGCATATCTATAAGTCCCTTTCACATATAACTTTTAAAGTACCAGATCTAAGTTTTTTAAGGGACACCCTTTAAATTTTAGTTTTATATTTTTATTACTTGCTTTAAAAAATTAAAGAGTCTGCTTGTTACGGTGCAAAGATACGTCAAAATCAGGTCTACTTCGGGGACACCCTTTAAGTTTTAATTAATTTTTATACTTTTTACTCTAGCGAGCATGATACTTTATAACGTGTGTATTATTATATTAATGTAGGGGGAATACCGAAGCAGTTTACTTCCACAATGGGACCCTTTTCGAACCTCTGCCGCTCTATGTGATTATAGGCAACGGAAATATAATTTACGGCAATCTTGACTTTAATCTTGACTTTAGTGATTTCACAATGTCGACTTTTAACTGTCGGACTTCTTTCTCATTACGCAGACTCTAGTAATTACTAGCATTTGTTCAAGGTTTAGGTCCCCCACGGCATTTATATTTAACAAGCTTTTACTAGTGGCCCTGAGTCTTATGCTAGCCAGTGCTGGACATTTACACACAATCTGCTCTGCCGACTCAAGCTTTTCCATGCATAATCATCTGCAAGTATCAGTTTCTTCGATTTTCATCTTGGCCAGATGATATTTGAAGTTTCCATCACGTGTCAACAACGCAATTATCCAGCTTAAGGTACTCCTATTATATCTGAGCACCCTAGTGACTTTCCTACCCATGCATGGGCTCTTTGAGCACCATTCGAGCCCTTCTATATTTAGTGACCCCCTTGCGTCTTTTCAGGTTTAATTAGTTCCCCAATTTTTAAATTGATTTATATATTTTTTTGTTGTTATACTTGTTGTTATAGCGCACAAATTTTTACATACTTTTTGTAAATTTAAAGTGTCGAACTGTTGCAGTTCAAAAATTAGGGTTATTTAAATCTACATCAGTTTTGCACTACCCTATATGTTTGTTGTTACAGCGGTCATAATTTTACATACTCTGTGTAAATTTGTAGTGTCTAACTACTCTGGTTCAGAAAATAAGGCTAAATGTGTGAAAATCAAGTTACTATCGGAACACCCTTTTAATTTTAGTAATTGTTGTTATAGCGGCCATTCTTATACACTTTCTGTGAAAATTTCAAGAGTCTAGCTATTACTGGTCAAAAGTAAAATCATATAAGTTAAATTCAATTAACTAGCGGAACACCCTTTAATTATTATTATTGTAATTATAGATAACATAAATTTATATTTACTCTGTGTAAAATTTACGGCTCAAAAGATGAGGTCATATTCTTTAAATTAACCTCACTATCGGTATACCCTATAATATTTAATATTGTGTTTGTGATTTTAGCTGCCATGCTAATAAAACTTTTGTGAAAATTTGAAGTCTAGCTTTCACGAGCCCTGAGATAGAAGCCGCTGATTGGTTGACAGGCAAACGGATAGATTTTGTAACAAAAAGAATAGGGTTACACTTTTACCCTTTGGGTATGAAACTATAAAAAATTCATTATCCTTAAAGCTAAAACTCATCCAGAGCTGTAACGCTACAAGAAGAGGAATAACAACATAGTAAAGTCAGTGGCTTGCAGACGATATCAGAAAAAATTATTTTTTACTTTACCATACGTAGTATAAGGTAAAGTATAGTAATCATGAAAAAAATCGAGGTCGAATTTAGACGGATTTATAAGTTTTTAGGGCTCCTGAATACATTTTGGCTATTTTCGCGATGATGTGGGTAGGTGTGTATGTCACTATTTGGAGATTACGAGCTGTATAGTTTTTGGATATAATCGGAAGGGGGCAAGGGTTAGTTTCCTTACCCCCAAATTTTGTGAACGCTCTAAAGGTCATACGGTATGACTTATTAAAATAAAATTCAGTATGTGTCATTGATTTATGAAGATGAAGAGCTGTATACATTTTGGGCATAATCGGGAAGGGGCAAGGGGTAGTTGACTAAACACCCCAAACTGAAAATAATTAATTTTTCGATTCGAATATGCTTTGAACTTATATTCTTTATGTAATATATCCATGAAAATATCTGCTTTCATTGGGTATGATGAAGTTCAGTTGAGGCCACTTCAGATTTTTTTTATTTTAAAATTATTTATTTAGTAATTTTGTTTAAAAAATTATTGCGCAATTTTTCGTGTAGTTTTTCGTTTGCAAATAGTATTTAAGAAATTGCAATAATAATGAATTTTCCATCCCTGGTATCTGCTTAATTGTAGTCGTTAAAATAACAACAACAAAAAAGTACACAGTCATACGCATTTAAAAAATACCGTTTTGTTTGTAGAACAGAAGGTGTGAGAGGGTGGTGTGGCATTTTTTAATGTTGTTGTTAATTTTATTTTAGCAATAAAACGGGACATGGCTGAGTGGTAAAGTGAGAGAATGAGAGGAGAGTGAGACGAAATGATTATGACAATTGGAAAATAATGCGTTTTATTGTGATTTTGCTGTTAAAATTTATTATTTTTTATTTTTATTTATTTTAGAAAGTTCGCATGAGAGTCGATGGGACGGACAACAAGAATACTGTTGGTATAATTATGAGTATATGTGTGTGTGGGTGTGTGAGTGAGTGAGTGTGTGTTAATTTGAAGGTTAACATGCAAACCCATTTAAATGTGTCATAAAAATATGTATGCTTGTACATATTTGGTATTATTTATTTTGGTTTTAATGTTTTCTTTTTTATATTTATTTACAATACAAAAATGTACAACTTTGCTGGTCGTGTTTATGTCAGAATCCATATTTACTTTGTTTTTGAAACAAATCTCATTGAAGGGTTTTTCAAATAATAGTGAAATGAAAAAAATATAAAATTTTAAATAACTTTTTTAATTGAATTAAAAACAAAAAACAAATATTTTTGTAACTACCAGCAGTTTTAAATCACATGCTATTTGTAATTTTTAGAAGAACCCTCTAGTCAATTACAAATTTTCATACAAGAAGAAAAATCAAAAATGAAAGAAAAAAAAAATCATCACCATCAAAAATCAACAAATGGATGATGATGGTTGGACTGTCAATAACTATACAAAGGAGCACATATGAAGTGTTAAATCCATTGTGACTATTGTATTATAACCAACACGGTTTATGGTTTGATACAACTATTGACATATTGAGATTCAGTTTGAACAGGGCAGATGGTACTAGTGTGTACTTTCTCTGATACCATGTTTTACACACTGCAACCTGAGTAATTAAAGGACTACAAATTTGAAAAGAAAAATCCTGCAAATGTGGTTATCACTGATTGATCGGTTTTGTAAAGTGGTTTGTTTGCGCTTGAATAAAAAAGGAAATATATTAAAAAATCTAAATACTATGGGGGTTAACAGGCCAGTCGGCTTTAAATGTTCTGTTGTCTTTCCTCTTCTAGAACACTAAAACTTATTACATGGGTTATATGGGGTGTACTATAAATACGCTGATAGCACATAATTTCAAATATAAAACTGGCTTTATCACCGGAATATCTTTATGCCATTAGTGTTTCAATATGGAACCCAAAAGTGGCTCCAATTTAGCGCATTATCCAATATTAATGACTTTGTTCATTTTAACCAATGCAGTAAGTAAAGAGGAAAAATGAACGAAAGACTGACTTAACAATTCATTTGTAACGAATGATCTATTTCGAGGTTCCCTACTTTTTTAAAGAAAAAAACGCAGAAAATTCAAATTTAATGGAAAATGTTTATTATCATTTGAAAGAACATTCTTTGGCATTTATTTTTTGAAGATTATGACTATCATATGTTGGCCGTTGCTACGTCGCAGAGGGTCCATCCGTTGAGTTCAATTTTCGATTACTCCTTCGACTGGTAACTGGCGAATGATACACGTGATGTTTTCCTCCACGGCCTGAATCGAAGCGGGTTTGTCCGCATAAACTTAGGACTTTACATATCACCACAGGAAAAAGTCTAACGGTGTGATATCACACGATCTTGGTGGCCAATTGACCGGCCCAAAATGTGAAATTATGTCCTCACCGAAATGTTCTCTCAATAAATCCATTGATTGATGCGATGTGTAGGAAGTGGCGCCGAAACCAAATATCGCCGAGATCACGATCTTCAATTTCGGGCATCATATAGTCGAATGTCATGGCACCATAACGGTCGCCATTGACGGTTACGTTCGCACCAGCATAGTTTTTAAAGAAATATGTACAGATGATTCCACCGGCCCACAAACCACACCAAACCGTTGTTTTTTCTGGATGAAGTGGCAGCTCTTGAATCTCTTCACGTTGCTCTTCCTCCCAAATGCGGCAATTTTGTTTGTTTACATACCCATTTAGCCGGAAATGGGCCTCATAGCTAAACAAAATTTGCCTCGAAAACGTGCGATCTTCTTGGAACTTTTCGCTTGAGAAGGTCGAGCGGCGTCAGTTGTTGCACAAGCTGTATTTTGTATGCTTTGAATTTAAGATCTCGACGTAAAGCGCTGCGAACGGCGCCGAAATGACTCTCCACGGACTTCGTGTACACTCTCAGCTACGGCCGCTATATTTTCTTCACAACGTGCTGGACGTGGTATATTCGGTCGAACATTATCCAATAATAAATGATGGGTCTCAAAATGGGTGATGGTGTTGCGATTAGTACGCTCAGTAGGCCATAAGCACGAAACACATTTCTCACAGAACGTGAAATTTCGTAATAAAGTTGAACGAATTTTAAACGTTGTTCAGGCGTTAGTGTTTCCATTATGAAATGCCAAACAATAAAAAACAAAAATAACATGACAGCATGACTCACACGTGATCTGTCAAAAAAGGCTATTGAAAAAAGTATCTCTACTTGAGTCACCCCTTATAAACCAATGAATTCTTGTAGCACGATTTCAGTGTGTCGGCTGGTAACTGTCTGTAGGCCTTGTTTCTCATCAGGGAGTCTCTTGTAATTAGTAGCATTTGCCCAAGGCTTAGTTTCCCCAAATCATCCAAATTTAACAAGTTTTTGCCCGTGGCCCTAAGCCTTGTGCTGAAAATTCACACACAATATACGCTACCGTCTCAGCCTCTCTCTCGTCTTGACTAAATCATACTGCAGCCCTTAGACCAAATGAATAAGTCTATAGGCAGCAATCCTAAAAATGCCTCAATTGCCTGAGTTGGAGCCGTTCACAATCAGCATAATTTGCCGGTCAAGATACAGGTCACTAAGTAGTATTTTGTTGCGAATGTAGTAAAGTAATGCCTGAAGAAACTCTCGTCGATTTGCTTCACCTCAGCTTTGATCGTTGAAATGCCTATTTATCATTAAAACTGAGGTAACGTATTACGATAATAAATTTTCCACAATTTGCAAGTGTTATTTTGGCATTGGTCTATTCATGATAAATCCGCACAAATACACAGAAAAAAATTGTTGCACCTATTGAAGGTTTTAATTAGTTTCAGATACAACTTTATTGAAATGTTTAATTAATTCAATTATTTTTTTAATTCAAATATAAGTTTTTTTATTCTTTATTAAATACATAATTGAGTCAATTAAAAATTGAATTAAATTTGTATCTGAAACTAATTAAAACCTTTAATTGATGCAAAAATCTTTTTCTGTGTACTGAGCACATAAAATGATAAAGATGCCAGATTTGAGGCTATCTTTTGGCGGACTTGACTGAGATTGTTCACTGCGCGATTTGACCTGGCAATACTGCTAATGATGTTCTCACATCGATAGCGCTCCGCAACAGTACCAATCAAACAGCTAATGACGACGGTCATGGACGGAATTGTATGACAACAAGACGGATTGTTATCATAAAAATGCTTTCACGAAAAATATTACATTACAAAAGCTTTTTAATACTAATTTTTTTCTAAACATAAAAAAAAAGTTTTTTTCATCAAAATTAAGTGAAAAAAAGTTTTTTTCATAAAAATTAAGTGAAAAGTAACTCTAGGTTGATCAACAATTTCCGCGTCATTACTTCTTAAGAAAGGGCGCACCCTCTTTTGTTTTTCTTCTTCAGTTGAGAGTTTTGCCTCTCGCTCTCACATGTTTAAATGATTAGATCTTGACCCATTTCGATTCCAAGCTTTTATTAACAATTTTTTTAATCAGTGCCTTGATAGACTGATTGGTAGTGTGCTATGAAACTATGAGTCTAGAGATTACGGGTTCAATTCTCGCCAAAGACTCTGGCTGGTTTCTCCAGGAAAGCCACGAGCTTCGCAAGTAGTAGTATTTTTAAGTTTTTTCGATTAAAAATTTTATTTAGCTACTTGTTAAACAAAATATTTAAATTTAAATTTATATTTAAATATTTAATAAAATATTTAATCGAAATTTCCAGGATTAAATACAATATCCTTATCCTTTGAATTTATTAAACTGAAGATGTAAATTTCCTCTATTTATTATTTGTACCAGTAATTTTTATGTACTGTTTCTTAATAACATTGTTTGCGATTTATACATTTTTAAAACTTTTATAGACACAAATAAAAAAAAAATCAATTAACAAATAGTTATAATCCTTTGAAAAGGAAATTGTTGTAAAAAAAAACATAAAAATAATATAAAAACAATTTAAACACATGGTGTCACAACAAAATAAATCAATGCCAAAAAATAATGAAAATGAAAAACTATACAACCAATAAAACTACACTTTATTATAAATATACTGAATTATATACATACAAATACACACACATACACAGTCACGTTTAAATAACTGGCCTTGGTATTCAGTGATTTTTTTTCTCCCTCTCTCTCTTTATTCTGAAAACTAATAGATTTAAAATTGTACACTGCTGGTCAAGACAGATGGGGCAAATATTTAATATAATTGAAATACCTCTTATACACATACAAAAACAAAATAAATTTTTTAAAAATGTTGCTATATTATTTTCTTTTAAATTTAAATTCCACAAGAAAGCATTTTATTTCATTGAATATTTGTCCAGTCTGACTATACCTCTTATCTTTAAAACCCATTAAAGCTTTACAAACTCATGCTATCGTGTGTCTTAAGGACGTGTTACTTAATACATAGACAAATTTAATGAACTTTTAATAAAAGTTGTATAAAAAGGTTGGAAAATTTCCTTACATAGTCATATGTGCAGCGGTAATTTTATTTGGGTTATTTATTAAGAGATTTTTTTTAATATCGATTACATGTCTTGAGGTTCTATGTGTGATGTACTTTAAGTAGAGTATGTTTGGATACATGGGATGAAACCTCTTGCTTGAGTTGGCAAAGAAATATCTGGCGAGGTTTTCACACTACTCGAGTTAGAGATAATATGGCTAGTTCTAAAAGAACTAGCCTTTGCAGCAACAGTTGTACTTTAAAGTCAGGTTAAGGCTGAAGGACTTGTTAGCCGAACGTTTCCTTAACGGAAAGTAACAGAAAAAGATTGTTGTTGTTTCTTAGGACTCTTAGTTCTCTTTTCTTTATTAGTAGTATAGATGTAGGGATTCTAACACAAGAGGAAAATTTTGCTTCCAAAACAGAAAAAATTTTTCCCAAAGAGAAAAAATTCCTCCCAAATGGAGAAAAAATTGCTACCAAACAGAAAAAATGCCTTCCCAAAAAAAAAATACCTTACAAACAGAAAAGGTTCTTCGATTGTTGTGTTTGGTGGAAATCGATGCAAAACCGCAGACTGATGGAATAGCACACTACCTACTAATTCACAGGGGCACCCATCTAGCTTAGGATACTCTTATTGTTTTTCAACTGCTGTCTAAGAATTTCTTGGCCACACTTTTCTGGTACCAACTAATGTAGGAACAAAGCTCTTCTTGCCTTTCACGATTCATTGTAGTACAACAAACAAAAAATGCTTGGTAAATACTATGGGGACTTCACCTACCTTCAATATCAATGGTTAAAAAACTGGTTTACTGAGTTACGTTGTGGTCGGGCCATCACAAGTAAATACAAAAAGTTCAGATCATCCAAAATAGGTCGTTATACCAATAGGTCGTTACAGCAATATTCAAGAAAATCTATAGAATATTGAGCGTAAATATTGGAACATAAAAGAAGTGTAACTTTGAACTGCTACCCCATCTAGCATAACCTCTAGATTTAATACCTGGCGTTTCACTTAAGTTTCAATTTTTTTCAAAAAGTTGCATTTCTTCAAAAAACACTAATTTCAAAAAGTTGCACTTTTTTCAAAAAACACTAATTTCAAAAAGTTGCACTTTTTTCAAAAAACACAAATTTCAAAAAGTTGCACTTTTTTCAAAAAATTGCAATTTTTTTTTTTAAAGTTGGACTTTTTCAAAAGGTTGCACTTTTTCACAAAAAAATGTACTTTTTCACAAACAGTTGAAAAATTGTTTTTATGAAAAATTGCACTATTTTTATTTGCATATTTAAAGATCCATTGAAAAAATGCACACTTTTTTCGAAAATTATTATTTACTTTGGACTTTTCACAAATTCTTACAATTTGCTGCACAAAGAACTAAATGCACTTTAAAACCAAAGTTGCACTTTATAGCAAAATGTTGCACTTTTTTAAAAACAAAGTTGCACTTTATAGCAAAAAGTTAGACTATTTCAACAGAAAGTCGTACTTTTTAGAAGATACCTAAGTAGTGGTTTGAATCAAATGAAAAGATCATCATTAATACAAACGCCCTTTTTTGAGGACCTTAAGAATTCTTATTATTTGGGGGGGATAAAAAACAATTCTAAGTAAATTCCGGCATGATATCCTTACAACTATTATTATTAATGTAAACTTTTTAACATATAATAATGAAAAAGTTTGGTTATTAGTCTATAGCTCACCCTGTGTAAACAAAGATTATTATGAGAAATTTCTCGCATAGGTTACAGAAACGAGGCACTGTTTCATTTTAGTTCCTAGAGCGTATGATTAATATTAATTACAAAAAAATTAATATGTACAAGATTGAAGTCTGAAGTTGTTAGAAGAAGTCAAATAAATTTTGATACAAAAAAATATAAATAAAACAAAAAGTATAAATAAACTTTTCTTGTAATCTACTGCACATTAAATTTAATTCTAATTAATCATATTCAAAAATATAAACTTTCTGGTTGCAAAACACAAGCAAACTCAGCATGTGTACGGAAAAATAAATAAATAATTTTATTGTTTTCTTATATGAGAAAAAACGTTAATAAATGAGATAAAATTTATAATGTAACCGAAAAAAAAGTTAAATTAAAAACACTAGTACCCTGGGAATACATTAAAATAATAGTTTTTTCTGGCTTTTTATCTTTGATTTAAAAGACTCTAGGAAATATTCTGTACGTTCTGTTAGCTGAAAAACCACATTAAAATGTCTTTGCAAATACGTCCAACTGATTCGCTTGCTACTATCTCTACAATAAAAGTTTTATCTTAATCGAATTAAGTTCATTTTCATCATAAAGTTGATGAATACGCTAAATTATTATAGTAAAAATGATGACGTAATAAAAAAGTTTTTTTTTTTAATTTTTTTCCGTTAAAGTGCCTTTTTATCGGAGGGATAGTAAAATCTTTTTATGCAACGTCGTTATTTTGGTGACATTTGAAAAAATATATATTTAATTAAATTAAAAAATTTAAAACTTTAACAATTAAAAAAATATATGAAATTATTTTTATAAATTAAGACATTTTCAAAAAAAAAGTATATTTTTAGTAAAAAGTACCTTTAAAAAAAAACTATATGCTTTTTTAAAAGATACACTTTTAGGAAAAAGTACCTTTTAAAAAATGAACCTGTGGCATATAATACATTTTAAGAGAAAAACTACCCTAAAAAAGTAGTTAAGAATACCATTAATAAATAAATCAGTCAAGTGGGAGTTAGACTCACACACGTAGGGTTCCGTACTATGTTTAGTACAACTTTAAAAATTCAATTGGTTAATTTTTTGTGGTCTATGAGTCACTCTTTAATTTTAAAATTAAAGTCATAATCGCGAAAATTGCATTACTGTTGCAACACCCTTTAAATTTTAGTAATTGTTGTTATAGCGGCCATGGTAATACACTTTCTACACAAATAGACATGAAAAACATGTCACTGATGGAACACCCATTAAATATTAGTAATTGTTATAGCGACCGAAGTACAACATCTACTGTAAACATTTCAAGGGTCTACCTAATACAGTTAAAAAATAAGGCTATTTACGTACAAATCATGTCTCTGTCGGAACACCCTTTATTTTTGTTTTGTTGTTTTGTTTTATAAAGACAACACTACCTCTGCGAAGCTTTTTACATGTCTGCAGAAAACACCCAGAGTCTTTGGTGGGAATTGAACCCGCAACCTCTAGAATATATCGAGACCCTCGGTCTACCTATTACTATTAAAAAAATAAGTTACTATACGTGAAAAACATGTCACTGTCGGAACACCCTTTAATTTTTAGTAATTGTCATAACGGCCATGGCAACACATCTTCTATACAAATTGGAAGAGTCTACCTATTACGGTTCAAAAAATAGGTCGTTATGCATGCAAAACACGTTACTGTTAAAAACCATTTAAATTTTTATTGTTTTTATAGGAGTCATATTAATACACCATTAAACTTAGGCCTTATGCATGCAACTCACACCACTATCGGAACACCCTATAATTTTTAGGTTTATTTTTTATACTTTTTTATATAGCGAACTATGTTTTAATTACTGTTTGTAAATATTTAGTCCTACAGCCTCCTACAGTTCAAGAAATAAACACATATTCGTGAATAACACCTCTCTATCGGAACACCCTATAAGTTTTAGTATTTGTTGCTATAGCGGCAACAGCTATACATCATCTGTGAAAATTTCAAGAGTCTACCTATTACGGTTGCAGAGATAAAAGGCGCTGACAGACGGACAGGCGGACAGATATTGTAGCGAAAACAATAGGGTTACGTTTTTACCCTTTGGGTACGGAACCCTAAAAAAGCAGTTATTCAGAAAAATAACTATTCAGAAAATTAGGATCTTTATAAGATAGCATTTTGAAAACAATAAAGTTTTAAAATAATAAAATTTTTTTAATTCGAAAAGGCCCTTTTCTTAATAATACCTTTTTAGAGTAAAGTACCAAACCATAACCTACAAGAAGTATTTTAGAAAATAGTACATTTAAAAAAAAATAAACAAGAATTAAAAAAAATAAATATAAGGAAAAATTTCTATTTAAAAAATAGTATCTTAAAAAGGAAAATTTGTTGAAAAAAAATGCTTTTAGGAAAAGGGAAGTTCCTTTTTAAAAAAAACGTACCTTTTGAAGAAAAAAAGGTTAATTTTTTAAGTATCTTTTTGGAGAAAAAAGTATATTTTTGTAGTAAGTTCAGCCCTAGGTATATTTTTTAGAAAAAAAATGCTGTTTAAAAAAATATTATCTTAAAATAAGAATATTTTTAAATAAAGTTTTAAAATAATTAAATTTTTAGTAAAAATAGCTTTTGAGAAGAGGGAAGTCAAAGACTTACTTTTTAAAAAAAAAAATCGCATTTTGTGGAAATACTTTTTTCCATATACTTTTGTATATCTTGGGTACATCTTTAGGTACTTTTTAGAAAAAAAAAAACAAAGGCCTATTTGAAGATAAAAAGGAATCCTGTTCAATAAAGCTTTTAAAATAATAATTTTTAAAGTTCCCTTTTTAATAAAGTATATTTTCTAGAAAACAGGTTATTTTTTTAAGTAACTTTTTATTGAAAAAAGGAAGTTTTGGTTGAAAAAAGTAACTTTTTGTTGAAAAAAGTAACTTTTTGTTGAAAAAATTAACTTTTTGTAGAAAAAAGTAGATTTCATAAAAATAGTATTTTTAAAAAGGAATCTTTTTAGTTTTAAAATAATTAGATTTTTAATACATAAAAGCCTTTTTAGAAAAGAAAAGTCAAAAAGTTCCTTTTAAAATAAAAGGTACCTTTTGTAGAAAAAAGTATAATTCGTTTAAGTATCTTTTTCTGGAAAAAGTATATTTGTGTGGAAAATATTTATTTAGATACTTTTTTAGAAAAAAATGGCTATTAAAAAATAGTATCTTTTGAACCTTTTTTCGAAAAAGTATTTTTTTTTTTTGTAAACAAAATATCTTGTTAAAGAAAAAACAATAACTTTGTACTTAAAGTACTTTTTACTTAAAGTACTTTTTACAAAAGTTTCTTTTTTAAAAAGTACCCTTATAAATAAAATGTTTAAATAATGAAATTTAATTTTTAATTCTTTTTTCTAATAATATCACCTAATTTCTAATTTAATTTATTCTTTCTTAGAAGAAATAGAACGAACTCAAGCTTGACTACAAATTTCATTGTATGAAATTTTTTTCAATAAAAAGAAAATGACTTGAGAAAACGGAATTGAATAAGTTTTCTTTAACGTACTTTTTGTTAAAAAAAAGGTTAATTTTTTTTGAGAAAAGTATCTTTATGTAGAAAAAATATAATTTTGTAAAAAGTACGTTTTTAGGTACTTTTGAGAAAAAGATGTGTTATGGAAGAAAATCCCTTAAAAAAAGTAGTTTTTGGAAGAAATACTTTTTTTTTAGAAAAAATTAAAAAAACTAAAGAAAGTTTCTTTTTATTAAAAGAAAAAAATCTAGCTTATCAAAAATAAGTAATGTTTTTCCGAAAACAACCTTTGTTTTAAAAAAGTACCTTTTCAGACAAATTATTTTTTTGAAAAAAATATCCTATAGAAAAAATAATTTAACTTAAATAATTTACTTAAAAAAATATTTAAAAATTTTATTGAAAAAAAGAGTACTTTTTGAAATATATTTTCTTTCAAGGTACTTTTGAAAAAAAGTACATTTATTAGGAAAACTTTTCAAAGAATATGGAAATAAGGGACCCAGAAGTCACCTATTTAGTCCTAAAAATGGTTTACTTTAAAAATGCCTTTTTGACATTTATTTTCTTTCAAGGTACTTTTGAAAAAAGTACCTTTATTAGGACAACTTTTCAAAGAATCTGGAAATAAGGGACCCAGAACTACTTTTAACTGTAGTCCTAAAAAATGGTTTACTTTAAAAATGCCTTTAACAGTTGATCAAATTTTAAGTATTAATATAGAGTGGAATTTTAAATAGAGGTGCATCGGTACCTTGTAGATATATTTCAACGCTGCAGGCCTTTAGTGCAGCAATGAATTGCAGTAAAAGTTGAGATGGTTAAAATGTTACTTTAAAGAGGCTACAAAGTTAGGCTGTTATATGTAAGACGTATCGGTTTTGGTGTTAGTAAAGCCGATATTTTTATTTGTGTGACACATCGGCAAGAAGTCATACCGTTGCATACCTTATTAGAGACTGCATTAAACTGGTTTTTAATTTTAGTAACAGCAATTCTTGTAGTATGTAAATTAACGTTTAAATTATAACTTTTTATTACTGTGATTTTTTATATTAAATTTTTTTATATGATTTTTAGAGTGAGTTTTCCAAAGGGGTTGTTTTTCTTTTTTTAATAAAAAAATCCTGCTTGTTGGTTGCTCCTTTTATTATAATTTTAATAATTTAGTAATAAATATATTCATTAAGCTGTGATTGCAGTTTTTATATGCTAAATGCAAAAAAATCACAATCAAACATTTAAATAAAACGCAGCCCGGACCAGTGAAGCATTTCATAAACATTGAAACGTTCAATTAAAAAAAAAAAACACCAAAACTAACCAACATTATAATTAATTATTCCCCATATTGTTGTGTATAAAACATTAATTAGTTGCTCATATTATAATTAAAAACTCACTTGTGTATTGTTATTGTTTTTATCATGTTTTTACTTCTGTTAATGCTGGCACACAATTGCAGCGACTTGCAATGAAACAGCAAAACAGTTAAAGCGAATGTGAAAATATAAAAAAAATCATTTAAAATCTAGAGAAGGAGAAATTTTCAAATTACATGATACTTATGTTTACAAATACAACTGGAAATTAGTAGAGAAAAGCTACAACAACAACTACAACAGAAATACATATATATTCATAATTATATGTTAAGAAAGATTTATGCATACACAATAATTTTGGAACACAAACACAATAATAATTATAATTTTAATAATGATAATAGTTAAACATTAAAGAGCAAGATTTATGAAAATAAAGGAAATGTAATCGTTAAAGCCTAATTGCAACGAATGTGTTGTACATTTTTATGAGAATTTTAAATATTAATTTTGCTATAATTTAGTTGCTTTAAACATCCTAATAACACTAAAATTAGTAATTAAATTTAAATATTAGATTTTATAAAATGTAAGGCATACTTCAGGGCGGAAAAAGTATCAAAAATATAAAAAATAAAATGCACTATTTATTAATGAATTTAGTTGAAGGGTAGAGAAGAAGTGAAGTGAAAATTCAGTATGCAAAACTCCTGCCCCCATATTTTTAAAAAATTAAAATTATTTGAAATAAATTTTAGAAGAACTTTTATTTGAAAAATTTTTATTATAAAATAGATTTAAAATACATTTTATTTTTTAAAAATATGAGGGTTGGTATTTAGCAACAATCGATTGAGAATAAAACAAAGTAAACCTTCCTTTTCTATGATAATTTAAAATATTTGTTTTGAAATAATTTAGCTGCTTTAAACATCCTAATGACATGAGTATTAATAATTAAAACAAAATAATAGGCTTTCAAAATTTTAAAGCATACTTCTGGGCGCAAAAAGTATGAAATGAAATGCACTATTTCTTAATGAATTAATTTAAAAGCTAGAGAAGAAGTCAATGCTTTAGCATATAGTTTAACAACAATCGATTGTGAATAAAACAAAGTAAACCTTTCTAACTGCCTCAAATGTGTTGTATGCTTTTATGGCAATTTTAAATATTTATTTTTAAGCATACTTCGGGGCGTAAAAAGTATGAATGTTATGAAAATGATAAAAAGTTACTAAACCTCTAGAGAAGAAGTTAATGTTTTAAAATATAGCTTGCAAAACTATAGGAATTTAGTTAGACTATATGATATCTTGAAGGAACATAATAATCATATTCTTAAAATTGGTTACATTTTTATACCACCTTCAATGCTTTATAGGGGAAATAACTGAATTAACTGAGGGATAAATGTGCAAAGTCTCGCGATATCGCACACCCTGACTACATGTTATATGTCCCCCGAAGAGGATTCGAAATGCAATAAAATACAATATTGTCCAATAGTTTAATTCTCCAACATGGAGAAATTCATTAACTGCCTTCGCTAAGTCTAAATAAATCATTGTCTTCTTTTGCTTCTCATCTTATGCTTAATAACTGCCTTGGCTAGGTCTAAGTAAGTAATTGCCTTCTCTTGCTTCTTGACGAAGAAGACAACTGGTACAAAAATAATTATTAAGGATATTCAAGGTCCTTGGTTGTTAACTCTGCAGTAGTGATATGTCAGGACAGTCAATAGTGTACTGATGCCATTAAGACCTTAATGAGCAAGTAGCCTTACGAATAGCCGAGACCTTAACTATTGATATGATGAATATGAATTTAGCAAAGATACATAAGCAGTAGAATATCTAACTGTTCAACTTACTAGACAAATATTGAATATAGTTTGTCCTTATTTACATTCAAGGGAATATTTTAATACTACAGTACCAGAAGAGCTCAAAATTATTGGTACATTAATTTCTGTATTTATTAGGACATCATCACCGAATATTTGGCCGATATTTTAATTTTTGAAAAATTAAGTATCCTATACTTTATAACAGAGTACTGAAATGCTCACTCACTGCTCAATCATGTGTGAGTATGGATATTTTAGTTTTTTTCTTTATGCTTCTATTCATACATTTGTAAGAGACTAGAAAATGTTTTGTATTTGTTCATTTATGAGTGAGAAGATTTATTTTTTTCCTTTTCTTTCTATTTAAAAGTGAATATATGAGAAAATATTTAGCTTTTCACGCAAGTGCTCATATATGAGAATTTACAATTTTGTTAATTTTTCACAAATGAAAAAATCGTAGAAAAATGTTCGCATTAAGCATTCGCATAAATATATGTATGTATGCGTGTGTGTGTGTTTATATTTATGCACATATTTTGAAATGTGCAACTACCGGCGTATGCAGTAACAAAGTGTTTTAGAAATCTCATTTATGAGAAATTTCATAAATAAACACTCATAAATGAAAACGTTCATGAATGAAGAAAATGTACAAACATTTATATAAAAGAGCATTAATGAGAATGAGCGAATTCATTACCTATCACATAATAATAATAAGGAGATTCATCGTTTTTTATCGTTCATGTATGTATGCTTAAAGAAACCAAACAGTTACAGTCATTCATTCAGGTGTGATCGCAGGCAGAGCATTTTTTGCTGTTCATTTATGACCGTGAAAAAAAAATATGAAATTTTAGAAATCTCATTTATCAGAAATACCATAAATGTTGAAACTTCAACTCTTATAAATGAAATATTCTGAACCCTGCTTTATAATTCAAATGCGAAACAATACAAACCGGAAATCTTTGGCTTATGTTGGGTTCTTATTAAATTACTGTAAAGTATGTTTTCGTTTTCAAAAATTTCTTGGCTCCATTATGACGAAAAACAAATCGCAACTCCTGTGTGCAACTCCTTGGTATTAATAGCTTCTATGATAGAGTATTGCAGGACAGAATCAAGTAAATTAGGAGTTCGAATCTTTAGTATATTTATTTATGCTCAAGTTGTCAGATTAAAGAGGAGTTCAAAACTAAAACTAAATTTGTCTACCTCTAGTCATCTTCGTATTTAAAGAGGACCACTGTTAATGATATTGGAAGGTTAATCATATTTAAACAGGCTTTGCTCGAGATTGCTTGGCAAGGAACCAACGGCAGATTTGTAGGAATTCTGTTATCTACACTTTCCCCTAACAGATCCTATAAGCAGCCCAGTAGGTCAGAATTGAAACTCTGCGATAGCTTATATATATATTCTATTGTCCAGAAAAAACTTGCTAAATGCCATTACAGATTACAGCTGTGATCAATATTATAGTCAAGCCCTGCTATGAGGGTCTTATCACTGGGTGAATACAATTCGACTACCATCATCGTCATGTACCTTTCAATACGCAACCGGCAATTTTTGCACAAAAGGGTTCATGGTGCTGAGATATGGGAGATATTGGAGAATTCTATCGCTCAATTAGTTCTATTGTTATGCTTATTGGATGCGTAACAGCTGCTCCCTATCACATGAATTGAAAGAAAACAGTACTCGCAAGGCGTTTTTTGAGTGCCTCGGTTAGATTAGTAGGTAGTGTGCTAGAGTATCAGTCCCAGGTTGTGGGTTCAATTCCCACCAAAGACTCTGGAATTTTTCACTACAAGTTGGCAGGAAGACCAAGAAGGAGCTTGGATATAATCTGTGGGCCTACAAATGGTTAATTGTGTTAGTAACAGGTTCCGGACTCTCATTTATTGTCTGGCCAAGTTTAAAACCCCGGTAAGACGATACTTTCAAACTGTGTCTGGAAAAAGGCTAACATAAAAAAGGCTTTGGACCACGTCAGACACATATGAAATTACGATGCTGTGGAGACCTTAGCCTTAAACAAATGTTAGCAATAACCATAGATTCTGTGATGAGGAAGTATGTCGCCATGTATCAGTCGCCAGTCTGAAATCACTACAGTCGAGAGTAAAAGGCTAGTGATAGCACAAGACAGTGTCGGATACCAGAAATCATTAAGGAGCAAAGGGGGCCGAAAAGGGACCCATCCAGGTAGCCCCTTCCTTCAGTATATTTAAACATCGTTCAGACTCTGATTGTGTTCCTCCTCTAGAATAAAACACCAGATAAGCTCTGCGGATGGACTTTACCATATCATCTGGGTTGCAATAAATAAAGAACACTTAGTGTCGATATTAATGATGCTACTTCCTTTTGGAAAGGAATAGGATTAGATAAGACAGATGGTAAAAGCTTCACATTTTCGGAAACACTGCAATTGCACATTATGTTCATTTTTAGAACAGTGCTGCAGCGCCTCTGGTGTTATTTAGGCGTATTAATTTGTTAGTATAGCCAATTTATAATTATTTTACTTAGCCGGTGAGTTAGTGCTATACGTTAATAATACCGGTGAAGGTGGGCTCTGTGTTCTATACATATAATAAAATAGTCTCATTTCCGTCCGTCTGTCTGTCTGCTTTTCTTTTGCGTTCGTATCACGTAAAGACTACTGGATGGAAATTAACAAAATTTTGTGAGGAGGTACTTTAGCATGCTCATTCCATTAAAGGATACTTTCTTTCCGCAAAAATATTTTATTTCCAAGAGATAGTGGAGAAAAAGCAGTGAAGGTATGCAATTTCCGGGTGAGGTATGCAAAGGTACTGGAATTTTCGGTTTAAAACTGGGATATTTTAAACACGGCTGTGCATCTTTTATTTTTGAATGTGGGATATTTGCAACACTATTGCGCAAGAGATGGCGCTGAATAAAATTTATATTTGCTTTGTATTTTTTTACTCTGTGGTATTACATTGTTATTATATTTTATAAATTTTAGAATAAAAAAATTAAGAAGCTGGTAAAAATATCTCTAAACAACATCCTTGGAGCTTGGTTTGTTACAGCGCAAATGGTTTTTACTACAAACTAAATAATTTAAATTTAAGGAAAAAAATTAAATAAATTTAAATGTGTTCGAAAAAAACCTCACTTGAATAAAACCTTGATTACGCTACTTTTTTCCATCAAACAATTCTAAAAAAAAATTTACATTTTTACATCTTATACTTCGAATTGCGAGTACCAAAAACAAAATGCTTCATCTTCATCATCTTCCGTTGAAAATACATTTTTTTATATTTCCTTCAGAAATTCTTCTAAATGCAGTAAATATCTGAATAAAGCATTAAAACAACAAATACACTGAATATGTGCGAGATTAAAACAACCTAAACATGCTTTTAAATAATCAGAAAATATCCTTGACTTGCCAGTTGCTGACTAAATGATGGTTTTTTTATATATAAAAAGGATAAAAAAACTAAAGAAAAGGTAAACTTGAATGAAAAAAAAAAAGGAATTGAAAAGGCCTAAATGTAGGCTACAAAAAATTAAGAATAAACAAATCTACACTTTAGTAAAACAGTCTGCAGCAGCACAAGCAGTAGCAGCAGCCGCAGCACATATACCACAAACGGAAGCAGAATAAATATAGTTTTACACTTTTTGCCGTTTATATTAACATATCCATCTACAGCATGTATTTAAATTGCATTTACATGTAGAGTGCATTTGAATGCAAAAACCGACTCAGAATAGTTTAAGGGAGATTTTGTATTTTAAGCCTAAAAATATACCACAGAATTTTAATTTTAGTAAAAGTTTTTTTTTTACATAACGGAAGGTCCAATTTGTATATACTGTTTAGGTCCAAATGTATCACTAAGAAAAAAGTACTTTTTGTCAATAACTAGGGAAAAAGTAAGTTTTTTGAAAATAGGATGCGCTTAGAAAAAACTGTTAAAGCTAGTACCTTTTAAAATAACTGTTTATGAAAATACTTTTAAAAATGTTATTAAAAAAAAATATTTGTAAATAGTACTTTTTAACATTACCTTTTAATACAAAGGGTATCAAAAAAAATTTCGGTAAAAAGTACCTTTTATTCTATCTTTATGGTAAAAAATGCCTCTTACTTTTAAAAATATTATTAAAAAAATATTATTTGTAAATAGTACTTTTTAACAGTACCTTCTAATACAAAGGTACAAAAAAACTTTCTGTAAAAAGTACCTTTTGCTCTTTCTTTATAGTAAAAAGTGCCTCTTACTTTTAAAAATATTATTTAACAAAATATTATTTGTAAATAGTACTTTTTAAAAATACCTTTTAATACAAAGGGTATAAAAAAAACTTTGGGTAAAAAGTACCTTTTGTTCTTTCTTTATAGTAAAAAGTTCCTTTTAATTTTAAAAAATATTATTTAAAAAAATATTATTTGTAAATAGTACTTTTAAACAGTACCTTTTAATACAAAGGGTATCAAGAGTACTTTCGGTAAAAAGTTCCTTTTGTTTTTTCCTTATAATAAAAAGTGCATCTTACTTTTAAAAATATTATTAAAAAAAATATTATTTGTAAATAGTACTATTTAACAGTACCTTTTAATACAAAGGGTATCAAAAAAACTTTCGATAAAAAGTACCTTTTGTTCTTTTCTTATGGTAAAAAGTGTCTCTTACTTTTAAAAATATTATTTAATAAATTATTTGTAAATAGTACTTTTTAACAGTACCTTTTAAAACAAAGGGATTCAAAAAAATTGTAGGTAAAAAGTACCTTTTGTTCTTTCTTTATAGTAAAATGGGACTCTTTTATAACATGTACTTTTTAATTCAACATTTTTTTCTGAAGAAGCCAGTATCAACAGCACTTCCGGTAAATAGTACTTTTTTTTGTGTTAAAAAGTGTCTCTTTTGTAAGAAGTACCTTTCAAAATAATAGTTTTTCTTAAAAAAGTGCTAGTATCTAAGTTTTTTCGGTATCTATTTATAAAAAATATTGTATTAAAAAATATACATATAAAAAAACTTTTTGATAGCAAATCAAGTTCTTAAAAAACAGTACCGTTTTCAAAAAAAAAATGTGTCTTTATAAATACAATATATATAATATATATATTTTTAGGTATAATAACGTTTTTACAAAACAGTAAAATTTTGGAAGATAATCCTGTTAGAAAAAAGTAACTTTTAGAAAAGTCGTGCAGTAACTTTTTAGAAAATAGAAAATAAAAAAGTACCTTAAAAACTAATATTCATTTGTTTTAAATTCCTGTTTAAAAGAAATATCAATTAATAAAAATGGTTTAAGAAGCAGCAACTATTTTTTTAGAAAAAAACCTTTTTGGAAAAAAATCCGTTAAAGTTAATTTAGCCTAACATTTTAGTACTTTATAGAGTACTCTTCTAGTACTTTACAGAGTAGTTTTTTAGAAGAAAGTATTTTTATAATTTTTTTGTTTAACTGCACTAATAGAAAATTAATTCTTTTTAAAGAAAATGTAGCTCCCGTAAAAAAGTACTGTTTAAAAAATAGGCAATTCGGGCAAAACTACCTTTTTGGAAGGCTAACCTAAAAAGTAATTATTTTTTAAAGGTGATATCTTAAAGAAATAACCATTGTTTAGTTATAAAAAGTACATTTTTACTTAGTTAGAAAAAGTGCGTTTAAGAAAGTGATTATTTAAAAAATTTCTATTTAAAAATATATATTATTTTTATTTAACAGTCAATAGAAAAATGTAAAGTACATTAACTAAAAAGTACTATTTAGAAAAATGTTAATATTTAGCAAATTTATCTTAAGGTTAGATAACTTTGAGAAAACAAGAACTTTTCGACAGATGTATTTTTGAGAAAAAGTAGCTTAAAAAAACAACCTTTGCCAAAAAGTACCATTAAAAAAAAGTCCTTCCTCCCACAAAAAAAATTAATAAATAATAAAAAAAATTTTGAGAAAAACTGTAGCTTAGAAAAATAAAAAAATTTTAAAAAGGTAAAGTCAAAAAAAGTTTTTTTTGAAGAAAAGTACTTTTAGAAAATGAAGGCAGACAGACAGGAAATGAGTTACTATTTTATTTTATGTATAGAATTTATTTATATAAAGCCATTTTTAAATATCCTTCATTGGCAGCTTAGACATCACCAAAATATAAATGTCTTAAGCACTTAACGCCTCTGTGTTATGAAAAGGCCCATTTTAAATGCATGCACAAACGTGCCATATTTTGAATTTTTATATATATATTTTTAATTTTCTTAGTTTCTACCCTGTGAAAGCATATATATTTAACATTTTCCATCATTATGAAATATAGAAAAAAAAAATATTCGTTAGACCATGAAGTTGGTTATTTTTAACATATTTTTAGCTTCAAGTTGATGTCTTTTTTTTTGAAGAATTTGTTTTAGGTGTTGTTGCTAAAAGAAGATGACTGTCAAGTGTATGTAGAGTAGAATATAAAAGTGGATTTTTTTTCGTTCATGGACAAATGTTACAACCGTTTAAACATTTATGATTATTGGGCAGGTTTAAATATTTTCATATAAAGGGTGTTTTTTATAGAGGTATAGAACTTTAAGTTGGCATTACTTTTCAAGATGGCGACCGATATAACAGCTGTCAACTGATTTATTCTCAGTTTGGTTTGGCAATTCATCATTAATAGACTCACGTCTGAACAACGCTTGCAAATAGTGCCCAAAACGAGATTACCGTTGTTCCCGATTTTCATAAGCGAATTTTGTTTAGCGATGAAGCGCACTTCTGGTTGAATGGCTACGTCAACAAACAAAACTGCCGCATTTGGAGTGAAGGTAATCCTCAAGTGTATGTCGAAACACCGTTACATCCAGAAAAACTGACTGTTTGGTGCGCTTTATGGGCTGGTGGAATCATTGGTCCGTACTTTTTCAAAAACGATGGTGGCCAGAATATTATAGTCAATGGTGATCGGTATAGAGCCATGATTACTAACTTTTTCATTCCTAAATTCAATAACCATGTGATGTCCAGGACATCTCCTGGACATCACATGGTTTCAACAAGACGGCGCAACATGTCACACAGCTCGTGCCACAATAGATTTATTGAAAGACACGTTTGGTGACCGCCTAATTACACGTTTTGGACCTGTGAATTGGCCTCCAAGATCTTGTGATTTAACACCGCTAGACTACTTTCAGTGGGGCTATGTAAAGTCATTGGTCTATGCGGATAAGCCACAAACGCTTGACCATTTGGAAGACAACATTCGCCGTGTTATTGCCGATATACGGCCACAAATGTTGCAAAAAGTCATCGAAAATTGGACGTCCAGATTGGCCTACATCCGCGCCAACTGTGGCGGTCATATGCCAGAAATCATATTTAAAATGTAATGCCACAAGAATATCTTTCGGATAAATAAAATTCATGTCATGTCGAATAAGCCATCGTTGTTTTATTGCAACTTAAAGTTCTATACCTCTATAAAAAACACCCTTTATAAGTGAAAAATAGCTTGAAGTTTGTTAAAATGAAGGATTGGATTAAAAAACTAAAAAAAAGGTATATTGTTTAAGAAGCTGTAAAAAAGTCTAGAAGTATTTTATGTGAAACCATCCATATTATAATAGTTAATGTGTGTTGGAAATTATAAGAACTTGTTTAAGGAACAAATTTGTGCTATTTTTTAAGCATACTTTTAGGCAGCAAAATATGTCAAGTTTCTAAGAAAATTAGATTTAATTTTTCAAATTTGCTAGACTTAACAAATTTAATTAAGTTTTTGTGAAGCAACTAAATAAATTAAAAAAAAAATTGTTTTAACAACTTGAAATTTTTAAACACATCAACCAATTACTATTTTTTATATGTTGAGAGTTAAACTTTAATAGTTTAATTCTGCAACTCTGATATTATTTTAAACTAACTAAAATAAACGAAATATAAAGGGGTTGCTCCTCCTTTACCAAAAACCAATTAAATTTTAATTTTTAATTTCTTTAACACACATGAAACTTTAGTGGAATATTTATTCTACCTCGCAAATATTTAAATTTATTTAACTAACAAAGTTTAAAGCAATTTTTTGTTTTATGCCACAGTATAACAAAAAAAAAAAAAAACAAAAAAATAATGAAGTTTTATCAGCAAACCGACATGAAATATCTTTATTTGGTATTTTGCAACATACTTTTTCTCTCTCTCTCTCTCTCTAAGGTTGGCAAAGAATTTTTAGTTCATGCAAGCTATTCAAACTTTTATGGTGAGCATAAGAAAGATAAGAGAAACTGGTAGAGGAGGGTCTCTTGAAATCATATATAGTAAATAAAAGTTATAAAATATTTGCAAAAAAAAATATAAAATAGATATTTTCTGAAAGCAATTTAATAATCATTTATTACTATTCCTACAGTACTCACACATGCATAGCTATATAATCGCTTTAGGTATAAACCTGTAAAGTATGCTTCATTTTTTATTTTAGAAAAAATGAGTGGAAAAAACACCTTTCTTCTCTTACCTTAAAAATGATGAAGTGTATATTTTAGCTTGTCAGTGAAATAAGAAAGATATTACGATGAAAAATGAAAGCTTAATTTATAACTATCATAATTTTTAGATTTTTAAATATTAATATTATTTGTTGAAATTTGGATTTATAGAGATATAGCAAAGGGGTGTTTTATTAAAATAAAAGAGAACATATCTTAAGGGGCAGTAAAAAAAATCAATTAGCGCGAATAAATTACACTGTCTCCTGAGTGAGTTTTAAAAATCATTACCCGAGTTCTGCTTGAGAAATTGTTATTTAATTATTTATTAAGTGTTAAATTTAAAAATTATATTTATATGGGCATAAAATAAAACTTTAAAACACAACCATCTCCAACACCAAAAAAAAAGAAAGTATAAAACACTATGGGACTCTGCCAGTTTTATAAATTAATTTGATGATAACAGCATTTGCCATTCGTATTCATTCTGCAGACAGCCGAGCCTTTTAGAGATTGGGGCCAAGAGGCAAAACATAAATGATACGCTCATGGCATACGTTCTTGGCATAAAAATCCAGTGTGACGTTCGATTTTACCCCCGGGGGTTCCAATTGTCACTGCAGGAATATGGCAAATGCTTTGACGCGGTCCACTCGGGGAAAATAGGGGCACCAGACGCTAGGGTTCCTAGAGCCTAAATCTGGAAGAAAAGGTCTGTGTGTGAAAACATACGGGTTCTCTTCGAGGCCCGACCAGTGCCCAAAGGACTGGTACCACGGGAATCGGTGGCCCCACTGAGAGCCTATCCTCTCTGTGACCGGTTAAAAATGGAATAGAACTCTCTTGTATGGGCCGATGCTTCAAAGTCTGTTTTGGAAGTACTCGACCGCGTGCAGGAGAGGGCGAAGAAGCTCATAGGTGAGAGTACGGTATCCAACTCTATTGACTCTCTTCAACATCGACGCAATGTGGGTTGTGTTTCGCTGTTTTATCGCTACTACAATGGAATGTGCTCTGATGAGATTAGGGAACTAAATCCCAATATCCGCACGTTTTCGCGCACAACACGCTTTTCATTAAGAGCTCATCCATTTGTGGTCGATTGGCCAGTGAATCACAGTGAATCGTATGTGGAATCATCTTTCTACAGAGGTCTTTCCTGTCAACTACAATGTTGGAAAATTCAAATCGAATGTCCACAAACACTACTCTCTCTATCCTCCTTCCCATAACCTAGTACTGGCACAATGCTTTGCATGAGTAGGGGTCATCCCCTGAGTGCTGGTCCGCAAAAAAAAAAAAAATTAAAAAGTGGTTTACTGAGTTCCGTTGTGGTCGTACCAACACAAATGGCTCCAAGCGTGTCTTCACGCCAGTAATAGTCGATAAAATCTAGGTAATGATATTTAACGATCGCACACAGGGGTATTTTGCCAATCTAGCCGGACATAAGGCCAAAAATTAAATTTAAGAAATGTAAAAATTTAAATACACAGATCGATAGAAAACAAAACTCTACATCGAATAGTGAATTTTTAAAGCATTTGCTTGAGATTTGTCGTTTTGGGACACTGTTAAAATCAGGAATGTTGCCTTTTTAAGATTGTGGGAGTTTTGCAATATTTTTTGGTAGCTAAACGCATAAAGATTTTTAAATGGATTTTTTTTCTGTGAAAGGCTATATTAACAGCTAGTTATATTAATTTTTAGAAAAATTTTTATTTTAAATTTTTATAATAAAAAATGTCGATCAAAATTAAAAAAATTTTTTTTTTGTTAATTTTTTTTTAAAAAAACAAAAAAAGGTTTTTGAGAGTGATCACCATCGCGTTGCTAAAAATGTTATATATCACTATCAAATTTGGGATCTTTACTTTAATACTGTAGAAAATAACGTTGCGTGTTTTTGCGCGATTTTTTTACGATTAATATTTTTTGGAAATTACAAAAAAAAAATGAAGAAAAAATTCACATTTTTACGTTTTGGGGGTGGGATTGAAGGTATACCTCCCCCTGCCCATAAAAACTTAAAATTATTATTTTTATGGTAATAAGGCGTATGTAATTCATTGCTTTTAATAAATGCAATATTTTTTCAAAAAAATATTTTATGTCTCCGCCCACAAAATGGGGCGGGGCGAAGATGTTATTTTAGAATCTCCTGGGTCCAAGTTAAGGTTTTTGAACATTCGCTGACCTTAAAAGTTGCATTTGCTAAACGAAAGTGTAATAAAATTTAAGTCCTGAATTACAGTATGCAACTTTTGTCGCTGCAATCTTTCTCGTTTCTTGTTTAATATTGCATTTGTGTTTATATCGAGCAATATTTGTTTACATTTTAAACTTCAAAATTAATACTAAGATTGAGAGTACAAAATGAATTTCAAGAGTACATGCTTTTCAATTCCTCTCTCCCCTCTCGCCTACTAATGAGGAATTGCATCGAGAAAAGTTGCTTAATGTAACTCGGGACTAAAAAATAAAAGAAAATATGGTTGAATATATCCTATTGTATTTTAAAGCTGTGCCCGCAACATTGAAGGTGTCCTGATAATATTTTTATAGTGTTTCAGTTATGGTTTATGCCTTTACTTTATATAGAGGTACCCATACCTGGCTAATTACTCAGCAACAAAGGGTTTATATAAAATTCTAAAAATTATATAAAATACTAAAATTATTGTAGAGTTCTGTGAATACTATTTAAAATATCACGCTTTCAAAAATTAAAGGTGCTGTCAAGTTTGCCATACCTTTAAATCGGTAAAATTGTGTACTTTCACTACTTTTTCTCCATTTTCTCTTGGAAACGAGATATGTTTGCGGAAAAATGTATCCTATATTTTAACTGCTATACCAAGGTACAAACTTACAAAATTTTATTAGAATTCATTCAGCAGTTTTTACGTGATGCGAACACAAACAGACAAAAATTTCAAAAATTGCTTTTTGTTTTCCATTCCGATTACGATCTGCATTAGCAAAAAAAATTTCCAAAAAGATTTCATGTACAGAAATGGTCCTGTTACAGTTTTATTATATGTTAAGATTTCGTAATTAATTTAATAAGAACAATTTGCAAAAAAATCCTACAAATAAAACAGAAATTTAGTGTAAGAAATAATTGTTTTTTTTTTGTTCTTGAAATTTGATTGCCTCCTAAGTCGCCAACAAACCCATTTCATCAGTGTAGGGTGGCAGCTCTGAACCCGGTGTTAGATCCGTGCTGACTGGTACAGTGGGTGCCTTAGGTCTTAAGCCAACCTTCTCGCCTTCTTTTTTGGGTTGCATAACCGGACTTTTAGGTTGTTTAGCTTTATTAGCAGCTAGAGCTTGCATTTCTTGTGGTTTTGGCCTCTTACCAGCAGCAGCTCTTTTGCTTTTTGGCGATTTGGGCTTATTGACTTTTGTAAAGGTACTCATATGTTGCGCCTCACTAATGTCAATTTCACCCCTTTCCAAACGTTGCAGCTGTTGTTTTATAGTAATTTTTCGAACTCTCTTTTTGATCTCATAATTTGTATAGTAGTGATCGACAATAAGATTTAACAGCCAATAGACAACAATCAGTACAAACAGCAGGGTGGTGTACTGGATGAAATAGTCCATTATGTTGTAGGGATTAATGAGATTATGATGGTTCAGCAAAATTACTAGCCAGGGAGTAAAACAGAGCCAGTAACCGGCAAATATGAAAATTTGTATGAACTTTTTTAACATTTTGCAAAGTTTTTAGATATTTTTTTTTCTGCAACAAACAACAATTTTAAAACATCTTTTGTATGAAAGGCTTACTAGCAGACTAATATTGGCGTGACAAGATAAGGAGTCAGCCATTCATATAAAACTTAAATGGCTTTTGCGGTTGAAAGATTCGTCTTGTAGAAACTTTTTATAGAAAAGACATTTTTTTTATAAAAGCGTCCATAGAATTTAAAATTAGAAATATGCACAGTGGCTCAATTGGTACGCTTCATACCAAAAACTCATACTACTATAACTATAATTGTAAGAACGGATATTTTTTCCTTTTCGGAACATAAATTTACAGAGGTGGCTTTTTTAAAAGCATATTTCTGTAGAAAGTAGCTTTTTTGTAAGTGGTACTTTTTTGTAAAAAGTATTTTTTAAGTACTTTTTTTTAAGTACTTTTTTTTAAGTACTATTTTAGAAAAGTTGTAAGAATACATTTTTTTTCTTTTCTCAGCTTTATTTAAAAGCATATTTCAGAAAGTAACTTTTTTGTAAAAGATACTTTTTCATGAAAGTTACTTTTTGTAGAAAAGGTAAAAGTTACACTTTCAGATAAAACGATGTTTTGTAAAAGGAACTTGTTTTAAAAAGCCACTTTTATAGAAACTATACTCTTTGAAAAAATGTTTTTTATAAAAGTTACTGTTATATAAAAGGTACTTTTTAATAAAAGTTACTTTTTAATAAAATGTACTTTTTTATAAAAGGTACTTTTTTAAAAAAAAGTAAAGGTTTTATAATTTGTTTTCAGAAGGAACTTTTAAAAAACCCAATTTTATGGAAATTATACTTTTATTTTTACTGTTATATAAAAGGCACCTTTTAATAAAAGTTACTTTTTAATAAAATATACTTTTTTATAAAAGTTACTTTCTTAAAAAAAAGTTAAGGTTTTATAATTTGTTTTTAGAAGGAACTTTTAAAAAACCCAATTTTATGGAAATTATACTTTTTGAAAAAAAAATTTATAAAAGGTACTTTTTTTGTAAAAGTTTATATTTTGAGAGGTAGACTGTCGTAACAAATAACTTTTTATAAAAACTTTTATGCAAATGATACTTATTAAAAAAGTACTTTTTATAAAAATAACCTTTCTGAAAAACATACACTTTTTTACCACTTTTTAATTTTTGTAAAATGTGCTTTTTGTAAAGGTAATGTTTTGTAAAGGTGGTTTTTGTAAAATTTACTTTTTTAAAGGGTTTTTTTCATTAAATGTTGTTTTTGTAAATTGCATTTTTAGTCAAAGTTATTTATTGTAAAGTGTAGGGGATCAATAACCCCCTGAAAGGGCAATTTTTGTTTGTTTTTCGGATGGTAGGGTTTTTTTCTTTGATTTGTATTAAAGGCCTTTATAGAGGAGGCCTAATAGAGGTAGGCGATAGATCCACAGTGTGCTCACTGGAAAACAGTCAATAGGCACATTTGCCCCTAAATGTGCTTTAGTCTGACCAATCGAACTCAATATAGATTGCAGGAAGATCCTAACTTTTCTGTAAAATTTTTACATAAAACTCTCGATAAAATTATTACAAAAAAATTTTCGATAAAATTTGTATAAAAAATTTTCTATAAATTTTCAATAAAATTTTTACAAAAAAATTTTCTTAGGTTTACGATAAAATTTTTACAAAAAATTTTAAATGAAATTTAAAAAAAAAATATTCCAGATAAAATTTAAAAAAAAAAATTCAATATCTCTGTATAATATTTGTAATAATAAAGTTGAAAATCATAAAAGTAAAAACCGAATGTAATATGAAATTGGAAAACATAACAGAGTAAGGGTATAAAAGATTCTGCACTCTTAAATGTTTGAATTAAGTACTTTTTAAAAAAAGATATTTTCGGTTAAAGTTCTTTATTTCCGAAAAGTACTTTTTTGAAAAGGTACTTTTTTGGAAAAGTCTGTTTTAGTACTTTCCGAAAAATTACCCTTATCCCATTTATTTTAAAACTGTGACGAACTTAGTCGTAAAAACTAAACAATCGCATTGAATCATATCGTCACCTGATACGGAATTTGTGCTTAGAACAATTGATTAATTTTTCACAAAATACATATACGAGTACGTATATATGTATGTTCCCGTATTCCTTTAAGTAGCATAGGGCCTAAAAAAGGCTTACAATAATCAGAACAATTCAGTAAAATTTCATAAGCCTTTTATGACTTTAAAAATAAAAAAATACATACAATAAAATAGTAATTAATTTCATGTGTTTTTTTGTGTGCGCATCGCGTAAAAGCTACTGAATGGATTTGGATAAAATTTTGTGAGGACATAGCTTAGTGTCCTGATCCCAACTTTTTTCCGCAAAACTATTCTATGTCCAAGAGAAAGTGGAAAAAAAGCAGTGAAAATACGCCGATTTTTTTACCCATTTAAAGGTACTGCATACTTTAAGGCATCTTTTATTTTTGAAAGCAGAATATTTTAAACAATGTTTCGCGCTGTTATAAAATAATGAGTAACTCCTGTATGTGTGGGCACAGTTAATTTTTAATAAAATTACTTATTTCGATCTATTGTATCTAATTGCTTGTTTTCATAACAATAATTGCAAAAAATCGGCAATTTTGTAAGTTGGAACGGTTCGCATTTAAGGTGACTATATATTACATTTGTTTTGATTTCTTTCACTTCAATGACGAGATTCATCATCATCAATATCAGAATCATAACAATATGATTCATGACCACAAGCAAACAAAGACAGCAATATATAAATTACTAGATTAAATTTGTTTTACGTTAGCACACAAATACCCATAAAAAAACAAAACCAACACAGAGACATCATTGGACATTTCTGTGCTAATTGTGCGTAAGCAAATATGTGATAAAAACTGCAGTTGCAGTAAACACGGTTACAATGTGAAATGAGCAGCCAGCTGCTGACCGCATCACCAATCAGTTGCACAACTTGTCTTTTGCCTCCAGCTTAATTAGATGCAATAGACTGATTGTGTGGTGGTCGAATGGGTGTGCAATAGAATGGAAATCTAAACAGTTTTCTGTTGAAAGTTCAATAAGCAAAACTAAGTTTAATTTTCGATCGTTAAACGTTAAAATAAACAAACGCTTTTTTAATGTTCGGCTATAAACTTTTAAAATTTGCCACCTTTTTTCTCTATTGGCTGGGCTTTGCCCCTTGGCTGGTATTGCTTTTACGCAAAGAAGAACTAATAAATGCCTACAACCTACAGGACATGTTTCTACAATACACTACCGTTTTATTTATTTTAATAATAATTTACCTAATTATTCATCAAGTGTTTGAATATCTTTATTTAAGACATAAAATAAAGAAAACGGTACGCAGAGTGACAATACGCCACCAGTTAAGGCGATTGGAGCAGGGAGAAATTGATTTGTCAGTAGCTCAACGTGTTTCCACTTTTCTGGAACTGAAAGAGCCAGCCACGCCGCAGTTTAGAAAAAAAGTAACGAATAGCAGTTGTAAGCAGAAGGGGTTAGAGTGTGTAGAGAGTAAAATTAACCAGGATGTGTCTAAGGATCGGAAAAAAGGCGAGCAAAGTAATGAATGTAAAGAAGTTGAAGACACAAAAACTAAACAGCTGTTTAAACCACAAGAAAATAATGACAGCAATGAAATAGTAGCTGTTGAAAAGCAGGTGAATGAAAAACTAGAGTCCTTCGAATTTAAGGATAAATATTAAACAGAGAATGCAGCCAATGATTAAATTAATAAAAAGTTTTTGTTAAGTTTAAGAAAATTCCAGTTCATTGTATATAAAAAATTTGAAGTTTACTTTTAGGCTCTAAAAAAAATAAAATAATTTGTGTTTACCGAAGCCTACTTTTAGGCTGAAAAATAAGCAATGCATTTTTCATTAATATTAAACACTTGTTCATGTTTTTTTTAAATAAAATAAAAATTAAAATATGTTGTCTCTTTTTAGACTCTAAACAAACAAAATAATTAGTAATAACTTGAGTCTACTTTTAGCCAAAAAAAAAAACTGATCTATTCATGTTTTTTTAATAAAACTCAAATTAAAAGTTGTTAAATCTCTTTTTAGGCACTAAAAAATAAAATAATTGGTATTAACTGAAGCCTACTTTTAGGATGAAAAATAAATAAATAGTTTTTTCATAAATGTTAAACATATATTCATGTATTTTAAATAAAACAAAAGTTATTTTTGGAATAGTTTTTTTATTTATTTATTTATTTATTTATAAAAAGATGTAATAAAAAAGCCTTCAGTGGCCAAAAAAATATTATTAAATTAAAAGATGTTAAGTAAAAAAGGCACTAAACAAAAAAGATAATTAGTATTAACTGAACCCTGCTGTTAGGCTAAAAAATAATTATCTTTTCATGTTTCTTAAGTCTCTTTTTAGGTTCTAAATAAATAAAATAATTGGTACTAACGAAAGCCTACTTTTAGGCTGAAAAATAAACAATGCGTTTTTCATAAAGGTTAAACAACTAATCATGATTTTTTAAATAAAACAAAAATTAAAAGATGTTAAGTCTATTTTTAGGCCCTAAACTAATAAAATAATTGTTAATAACTGAAGCCTACATTTAGGCTAAAAAATAAACAATGCATTTTTCAGAAATGTTAATTATCTCTTCACGTTTTTTAAATAAAACAAAATTTAAAAAATGTTAAGTCTATTTTTAAGCTCTAAACAAATAAAATATTGGTATATACTGAAGCCTACTTTTAGGCTGAAAAATAAATAATGCCTTTTTCATAAATGTTAAACAACTATTCATGTTTTTTTAAATAAAAGAAAAATTAAAAGTTGTTAAGTTCCTTTTTAGGCTCTAAACAAATAAAATAATTGGTACTAATTGAAGCCTATTTTTAGGCTAAAAATAATTATCTATTCATGTTTTTTAAATAAATCAAAAAATACAAGAACTTAAGTCTCTTTTTAAGCTCTAAAGAAATTAAATAATTCGTATTAACGGAAGCCTACTGTTAGGCTGAAAAATATATAATGCCTTTTTTATTCATGTTTTTTAAATAAAATAAAAATTAAAATTTGTTATCTCTTTTTAGGCTCTAAACTAATAAAATAATTCGTATTTACTGAAGCCTACTTTTATGCTGAAAAATAAACAATGCATTTTTCATAAATCTCATTTATCTATTCATGTTTTTTTTTAAATAAAACAAAAATTGAAAATTATTAAGTCTCTTTTTAAGCTCTAAAAAAATAAAATAATTGGTATTAACTGAAGCCTACTTTTAGGCCGAAAAATAAATAATGCCTTTTTCATTAATGTTAAAGATGTATTTATGTTTTTTTAAATAAAATTAAAATTAATAATAACAAAACAGGTAAAAAAAATAATTTGTATTACAGCAAAACTGCTGAATTCTTTAAATAACTTTACAGATGCTTTAAATTTTTTTTTTTTTTTAAACACAAATTAAACCCAAACTTATTTAATAACGCCTTTAAATGTCAAACCTTTTCTACAGTTTAAATTTCTTCTATACGAGTATATCCCACAGAAACAAAAGCATAAAAGAAACATATTTTTTTTTTTTTGTTCCTTCACTAACATTTATTCCAAGTATTTTCCCAACACAAATAACCACAAAATTCTTAGAAAGAATCACTAAAGAAATGAAGTATTATAAGTATTTTTCTAAAGCATCCAACAAAAATGACGAAAGAACAAAATAGCAACTACAACTGTTTAACAGCCAGAGCACATACTGCAAACAGGCACTGGGAAGGACACACTATATACACATCATACTTATTTAGAATTTTTAATGCAGCTATGGCCACTCAAGCCTTCTTTAGTTAATGTATGCACAAAATACTCTAGAGTAACAATATGAAATTTGTATGCACATGACATAACACAACAACAACAACAAAGAACAGAGTAATGCGATCTCAATCAGATTGAACATGTAGTTCTTTTCCCCAGCTACAGCAAGCTTATCAGTATTGCAAAGATACTTTAGTTCTTCATATTAAGATTAGTTGGTGTCTTTAAGTTTCAGTCATTTATTTGACTATTTAAATGTGTATGCCACAAAAATTATGTATAATTATATTTAAGCCTAAAAGCAGGCAACAGTTTTTTGTACAAGATTGTCAATAATGTCACTTGAGAGTTTAAAATCAGTAATTCGTACAAATTTATATAACAAAATTTTATTACTTTAGGCGAGTTTGTATGTTGAACTCAACAAAGGAATTTTTTAAAGTAGATTTTAACGAAATATTTTTTATAAGAAGCTTATACAATGGCCCAAATAATTTCCTTGTGTGCAATAAGAAAGTAAATATGAAACAAAATATAAAAGCGTATAAAGATAACTATTTTTAAAAAATATATCTGGGCCAAGATTGTTTTTTATACACATGATTTTTGTTCAATTTATAAACCTTAAGTATTTAAATTTAACTCTTCTCCCCTATTATAGGGAAAATTTCTGCTAGAGCAACGCCGACACCACTACATTCACTACACATTCCAACAATGAAAATCAAACGAAATGTTTTCGCTGCTTCTAACACAACCATAAAATTTTAGGGTATGTGTTAAAGCACCACTGCACAGTGGGGCAGAATAAACATATTTTGGAAATAACTCAGCCATTTGTAAAGCATTAGGCAGATAGATCCAAAAATTGTCAAGAGCATAGTACTTATAATATTATACTTTTGTAAAATATTTGAGTACTAAATAACAATATCTTTAGCATACTTTTAGGCTCAAATAATAAAATTTTTATTAATTTTTTTTAAAGTAGTTTTAAACAAGTATTATTAAATAGAGTTGAATCCCTATTTAATAATACTTGATACTAATAAACAAATTAAAATATCGCCCAAACTTATACCGAAACATTTTGTGAATTTACTTTAAAGCTAGAATCAGAAAACTTAATTTGCGTTATTTAGTATTAAAAATTAATATTAAATACTAGCTGTGCCCACACACCTTGTGTGCGTCCTGACAATATTTTGTTCGATTTTTTTCCGTACACACCAAATTTTATAACTCTTACGTATTTACTTTATTTAAAGGTAACCATCCCTGGATACAATTCTAAAATTTATATAAAATTCTTAAATTCTAAAAATTATTATAAAGCTCTGTAAGAGACGGACAGCAAATGAGTTACTCTTTATTTTAAGACAGCACCCACTGTTGCGCAACATTGCTTAAAATATACTGCTTTCAAAAATAAATGATGCCTTAAAGTATGCAGTACCTTTAAATCGATAAGGAAAAATCGGCGTACTTTCACTGATTATTCTTAACTTTCTGTTCGAAGTAAGGTATTTTTGCAGAAAGAAAGTATCCTATATTGGAATCAGGATACTAAGATACCTCCTCAAAAAATTTTGTTAAAATCCATCCAGTAGTTTTTAAGTGATGTGAACACAAACAAAGAAAGACAGAGTAACAGGAAATGAGTTACTCTTTTATTATATGTATAGATTATTTAAGGAATTAAACTTTTTATTTTTATTTAAATTAATTATAATAAATTCTCTGATAACGAATGTTGGAGGGGTAGGTAGGCTAGTTGCTGTATTCAGTTCCATATAATTTTGGGTAAGACAAAATTTAGTCACGATACAAAAATTTCTTAGACCATATGAGATTTCGGTCAAAGGAATTATAAACACTATAATAAAATTTCGATAAAATAGATACAGTCATTAGTGATTTTATATTTTTCTTTATTATCATTTTTCAATAAAGACTTAAAAATATTAGATTATATTTTAAGCCGAAATGTATGCTACAGTTTTAAAGAAAATAAAATCACATAAACAAAAGTACAGCTTTAGGTAGTAGTAGACTTCGTTCTAACTGACGATAAATAATTGGAATAAAATTTCTCGTATTCTATTATCAGAGTTTGGTTCATTAAATTCACACTATTTACAACTGAACACTATTTAAAGTGAAGAGTTACAAAGAATGCTGAAGAAGGATACAGAGATCAAGAAAAAGCATGTTATTTTTCTAGACTCTAAAGTAAAATTTTTAAAATTAATCATCTAATTTGTAAAAAATAGTAGTCAGGGAGAATAAACCAACCTAACTCTTAGTTGACAATCAATTTGAACTTAATAATTTAGTTCGACTCGTATATTTGAACGTTAAATATTGAAAATAAATTTATTTTGAAAAGAATTGAATATCTGAATCTACAAACCAGAGGGGGAAAAAACAAAAACTAAAATGTTGTTTATTTGTGGAAAACCTTCAATTTTTTCTATATATTTGTTTTTTTTTTTGTTATGAATAAACACGTATACTAATGTATTTTTTTAATATTTCTGTTTATTTTTTTCTAACGTCAACACATTTAAACACGTTTTATTTGTTAAAGGGTATGAAAATATTTTGAATAAATTTTTTTTAATGAATAAATCCATTAAATGAAATAAATGTACGTATAAAATAAAAATTCTATTTTTAATGTCAAAAGTAACGAATATACACACACCCTTCCAAAGCTCACCCACTTGTACACGCTTAATTTGCAGACCCTCAAAATATGCTTCATTAATTTCTTTTTTTTTTTTTTTTGCTTTGCTGTTGTTGATTCCATATAATTTTTTTATTTTTTATTATAACTTGCATTAGCACATGCCATAATGCGTGCGGATTATTTAAAATTTTGTTTTCCACTTTTTATTTTATTTTTTATATTTTGTTTTTGTATTTTTAATGTCAAGGCATTTCAATATGTTGGCGTAACTAAATTAAATGTTTACAGTTTCCTTGACAATCTTTTATTCATAAAAAAATATTTTATTTTTCTCATAATTTCTAGATTTTATTACAATTTTTTCGTTAAAGAAAATATGATTTGTATAATACATGTTAATAAACACCAGCTTTACCTACTTTACTTTGGTGAAAGAAAGATTTTCTTATAAAATATTATTTCTTAAATAAATGCTTCACTTGCCAAAATGATTAAGTCCGTATTAGTCATATTTTTTTAGTGTTTGTAAAATTCTTCTTAAGCCTTAAATTCAAAGGAAATAAAATGTTGTTACTTAGAAAATTTAATATGTTATTAGAAAAAAATGTTTTCCCCAAATATGTCCACAAAAGCATTTCGAAATTACCACTAACAACTATTTATAAAGAGGAGTTAGTCGTTTTGGCAACTGAAATCTCGAAATATTACATTAATGCTAATGTGTTGTAACATGTCAAAGATTATTATTTATCAAATCTTTTTGTCTATTTATTTTTCTCTTTAACTCTCCTACCTACCCTATACGAGTATATCCCTTTCTGTCTTTCTCTTTAAACGAAGCAGCTTTGCCAGCAACTTTCGACAAAAAATCATAATTTTTTTTTAAAAATTTTTTTACAAACAAATTTCTCATAAAATTTTCGATAAAATTTTTAAAAAAAAATTTCGATAAAATTTTTACAAAAAATTTTCGATAAAATTTTTACACAAAATTTTCGATAAAATGTTTACAAAAAATTATTTACAAAATTTTTACAAAAAATTATTGATAAAATTTTTACAAAAATTATTGATAAAATTTTTACAAAAATTATTGATAAAATTTTTCCAAAAATTATTGATAAAATTTTCAAAAAAAATTATTGTAAAATTTTTACAAAAAATTATTGATAAAATTTTTACAAAAAATTATTGTAAAATTTTTACAAAAAATTATTGATAAAATTTTTACAAAAATTATTGATAAAATTTTTAGAAAAATTATTGATAAAATGTTTAAAAAATATTATTGTAAAATTTTTACAAAAAATTATTGATAAAATTTTTACAAAAATTATTGATAAAATATTTTCAAAAATTATTGATAAAATTTTTACAAAAAATTATTGTAAAATTTTTATAAAAATTATTGATAAAATTTTTACAAACAAATTATTGTAAAATTTTTACAAAAAATTATTGATAAAATTTTTACAAAAAATTATCGATAAAATTGTTAGGAAAAATTTTCGATAAAATTGTTACGAAAAATTTTCGATAAAATTGCTACGAAAAATTTTCGATAAAATTGTTACGAAAAATTTTCGATAAAATTGTTACGAAAAATTTTCGATAAAATTGTTACGAAAAATTTTCGATAAAATTGTTACGAAAAATTTTCGATAAAATTTTTACAAAAAATTTTCGATAAAATTTTTACAAAAAATTTTCCATAAAATTTTTACAAAAAATTTTCGATAAAATTTTTACAAAAAATTTTCGATAAAATTTTTACAAAAAATTTTCGATAACATTTTTACAAAAAAATATTGATAAAATTTTACAAAAAATTTTCGATAATATTTTTACGAAAAATTTTCGATAACATTTTTACGAAAAATTTTCGATAAAATTTTTACGAAAAATTTTCGATAAAATTTTTACAAAAAATTTTCGATAAAATTTTTACAAAAAATTTTTACAAAAAATTTTCGATAAAATTTTTACAAAAAATTTTCGATAAAATTTTTACAAAAAATTTTCGATAAAATTTTTACAAAAAATTTTCGATAAAATTTTTACAAAAAATTTTCAATAAAATTCTATAAAATTTTTAGAAAAAATTTTCGTTAATTTTTATAAAAAATTTCATTAAATTTTTACAAACAATTTTCGATAAAATTTTTACAAAATATTTAAGGATACACCTTTACAAAATATTTTCTAAAAAATTATACAAAAATTATCGATATAATTTTTACAAAAAATTTTTGATAATATATTTACAAAAAATTTTCGACAAAATTTTTACAAAAAAATTTCGACAAAATTTTTACAAAAAATTCTCGACAAAATTTTTATAAAAAATTCTCAAAAAATTTTTACAAAAATTCTCAACAAAATTTTCGATAAAATTTTTACGAAAAATTTTCGATAAAATTCTCAACAAAATTTTCGATAAAATTTTTACGAAAAATTTTCGATAAAATTTTTACGAAAAATTTTCGATAAAATTTTTACGAAAAATTTTCGATAAAATTTTTACGAAAAATTTTCGATAAAATTTTTACAAAAAATTAACGATAAAATTTTTACAAAAAATTTTCGATAAAATTTAAAAAAAATATATTAGCGAATATTTTTAAAAAATTTTCGATAACATTGTTACAAAACAATTTCGATAAAATTTTTACAAAAAAAAAAAAAATTGTCTACAAATTTGTATTATATTTGTAATAATGAAGTTGAAAAGCATAAAAATAAAAACCGAACGTATATTATTGCTAAATTAGGAAACAAAACAGAGTAAGGGATAATTTAACATTACTATGGTGAGGGTATGTAAGATTCGGTATAGCCGAATATAACACTCTTACTGGTTTTAAATTAAGAAAAAAAAAATGTTAATAATAACTATGAGAAAAGCTTCCTTCTAAAGGATATCCATAATTTATACAAAATGATATTAAAAAAAAAAAACAAATGCTACGGTACATTACATTTCGCAATTAAGTTTTGGCAGGATCTGGCAACCTTCCACTATTCAAATACAACCATGGTATAACACAAATGCAGGTTCTAAATGCCAAAATAAAAATTATTTTTTTTTTTTTCAAAATAGCGAATGTTGTCTGTACCAATTAATTATAACACTTGTAACACACCAATTAATTCCAACCGGCCAAATTTTTTGCGAAAGCTCGATTTTTTGAGAGAAAAACGAATTAAAGTATAACGAGGCTGTACTGTTTTCTGTTTTGAACAAGAAAACCAACTCTGTGGAAACCAAGTGAAGGAATAATTTGCCAGTCATCAATTCAAGTTTGTATTTTTCAGGAATGCATTCGTTTTCAAATTACCAGTGTTATGATTTTGCTAAAGTTATATCTACAATTTCGAGTTTTCACTCAGAAAGCCAGCCCCATGGAGTGTATGAATCTTTGGTATTTGATCTAAAAATAACATCAGTCCATTTCCGAAAGCGAATTCCATCAGTTTTATGCATTTAAGTGGTTTCATATAGACTTTAAAAAATACTCAGCTCATAGCAGTGACATATTGAATAATTCTCGTATTATAATTGTTTAGTTTCTATCACAAATATATATAAATATTTTAAAGTTCCGGATTTCCGGAAAAGATTAGGTAAATAGATAAATAATTATTAGGATTTTTTTTCCAACTGATCATATGCTATTTATTGCTTTGGTTTGTTCGAAAAAATATTTTCACTGAAATGGTGACTTGTGGCTCCCACTATTCCTCTAGGCTCCATTGCCAATAAAACAATTTTTTATTTAATTTAACCAATTAAGCTGGAGAACTTATTATACTTTATATAGTATTTTAAATCTCTTTTAATTTTTTAATTTTTTTTCATTTAAAATAAAGTTGCATTTTTATAATTAATATTAATATTTTAATTAATATTTTTCTTAAACTAAACTTTGAAACTTTTTATTTAAAATCATGAAAATCTTGGCCATCATAATACAGCGAACAGCTGGTAATAAAACGTACATTTTTTCTTTCCTCATCCACTAAAGGCTGCTGGTGGCAAACCAATTCTGGTTTGTTAATGCGTGGCGGCGGTAAATTTTCATACATCACAGCATCAGGCATAAGGGCTTTAGTGTTACGTTCACCTTTGTAGGTAGTGGTGGGAGAATAAACCGGATTTTCGGCTCCTCGTCTGGAGGGGCGTGGCCAAAATCTTTTATGTGTATTAGCTGATTCTTGAGGCTGACAGCAGCAGCAGTCAATTAAACAATACAAAAGGTAATAGGCGACCAACAGTATGAGAGCAAATAAAATGGCACCTAAAATACTGGCAGCAAAAATGTCCGGTCTGATGAGGAACCATAAAACGGGAAAGAACACAAACCAATAAAAGCAGAAAATAATTAATTGCCAATATTGCAGACGTGTAAAGCGGGCCATTGTGTTTCTTTTTTTTATTAATAGAATTAAATTTATTTGTTTAAATTTCTTTTACTTTTACGCTGTGTTTTTCTTTCTTTAATAATTTAATGTTGTTTTTATGCGGGTTTATCAGAAACTAATTCACTTGTTTCATTTTTGTTTGAACATTTTTTTTTTGTGCTTTACCCTTTTGTGGTCTCTCGAAGTTTTGTATTTGCGGTTGTGAAATTTTTACTTTAGAGAGCGGTTGAGCTGCATTTAACCTTGACTTGAGATTCAGTTGCATGATAAAATGTTTCAAACTAATTTGAAAAATTTTAATGGATTTAAGAGGAAGACGAAGTTAAACAAAAGTTTGTTACTAAAAGCACATAGCAAATGATAAGAAACTTAAAGCTCGTTGAAGTCATTCGTTATGTTGGGATTTCTTAAATTTTATCAAGTTTTGCCACTGATTTAAAACAAATTCTATAAATTTCAATGATATTTTGAATTTTGTATGTGATATTGAGATTCTGTTCCCTTATGTGCTTCTAAATATAGGGTGAGTTTTTTCTACTTGGTTTTTCAGTGTAGAACTTTATACACATTTTTATAAATAAAAAAATCGTTTGTGATGAGCGAAAAAAATTTAGGGCAATATTTAAATTTGTCGGCATTTGTACACCAAAGTGTTGCTAAGCCTTGAACTAACTATCCCCGGAACGCTTTGCTATACCCGTCCACAAAAACTACAATAAGCTCTTGAAAGAAAAGTATGGCCAAACTTTAAATCGTAAACTTACGCTATTCTCACGACAAAACTGTTTCAGTTTATATGCAAGGTACGACGCCCCCTGTTTCCATCCAATCAGTTTTTTTTTTGCTAGACTATGAACTTTAACACTATAATAATATTTTACTTTGCATGGGAGCTACCACGCCCACTCCCCAATCCAGTCAAAATATTGCTAGATTTTTCACATTATTATGAGGGTTACTTGTGTGAAGTAACAAGACTCTAATTATTGTAGTTCTCTGGAATATAATAATTTTTCACATTATATGGGATGTACCATGCCTACGGCCCAAAATCAGTCTGTGTTTCGTGAAATTATGTACATAAGGGTTGCAAAATTTCAAAGCTCTATCTATTTTAATTCTCTAGCTACTTAAAAGTGGGCGTAAGAGTAAGCGTAAAAGTGGGCGTGGTCAATTTTTTATTTTCGTAAAAATCTAAGTTGGGAAATCTCCTGACCTTCCAGCTCACTCCTCTGATTAGAATGTTAGCAGTGCAAGATTCCTCAACATATAGCAAGGAACTGTATCTATATACCATTATATGGAGGAAACGGCAGATGGCAACCACATCATCATAGTACACAGGCTACAGTAGGCTAATCATCTACTTAGCTAGATGATAAAAGCCCCAACAAAACGAAATAGGAGAACTCACTAAACCTGAAATGTTAGAGGAAGGACACTACATGAAGACAGGCTTGAATGGTGCTCAACCTTTCAACCTTCCTAGCAAGACCCCCTTGGTAGGAAGGTCAGTAAGTTGCTAAGATATAATAGAAGCACCTAAAGCTGGATAATTGGAAACTTCAAGTATCATCTAGCCAATACGAAAATCAATGAAAATAATACTTGCAGACTATGCCTGGAAGAGACTGAGACGGTAGCTCACATTGCGTGTGAATGTCCAGCACTGGCTAGCATAAAAATTTTGTAATACCACGGGCGGGCAAAAACTTGTTTAATATGGATCTCATGGGCGATCTAAGTTCTAGAAAAACTCAAGCAATTACTAGAGACTCTGTGATCAGAAAGAAGGCCGCCAGTTACCAGTCAACGAGAGTGTGAAATTACTAAATCAGTTGTCTATAATCATTGAGAATGGAAGTGGTCTGCTTTGATATCCCCGTTTCGTTATTACTACTAACTAGCTGTGCTCACGCACGTTGTATGCGTCCTGATAATATTTGGGTCGATTTTACTTTGAAAGTAATCCAAACCCATTTTTAAAACTCTTTCGTATTTACTTTATATAAAGGTAGCCATCCCTGGATAAAATTCTAAAATTAATATAAAATTCTAAAAATTATAGTAAAGCTCTGTAAAAGACAGGCAGGAAAAGATTTATTCATTATTTTAAAACAGCGCAATATTGCTTAAAATATACCGCTTTCAAAAATAAAAGATGCCCTAAAGTATGCAGTAGCTTTCGATCGGTAAAAAATCGGCATACTTTCACTGCGTTTTGCCCACTTTCTCTTGAAAATAGGATATTTTTGCGGAAAAAGAGTATTCTATATTGGAACCAGGATACTAAGGTACCTGCTCACAAAATTTTGCTTAAATCCATCCAGTAGTTTTTGCGTAATGCGAACACAAACAAAGAAAGACATTATAGACCTGTTAGATGTATAGATAACGAAACGAAAGCAGGCAAAACGATGAAGAGAATGGACAGGCTTTGTGGAAGACCTATTTACCCAATTTTTTTTTACTTATAAATTTTTTTTATAAATATAAAACTAAAAGTTTAAAGAAATACCCTGTTTGAATAAATTATGTCACACAGAAACAAGAAGTTTCCCTAACAAATATTCTGCATCAACAAAAAACAGATTAAATGTTAATAAAATATAAAAAGCTTAACAACTTTTTCTTTTTTGATAATTTATTTATTTTATACGCTGCTTAAGAAATTGAATGAATAAATATTAATGCAAAGTTTATTTAAAGAATGTTTTCATTTCCTTTGCATTTTTGGTTCCATTTTGCTTCCTTTTGTTTTTGGAACAGAAAAAAAGCTGCTTAAGAATGCAGTGTATTAAATCCGGTAGGAAACTTTCTTTATTACTTTTGTTTTTGTACCCTCCAACTTGAACTATATATTTTATTTTATTTTATTTTATTTTCTTTTTTTTAATTTTTGTGTATTTTTGCTTTCTGCCTTAGACTTGTGTATTTTATTTATTTATAAAAACGACGAAGTATAAAATTTCTTCAAATATTTTCTTATGCTACTTTACATGGAGCAACAACATAGACTGAAATCGTTAAAATAGGAAATTTATTTAGGCTTAAAATGTAAATTTTTAAATTGAAACTAAAACTGTTATAAATAATTATAAAACTGTTATAAACAATATATTTTAGATTTTACAGACTTTATATATTAATGTAGGGGGAGTATCGAAGCAGACCGCTTCTTTAATGAGTCCCTTTTTGATCCCCTTCTGCTCTCAATGATTATAGGCAACCGTCTTTTAATTTATGGCAACTTTATTCTCATTGAGTCACGTGTTACCACCAGCCTTTTATTTTAACTTTAGTGATTTCACACTGTCGATGTAAATGTTGGTCCTCTTTCTCATGACGGAGTCTCTAGTAATTGGTAGAACTTGCTTAAGGCTCAAGTCCCCAATGGCATGCACACAAGTTTCTGCCCCTGATCCTAAGTTTTATGCTAGCCAGTGCAGCATCTTCCCGGCACTGTCTGAAAATTTCATTTACTTTCATCTTGGCTAAAGGACATGATTCGCTATCATACTCAGTCGTACGATCTACCAAAAATAGGATGTGTGCTAAAAAAGTATGATAGTGTGGATTAGAAATATACGTGTGTGACAGACTGTTTTACAGGTCTGTACGATTTAATAATCTTTTGAAAAAATTTATAAAAATGTATTTTTCCATGTGATTAGAGTTGCAAAATCTTACTTTGTATGATAGTGTGGCATCAACATCGCCGTTTTGAGACGATTTTTTGAGTAGAACAGAATTCTGTCAGATTTTTTTGTGATTGAATCGTACGATTGTGTAGGATATGTGTGAATCCTGGCCTTAAGTGATACTTGAAGTTTCCATGACCTGCCGCCAACGCAGTTATCCAGGTTAAGGTATTTCGATTATATTTGAGCACCTTACTGGCCCTCCTGCTCATGGGCTCTTTTAGTATCATTTGAACCTGCCTACACGTAGTGGCCTCTCTCCACCTTTTTAGGTTTTATGAATTCACCTATTGTACCTTCCTTCACATTATGCCCAGCGCTACTCTAGGTTATCATAGAATTTAAATGATTGAGTAGTGGGTACCGTATAGCGAGAATTTTATCCTGTTATTCAGAAATTCACAGCAGATCCCTAGTTGCTCTGCTGCTTCACTCCTGTGCTGTGCCTTCTCTTTAACCAAAGCGCATCTCTGTTAAATTTTAATATACATTCCAGCATTAACACTCCAAGTACACGTTCACCTGCCTCATGCGTTTTATAACCAACTGGTTGTCAAGTGAAATGATACCTTTCTTCCATGCAACCAACGCATGCAGCAGCCCAAGAAATGCTGCCTGGTATACGGAGACGTTGTACTCCCCCAAAGCTGAGTGTAAAACTGCTCCTGGTCTACCTTCAATAATAGAAGCATCAGTAAAAATGCTGATGTCGTTCTCCATACAGTCATTGTGTATAACGTATTCCGCAATGAGTGTCAGCAGCTATCTTTCAACTTTTTTGTTCTACTCATGCGTTTTATCGGCATTTAAGCTTCCCTTACCTCCTTACTAACTAGATCTCTCTACTCTTATGCCCGATGTTTGGCCCAAAACTATGCAAAATTACATCGCTCTTCATACGCAAAGCTGATCTGAATAAGTCGGCAACGGCAGCCATCTCAACCTCCATTTTTTGCAGATTTAGCAAACAGAACCAAATACATGGAAAGATGGAAGTGGATTGGCGAAGAATAGGAATATTAAGGTCGCAAGAAATTACGAGTGTTCAGATGACTATAGCAAAGAGTTTTATATGTCTAGCGACCGCCCCCGGGGGTACTAATTTTCATTGATGTTTTTGTCTCTTTTTTGACGCTGTGCTGTCGGGGAAAATGGTGCCACCAGACGTCAGGGTTCCTGGAACCTTTATCTGGAAGAACAGGTGTGTGGAATACAGGGTCGTTCGAGTAGCCCAACAGAGAGTGTTGATGATCTGTGATTTGGATCAACACATGCACAGATGGTACACGGTTTGTCAAGTGTGTTGTTGCACAATCAACAGAAGGAGTTGGATGGTCTCTAACCCCTAAACAAGAGGTTAGAAAATTAATCTAAGCTTGCTATCTATACATATGAGTAACTCATTTCCTGTCTGTCTTTCTGTTTTTGTGTTTGTATCACATAAAATCTACTAAATCCATCTAGGATTGAAAAAAAATTTTGTGAGGAGGTACTTTAGTATCCTGATTCCCCAAAAATGTCTTATTTCCAAGATTAAGTGGAGACAAAGCAGCAAAAGTGCGCCGTTTTTTACCGATTTAAAGGTACTGCATACTTTAAAACATCTTTTTTTTGAAAGCAGTATATTTTAAGAAATGTTGCGCAACAGATGGCGCTATTTTACAATAATGAGTAACTCATTTCCTGTTCGTATTTTACAGAGCTTTACAGTAATTTTTAGAAGTATTAGAATTTAATATAAATTTTAGAATTTTATCCAGGGATGGGTTCCTTTATATAAAGTAAATACGTAAGAGTTTTAAAATTTGATGTGGATTACTTACAAAGCAAAATCAAACAAAATATTGTCAGGATGCACACAACGTGTGTGGGCACAGCTAGCTAGTGTTCCATAAATTGCTACTCATTAGTGTAAGTATTGTGCACTGTGCGATATTGTGCGATGCTGGGATAATGATATTTATGAGGTGCTATTGTCGCTTTATAGCGTTTGTATTGTCTAGTGTTTAGTAATCATATAACGCAATGAGGGTGCTGAGCTAAACATTATTATTTCACCCAGTATTAAGAACACCTTCAGATAAGGGCCAGCCCGTCTAGGTGCAGACGTTAATCTTGATCACATCATATTCAAATGACTATGGCGAAGAGTTTATATAGGGATCTTCTGATCAATAGCATACTTGTGAAAATTGATTCTTTATAAGAAAAGTAAGTTTTCATACAAATTGAGAATATGAAACTTTACTTCCACTAAAATTTGCCTGATTTCTATCCTTCGTTTTTTTTTGTCGGTTATATTTTTGTTATACTTCTGCTAGTAGTTACAGTTACAGTAGTTACAGTTGTTGTTATTTCAATATTTAGTACATGACTTTAGTACGTCAACGACTAGTATTTCTTAACAATGGAATTTCTACCAAGAGTTTGTGTAAGTGAGTGACAGACAGTATGTCGTGTGTTTTCATGTTTATGTTGAGTTCTTGTAAATGTTTGTATAGGAGTGTGTATGTGTGTGTGTGTTTGTGTGTAAATGCTATACTTATGTCATGTTTTATGTTTCACTAGTATTGTAGTATTGTATTTTGTATCGCATTATGAAATTTCTTAAAAATTCTTATTGCTGCCATCATAGACTTCAAGTCAAGTTTATTTGAGTAGCAAACCTTAAAACTGAACTAGTGCTGCAAAGTGTTGCAATGCAGTTATTTTGGCAATTTTTTTCCCCTAAAGAAAAATCAAATTTTTGGTAACGGATGTCTGTTAACATTTATAAGAGGTATTTCTGACTGAAACAAGTTAAAAACAAAAAAATGTAAAATAAGAAACCAAAAACGTCCTTAGCAATTTCTTTTTTTATATGGAGAGTATTTAAAAGTAAACAGAAAAACTAACAAGCCATAGTTATAAGTGGCATAAATTTATGTTAAGAAATGCAAGTAAATGTAAAACACATAAGAAGTTCTTGGTAAAACCAAGAATATTTAAAGAAAAATAACTCCAATAATTAATCTTGATAAACGAGTAGTTGGAATATTTGAAGTACTGCAAAGACATATTTTAAGTTTGTATAATAAATTAAATATATAATTAAGGAGTTGTAAAAGTTGTAAGGAGAGTAAAAAATATCCTAAAATTTAAAAGCATTTTTTCACTTTAATAAAAAAGATAGAAAAAAATCTGTTATAAAATTGTTTATTTGAAAAAAAAACTGTTATACAACTGTTATAAAAATAAAAAACTGTTATATTAAACTTAAAAAGCTTTATATTTAATATCTATAGTTTTATATTCAAAACAATTCAAATAAAGACTTAAATTTTCATTAAAACCCGTCATTCAGTTCACTCTCATTAAGAATAGGCAAATAACTAAGAAAATCTAGTTAAGAAAACTGCCAGATACAACTGTAAACAAACTGTTATACCCTAATATTATGTATTAAGAAACAACAAAATACTATACACTACACAGGAAATTTTGTATATAAAATATTTTTTACACAATATACTGTTATACAATATTTAAAAAACTGTTATACAAAAATTTTATATTACAGTAAAGTAGCATAGATGAAATACCTTAAATTAAACAAAAATTTTGACAATATTTAATAAAATAAAAACTGTTATATAGAATTGCATCGTTAGCAAAAAAGTATAAATTGCAATTATTCATAATTTATACACCCAAAACTTCGAAATACAATAAATTTATTGCCATTTTAAACTTAAATTAAATGAACGAATATTGCAGTACATCCGCTTGGGTTTTGCTGTTTTGTATTTCCGTGAAAGACTGTTAAACACTATCTGCTAAGCTTCTGGCTTGCTTACAGAAAACACACAGTGTGTGTGGCGAGAATCGATCTCACTACTCCCAGACTGGTAGACTAGCACACTACCTACCAATTATGCAGACAACAAGATGCATTTAATATTCAAATTATATTTTTGAGGTTAGCAAATAAGGGTAAAGGGTTAAGATTAATTGACGTATAAAAAAAACGAAAGGAAGTCTCAACGTATAAGTAGTTTAATTTCCATTAATATAAGTCATACGCCATCAGTGTTTTCAAGGAGTTATGGGTCACCTCTACTGCTTTTCATTTTGGCCTTTTTAAACTTGTATAAATTTTTAAAAACAAAAAAAAATTTCCTTGATATGAAAGAAATTGTATTCCATCACTAATTTCCGAATAATTAAATAACTATTGATCGCGTGGGTAAATTTTAAGGGCCGATGTTGAATGTGAACCACACACATTTCTCAATTTCAGAATATCTCAATTGGAACCATGGAAAGATACACCATCGAGCAACGCGTTAAAGTTATTCAGGCTTATTATGAAAATGGGCGTACAATTAAAAATGCATATCGTGCACTTCGTGATTTTTTTGGTAAATTTATTCGTCTAAACGTGCGTACAGTCGAAAAAATCGTGCAAAAATTTGAGCAAACCGGATCTGTAGGAGATGTGAAAAGAGGCATGCTCGTACAGCTCGTATTGCAGAAAATATTGCTGCTGTTCGCGATAGTGTGGCTGAAGAGCCGTCAACCTTAACTCGTCGTTGTGCCCAACAATTGCACCTCTGACGCTCGTAGTTGATAAACATTATCCATAAAGACTTGCATTTACACTCTTACAAGGTGCAATTGACTCAAGAACCAAAGACTCTTGATCATTCCAAAACGTCTTCAATGGTCAGAATGTTGGCAAGAAAAGGCAACGTTGGATGATCAATTTTCGAAGAATATTATCTTCAGTGATGAGGCACATTTTCAGCTCAGTGGATTCGTCAATAAGCAGAATTGCTGCATTTGGACGAATGATAATCCAAGAGTGATTGTCGAAAAATCAATGCACCCACAAAGAGTGACTGTTTGGTGCGTTTTATGGGCTGGCGGCATCATCGGGCCGTATTTTTTCCAACACGAGGCCGTTCAGGCAGTTACTGTGAATGTTGTGTTGGCTATCGTGAGATGATAACAAACTTTTTATGGCCCGAATTGGAAGATATGGATGTGGACGAACAGAACGGTGTCTCTTGCCACGCACAGCTAACGAAACAATGGCTGTTTTGCGCGACAAATTCAATGGCCGTGTTATCTCACGCGGTGGCGATGTCAATTGGCCGCCAAGCTCATGTGATTTGACACCGTTGGACTTCTTTCTTTGGGGTTATTTGAAAGTAAAGATGTACGTCTATAAGCCAGCAACAATTCAAGAGCTAACGTATGAGATAATTTGGCACATTAATGCCATAGAAGCTTAATTATGCCTCAGCGTCATCAAAAATTTGGAGCATCGCATAATTGAATCATAACAATATTATCAAAATATAAAGAAATGACAATAATTTCCTAAATAATTTGTGTTTTATTCAAAATCAACATCGGCCCTTACAATTTAACCAACCTTTAAGTTAATCATTTAAACATAATTTTATCCTTTATTTTCTGGATTTCCACTTGTCTAAATCGGATGAACTGGGATGTATATTTGCCACGCCCATTAAATGAAATCTCGACATAATAGAAAAAACTGAAAGAAGATTCTTAAATACTTTTCGCTAAAGAACAGTGCAATTGAAGGATTTTTATTTTTAAGGAAATTTACTGCTTGGAAAAACCAATATTCTAAAATAGGCTCTACGAGTTATAGCTTTTCTTTAAATATGTTTCTTGATACGATTTATGATTTTATCAACCCTTCAATGCAACTGTTTATCCCTCGAAATTTTACTATTTGCCCCAATTTTAAATTAATAAATTGAAACGAAACAATATACGGTTTAAAAACTTAAAAAAAGTTCAGTTGGCAGGAAGTACAGTAGGAAGTAAGAATAACGAAAATAAATATTTTAACTTTTAAAAGTGTTTGTGAAACAGTTTGGTCAAATATAAATATTAACAGTATTTTATTTTATTTAAACTTTTGCAACAACTTTACTTTTTTACTCTTGACATTTTCCAAAAGTAAAGCACTTGATTTTTCATCTCTGTGACCCCAACTCAGAACTGTATACAACCTTAATTCATACACATACAAACACACACACACACACACACACATACAATTGAAAAATCCAACAAAAAAAAGAGAAACTACATTTTAATGCAAAAAAACAATAAAATAAAAACTAAAAACAAATAAAGGACTCAAATAAAAAAGACAAATATGTAGCGCTCACAAACAGAGACAGATGCTTAAAAATTGTATTTAATTTGCTCTTAAGTTTTTGTTGTTGTTGGTGCTGGATTTTTTTTGGTTACCAAACTACAACTATTCAACTACAAATACACACTCAAAGTACTTTACTTATTTACTAACTTTCCTCCTCCCTCTATGAGTCTCGCTCTCTCTCTCTCTCTCTTTCTCACGCCATGTTTCATTCTCCCATTATTTTTTTTTTTTTTGTATAGACCAGTAGTGGAAAATAAGGTACCTTTGTAATTTATTTAGTACTTTTTGCAATAGGGAAAATTACCCAGTAACCCCGCCACAAAAGGTTATTTTTTTTAATGGGCAGAAATCTTATTTATTAGCATCGTCAAAAATTGTTGGTCACTGTTTTAACTTCGAATTACCTGTAAGGACCCCCCAGACTGCCGACTTTTTATCGGCCAATAGTTTAGTTCGGTTGGCCGAAAGATTAGTTTGAATGGAATCAGTAAGCCCATCAAACTTTTTTGTCGGCCGATACTGAATCGCTGTATTGTGCTCATATGCATTTCTCTCCATATTGATCAAGAAGCCGGTCAAACTATGGGCTGATAAAGAATCTGCAGATTGCGGAAGCCCTAAAAGCCATTAGAGTGCAACTCTATGGCTCTTTAAAAAATAGTAGGGGTTTAAACCAAAAATTATTATATGATCATACAACACCATCATCAGGGTGTTTCCCTTAATTTATTCCGCCTAGATGTAGTAACCGAAAACTAAACAGATTATCCCTAGGGCTCTATTTGACAAGGTCTACCGCTTAATCTAAGTCTCTATATGCCTTGATGGCCAGAATGTCCGTAATGAAAGTCGTATGGACATTTGTGGATAGCCGGCATCATTGAACACGACTAAAACACTAGAGTACGAGGGCAATTCGTGTCCTTTTGCATAAATTATAGTTTTTCCGCCAACAAAATGTTTTAAATCTCAACAGAGTTTCCTTAAAGCTCGATGCACTTAGTATAGTATCGATCTGGGTTTTTTTAATTCCTCCAAATATCAAGATTTCTCAAGGCCATCAGAATACGCCTTTTCGTTTGACCCAAATCTCTTGCCACCCAGTCATTTCTTTAAATTTGGGAACAGGAAATAATCTGGAGAGTGTAATGAATGGCATAGCAGTTTGTATTCCAATTCATGGATTTTGGCCACAGTGACTAAAAGCTTAAGCACCCTTGCTTGGTCTTGATTAGGACACTCATCACGTAAGTAGCTCTTTCATATCCAAATTTTCAAGCATTATGTACTAGACCCGCTCCCTTGAAAAGCCTATAGCCTCACACACTTTCATTTACCGATCGTGAAATATCATTTCATGGATTTGATCGACTATTTGCGGTGTGACGACACCTTTAAGACGTCCTGAATGTTAGGCATTCTTTGTGCAGGTAGGACTACAGTGGAGCTCAGTATACCACATTTCAACCATTGAAATTGATCGTGAAGAGCCATAGTACTAGTATTTATCAAGCCGTTTTCTTTGATCCCCGTGATGGGTTTTTAATATAAAAAACCATCAGCACACAATCAATTTTTATTCAAATTAACGGAGACAGATATAAAAAAATTAATAAACGCAGCTCAAAATTCATCAGTAGTCTAAGTAGTAAATATCAGTTATCGGGAAAATTATTGTGCTGGAAATTCCAAAAGTTATGGTATTATAAAATCGCCCTCGTATCTTACTCAACTGATCCTTACTTTGCACAGGAATGTAAATGTTCTAATTCCCAACAGGAACCTATAAAATTAGCAGACTTGGTGATTTTAAAATGTCGACCAATTTCAAACTGCAAAATAACTACAAGGAAGCTGGTCTCTTTGGCTTAAAATTTATAATCCATTCCTTCTGGTTATTTCCCAACTATTATTTAAGCAGAAATTTATATTATAATTTGTGCTAGGAAATATTTGATGAGAAAGAGAGAGCGAGATTAGGCGTATAGAACTTTATTTGATATTGGTAGCCAGGGTGTGCTAAAAGTATTAACCTGGTATGAGCCTAAGGCCTGGTTTTTATAAAATCTTTTTTTCTTGGGTTATACAGGGTGTCCGCCATTTTGGTAAACATTAGTCAAGACTAATTCATATTTGGCAGTCGTGCAGTAGACACGTGACAAATTTAGTATGGAAAAATATTCGATAAACCGACGTGTTTTAATCGTTAAAACAGCTCGCCCATGAAAACCCCGATTTTCACAAAAAAATCATAATAAGGGACTTGGCACATTTTTATTTGAATGTTTATGTGAATAAACAGAATTGCCGATTCGCTGGGCAATGGAAAACCCTCAAATTATTCATCAGTCACCTTTGCATCCATTAAAAGTGACATTGTGGTGTGGAATTTGGTCAGGAGGAATCATTGGACCTTACTTCTTTGAAAATGAAATCGGCGTAATGGTAACTGTGAATGGGGGAGCGATATCGTGATATGATTGCATGAATTGCACGCGGTATCAACAAGACGGTGCCACATCGCATACAGCCAGGATTACAATGGAAACAAACAAACTAAATATACCACCTCGGAGGACACCCTATACAACCCAAAACTAACGCTAAGCTGGGTGTCTGAACATAAGAGCAATTAGCGAGTTAACTGCTGAGCAAACTCATAGGGCTAGAAACCATCCTTGGCATACCACTGGCCTTGGTAAGGAGCAGAGTGCGTCCGCCGACTTTAATTGGAAGCAGTTTGCCGCCGCCGAAGTGTTCGGCTAATATCAACTGAAAGTTTTAGCCGGATTCTTCTGCTAAGCCGGTTTTTTATTTAATTTTGTGTTATCTATTTTAAAACGTGATAATTTTAAAATAAATTGCATCATCGAAACACCATTATCTAGTTATTTTATAAATTTAAAACCAACATGGTAAAATAATATGAGGGATTTAAAAACGGTTTAATACTTGAAGTGTAATACTTGACAATTAGTGCCCCCAGTGGGTGATTAAGGAAGCGATATGTTTCTACAAAAAAAAATGACAAATTTGTAAGTTAGTTTCTGCCTTAGCCGGTTATATTTGCTTAGCCACCGCTATTTGATATGCATTCGGGTTTTAGTCGAATTTTAGCCGCCGCCAAGTATATTTTTGTTTAGTCTCCGCCGGTTGCCATTTCATATCGGCTGCGCCCTCTGGTAAGGAGATGACTTGTCTATGGCGTAAAGTGGAAATTTTTCACCATTGAGGAGGACAGACTATGAATTTTATTACGCTACCTAGCGGTACATTCTAATCGATGATATTCAATAAGACCAACCGCAAATTACTTACAGGTTGGTTTAGCGTATTTTACATTTTTAAAACGAACCATTTTGGTTGACAAAAAAGTACTATTGTTAAGTATCAGTTTTCCATTCCTGGTGTAGTCTTATATACACAAAACTTATTTTAAGTCAAATAAAATTAAAACAAAAAAAAAACACACACACAGTTGACATTTATATGAGAGCGTGTAAGACGAAAGCTGCAATAATGTTTAAATGTAGTTGAGTAACTGCGTACTTTTATAATTTAAATATTAACTCAAATATTAATACATACAGTAGGGGGTTTTGAAAAAGTCGAATTATTTGCAATGTTCAACATTAAAAAATTTAAACAGTTTTAAACAATATTTTTCAAATATACAGCACGTACTGCTGCTGTCCAAAAATACAAAAAAAAAACTTTGTTTCTTCAGAAAACTTTGTTCAAGCTGTTAATTGCAGTATTTCTGCTTGTAAGTCTTCCCTGGCTTATGAGTAAAATTTGCAAATCCTTTTAAAAGTTTACAAGTTTCTTTTACAGAAGTTTACTTTGTTAAATTTATTTGTTCTCAAGTGTTTGTTTTTCGAGTAGTGCAGCATCATATCACCCTGCCTGCCTTTTAATACGTGTACAAGTTGCGTTTTAGTTATAATTTTATAAGAACTTGTGCTAAATAAGTTTCATTTTCCATCATGCTTGGCATGTTTCCTCCCCCTGCAAGGTGAGTGTTCAATTAATTGTATACTAATTATTTTATACTAAATAATTGCACTTTGTATGTGTATGTATGGTTGTATTATACCATTTTCCTCACATAATTATAATGACAATTTGTCAATGTAAGCAGTTTTAACTGAACAATGATGTCTTGTAGTGCAGTGCAGTGCAGTTTTCTTGAACAGTTTATTTCAAATGCAGGTGAAGAGTTAGTTGTAAGATGACATGATAAATTAAAAGTTTTGAAGAACTAAAAAGAGCAAAATACTTATTATATATTTAAGTATAACACTCTATAGGTGGGCTTAACTTTTAATGAACATTAATGTTTTGTTCGACTTTTTGCATTAAAAAGTTGAACATTTTACTACATTTATCTTTATATAATATTTGACCAAAAAGCATAATATTTTTACAAAAAAATGTAAAATTTTACATGAGCCGTATCATTATAAATAATGATTTGTAATATAATAAATGTGATATGTTACCTCTTATATTGAGTAGGATCTTATATTTCTTAATAAGTATTTGATAAGAACAAAAAATTATTTACAAAATTTTGTAGTTGTGTCGTTTTGGTCAAATATCCCACATATCTGACCGTACGTACACAACATAATAGATATTAACATCTGCAAATTTTTTCGCTATATACAATAATTAACACAAAATTTTCTAATTTGTGTATATTGAAAAGCAAAATTGGCGGCTATACGAAATGTTCTTATTTGCGTACATTAAAAACCAAAATTGGCGGGTATAAGAAATTTATTTGTGTGAATTAAAAACCAAAATTGGCGGGTATGACAAATTTTTAGAAATTTTACATTTAAAACCAAAATTTGCAGGTATGAGGAATTTTCTTATTCGTGTGCATTAACAACCAAAATTGGCGGGTATGAGAAATTTTCTTATTTGCGTACATTAAAAACTAAAATTGGCGGGTATAAGAAATTTATTTGTGTGCATTAAAAACCAAAATTGGCGGGTATGAGAAATTTTAAGAAATTTTATAGTAAAAACCAAAATCGGCGGGTATGCGAAATTTTCTTATTTGTGTACAATAACAACCAAAATTGACGGGTATGAGAAATTTTCTTATTTGTGAATACTAAAAACCAAAATTGGCGGGTATGAAACGTTACAAACCTATAGTAAGTCCACCAAAATTAGCAGCAAATTTTGTTAGAAGTCACTGCTTGGTGTGGACACAATATTGGACATTTTATCACCATTAACTGACTGCACTTAAGATCAAATATTAATCAATTTCGTTTTGGCTAAAATAGATCAACAATCAAGTTTTATTTTCACCGGGATAGCTGTCAAGCTAAGGTGCTACGCAACTGATGTACATTCAACGTTATTTCTAAGTGGTTTAGAATTTTAATAGAGTATTAATAAGTCCCACGTCTACGTTAAGAAATACCTGATGCCCTGAAAGTCATTTTTTATATGCAATCGTTTAATTTTAGCCAGCTTTATAGGTCAGAGTTATAAAATAATAAGCCTTTTGTAAGGACGACACTACCGCTGCCTATTACATTACGATCATCACTAGATATCGTTGGTAAGCCCTTGCAGTAAAACACACGTTATTTGTTTTATTTAATTTTATAATCAACTTTATCCGCAAATTTTTCACAAATTTCAAGCAGAGCGTATATTGACCTTTTTTTAAGAAAATATTAACTGCGAATCTCCTGGCTTATCTGCAAAACGTCACCTAGAGTTTTGGGCATTTACCGAATATTTAACCCCCAGACTGATAGGCTGGCGCAATACCAGTCACTTAATGGAGGCACTCATAGGGTAAAGCCTTGGATAATATCTAAATCAGCTGGAAGCAGAGGAATATGGTGAGCCGTCCAGTGTCTTAGCGTTTAGTAACCACGAGAACCGGTAGCGAAAGTACAAAAAAGTCCTAACCCTGTTATTGAAGATTATAGCGCTAAGTCATTGATAGACCCTTTTAAAAGAACAAACATCACTTGCTTTTTTAATTTTACCATGACTTTTTTACGAATTGCGAGCAGGAGAATGTGGATATGCTACAGATAGAGAATTGTCAGGATAGAACTAGACGGTTGTGATGGGCCCACTAGTATCTTAGCTTATAGTTGCCACGGGAACTAGAAGTTCCAGGAATAAAAAGTCTCAGCTCCATTGCGTTGTGGTTGCTGAGATGGATATTAACTCCATATCATGGGTAAGTGATCTTAAGCAAGCCATAGACCATGCGACGAGTGGTACAACTAAATCTAGGAATCAGTTTTATTCATTCCACAAACGATACAATTTAGTGTGGGATTTCATGTACAACTTCACTTAACAATCCAGCTCTCTCAAAGTAAGATGGCGTTCAATATTATCGCCTATGTTATAATTGACATCGGCCGCAAATCATCTGAAACTGCATTATAATACTTTTGATCATAGTATGGTTAACCGCGAGTATAAAATATTGGGTTAGGATCATTTCATATTTATAACTATTTGCCTTTAACTTATGATCAATGAATGAAAACAGATTATGGCCATTGGACGTAAAATTATGATCATACAATGATAGTTACTATACTAATATTATACATTTTAATTATAATATGATTAAATGTTTTCCTAACACGTATAGCGGTATGAACTACTGAAATATTATAAAATAAACTAAATATTTCAATATGACTTATTTTAAATGGGGACCAAAATCATTTAAATAAAATTTTTAAAAATTTCAAATTTAAGAAAAACAGAGATTTTTGTTTGCTAAAACAAATACATAAATATTTTACATATTTCTAGACTTAAAAATATTAATTAAATTTACTTAGAAAGCAAACAGGGATTATAAAACATGCATTTCAACAGCCAAAAGTGCAACTTGTTTATAAAATAATATAAAAATTAAATAAATAAAAGAATTATTAATTGAATTTGAAAAATTTCGTTGTTATATTTGAAAAAAAAAAAAAACAATAACAAAAAATTAAAATAATAAAACAAACAACCAATTACAGCCAATTAGCGAAAAACTCAAACAGTGATTAAGAAATAAAAACATAAAACATATAAAAAATATTTTCAATAAATACTGGCAATAATATCCTTTAATTGGTCACTATAACTGAAAACACTTTAGTAAAAAGGATATTTGTTTATTAACAATTTTTTTTTCAACATCGAATTCTTTTAGTTTATTTATCAATTACTCTCAAATCAAATCAAATCAAATCAGATTAATTCAAATTCAATTCTTTTCTTATTTTTTCTTTTTTTGTTTGTTTGTTCTTTAGCAAAAAAACTTCCCAACTACTTACTGCTGGCATAAGCTGATCTGTACTTCGGACGCGAGTCACCTTATTTTTCGTTATCACCCTCTTGACGCACGTCTCCACCTGCACGTTCCACTTCATAAAGGCCACATATCCACAGTAAATGCTAAACAGGATCAATGCCTCCCACCAGTAGATGCGGTTATCGCGAAAGAAGTATATCAGAACCATTAAACTAAGACTGTAGAATGAGCAATCACGAAACAGGGGCCACCACGTCAGCGTTAGCACCGTTCTCGAAAACAACGCACACATACCGATTACGAAGAGTATATTGAAGACGGCCGAACCGACAATTGTACCGATGCCAACATCATCGAACGATACAAAGACGCCAATAACGCTGGTAAACAATTCGGGCGCACTGCCGCCGGCAGCCATAAATGTGGCGCCCGCAACATCATCTGTAATGTCCAATTTTTCGATGATCACATCCAAGGAAGGCACAAAGAATTCATCGCACACGATGGCCAAGGCTACAAACATGTATATCACACCGATAATGTGACATATAACAGCACCATTTTCAAGTTGCTCTTTGGTAAAGAGATCTTTTGGGAAGAGCGGCGTTTTAATGACGGTAACATTTTCATAATGGGTATCTGCAAAGAGAGAGAGGGAGAGAGAAAATAAATAATAAATAATAAATAGAAATAATTCTAAATTAATATTATATAATGGTTTATTTTCAAATAGTCTTTAACAAAATGGGATGTGTAAGCCTAGGCGCATACTCGTACATTCCCCATAATTCTGCAGTAGTTAGAATATTCGCACTTAAACCTAATATAAAATTAAAGATGTGATTTTTTTTCTTTTTTTCATAAAAAAACTTTTATCTCATTTCCCTCCCCAATCATCAAGATTGAACTAATTTTTATTTAAAAGTTCATTGATTTCATGTCTGTAATTTAATATTCTCTATTTTTCTGTTGTAATCATTGTTAGTGATTCACTTTGTAATTAAAATGAAAAAACACACACTCCTCAAAGCATTTTTTAATGATTCATTAAAATTCTAATTGAAATTCTTAACAATTTGTAAAAAAGTATACAAAAAAACAAAATCTAAAAATATTAATTATTATAGAAAAAAACAAAACCGCAAGTAAATAAATGCTTAGACATTGATAAAGATTTAACGTTTTTTTTTTTTGTTTATTATGATTTTGCGGGCTATAAAATAAAATATTTTCAATTATTAAAATAAACACATTAAAACATTTATACTCAAAATTATACTCATAAAAACACTTAAGTATACTGCATGATAAGGATTTGAATTGAAGTTAAATAAAACAAAAAATTATAATAAATTAATAAATACAGCCATTCACTGATAACGTTAGAAGCAAGAACAGTTACACTGTGCTACAAAGTTAATAAAAATAAACATATATAATCCAACGTCTGCTAAACTAGAATAAAATAGAATATAAATATAACTTTTTACCGAGCATAGTAACATAGACATTTTCGTGAACTAAAATTGGGAATCGAACCCACAACCCCCAGATAGATAGCATAGCATAGCACACTACCTACTAGACCACCGGGTCACCCAAATTTCATGAATAAAATCATGCACCAAAAAATAGTTAAAATTAAAATTTAAATCAAAATTTTTTAAATTTAAAAAATTTTGATTTTTAATCAAATTTTTATTTTTTGTAAAATTTCAAATTTTAATGTGAATTTATTATGGAAATTTCGATTTTGTTAGTATTTTTTTAATAATTTGGCAAATTTTTCTTAAAAAATTTATTTTTTTAGTTGTAATTTATTATTATTATATATACAGGGTGTGGCAGAAAAAATTATGTTTGGGTGGTTTTTTCTTTCTTGAGGGGACGACTCCTACTCATGCAACATACATAGGAAAGAGTATAGAGGGAGTAGTGTTTATAACAATTCGATTTGAATTTTCCCATATAATTCCACATACGAAATGTTCTGCTTAAAACAAATTCTCTTTGTAATGTATAGTGCGACACACTTGCACATCGACCAAAAATAGAAAAGTTCTTAATGAAAAACGTAATGTACGCAAAAAAGTGGGGATATCTCAACAAAGAACATACTATTGTAATAACGATAAAATCGAAAACACATCCCACTTTCCGTCTATATTTAAGAGGACAATAAAGTTGTATACCCTACTGTCACCTCTGAGCTTCTTCCTTCTCTCCTGTACGCGGTCGAGTAGCTTCAAAACAGACTTTGGATCAATGGCTCATATATGGGGGTTGTATTACATTTTTGGCCGACCAGCGATACACTTTAGAACTGTTGAGATTGGCTAGTCTAATGATGGCAGTTCAATTTTTGTTAATTTAAATTCGCGATGAAATTTAGGCTGAACTGACGTTGTTGACTTATTATTTTGGGAAATACTATCGACAGCTTTAAGGCGCTATTGGTAAAAAATGATTAGCTCTCTTGTATTTGACATGACCTACCGCTCAGCTGTTGTCGTATTAGGCGTTTTGGCAACAGCATTTTATAATTTTGCTTTGTGTTGTATACTGTGATTACCCCAAATGTATAAAGGTCTTTTTTTTATAAAAACACTTCGTGCACTAAGTTCTGGGGTATTTCAACCTGGAATGATTCTATTTCTGTGGATGTTAAACTTGCGACAAAATTCACGCTAAACTGTCGTAATTGACTCATTATTTTAGACACTTTTGTCTACGACCTTAAGGCATTAATTTATAAAAAAAATGCTAAGATCTCGCGAATTCGATATGACCTGCCGCTTAGCTGTTGCCACAATAGGCGGTGAGTACTTATTATTTTATAAATGCACGACCTTTCTGACACACCCTGTATTTTATCAATTTGCTTTATTTAGTAGACTGTGAGTACCCTAACATGTCATGAATTCGACATTACCTGCCGCTCAGCTGTTGCCACAAGAGGCGGTGAGTACTAGCCATTTCAAAAACGTATGATCTTGCTGACTTTTATCAGTTTGCTTTGTATTTTATCAATTTGCTTTATTTTTTGTAGAATGTGCGTACCCTAAATGTATGCGTTCAGCCTTTTAAAATACAACTATTTTTGATAAACCTAGCGTCTATTGTGTCATAATATTTATTACCCTTCACTTAACAAGACGATAAGTTAAGTTTAACTAATAATCTATACCTAAAATAAAATAAAGACTCATTTCCTCTCTGTCTGTCTTACTTTTTTTGAGTTCGCATTACTTAAAAACTACTGGATGGATTTTAACAAAATTTTGTGAGGAAGTACCTTAGTATCCTGATTCCAATATAGGATACTTTTTTATGCAAAAATGTCTTATTTCCCAGAGAAAGTGGAGAAAAAACAGTGAAAGTAGGCCGATTTTTTACCAATTTAAAAGTACTGCCTATTTTAAGGCATCTTTTATTTTTGAAAGCACTATATTTTAAGCAATGTTGCGCAACAGATGGCACTGTTTTAAAATATTAAGTAACTTATTTCCTGTCTGTCTTTTACAGAGCTTTACAAAAATTTTTAGAATTTTATCAAGTCATAGGAGTACCTTTATATAAAGTAAATACGTAAGAGTCTTAAAATTTGGTGTGGATTACTTTCAAAGCAAAATCGAACAAAATATAGTCAGGACGCACACTAAGCGTGTGGGCACAGCTATTATAATTATTATTAAAAAATTGTATATTTTAAAACAAAAATGAATTTTAGTATTATAAAAATAAATTATATAGAAAAAATATTCTAAACTTTTTTTTAATATATTTTATAATTATTTTATTAATTAATATTATTCTACACCTTTTCTAAGTAAAATATTTTTAAGGATATATTAAATGTCCTTATGCAAAAGAAAAGTCTAACTATTATTGCCGTAGTCCACGACAATTTTCTTAATTTCGCCTAGAAACGAGCTTTTAGAAGAAGGCATCTACAACATGATTGGAACAACCAGATGTAATCTAATATACCTTAACCCTATTTTCAAGGAATTAAATTTTTGATTCTGTTGAGTTTTTTATTTATTATTTAGACCATAAGTTGCAACTTAGTTTTGTAAGAAATTTACTTGTCGTCAAAAAAGAAAAAAAAAATTGTATGTCATAACCACTTGACACTTAAAAATTCTCATTCATTTATTTCTTTCATATCATGTAACAATAGTCTACACAATAATTGATTTATTTATTTAACAATTCAAAAAGTATGTCAATAAACAAAACAATAAAATTTAAATATAGACTTTTTTTTTATAAATTCAAATCTGTATGAGAAAAAAAATATGAGTCATAAGCTTGACTTCATTCATGCAAAGTTACTAAAAACAAAAACAACAATAAATTCACAACCGGTTTCAAATAAATGTATTAGCATATTTAGAGCAACAAAAAAAAAATATTTGTAATATTTAAAAGCAATTTTAAATATTCTAATAATTTTGATATTCTCTGTAGGTTGTACAAATTTGCTTAAAAAAATTAATTTTTAAAAATTAAAAAAATTTTAGGAAATTATTTATGCTGTGTAGTGCAATGTTTAAAGTAAGAGAAACAAATTTATTTTTTGATATTTATTTATTTCAGAAAACAAAATGAATATGCCTTAAATACTCATCCAAGGCCATTGGCTAACTTTTGCATGAAAAGCTTTTGGTATTAGCAGACTTGGGGGATGTCAATTACAGATTGTAATTAATTACACATGCAATTATATGTAAATTTAGTCCCAATCTTTTAATTACAAATTTACAAGTAATTTTAATTGTAATTTTTCAATTACAAATAACATATAATGTTTGGCTTTAAGAACTAATGCACCTAAAGTCATGTTTAAGTGTTTCGGAAAATATATTTCTTTTTAATATCGATTTGTAAATTTTAAAATTTCTTTAAAGTTCCAAATCATTCATATGTATATGCTGCTTCAGCCTTCCGGATATTCTCAGTGATATTTGATTTGACTGAACAGGGATAACAGTACTTTCTTAGCTGAAAATGCGGTTTTTGTCTCTGCTAGTTAAATTGTTGTTGTTGAATTTGTTGTTTTTTTTATAAGATATACTTGTACTTAGATTAGATAGATAGATAGATTTTATATATAAAACTTTTTAAACTAAATGAGAGTTTTATATGATTAATACAAAGTTTAAAAAAAATCAATAAGCAAACCTTGATGTGATTTTTTTTCTTACTTTTCATTTCACACTACAAAAGGTTTAGAGTTTTCTAAAATAAAAAAATTTAATTGATCCCAAAAGCTTTTCATTTACAAATCTTCTGGAAAATACTAATCTTCCAATATAAACGAACATGCCAGACAAACCATATACCTTAAAGAATCAGAAATAATTTATTTCAATCACTAAAGCAAATGAATCTTCTAGTTTTTTTATTTAATCTTGAAAATACAATTTTTTGGATATTAAATTTCTCCAACTGTGAATACTGTTGACACTATGCAAACAACAATTGAAGTGAAACAGTTGCAGCAGCAGCAGAGCAATAAAAATTTTACTCAATGCAACATTTAAAGGTAAAGAATTATTGAAGTATGAATATATTTTTATACACTGTTACATAAATAGATTATTTTAATTACTATTTACAAGCTATTTAATATGTTTAAACATATGCAAACAATACAAAATTTTTTTTTAATGCACAGTGGGGCTGATTTACAAAGATAATAGAAATAATAATTTAATTTTTTATTTAATTGGTAGATCGAAATTATATAAATTGAGGTAAGTTGAGAAAAGATTTATGATTTTGGGAAATTAGTATGTTTTAAACACAGTGGGGGCCATTATGGTTTTATTGCCTTTAAAAATTTTTAGTTTTTTCTTATTTAAAAGCTTTTAATAATATTTTCTATCACAACAGCACTATTCTTAATATTTTAGTAGCAATAGACAAGATTTAAAAGCTTAAAGATATATAAAAAATAGAGTAAAGCTACAAATACAACTGGATGTCAATTGCCAAATCAAATAACTCCACTTTATAATTATACCCTTCACCACAGATGGAAAGGGTATATACCTTTTCATTCCGTGTGTAATTTCCACAATATTTATTTCCGACCCCATAAAGTATATATATTCTGGATAATTATATTTAGATAGAAAAGTTAAATAAGCGATGTCCGTCTGTCCGTGTTCGGGTTGTAATGTCATTTGCCAAGACACCAGACGAGGTACAGAAGATTTAAGCCCACCAATCTGCCAGGCATAGGTTCGAAAATTTTAGGATTGCAATTCAGCAACATCAGACGTTTCTATTCGAGGCTGCGCCTACCTATATAATTTCACGTTATGTTTTTTTTTTTGGGTTGTAACGATTTTCTTTTGACTTTTTTTTTTTTTGTTAAATAAATATTAGACCGCGACAAGTAGATCGCAAGGAGTGCATACAGATCTCGGGGGATCAATAACCCACTGCGATGGGTAACTTCTTGTTTGTTTTTAGGCTGGTAAGGTTTAATTAAGGTTGTATTAAAGGCCTTTATAGAAAGCAATACACATAAAGGTAGCCAATAGAACCTCAGGTTGCCCACTGGTAACTAGGAGTAGTCAAAAGGCACTTTGGGGTGTGTCAAAAAAATTTTTAAAATATTTTTATAAAACATTTAAAAAAAAATTACAAGAAATTAAAAAAAAAAAAATTACAAAAAGTTTTTTAAAATACATATTTTTAAAAAAAAAATTTTCAAAAAAAATTTTCAAAAAAGTTTTTATAAAAAATTTTCAAAATAATTTTTACAAAAAATTAAAAAAAATTTTTACATAAAATTTTCCAAAAAATTTTTACATAAAATTTTCCAAAAAAATTTTAAAAATATTTTTGCAAAAAATTTTACATAAAAAATTATTAAAAAGATTAACAAAAAATTGTTAAGGAAAGTTTAAAAAAAAAATAAGAGGGTAACACAATATTTAGCATTACTATGGTGACGGGTACACAAGATTCGGCATGGCCAAATATAGCACTCTTACTTAAAACCAATTTAAACCATTTTTTTATTTATTATATTTTAAATTTTAAAAACTAGAAAAAAATTCAACTTTAATATGGAGTTAATCATTATTATGGAGTTAATCGATTTGGCAGGTGAACCATTGTAATAGCAATTTTTTAACATACAAAATATAATTTTATAAAATTTCGCAATGTATTTAAGAGGTTATTACAAAAAAAATTATAAAAGTACTAATGCATTATACAAGTGAATAATTAATTAGATTGAGTAATTAATTGGCAATTTCATTAGCATTGCATTATAAATAATTCTAAAAATTTTTTTCATTATCATTTTTTACATTAATGGTAATACTTTTTAATCAAAAAGTTTCTAAAGTAATTATTTAAAAAACAATTTCATTACCATTAATCAATGACTTCTTTATAAAAAAACATTAAAATTATTTGTCACATTTGTAATTAAACTTTTTGCAGTGAAATAGCGGAAATTTTCACATTTATTTGAAGGTTTTCAAGAAGTCCCACCTCCATCTTCTGATCTCCTATTATGTGCATTTTTGATAAAAAAAACAAACAAAAATCGGCATAAATATAAAAAAAAAATTCTAAAATTAATTTCTTACGACATTGATAATGATGTTCATTTTTTTTTGCTACTAAGCCCACTGTGTCTTTAGGACTTCAGACAAATTGCACAAAAAAATATTAAATTGATAAATTCTGCCTTTTAAATTAACCTTTAAATCGCCTTTCACTAAGTGTTTTTGCTATTTAAAATAATTTTTCGTAAATTTAAAATGTCTTTTGTATTAACAATTATTGTGGTTGTTATTTTTTATATTTTGCATTCAATACCAGTTGCCTTTGAAGCTCTTACGATATTATTATTCCTTATTCTTTTATTATACAAAACAGATTCAATTATTAATTCTTGCTATAAAATTAGTACTTGTTTAAGGAAAAAAACAAAAATTATTTTTATTATTTTGCATAAAAATATGGTCAACTGAAAAAGATATTTAAGAACGTGTCTAAAATATTTAAAATTGTTATAAACGTTTTTTTTTTTTTTTTTTGCAACACACATACATTGTTTTGACACATTGTGCAACCATTAATTTAAATTCAAGTCAAAGCGAAAAAGCATTTTTATACAACTTTCAAAATAAAAATAATATAAATACCCAGAAATTGAGAATTGATCATTAACAAAATACCAACTCTATCAAATGGCAAAATTATTTGTTTTTCATTAGTCAAAAAAAAATATTTTACAAATAATTTGAAAGCAAAAATATAAACAATATTATTAAAATTATGTAAAAATTTCAAAATATTTTTAGGAAATATGTTCTTATAAAAAAATACTAAAAAATGTCTTACAAAAAGCTTCCTACAAAATAAAAAACTACATTAAACTACATTTTTCTTTAAAACTAAAAATTAACGAAATTCAGCTAAGCTGAATTCTTGTACAAGAAGCTTTTTGTAAAAATGTTTTACAAAAAGCTTCTTAGAAAATAGAAATCAACAATTCAGCTCAGCTGAATTAACAAAAAAGACTTTTTTAAACTACATTTTTCTTTAAAACTGAAAATTAACGAAATTCAGCTTAGCTGAATTCTTGTACAGTTTCACAAATACGCTGTATATAGTAACAAAAATTAAAATTTTGTTAAGCTCAATGAACTTTAAGATAATTAAGCAAACATTTTTAAATGCAAAACCCTTTTTCAGAAGTGATTTTTTTTTTTTAACTGCAACAAAAAGTTTGTATAAAAACGAAATTCAGCTTAGTTTAATTCCTAGTTTTATAAGCAAATAACATAACCAAATAGTGCAATTCCAATTTGACAAATTTAAAAAGTGAATTTTTTTTTTTAACCCCAACTAAAAGTTTTTTAAAGATTTTCATCCTAAAATTGTATGAAAACGAAATTCAGCTTAGCTTAATTTCTACCAAGTTTTATAAGCAAATAACATTAACAAAATAAAACAATTTCAAATGAAAGATTTAAATTACAAAAAAAAAATTACTGAATGACTTTGAAAAAAAAAATACAAAAAGATATAAAAAAAATATATAGAAATAACAGGGCTAAAATCTATAAAAATCAAATTCAGCTCAGCTGAATTATTAAAAAAAGCAATAAACCAAATCAGTTATTTAAAAAATGCCAATTCTGCTATCCTTAAATAATTTGAACCTGATTCAGCAAACATATAAATAATCAAAAATAATTTAGCATGATTATTTTTGATAAAAAACCACTGAGTTAGTTTAAAAAAATCAAATTCAGCTATGATATACAAAGATATTGTGAATAAAGCCAAGATTATCTATAAAATTTATGAAAAACAAAACATTGTTTATGTCATTTCTTCTTTGAAAATGCATTAACATGAACATCAGTATGGCTTAATTCTTAAAAAATTTCTATATTAAAAATTTCAGCTTAATTCTTAACAAATTTCTAAATTAAAAATTTCTATGTAAAAATTCAGAAAATATTTGAACAAGAAACATTATTTCAACAGTGAAATTTGAATTAAAAAATAAATTAAGGTTTTTTGCAGCTAGAATGCTGTTCAGCTAAGCTAAATTATTTTAAACTTTATTATGCCTAAAAATAAAATTCAGCTAAGGCTCTACTCCTTCAAATCAAAAATTTAATTGTCAAACATTAAAAGAAAAGACATATTTGTATTAAGAAAAAAAAGTTGAGATTTTTAGACCATTAACTTTTTCAAAAATTTATCTAATTCAGCTGAATTCTCACCAAATTAATAAATCCGAAGAATTAAACAGAAAAACAAATTCAGCTTAGCTGAATTTCATTCTAAATCTTATTTTATGCTTATGCTAGATAGTGATAAATGTTATATGTTTTTTTAAGTTTCTTACCAATCAGTTTGAAAATAAATCGTTTTAACTAAGTCCAGCTGAATTCTTAAAAAAATGAATAAATTCGACGAATGAAACAGATAAAAAAAAAATGCAGCTTAGATGAATTGCATTCTAAAGCTTCTTTTATGCTTTTCTTAGATATAGATATATGTATGTTATTTCTTTTTTAAGTTATTTGTTTTTTTTAAGTTTCTTTAAAAATTAATTTTTAAATAAATCTTTTTAACTAAGCCCAGCTGAATATTTACAAAAATTATTAAATCCGATGAATGAAACAGCATAAACAAATTCAGCTTAGCTGAATTGGATTTTAAAGCTTTATTTAAGCTTTTGTTAGATGTTGATATTTTTAAGTTTCTTGACTAATCATTTTTAAAATAAGTCGTTTCAACTAAGCCCAGCTGATTTCCTTTAAAAATGAATAAATCCGATAAATAAAACAAAAGATACAAATTCAGCTTGGCTGAATTTAAAATAAATCGCTTTAATTAAGCCCAGCTGAATTCAAACAAAAGTTAATAAATTAGATAAACGAAACAAAAGAAAGAAATTCATTTCAGCTGAATTCAATTCTAAAGCTTATTTTATGATTTTGTTAAATATAGATTTTTTTAATTTTAATTTAATTTTAATTTAATTTAAAATAAAAAAATTAATTTTAAAATAAATCGTTTTAACTAAGCCTAGCTGAATCCTTACAAAAATTAACAACGATAACGATAAACGAAACAATATAAACAAATTCGACTCAGCTGAATTTAAAATATATCTTTTGAACTAAGCCCAGCTGAATTCTTACAAAAGTGCATAAATCGGATGAATGAAACAGAATAAACAAATTCAGCTCAGCTGAATTCGATTCTAAAGTTCCTTTTATGCTTTTCTTATATATTGAAAAACGTTATTTGTCATTTTATTAATTTCTTCACTAATTTATTTTAAAATAAATCCTTTTAACTAAAGACCAATTACGTTTGATATCCTAATCCATTCAATAAGATTACCTCATCCACTTTAGAATGTGTAGTTAGTGCGTTTTATATTACATGGTTTTCGTGACGTCATTTATGCTACAGTTAAGGGTGTCGTAATCTTGATGCTATCAGTATTCTAGATTCTGACTGGGGTTTTTCTTTTAATAAAATCATGATGTTTATGAGTTTATGTAATTGCCCTTTTGGTAGATGAACAAAATATGACATTTTTTGCAGTAAAAGTTTCCATAGTGCACAGTGGGAACATGTATTTTAATTAAAAATTTTATTAATCTTAAATCGAACAAGGCGTTAACTAATTTAGATAGATTTAATTAATATTCAAGATAAAAGTTACAACAATAGTAGGAAATTAATTCAAATTTGCTAAAGCTTTAAAATACTTTAAATACCCAATGGGCTTGATAATTCTCCAACAATATTCTTCGTATTTTTTTTTTTTTTTTTATTTTATTCAGCATAATTAATACCCCCTCAAGTTGCTTAGTAATTTATGATTGTGTATTAATTGTGGGACGGGGACCCACTGTGAAACTTTAACTTACTCATTCTACTTGTATTTCAAGATACAAAGTAGCAAAAGATTTAATAACAAAATCAAAAGAAAAAAATAAGAAAAAATAAATGCAAACAACAGTGTTGTGTTGTATTTTTTATTTTAGAACAACAACAACAACAATGAAAAATATAAACATGAGTAAGACACTAGAAAACTGATGACAGTTCTTAAAAGACGCATAAACGAAGTTTAAAAAAGCAAATACAATAACAACAACAACAAGATAAGAATATTTATTTATAAAATTGATTTTTGTGGCAAATTAAAAACCCACTCAGAAGACAACAAAACAGTTGAAGTTAAAACGCGTTAGAGATACAAGGCGCGCTAATCGAACGAATCGAACAAAAAAACAAAAAATAATAAAGAAATTGTAAATAAATAAAAAATGTCTTTATCTTCAACTTTGCCTTTGACCACTTACCCCGAAGAACCTCCAATATACATTTCCTCTACAACACTCAATTTGAAACCCTACAAACGTTGCAGCTCCTTAGATCGCAGTGAGCTCTTCGAGAATTTAACCTTTGAATGGCATACAAATGTCAGCACTCCGCCTAATACTCCAGTAGCGCCCATCATCGTAGAGCAACCAGTGCAACAGACCACCACTAACCACAACGGTCAGCAACAAAATCCCGAACGTTCTAAAGATTTATTTTTACCCGCCTTTACGTTTGATGAAGAGGATAATTTGCCTACGAAAGTGGATAAATTTATGGCCTCCGAACGTTATCACAGTCAATATCTGAAGGCCATGGCAAATCGTAGCACGAATTTGTGACTTTTGATTTTAATGATTTTACTAAATTTAGCTTTAAATATATGGAGAGTTGAAGAGAAAATATAATTAAAAAGATGATAACATTTTGAAACAAAGAAATAAAATTATATTAAAATTTTAAAAGAAATAAATTATAAAAAAAAAAATCAAATATGTGTTCTTTTTCAAAATGTCTTAAGTCCATTAAGTGAAAAGCGGTGCAAAATATTTGGATTATATAATTTTGACAATTAAACTAAAACACACATATTTACCCTAATTGAACCCAAGTATAGCTTAAAAAAATTTATAACATAAGTTAAGCGCTATTTGAATGCGGTGTGTTTAAAATCTGGACGACACAATTTATTTGTTCTTTTTAAAGCTATAAAAGTCAAACATACAATAAAAATTAAATATTTAAATATGAACTGGAATTCAGCAAAACTGAACGATAGTTTAACTACTAAACCAAACGTGGACTCGCTCAAAACCCAATATAAATGAACCATAAATTAACGAAATCAATACATATAATAAAATAGTAAGGCCTGCCTGTCTGTCTGTCTTTTTTTAATTTGTGTTCGCATCACGTAAAAACTACTGGATGTATTTTAACAAAATTTTGTGAGGAGGTACCTTAGTAGCCTGATTCCAATATAGGATACTTTTCTTCCGCAAAAATATCTTATTTCCAACAGAAAGTGGGGAAAAAGGAGTGAGTAAAAGTACGCCGATTTTTTTTACCGATTTGAAGTTACTGCATACTTTAAGGCATATTTTATTTTTGAAAGCAGGATATTTTAAAAACGGTTGCGCAACAGATGGCGCCGTTTTAAAATAATGCCAAAATGAATTGAAAGCGGGATAGATGGCGCTGTTTTAAAAAATAAACGCAATATATATGACTTACTTAGTGCCAAATAGCCAATTGAACAAAATTTTTATTTGATTTATACTTTTACTTTGTGGAATTAAATTATTAATAAAAATATTTTAAACACCTTTTACAGAGTTTAAAAATAAATTTTAGAATTTTATATAATTTTTAGAATTTTATCCAGGGATGGGTACCTTTATATAAAGTAAATACTTAAGAGTTTCAAAAATTTGGTGTGAATCACTTTCAAAGCAAAATGTAACAAAATATTGTCAGGACGCACACAACGTGTGTGGGCATAGCTAGTACTATAAGAATAAGAACTTATCTCAAATAAACTGAAATTTAACAACACTGAACCAGAACTTAAGCTCTGTACAGACGGTTGTCAGATCTTACAATATTGTCAGAAAAATATACAGAAAACGTCTAAGAGTCGTGTGAACTTACCATTGTTGCCTGGCAATATTGTCGGAAAATGCATTGTCCGACTTCAAACTAACAAAGAAACGATTGCCAGATATGTGGCAATCGTGTGTCCGCACAATGTTTAACTTCAAGCAAAAGTGAAAAGAACCAAAACCAAATAGAGCTAAACTGAACTAAAACTGAACGAGAAATGAACTAAAACTGAACGAGAAATGAACTAAAACTGAACGAGAAATGAATTAGAAACGAACTTTAAATGAAATAGAAGTATACCAAAAATTTATTTACAATAAAACTGTATTAGCACTTGACAATAGCTTAATTCGGACTGTACCCGAACTGTGCCCGAACTGAACTAGAATTGAAAACCGAAACAGAAATGAACTGAATACAAAATAAATCAAAACTAAACTAGACGAGAATAAGTGCTGCACAAGAACTGAACTAGCGTAAGATTTCAACCTTACTAGAATTGGACTAGATAAAAACCAGAACTAAGCTAAAACTGTAAAAGAACCGAAATAAAACTAAACAAGAACTGAACGAACTAAAACTAACTTAGAAATGATATCAAAATTTAATTAAACTTAATTTAAACAGAAATAAAAATCTGAACTAGAACTGCACTGGGTTTACTTGATTTTGGAGGTCTGATGCTGCACAGTGGAGAATTTGAGCGTTAAAGTAGAACTAAATTTTTAGTTTTTAAACTTGTAGTGTAACAACTTTAGATTTATTTCAACTCGATTTATTGCTTTAAATCAATAAATAGTGTTAATTCTACAATTCCCAGAAAAGTTTTAAAATTTCCCAAAAAAGGTATTATTCAATTTTTTCTAAATTTATCACATAAATTTATCACATGGCAATAAGAACATATAAAAGCATTAAAATCAAATTAAGGTTGTTGATCCCAGCTTTAAAATTATACAAAAATAAAGGGTGTGAAGATAAATTCGTCAGTTAAATACGTTCCACATCTCTGTTAACTGTGTTCCATAAACTGTAAAAAAGTTTTTACAAATTGAAATTAGTAGATTCTAGCAATATAATTTCTACGTCCAGATTCTGCCCAGTATCGGAAATAAATATATTTTTAAATTTTGATTTTTCGAGAAAAAAAAATATTAAATTTTAATGTGGATCCAATGGGTATTTAGAGAAGACATGAATAAGGTCACAGGAATACTGAAATTTGCCTAGGACTAGTAGATTCCAGCTGTATAATTTTTACGTCCACATTCTGCCTAGTATCGGAGATATATATATTTTAAAATTTAGATTTTTCAAAAAAAATATGAAAAAACATGAAATTTTAAAGTGGATTCAATTTGTATTTAGAGAAGACATGAATCGGGTCATCAGAATACTGAAATTAGCCGAAGACTAGTAGAGTCCAGCTGTATAATTTCTACGTCCAGATTCTAACCAGTATCGGAGATATATATATTTTAAAAATTTGATTTTTCAAAAAAAATATGAAAAAACATGAAATTTTAAAGTGGATTCAATTTGTATTTAGAGAAGACATAAATCGGGTCACCGGAATACTAAAATTAGCCTAAGACTAGTAAATTCCAGCAGCATAATTTCTACGTCAAGATTCTGCGCAGTATCAAAGTGTTTTAGTAACAAAGTCTTTTAGAAATCTCATTTATGAGAAATTTCATAAATGAAAACTCGTAAAAGCAAACGTTCATAAATGAAAAAAATTTACAAATATTTATTAAAAAGAGTATTAATGAAAATGAGCCAATTCCTTACTTATCACATACGGATATTTTTCGTTTTTTACCGTTCATGTGTGCATGCAAAAATAGTCAAACAGTTCGCTCACTCATGTGTGATCAAGTTGTTATTCATTTATGATCGTAAACAAATGTATTAACACTTCTGAACCCTGGCTTTAAGGTTTCGAATTTTCGAAGTCATAAAAATTCAAACGAATTTTTTTTCGAACTGTACTAAATAGCAACCCCCAGAACTTATATACTACAGCAGAAACAGGCCTATTTTTTTATTTTAATAATTTTTTGTGAATTAAAATATTTTTTAATTTGCACTTTTTCGAACTTTAAAAAATCAATAAAACTTTTATACTCAATCTTATATTTCTATTGTTTTTCTGAGTGCTGCTTGTATAAAACCATAGATAGCATCTGTTGTGCTGCATTTCACTTGAAAAAACATATATGTATGTATTTTTCCAGCAATAATTGCTTGCCATCTCAAATTACAAGTAGCAAACGTTACTCTGCAAGAAAAAAATAAAATCGATAATCCAAAACCCACATGTTGGCACTCAAAGCAAAATAAGTAGAAAAAAAATATATACATATATGTATATGTATGTATAAATAAAATACGTGTTCTTGACACAGCAAGAGATACAAGTGCTCAGGCTACACAATAATTTATGTTAAAATGCAAAAAAAAGCAATAATTTCAAAAGGATTAAATTACAGTCTTCTCTCTACTAAATGCTCGCTTCGAATATCTGTGGTGTTTAGGTTTAGGTTTAGCCATACGTTATTGCTGTTTTTCTTGTTTTTTTATTCTGATGGAAAAGTCAGTTGCGTGTTTGTTTTCGACTGATAACTGGAGGCTGATAATTAGAAGAAATTTTGTGTGCAATCACTATATATACAGAATGGACTTAAACAGAATCTAAATCTAAAGAACTAATTTACGATATCAGCTACACTGGGTAAAAAATGAAGAAAAAGTTTACAAAAAGCTATTTTATGCACAATATCATAAGCATTTGCTTGCCAATTTAATCATTAAATATTAAATAAAATAAAAACTTTAATTTTAAAATCACTTCTTGTACTTCCTCCTCTCAAAAATCGAAATATTTTTTATATGTCGCTCAGCAATTAATTTGTTTACTAAGCTACCTTCAATGTAGTAAATATTATGACTAAAGTTATATCTTTCATTTCTTAGCTTCATATTTAAACTTCCAGGAAGTTTCACAAAATTTTTTTTTCCATTGGCGGAAATGAAATATTACGGAAATTGTGGTTGCTTGATGTGCGTGCACGCTATCGAATTGAAGAGTTAAGAGTCGTGGTATTTTTATTGGAGTATTTAAAGAATCCGATTATAAATAATTATAACTGAAAAAATAGATTTTAGAAAAAAAACCGGTTTTGGTTTACTAAAAAACCGGGTTTATATACATTTACATTAACTTAAACCGGTTTTTTCCATAATTCCATTATTATAATATAAATAAAACAAAACTGTTTACTTCGTTTCTAATAAAGAACTATGAAACTAATTTTTTAAATCTTAGCGCTTGAATACTGCATAAAAAATGCCGGAAATCGAAATATAACGGTAATTGTGATTGCTTTATGTGCGTGCGCGCTTAGAACTAAAGAATCCTGATATGAAAAAGTACAATAGTAAAATGAAAGGTTGTATTAGAGAATTCCAAAATCCGGCCATTTAAGGAAACCGATTGTAAAGTCAAATAATTTGATTTTAGAAAAAAACCGGGTTTGGGTCTACTAAAAAACCGGGTTATGGAAATAGAATTGAAGAGTTAAGAGTCATGATATGAAAAAGGGCAACAGTATGATGAAAGGTTGTATTAGAGAATTCGAAAATCCAGACATTTCAAGAAACCGATTAAAAATTAAATCAAAAAATTTGATTTTAGAAAAAACCCGGTTTTGATCGAATAAAAAACCGGTTTTATATCTAACTTTAACCGGGTTTTTATAATTTTATACGAAAAATGGACAAACATAGTTTTTTTATAATTTGAATTAAACACTTAAAAACCCGATTTTGATCTACTGACAAACCGGTTTTCTATAAATTTAAGTGGTTTTTTTTATAATTTTATATGAATAATGAAGATTTTTATTTTTTTTTAAATTTAATAAAATAACATACTTAAACCATTAATATAATTCTAATGACAAACTATGGGCCTATTTTTAAAATCTTAACTCTTGAATATTGCGTGAAAAATGCCGGAAAATTTTTATAAACAAAAGTACTCATTTTGCAAATCGAAATATGCAAAAGCCTTAATGAAACAGGGTGAAGGATAAACAAAAACCTTTGATTTTGGAAAAACCGGGTTTGGGTATAGTGAAAAAACCGGGTTTATAGATAACTTTAACCGGGTTTTTCTATAAAAAAATTTATTATTATTATTTTTTTTTGTTTATTCAAATTAAATAGTTATACAAACAATAAAATTAATTTGAAATGACAAACTGATTTTGTAAATCTTAACGTTTTCAAACGCCTAAATTTTGTGATACTGGTATGGAAAAGTACACGAGCCTTTATAAGAAAGATTGTATTAGATAATTCAAAATTACGGCCATTTAATGAAACCGGGTTAAGGATGAACAGAAACCTTTGATTTTGGGAAAAACCGGGTTTGGGTCTGTTTAAAACCGGGTTTGGGTGTACTGAAAACCGGGTTTATATATATATATATATATATTATCCGGTTTTTTCTATAATTTAATATGAATAAAGAAAAAAAATGTTGTTTACTAAAAATAAAATACCAAGTGACAGACTAAGGGCGTGATTTTGTAAATCTTAACGTTTGCAAACGCTTGAAAATCTAAATTTCACCAAAATGTGATGTGATATTTGTGACCTTTCGACATGTTGATAATTTGTAGTATTATTTTGAGTTTTTTTGGTTTTTAACGCAACAATGGAAAAGAGTGAGAATACACAGGCAGTCGCCATTTTGTGCCCACATATATATCCGCCATTTATGGAATGATGTTGTTAATTTTCAATAGGAGTTTCAGAATCTACATATAACAAATCGCTAAACCAAAAAACCTACAAGTTATCTGAGGTCCCCAAAATATCACATTGTAACTTCAACACAGGGGCAGGCATATCATTTCCTCGATTACGTATTCTTTATGGGGTCGCAAGTAAATATAAAAAAAATATATTAAAAATTAACTGAAACATTTATAAACAAAATTTTATAGCCCTGCCACGTATGGAAAGGGTATTCAAACAAATTTATGAAAACCAAATTTACTGAATTTTTAGTTATTTTTTCTAAGAAAAATATTTTTAAAAAACTGATAATATGAGAGATTCTCTCTCTCTCTCTCTCTTCAAGATTTAATAAATAAAATTTTCTAGCAATCTATACTTATAATAAAACAATAACTCATTTCCTGTCTGTCTATCTGTCTGTATTTTTCTTTGTGTTCGCATCATGTAAAAACTACTGGATGGATTTTAACAAAATTTTATGAGGAGGTACCTTAGTACCCTGATTCCAATATAGGATACTTTTTTCCACGAGAAAGTGGACAGAAAGCAGTGAAAGTATGCCGATTTTTTAACAGTTTTGAAGGTATTGCATACTTTAAGGCATCTTTTAATTTTAAAAGCAGTACATTTTAAGCAATGTTGCGCAACAGGCGTTTAAATAATAACTCATTTCCTGTCTGCCTTTTACACAGCTTTAATATAAATTTTAGGATCTTATATAAATTTTAGAATTTTATCCAGGGATGGGTACCTTTATATAAAGTAAATACGTAAGAATCTTAAAATTTGTTTTGCTTTCAAAGCAAAATCGAACAAAATATTGTCAGGACGCACACAACCTATGGGGGCACAGCTAGTCCAAAATAAATAATTTTTTTGTTTTACTTTCTTCCACCCTCAACTAACCTTGACAACCAACCAGAGTTCGCACAACAAATTATTGTGTAAAGTAATTTACGGTGGCAATAAATCAGTATGAATATTTAAACTCGAAGAAAATAATCTTTATGTAAATCGACAAGTAAGTAAAGTTCTCGTTACAAAGGTGTCAGTAAAGCGGAAATACATCACGAGTTGATAAACTTACAAACTATAGAGAAATAAAACTATAGCATGCTTGTAGGCTGTTAAGAAAGTGTTACATTTTTTATTCGTTACTTCTATTGGGCTTTTAATTTCCAAGACATTTTTCATCAGCTTAGGTGAAAAGAAATCCTTAGAAAAAAAATAAGAAAATGTCAAGGCTTAATGTGAAAGAAACAAACCAAAATTAAAATGCAAACAAATTGGAATTGGAAATTTCAACTAGAGGAGCCAATTTGTCTAATGCAAAATGAAAATGAAATAAACCATCGATACACAATAATTGCAGAGAAAAATGTCTAACCAGAAATGTGTGTGTGTGTGTTTGTTCGTTCGTTTGTTTTTATTACGCGAACGAAATGTAAATTTTAATTAAACTGGCAAAAAAGAAGTGTGTCAGATGTTGGCTAGGCTACTTTTAGGCTTAAATAAATTAAAATATTTATAAAACAACAAGAAAAAACCCAACAACAATCAAACAATTTTAAATTCAGAAACACATATACACACCACAAAATAATATTTACCAATCATCAGTTCCCCCGCACCCTCTCTCTCTCTCTCTCGCACAGCCTGGTCAAAAAATATGCAGTTTAATTTGAATTAAAATTGTAGGGTTAAAGTGAAAAATAAACATACAAACAGAAAATATAAACGAAAAAACCAGTGAACGAGCGAATAAAACCGTAAATAAAACTGCAATTAAAAGTTTACACAGTCAGGCAAACAAACCTGCCAGATGTTTAAATTTATTTTTCATTTTTTTTTCTTCTATGGTATATAAGTAGTTCAGTGGTAGTGTGTGTAAGACCGTCTGTCTACCTCATGCAAATTGAAGGTAAACAAATTACACTGAACAAAAACTGTACTTATAAAGGCATTTGAGCTAAAATAGAAGTAAAGTGGAATCGAAGTGAAGATGAACCAGCACTGACTAGGACGGCTCTGGTTATAAAAGTAGAAATTAATATCAGCTAAGTAAACTTTAAATTAGAACTGAAATTAAACTCTAAACTACAACTATTGCATTATAGCATTCGTTTTTCGAGATTTGGATAGTCAGCCTACCTGAGGGCCACTCTAAGGAAAATTTTCTTCACGAGTTAGTGAGGGTTAAAGAGAAAGAGAGAGAGAGATCTCTCGAGAATAAACAATAAACCATTTGGACCTTAAATAATATGTAAATGAATTTACATGCTTTCCATGAAATATACCAAAACATGTAGATCGCTGTTGGTACAGTGGATCGCTGCAAGTCGAAATATTTAGTGGTCCAACTGTGCAGTGGTTACCGGTTGTTAACATTCTGGTCCTTCGAGCTCTGAGTGTTTTACTGGTCTTAATTACAATAAATCTTTATTTGGAGGCCAGCTCTTGGAGATCTAGGATATATGGTCACAGAGTATTTAAGATGGGTTGCTTTCGGATTCGAGATGACATTTCAACTTATACTTACTTAATTGAACATTGATATCATTTTCAATGTACTGTGCGGAAATAGAAAAGCGATTGTACAATATAAGTTTAAAACAGAAAAAAATTGTGCACCAATCAAAAGTTTTAATTAATATCAGATACAAAGTTATTTATTTTTTTTTTTAATTAAAGTTTTATTATCATCCAAAATGGATTTTTTTTTTGCAAAGGTAGCTGCAAAGCTCCGGGTTTGTCTGCAGATACTCCCCAGAGCCTTTGGCAGGAATTGAACCTGCAACCCCAAGACTGACAAGCTAGCACTCTTCCAATCTGTCTATGTAAACACTAAATCGGTAGTATTATCTAGGCGACTGAAATAGTTTTTGTCAAAACGGAATCGATGTCACTTCTCATTGTGGTTTAGTACTAGCGACTCAATTAACTAAATAACCAAAACAAGTAAGAGTGCTTTGCTCGGCCATGCTGACTCTTATATACCCTTCACCATATTAAATATTATATAATAATAATATGTATTTGATATAGAAATTATTTTAGAAATTATTTTTTGTAAAAATTTTATCAAAACTGTTTTGTAAAATGTTTAGAAAATTTTATCGAAATTTTTTCGTAAAAATTTTATCGAAATTTTTTTGTAATGTAAACGAAATTTTTTCGTAAAAATTTTATAGAAATTTTTTTGTAAAAAGTTAATCGAAATTCGAAAATTTTTTGTAAAAATTGCATATAAAATTTTTTTAAATTTCATCGAAATTTTTTCGTAAAAATTTTATCGAAATTTTTTTGTAAAAATTTTATTGAAAATTTTTTATAAAAATTTTATTGAAAATTTTTTATTAAAATTTTATTGAAATTTTTTATAAAAATAATATTGAAAATTTTTTGTAAAAATTTTATTGAAAATTTTTTGTAAAAATTTTATTGAAAATTTTTTGTAAAAATTTTATTGAAAATTTTTTGTAAAAATTTTATTGAAAATTTTTTGTAAAAATTTTATTGAACATTTTTTGTAAAAATTTTATTGAAAATTTTTTGTAAAAATATTATTGAAAATTTTTTGTAAAAATTTTATTAAAAATTTTTTGTAAAAATTTTATTGAATTTTTTTTGTTAAAATTTCAGTGAAAATTTTTTGTAAAAAATTTATTGAAATTTTTGTAAAACCTTTGTCGAAATTTTTCGTAAAAAATTCTTCGAAAATTTTTTGTTAAAATTTTATTGATAATTTTTTTGTTAAAATTTTATTGAAAATTTTTTGTAAATGTTGTCAAGATTTTTTGTAGAAATTTTATAGAAAATTATTTGTAAAAATGTTATCGAACTTTTTTGTAAAAATTTTACAGAAAATATCTTATAAAAGTTAGAACTTTCCTGCAATTGCGTTAGAGTGGCCAGACTTATGCACATTAGAGGGTCATATTGATCCCCCCAATATGCCTATTGACTGCTACTGGTCGCAGTCTAATATTTATTTAACAAAAAAAGCAAACGAGAATAATTACAAGCGAAAAAATAAAAACAGCGTGATAGATTGGTGGCTTTATATTTTTTGTATCTCTTCTGGTGCCTTGGCAAAGTTCATTTCAACCCGAACACAGACAGACAGACGGACATCGCTCAATCAACTTCTCTATGTACAGGGTGGGCCAAAAGAAACCAAGGGGTGTAAAAGTTTAATAACTTTTTTGTTTATTAACTTTTTTTTATTTTTTCTTTCAGATTATATAGACAACACTTGGAATTGTATTATTTAAACCAGAGATCAATTATTTTAACGCAAAGAGCATATCGCCGACATTATTGAAAATTTGATTATAAGTGATGAAGCTCATTTTCATTTGAATGGCTTTGTTAATAAGCAGAACTGTAGGTTCTGGGGTTCTGAAAATACAAGAGCCATTCATCAACGCCAATTGCACCCCATCAGGTGTACAGTATGGTGTGGGATCACATCTGAAAATGTCATTGGGCCCTACTTCTTCGAGAATGAAGATGGAAGTGCTGTAACCGTAAATGGAGAGCGGTATCGGTTTATGATAGAAAGTTTTTTACGTCCTGCTCTTGAAAACAGACCTGGTATGTGGTTTCAGCAGGACGGAGCCACTGCCCATACTGCCCATGACACAATGGCACTTTTAAGACAATTTTTTGGAGAGCCCTTGGTTTCTTTTGGCCCACCCTGTATAAGAATCCGGAGTTATTACTTTATGGGATCGGAAATGAATATGGTAGAAACTAAACACGGAATGACAAACTCATATATACCCCTTCCTTCTGTGGTGAAGGGTATAAAAATGACATGACTCCCGCAGATTGTTAATATCTATTTGTTAATCTAGAAAAGTCAATGAATTTACACTGGAACTAAAGTTGATTAGAGCTGAACTGGAACTGAACTAGATTTCAACTAGAACTGAACTTTAACTAAAATAGAACTGAACTAGAACTGAACTAGAACTTATCTAGAACTGATCTAGAACTGAACTAGAACTGAACTAAAACTGAACTAGAACTAAACTAGAACAAAACTAGAACTGAACTAAAATTAAACTAGAATAGAACTGAATTGAACTAGAACTGAAATATACCTGAACTGAAACAGAACTGAGCTAGAACTAAACTAGAATTGAACTAAAACTGAAGTAGAACTGAAATATACCTGAACTAAAACTGAAACAGAACTGAACTAAACTAGAATTGAACTAAAACTGAACTAGAACTGAACTAGAACAAAACTAACTGGAACTGAACTAGAACTAGAACTAGAACTAAACTAAAACTGAACTAGAATTGAACTGGAACTGAACTAGAACTGAACTAGATTTGCACTAGAACTGAAAATATCTCAACTAGAAGTGAACTGGAACTGCATTAAAATTGATCTAGAATTGAATTGAACTAGAACTGAACTATACCTGAACTAAAACTGAAACAGAACTGAGCTAGAACTAAACTAGAATTGAACTAAAACTAAACTCGAACTGAACTAGAACTAAACTAGAATTGAACTAGATTTGAACTAGAGCTAATCTATTCCTCAACTAAAATTGAAGTAGAGCTGATTTAAAGCTGAACTGGAAGTGAATTTTAACCAGAAATTAAATTTCTACAGAAAAAATTACGACAAATTTTCTTAAATAAAAATTTGGTTTCAATTAGCACCCACCAACAGATTAATTCACATCTCGTGACCAATCGCCATACATTAAAACAAATTTGTTCTTCTACATCTTGTCTTTTATTTCTTTATTTTTTCGAAATCTTTTGTTTAAGTGTAGGAACACTCGCATATTATGGTTTTGTTGTTGGTATAACATTTCAACTGTGAGCTAATTTTGTTAAATACAAAATTCAATCAATTTAACTATTAAAACATTTCATACACGTGTACACGACAATAACGGTCGAGCGCAGTAACAGCGACAGCGACAGCAACAGCAATAACCACAAGAACTATTTTAATGAATAAAATGAAAAATCAACATGAAAAGTCATTGCAAACTAAAGAGTTTATACAAGTGTGTAAAAATACATACACCAATACATACAGACTTACATACATACAGACTTACATACAGCCTTACATACGTATGTATGTAATAAAGTAAACTATACTCTGTGTGGCAGTAAAAAGTAGTTGAATTAAGTAAATAGTTGTTATTGTCCAAGAGTTAGTTAAAAAATATAGCTTTTTGTTGTTATTTATGTTGTGTTTTTGTTGCTTTTGTAGTTAAAATGTATTAAAGTATTCAGTCATACATGTAAACAATGTAATTTAACAAATGGCTTAACAAAGAATAACAATTAAAGCTGCAACAACAACTAAACTGTATGAATGTGGAATTACAAGCCGGAAAGTAGGCTGCTTTATATACTCGATAACGGGTTTTCTTATGTTCCATGACCCCGCCTAAAAGTATGCCCTTGTTTTGTCCACTAAAACTATAAAACTATATTTTAACGATTAAGAAAAAAAAATAAAACCGAATAAAAAGTTGAAAAAAGAAAAATGCGAAATTTATTTGGTTTGTTCGCTTAAGGCTAGCGAACAATATTTTAATCGAATGGCTTTTAGATTTGGATTTTTTTTTTTTTATTTTTTTTTTTTATTTACAAATGCCAACCGCAAACACTTTTATACGCTTGGAATATTTTCATTGAAATAAAAAAAAAAGCAAAACGAAAAACGAATGTTGTGTGGTTTTTCATGTTTCAAAGCATACGAGTACAATTAGCAAGTCTATGTTGAGGAATTAGCTCAATGTGAGCAGCTAAGGATTGAATATTTTTTTTTTTACTTTTTTTATTTTTTAGTTCTTTTATTCTTTTATATTAAATCATTTTTCTATTAATTTTATTTTTGAAATGTTTAAAAGGAAAACAATTTTACGGATAGTGGTTTTGGAAAAGAAGAAAACAATTTGTTTTTTTTTTTTTGTGAATTTTTGATATAAAATTGTAAATGGTTTTTGTTTTTGAACGTTTAAATGTCAAACAGTTAGTGCATTTGAAAGATCCGGAATGTTTGGTAAATGTCAGCTTTGAAGTTTTTTTTTTTTTTTTTTTTAAGCAGTATAAAAAATATTATATAAACGACACAATTATAGGACAATTTCTCAAGGTTAGTTAAAGGTAAAAATATAGCAATAACGAGGGTACATGGATATGTCTTTATAACATCATATCAGCAGCAGTAAGAATTCAAAAAAAATTTTTTTTTTCGGAAAATAAGAAATTTCTGGTAGCGAGGAGTTTTTGAAAAAAGGGAATTTTGAAAGACTATTTAGTATTTTGCTTCAAATTGTTGATTTCTCTAAGTTCTTTTTTAATTGCAATAATTTGGAAGATTTCAAAAAACTAGCCTGGAAAATGGAAACAAAAAACCTTTATGTAACTTCCTTATAGATCTTAATTTAATATAGTTTATTTGACCTTTTTAATAATTTGTATTTAATTATTTTTATTTTCAAGCTTTAGGTCGTTAATTATTTTTATTTTTATTCTCGATATTTCGCTACTCCTTTGTGTAGCATCATCAGGAAAAAAATTTAAAAAATTAACGTTATGAAAATTACAAATTAAAAAAGTATTCAATACTTGTAACTTTCATAACGTTAATTTTTTAAATTTTTTCCTGATGATGCTACACAAAGGAGTAGCGAAATATCGAGAATAAAAATAAAAATAATTAACGACCTAAAGCTTGAAAATAAAAATAATTAAATACAAATTCCTTATAGATCGTTAGACGTATTTTATTAAATCTAATTAGCTTAATTATTTCATAAATATAAAGCTCGCATCGGTTTATTTTTTTCATATAGCCGGGGCACCCTACTTTGAAAAGCTTTAGCTTGAATACAGCCTTCGCACATAGGGGTATTTTGCCAATCTAGCCGGACATAAGGCCAAAAATTTAATTTAAAAAAGGCAAAAATTTAAGTACGCAAATCGAAAGACTATAAAATTCTGCATGTTATAGTAAATTTTCAAGACTTTTAATTGAGATTTGTCGTTATGGGAGACTGCTAAAATCAGGAAAGCTACCTTTTTACGATTTTGAGCGGATTGCAATATATTTTTTTGTGGCTAAACGAATAAAGATTTTGTGTTGATTTTTTTTTTCTGTGAAAGGCCATACTAACAGCTACTTATGCAAATTTTTAGAAAAATTTTATTTATATTCTTTTTTTGTGAAAAAAAATTTTGTTCGAAATTAAAAAAATTGGTTAGAAACCTTATATTTGACATAAAAGCTTCAAAGTGAATATTTTTGGAAAATTAAAAAACAAAAATTAAAAAAAAAATTTACATGGACGTTTCAGGGGATTGGGATTGCAGAAAAATATCCCCCTGCCCATAAAAACTTAAAAATTTAATTTTTTTTGTATTAATTTTTTTTTTAAGAATAACATTATTTTCGCCCACAAAAGTAGGCGGGTCGAAAAATTGCATTTTAGAATCTTTTGGGTTCAATTTTAGGTTTTTCAACATTCGCTGACTATCAAAGTTGCATTTGCTAAACCAAAGTATGGGAAAACTTAAAAAAAATTAATTTTTCAGAGTTAGGATTAGTTCTTCTAAGGGGAACTTTTTTCTCCTTGGTCGGATTTTTCTTATTTTATAGCTTCAAGAGCCTATGACCAAAAATTATTGTAAAAATTATTGACAACCTCTGTAAGGGTTATTTAAAATATTTGAATAACAATGTAAATCCACAAAGTAAAAATAATATTCAAATACAAATTTTATTCAATTGACGCCATCTGTTGCGCAAGAGTGTTAAAAATATCTCACTTTCAATAAAAGGTGTGCAACCGTGTTTAAAATATCCCAGTTTTAAACCGAAAATTTTAGTACCTATAAAACGGAAATTGCGTACTTTTACGGCTTTTTCTCTACTTTCTCTTCTCTTGGAAATGAGATATTTTTTCCGAAAAAAAAGTATTCTATATTGGAATCAGAATGCTGAGATACCTCCTCACAAAATTTTGTTAAAATCAATCCAGTAGTTTTTACGTGATGCGAACGCAAAAGAAAAGTGGACAGACGGAAATGAGTTACATTTTTATTATATGTATAGACTAACACTAACCAACTTTTAAATTTTCTGCCTGGGGTCCTGGTACATTTTCTTCTGGGGTCCTGGTACATTTTCTTTTGGGGTCCTGGTACATTCTTTAACAACATTATTTTTGTCTCGCTCTATATAAATGCCAGGCGTAAAGAGTTTTCTTTTAATTCATTTTTGTATATTTAATTTTATTATTTATTAATGTACAGTTCATATCAAAGCAGACCTCCTTAATTAGGCAACCGATTTTTAATTTACATCTACTTCACTTTCATTGAGTCACATACTACCTTCCTTCTCATCACAGAGTCTCTAGTAATTGCTAGCATTTGTCTGAGGGCAAAATCCTACATGGTATTCTGATTTTGCCAGTTTCTGCCCGTGATCCTTATACTTGGCAGTGTTGGACACTCACATACAATGTGCGCTAGCGTCTCAGCTTATTCCAAGCACAGTCTGTTAGTATCATCTTCTTCGATTTTTATCTTAGCTAAATGATACTTGATGTTTCCATGACCTAATACTAAGGCAGTTATCCAGCCTAATGTACTTCTATAATACCTGAGCACCTTACTGGCCTTCTTCCCAAAGTTTATATTTAATTGTACTAATAAAAATAAAACTAATAAAAAATGATAGGAGTGTAAAGACTTAGATATGAAATAAAGAGAAACCTAAACAATTACGTTTAGATAAAACACAAGGAAATAACTAATAAAAAGAAGCATACTTTAAGGCTTTGAAGGAAACAATAAAGCAATAGGAAAATATAAAAGTGTTAAAAATTAAAAATATTTAAATATTTAAAGCTTAAAATAAAAAAATGGGGGCAAACAAGCCAACTGCAGATAATAATATATTTTTATTTTCAAAATTATATAAAAAAGAATTATATATAGAAAAATAACCAATTAAACCCAGGTAATGGTAATTCATTTTGTTATACCTATAGTCCAATTAGTAAGCATAAATTTAAATGTGTTAAAATGGCAAATTTTCTTACCCTATTTAGCAGGCCACACACATAGGAAAATGCTTTTAGCTACCCTTTTTTTTTAAACGTTACAATTATAATGTTAACCTAGATACTCAAATTACAGCTTTCAGCCTAAAAGTATGTTTATTTTATTTTGTATTTATTTATAGAATAACATATTTTTAGTTATACTAGTAAACCCCTTTTGCTGAAAGATACTAAGAATATTTCATAAGGGTAATTGGTAGGTTATTTGAGATAAAAATAGAAATAAAATCAGATTGAAGATAAATCTATGTTCAAATCGTTTAAAGGCATTTTCCAAAGAATTTTTGGGAAGCCACATAATGCTAATTAAATAAATGGTTTAACAATTCCTTGAGGGAGAACATATTTTCTACCCATTTGTTCAAACGTTTTTAATTAAAATGTAATTGAAATATAATTTTATTAAATAACAATAAATTAAATTAAATCTTTAAAAATTAAAATTAATCTTTACAAATTATAAAAAAAAAAATGGAATAATCAAGAAAAATAATTTTATATTTATTAAAATAAAGGGAACGTACTGAATTGAATTAAAACACTACACAATTATTTTTGTTAATTAATTACTTTTATAGATGTTTACGAATATTAAAAATATGTAAAAAATTGTAAGTGGAACGATATGGAATTTAAGTAAACATTAAAAAAACTGAAGATATCTTATTTATCACGTCAAAAACTATCATTTAGAGCATTTTTTTTTTAACAAAATTCATAACAATTTGAGAAAAGTTTTTAAGGGGAACGAAATGTAAAAAAATGTAAGTGGAACAATATGGAATTTAATTAAACATTAAGAAAACTGAAGATATCTTATTTATCACCTCAAAAACTATCATTTAGAAATTTTTTTTTACAAAATTCATAACAATTTGAGAAAAGTTTTTAAAGGGAATGACACGTAAAAAACTGTAAGTGGAACGACATGGAATTTAATTAAACATTAAGAAAACTGAAGATATCTTATTTATCACCTCAAAAACTATCATTTAAAAATTTTTTTTTTTTTTACAAAATTCATAACAATTTCAGAACAGTTTTTAAGGGGAACGAAATGGAATATAATGAAACATTTAACAAATTAAAAACTTAGTATAAGTTAAGTATATATTAGTATATATTAAGTCATTTATTCGAACGTAAGAAACGTAATGGCATTATATGAAACACAACTTAATGACAAATACACACAAAACTCATATTATTGTAAATGAAAGTAAATCAATAATAATTAATATAATTTAATTTACAGCGATTTAGTTTAAAAATTGGTAATGGAATGTAGAGAAATACTAATAATTCTTATAATTTTTAATATAAATAAAATATTATTAATTTCAAGTGAAAATTGTTGTCGTTTGTAAACGAATTGTAAATGGAACGAATTGGAAATATGTGAAACATTGACTAATCTAATATATTTTACGCAATGTAATATAAAATATCTATACATATTATGAAACAGTTACTCATTTCCTGTCTAGCTGTCTGTCTTTCTCTTCGTGTGCACATCACGTAAAAACCGCTGGATGGATTTTAACAAAATTTTTTGAGGAGTTACCTTAGTATCCTGATTCTAATATAGGATACTTTTTTTCCGCAAAAATATCTTCTTTACAAGAGATAGTGGAGGAAAAGTAGTGTATTTTTTTTTACCGATTTAAAGGTACTGCATACTTTAAGGCATCTTGTATTTTTGAAAGCAGTATATTTTAAGCAATGTTGGGCAACAGATGGCGCTGTTTTTAAAATAATGAGTAGCTCATTTCCTGTGTGTCTTTTAAAGAGCTTTACAATAATTTCTAGAATTTTATATAAATTTTGGAATTTTATCCAAGAATGGTTACCTTTATATAAAGTAAATACTTAAGAGTCTTAAAATTTGGTGTGGATTACTTTCAAAGTAAAAGCGAACAAAATAGTGTCAGGACGCACACAAAGTGTGTTAACACAGCTAGGATTAAATAAATTATTACTTATTTTAGGTAAAAATATTTTCTTTTTAATAAATTATATTCAATAAAATAATATTCACTTTAAGTACTTACTTTTTAAAAACGAATTGCAAATGGAATGAAGTGGAAATATGTGAAACATTGAGTAATAAGTTTTATTTATAACAAAATTATTTTATTTTATTAATTTTAAACATTTAATACAATAGATTCAAATAAAAAAATCATTATTTGTAATCTTTTATTATATTTTTTTATAAGGAACGAAATGGAATTGTGTGAAATCTTGCAAAAAATAGAAGTTTTTTACAAGCATAATGATTTCGAGTTATAAATAAGTAAGAAATTATTAGATTTATAAGCGATTCGCTTTAGCTTAAGGGCACAGAACAGAAAATAATTTAAAAATAAAATTAAAATTTTTTTATTTTTGGTTTTTTAAACTTTTTATTATTATTTATAATTAAGGAAACTATAACAAAAAAAATTTTGTATACCATCCAATCTCCCACAATTTTGTTGCCCTATTTTTTCCCCGCCTTTTAGATGTTTTCATTATCCTGTATTTAATTAATTGTTAGACACACTTGTCTATGACACACTTGAAGGTGCACAAATAAATTTAAACGTTAATGTAAAATGTTATTGCCTATTTGCCGGATTAAAATGTAATTTGGATTATGACACATTCCAAACTACTCCCACAACTGTAATTTCATGTTAAACATAATAGAATGTTCACGCTCCATTAATTGCAGGAAAAGGCCGCTAAAAAAACAGTATGAAGAAACATACAACAAAAATAACGCCAATAAAGGGAAATAAAAACAGTTATGAAACGAAAGCAAGTACAAAAACGTAAACTGTTCTTATTCGATGAAAAGAATAGCGTCAAAAGTAAGAAGCTCCTACTAGTCTTATGGCATCAAGTATACATTGCTTATATTGTGGTACGAATAAAGTGGTTCTTATAAGTTACCACACAGAAAAACTTACAACAGTTTGTCTATAAATAAGGTACAGTATAATAATGTGTCTGTTATTTGAAATATGGGGATTATAAAACTGTAAAATGTTCACATTAATTCAACACATTCCTCCTGTTAAAGCCATTAAATTTAACAAGTGTGTGGTAGATATACCATCTGATGGTTATAGGGTGTTATATAGGCAATATCATGTTTAACGCATATGTACATATCAAAACACAAAATATTTAACAACATCCTCTTTTTTAATTTTCCGATCATTATACTGAACTTCATTTTAAATAATTGCGTAAAAACTTTAACTCTTTCCTTAATGGAACGAAATGGAATAATGTGAAACACTGCAAAATCACAAAAATTCATCTAATTTTTGGCATCAAAATTTATATGTAAATAAATTTACACAAATTTTGTAAATATAACTACAATGGAACTGAAATGGAATGAAATGGAATGAACTGGAATTAAATAAAACCTTAACTAAATAGAAATTTTAGTTAAACATGCCAAAAAATGTTAAACAGATAAAATATAATGAAATTACTAACAAAAAATTATTACATAAGAGAAAATTTTACAAAAGGGAACTAAATGGAATTGAATGAAAAGTTCGAAAAATGAAATCGTAAAAGTACAGACTGAAAAACGCATATAACGTAAACCACAAATCAAATTATTAAGGTATACACTAAAAATATATATACAATAAAAGAAATTTTGAACTTTTTTCTTAAAGGAACGAAATGGAATTAAGTGAAATATTGGAAAATCTTAATAATTTATGTATTTTTTGTCATCAAAATTTATATATAACAAAAGTTTAGAGATATTTGGCAAATTTACTACAATAAAACTAAATCGGTATGAAACGGAATTAAATAAAACCTTAACCTAATCGGTATTTTAGTTAAACATAACAAGGTTCAACAAAATAAATTTAAAAAAACTTGAAAAATTTCAGCAAAATAAATTTAAAAAAAAAACTAGAAAAACTTTTACATCCGATAAAATTTTGAAAAGGAACTTAATGGAATAATTAAGTCAAATTATTGAGGTATACACTAAAAAAGAAATTTCAAATAATTTCATTGAAATCGGAACTGTTTCCTTCATCGAACAAAATGAAATTAAAAGGTACTTTAGAAAATCTAGATAATTTATCAAATTTTTGGTATAAAAATTCATGTTTAACAAAAATGTATAGAGATTTTGGCAAATTTACTACAATACAACTAAATCGGAATGAAATGGAATATAATAAAACCTTAACTTAATAGTGATTAAACATGCCAAGGTCTAAAAATAAATTTAAAGAAAATGCTGGAAAATTTTTGAAATAAGTGAAAATTTTGCAAAAGGAACTTAATGGAATTTAATGAAACATTAAAAGAATGGCTTAGTAGAAGACTGGAAAAAAACATATATATAACAAGTCAAATATCAACAAATTTCTAAAACCTTTATCGCATTTTTTATAAATTTTTCAATTGGAACGAAATGGAATATAATGAAACATTGGCGTAATTCTATTTTTTAGACAAATGATGTCAAAAAATATATATTTCAAAACAAATTTTAAAAAAATCGTCATAAAATGCAGCTATTTTCTGCCAATGAAACGAAATGGAATTTTGTGAAACATCAAGTAAATAGTACAATTAAGCTTAATTTTTACAAATCAATTTCTAAATATTTTGCAAAATTATATATACATATAAAAGAATAGTAACTCTTTTCCTGTTGGTCTGTCTGTCATTATTTTTTTGTGTTCGCATCACTTTAAAACTACTGGATGGATTTTCACAAAATTTTGTGAGGTGGTACCTTAATATTCAGATTCCAATATAGGGTAGTCTTTTCCGTAAAAATATCTTATTTCCAAGAGTAAGTGGAGAAAAAGCAGTGAGTGTATGCCGATTTTTTTACCGATTTAAAGGTAGTGCATACTTTAAGGCATCTTTTTTCATTTTGAAAGCAGTATATAAAGCATCGTTGTGCAATAGATGGCCCTTTTTTAAATAATGAGTAACTCATTTCCTTTCTGTCTTTCTTAGAGCTTTACAATAATTTTTTAAAATTTTAGAATTTTATCTAGGGATGGGTACCTTTATATAAAGTAAATACGTAAGAGTCTTAAAATTTGGTGTGGATTAATTTCAAAGCAAAATCGAACAAAATATTGTTAGGATGCACATGTGGACACAGCTAGTTTGCACTAAACAACAAACGAGACGAAATGGTAATATATGAAACACTAAACAAATTGAATAATTTTGTTTAAGCATGGCCAACTTAAATAGCTTACATTTTAGAAAAACCTAAACAAATTATTATAGTAGCAGAAAATCGTTAAGAAACGAAATGGAATTTGATGAAACCTTGGCCAAATTAAAATATCTATATAAAAAATGATGTAGTTGCCCCCAAAACAAACAAACAAATAGATGGCAATATATAACTATGGGTTATATAGGAAAGGATATATAGAATTCGTCACGAAAATAATAGTCCTGTGGCTAAAAAGGTAGAGGGAGGCTACTATAAGTAAACAGGCTCGAATAGTGCTCAAAGAGCCTCTTGGCAGAAAGGTCAGTAAGATCCTTAGATATAATAGAAGTACCCTAAGCTGGATAGCTGCTTTAGTGACAGGTCAAGGATACATACAAAGTATAATTTAGCCAAGATGAAAATCTAAGAAGATGATACTTGCAGACTGTGAGGATAAGGAAAGAGGCTAAGACGGCAGAGCACATTGTGTGTGAATGTCCAGCGCTGGCTAGCATACGGCTTGGGACCACTGGCAGAAACTTCTTAGATGTGAATGCCATGGGGGACCTAAACCTTGAACTAGCACTAGGGACTCCTAGCAATTACTAGAGACCTCGTGATGAGAAAGAAGGCCGGCAGTCACCAGTCGTCAGTCTGAAATCACTGTCAAAAGTTAAGGCTGGTGATAGCACGTGACTCGGTGATAATAAGGTTGCCGCAAATACCAAATCATTGTCTTTCATCATTCAGAATTGAAGGGCGTCCCCCTACAATAATATAATACTGAAAATTTCTTTGATAGAGTTTTAGAATTTTCTCACTCCACTCCATCATTTTTAAACTAGTTTAGATTTTGTACTAGTTTAGATGTTGTACAAGCATCTGTCAGGTACCCTATTAAGGCCTGGGTGACAGTAAAGATTACAAAATTTCTTTTTAAAATTTCTCTTCCGACATAAAAAATATTTTATAAACTTGACATATGTCTGATAAATAAACAGCTTTTACGACGATCCTTCTACAAAACAATATTTTTTTCAATTTTAGCATTCGACAACATCATAATCGGTAGTAAAAATAATAAAAAAAATTTTATGTAAAAGTATTAATAAAAAAATAGAATTGAACAAAATTTGGTAATATACAAGTACAAATGTTTAAGTGGATGTGGAAGGTAGATTGTATGAACATGTGTGTTAGTTTATGCCATAAAATATGCTATAAAATACATTCACAAAATGACGATGACAGCAGCGCTTAAAATGACAAAAACAAGAAAAAAATTTATGTATTTTTCTAACCTTAAATATCTATACACAATTGCACGCAAGATACTTGACAACATTTTTAAGTAAATGTACGTACGACTGTATGCGTGAATGAATTGTATAGAAATATACATACATACACATATATTCATAAGCAACCATAACATTAATGTCAAGAACAATACAAAACAAAATCTGTCATATTATATCATAAATACACACACACCCTCAAAGTTGAAAAGGTTGTGTAATAACGTGAGTGGGAGAGAGGGCGGGAAGAAGAGAAGAAAGTCAAATAATGTATTCAAACACATACACATACACACCTCCACATCCACATTCATTTAAATAAAATTTTATTGAAATTTTTTCTTTCCTTGAAATTTGCACACGAAAGATGACAAATATTTAATAGTTTAATAAGGAATCTTTTTAATGGAAATGGAAGAGCATATAACTCATTGACTTGTAAGTGGAAATCGTTTATATAGAATTGTTGGTGTTTTGATTATTAAAAAGAATTTGATGTTAAATTTTGTTGACTTAAACTAAAGTCAGAATGTGAAAAAAATAAACTATATTATTGACAGCATAACGAAGTTGGTACAACAGCTGATATACATATACTACACATACATACATATGAGTACTATTACCACATACACTCACTCAGTTGTCTCAGAAATGAAATTACTTTTCATAAAACATGATTCAAACCTTTAACAAATTAGCAATGTAAAAGCAAATGGAATAAAGTGAAACTAATTTAAAAAATTTCCAAATTAAACAAAAAAAAAAGTTTTTAAGGTGGTATGAAATGGCATGGAATTAATCCATGACATGAAATGAATTGACATTTTATAAAACAAGATTAAAACCTTTAATAAATTAACAATACAAAATTTCACAGTAACTTAAAAAAATTCCAAACTAATTTAAAAAATTTCCAAACAAAACTAAAAAATTTTAATATGGAACAAAATGGCATGGAATTACTCCACATCTTAAACAATAAAATAGTCTTACAATTTTTAATAAAAGCTAAGATAGAAATAAAATGGCATTTCATAAAACATGATTAAAACTTTCAATAAACTAACAATACAAATTGCCAAGTAACTTGAAAAAATTCCAAACTAAACTGAAATAAATAGTAAAGTGGAAGGAAATGGAATTAATCCACATCCTAAACAATATTAAAGTCTATCAATTTTTAAAAAAACCTAAGAAAATTTAATATATAAAGAGAGATATATAGATATATAAAGAGATATTAAGAAAAAAAATATAAAAAATAATTTTTTTTCTGAAAGGAACGAATGGAATTTAATGCAACACTGCTTTATATGACAAAGAAAATTATGTCAAACTAAATGAATTTATTTTCCCACTTAAAATCAAAATAAAATACCAAAAAAAGTTAAAACTTTAAAAGAGGAACAAAATGAAATAAAATGAAACACGGCTAATAATGTAAATTTTAACAATAAACCACGAAATTTCTTATGAAGTCTTTACACTACATCAATTAGCCATAAGATATTCAATATTTTTTAAACAAACTGTTAAAGGAACAAAATGGAAACTTGTGATACCAAAAATTTTTATTATCAAAAAACTATTCTTCTTTTATCATTTTTATATATGTCATTTATTGAACGATACAATAAAAAATCAAATTAAATTCTAACTTAATTTACCAAGCATAGTAACGAAGACCTTAGCTCGTTGTATTGCACAGTGCAACACGGAGCGCTTAGATAGCCGGGAAATTTTTCACTTTTGCGGCTACCTAAGCGCTACCTAAACGGTGTTAAGAATCATTCCTAGGAAGTTGATATGTTCTAGAAAGTTGTTTATTGAGATCTTAGGTTCATTTTTGTAGTTGATTGTTTCCTTGAATTTTGAACGGTTTGCTACCTATGGACCTGAACAGGGGAAAAATGGTAAAAAAATTAAATTTTTTAAAGTTTTTTGCGATTTTGACCTTGAAGATGAAGTTTTTTTGATTTTATATGTTAACAATTTTTGTTCTTTATAATAAGAGCTACAACTTTGCCTCAGAGAGTATATCAAAATTTCAAATGGTTTGCAAAATATGAGCATGAGGAAATGATCATTTTTTTGCAAAAATGACATCGAGGCCCCACATCTTTGAGGGCAAATAAAAAAAAAAAACCTGGAGGACTTTGGGCAAAACGGGGTCTTTTTTTTTTGGTCTTTTATGACGTAGTGGTGTCCGTATATGGTTATTTTGAAATTACACAGTGTGTTGTAAAACCCTGAGTGTAAAGTGGCAATCGAACCCAGACTGATGGGCTAGAACACTACCTACTAGCCTAAAGGGGAACACATCTTTATAATTTAATTTGAGCAATGCTGTTAAATTGTTGCTCAAAATGTTAATTTTTTTTGAGAGGAACGAAATGGAACTTCATGAAACACTAGCTTTAAAGCAAACAAAGACAGAAAGTTTAAAATTTGGGGAAAAGTAACAGAATGAGATAAGTTTAAGAAATGCAAATAATATACTGTTTGTGATAATTACTTTTTATAGTTAATTTTAAACTACAGAATTAACGAGCATAACTGCTAAATTCAATTATGGGAACGAAATGGAAATTTTGTGAAACATTCTTTACTTTAAGCAATCATTATATAAATTATTTTGTATAACCTAAGGACACATTTTAAAAAGTGAAGTCTGGCAAAGCTGTAGATTTTGTTATTTTGTAAGGAACGGTATGAAAAACAATGAAACATTATTTAATATATAGAATAAAATTACAACCATGTCTTGCATTAAATCCCCGCTAATAGAGAAAAAACTTAAAATCATGAAAATTTCACAAGAGTAACAAAATGGAAAAAGGTGAAACACTAATAATAATAATAATAATAATAATAATAATAAAAGGTTATTAACTTCAACAATTTTCTGCATAACTAAGAGGTTTAGTGAATATATTGTTGAAGGAACAAAATGGAAATTTTGTGAAACACGCTCGACTTTAAAGAATCATTATAATAATTATTTTTTTATAGCCTAATGCCACATTTTAAAAATTTAAATCTGTCAAAGCTGTAGAATTGGATGCTAACATGGTTTTTGTTTTTTGTAAGGAACGGTACAGAATTCAATGAAACATTATTTTTTAATATCTTGAATAAAATTACAACAGTGTATTGAATTAAATCGCCGCTAATAGACGAAAACCTTAAAAAATTATAAAAATTTTACAAGAGAAATGAAATGGAATAAAGTGAAACACTGGTAATAAATAAATAAAAATAAAATAAATAAAAATTAAATAAAATATTACTTGTCTATAAACTGCCCACAAAATTGTCAAGTTTTTTGTAAATATTTTGTTGAAGGAACAAAATGGAACTTGGTGAAACTTATTTAACGAAAAATTATCATAAAAAATACCTTTAATAAACTAGCAGAAGTGGCTTACAGCTCTTCAATTAATTGGCCTTAATTTTAGTACTAATACATAAAGACTTTTTCATGAAGAACCCTTGAAATATGTAACACATTTAATAGCTTATATGTATATTTAAATGAACAGAAAATCCAGAAGCATTTAATAGCTTCTATATAAAACGATATACACTGAGTTACATTGGCTGGTAAAATTTCAAATGAAGTCATCAAGTGATGCCTTTTTATAATAAAAAGCCTATAAGTATGCAACATATTTTGTAATTTTTAAGTGAGTAATATAATGAGAGCAATATTACCCTTTACATCTAGTTAGGTATTGATTTATTAGATAACTAGACTGGCGTATAATATATCGGTGTATAAAAAGATTTCTTCTGGCTTTTATAAATAACCTCAAAAGTATGCAACATATTTAATTGAAATAAAAATGGGGACGATATTTGTTAGTCTGTGTTGACACACCTGATGACTGGTAGTTATAGACATAATACTTTACAAGACATAATAGAAATTTTGGTAAATAAAACATTTTATGCTGACTTTTATAAAGAATCCTTGAGGTATGCAACATATTTTATAGCTTATCTATGATTAAATGAATCTAGATAATATTAACTCAGTACATAGTTAAATAAGGGGATGGAATAATTTTAAGTATACAACATATATCCCGATTAAATTTTATAGTTTTTAGGAATAATCCCTAAAGTATGCAATACTTTTTCATATTTTTCTTGAAATTTCTTCGAAAAAGGTTTAGGATTTCAACTAGAACTATCTTACTATTTTAAAATATTTCTAATTTTTCCCCCCTCAACATATTAAACTGCTAAACTCGAGAATATAATTTTTTTTATTAAATCATGCTTAACTTCGCTCTACTATTTTCCAACAAAAGTGTACAGCTTTTTAATCTACAACAATATTTCATGTTCTCTTATACTGAAGGACATTACAATTTGTGTTTTTTTTTGCTTATTTTGTTTTTTGTTCAAATTTATATTAATTTGGCTGGTTTCGATGTCAACTGCAACAATATACATAAGTATTTTGCTTTTGTATTTAAATTAAACTTTTTCATTTTATCCTTCTTAATGTTAAAATACTGAAAATTTGTAGTGACTAATGATATTTTCGCTTGGCTAAGTTTTAATATGACTTTTGCTATTTATTTGCATGTCATCCTGCTCCCCAGCACTTTCTGTTACTACTTCCTCTTTTATTAAACGAATTTTATTTCCTAATTGTAGTTTTTAGTGGAGTCTAGATTGTTGTTTATTTTATGTAACAAAGTATTTTTTATTATTTTTAAAGCTTTAACCAGCAACTGATGTTTTCATAAAAAGTTTCTTTTTTTTTCTTTCTATTTTATATTATTTGGTAACTTTTTACTAGAAATCCTTAAACAAAGACATACATTTATATTTATATATATATATATATATTTTTTTAATTACAATTCTTTAAGATTATAACACATACAGTCACATAATTTATTATATTTTTATAAATTATATTTCTTCTCTGTTAATGTCCTTATTCAACTTTGACCTTTGACGAATATTTCAAATGGTTGGCAACAGCAACCCAACACAAAAATTCTGTACAATAAACACACGTAAAAAAAAGTTTACATACAACAACATCATCACCATCAACATTATCATCATTATCAGCATCATTATCGTCATATTACGAATATTTATGTACAGAAATTCCTGTGAAGATTTTTGCTCATAAAAAAATTTTTATATTTAATATGTTGCTAAGCAAAAAGTAATATTGAAAATATTTTTAAGAATAAATTTTATCTTTAAACAACAAAATCATTTTTTTATTATATTAAATCTTTATAAAAATTAAAACAAAATACCCTTTTTTTAATTTCGAAAAAATCTTTCTTCTTTCGAAGAAAAAGCATTTTTAAGAAACTATATTTATTTTCAACGAGAAATATTCTTTATTAAAAAAATAGCTCCATTTCGAGAACTGAAATTTTTGTAGAGAAATACAAGTTTTTTTTTTAAAATATTTAAAAACAATTTTTTTTTAATAAAAATATTTATTTTTTTACACAATAATATTTTTTAAATTATCTTCATCTTTAGAAATTATTTCGAAAAGTGAGTTGTTTATAAAGAAATCCAAGCTTTTTAAAAAAAATATTTTTTTTTAATATTAAGCTTTTTAATAATTTTTATAAAGCATATTTATTTTTAACCCTAAAATATTTTTAAGATTTTCTTCATCTTGAGAACTTGTTCTAACAAGAAACTTTTATTATTAAAAATAGTGTTTCTTCAGGTTTTTTATTTTATAGAGAAAATATTTCTTGTTTAAAGTGACAATTTTTAATATTTATTTTTTTTCGGCTAAAATTTTAATAAATTTTTCTATAAAAGTGTCAACAATATATTTGCTAAAGCAAGGAAATTTAAAAAATAACACCTGATTTTCATAAAAAAAGAAAATAAAAAAAAACCCAATTTTGTTTATTTTAGTACTTTATTTTTGTTTCTTTAGCGAAGATATTTTCAGTAAGAATTCCTTTCTTTTACAGTGCAAAAAGAAGAGTGTTCTTTAAAATGTTAGTAAAATTTTTTATAGAAAAATAAACTCCTTTGCAAAAAAAGGAAACTTTACTAAAAATGTCTTATTATAAAACAACACAAAAAAAATTATCTATAAAAATAATAAAATTTTTACAAACAATTGTCGATAAAATTTATACAAATTTTTTTTTATAATATTAAAAAAAAAATTAAACTTTTACAAAAATTAGTGCAAAAAATTTTCGTTAAAATTTTTACAAAAAATTTACGATAAAATTGTTACAAAATGTTGAGAATGAACGAAAATTTATAGTAATCACTCTTTTCTCCTGCACTTTACTTCTTTTACTACTTATTGTATGCACTCCTAGTATACTATTTTTAGCAACTCTGCTTTATTTAATTTAACGATTTACTTTGTAAGAGATTGATGCAGTCTAATAAAACTATTTAAAACAACAGGTTATGGGCCGCATGTCGCGCAAGTAAAAAAAAATTGAAAAATAAAAGTGTTTCTTAGAATTGAAAAGTTTTTCCGTGAAGTGTTTGAAATGTCGAATATTCCAGTGGGTTTTTCGTTAGAACGTCTAAGAGGACGTGAAAATTTTGATATCTGGAAGAGGCAAGCGCAGTCTTGTCTGGTCATCAAAGGTTGCTGGAAAGTTGTCCACGCAGGTGTAGTTGGTGAAGGTGATGATATTTTAAATGAACGAGCTTTGGCGGAAATTACTTTGATGGTGGATCCATGTAATTATGGACATATTGCGACAGCGAAAACTGCTAAAGAAGCCTGGGATGCGCTGATGAGCGCATATGAGGATAAAGGCCTTACGAGAAAAGTGGAACTACTCAAGCAATTGGTGAATATGAAACTAGGAAACTTTAGTTCTATCCAAGATTACGTCAATGAGTTGGTGATGATTGCCTTGAAGGTCAAGAATGCAGGTCTTAACATAGACGACGAACTTACAGCATCCTTAATGTTAGCCGGGTTGTCAGATGATTTCAAGCCGTTGGTGATGGCGGTGGAAAATTCCAAGGAAAAGCTGACCGTGGATATGGTAAAAAAACCTCCTTTTGCAAGATGCTAAATTTGATGTCCAAAATTCGGAAAAAGAGGCGGCGCTGTACACAAAGAACCATAAGAAGAAAGAGAAAAAACCAATTCAATGCTACAACTGTAAGGAATATGGTCATATTTCCAAGAATTGCCAAAACAGAAGCAACAATAAAAATAACGGTAAGTCGAATAAGAAAAATGAAAAGAAAGAGATTTCGTCTACTCTCATAGCAACAAGTACAAGCATGAATGTTGCCGCAGAAGTAATCGAGGGGTACAACAATAACAACAACGTTATGCATTGGTATGTTGATAGTGGCGCTAGCAACCATATGATAAACAGCAGCACTCACATGTACAACGTACATAATGTAGAAAACAAAAAGGTGGTGGTTGCTAACAACAGCAAAATGAATGTTGACTGCGCAGGCGACGTCGACTTGAATATTCTTCTTAATAAGCAGAAAAAGAGCTTAACGGTTAAAGACGTTGAATATGTACCAAATTTATGCGCAAATCTTCTTTCTGTAAGACAAATGACTAGAAATGGAAAAAAAGTTATTTTTGAAGGGGAAACATGCCGAATTCTTAATAAAGACAATACGATAGTTATTTCTGCTACTGTGTGTAACGACTTATACCGTATAAATAGTGAAGCTGTATCAAGGCAAAGTAACGTTTTCGTAGCTAAGAAAGATGTTAGTTTATGGCATAGAAGAATGGGACACATTTGTGACAAAAATTTGGCCGAGGTTAAAAAATCTTCTTTTGGTATCGATTTTGACGGCGAATATAAAGATCCCTGTGTAGTGTGTGTAAAGGGCAAACAGACTAGACGACCAATAAGAGAAGAAGGTACAAGAGCAACAAAACTTTTGGAATTGGTGCACTCCGATGTCGTTGGACCGCTTAAGGTGAACTCATTTTCTGGTTCTCGTTTCCTTGTAACTTTTGTGGACGATTTTTCGAGAAAATTGTTCGTGTACCCAATAAAAAGAAAATCTGACGTTTTCGAAAAATTTGTGGAGTTCAAGAATATGGCAGAAAACCAGTGTTCAACAAAAATTAAAATCCTAAGAACGGACAACGGGCGTGAGTATGTAAATAAGAATTTTGAAAACTTTTTACAAAACAGTGGAGTGATACATCAGAAGACATGTCCTTATTCTCCTGAACAAAATGGTACAGCAGAGAGAATAAATCGAACTCTAATAGAAAGAGTAAGATGTATGCTTATTGACAGCGGTTTAGACCATCGTTTTTGGGCTGAAGCTGCCAACACAGCCTGTTATTTAATCAACCGAGTTCCCTGCCGTGGTGAAGATAAATCCCTTGAAGAAATTTGGTCTGGTCGTAAGCCCAATTTGAAATTTTTGAAAGTTTTTGGGTGCCCTGCACTGGTACATATAGCCAAAGAAAAGAGAAGTAAGCTAGATTCCAAATCTGTAGAATGCATTATGGTGGGTTTCAGCAGTGAGAGCAAAGCATATAGACTATTCAAACCTGAAGATAATGGTATAATCATAAGCCGTGATGTGGTATTTCTAGAAGGTAGTAAAGTGAACATGAACGTAGGCGGTAATTTTTATTATCCGTATCTGCTGCAAAATTATGAAAGTGTTGATTCAGGGGAGAGTAATGGTGAGATTGAATCAACATCAGAAGCTGGAACCCAAAATGAAAATGCCGAAGAGATTGGGGAAGATTTCGATGAAAGTGAATACGATGAATCAGATGAGTGGTCATCTCCCTTGCCCTCACCCGTTGAAGTTGATGAGGAGGAATGGTCTCCGAATTCGTATGAGGCAAGAAATATACCCGAAGGGTCTACCGTCCGACGCTCTGATCGAATTGCGAATAGAAATCAACAGGCGCACAACTTTTGTGCTATGGAATATGTGTCAGATGATCCAATCAGTGTTGAAGATGCGATGTCATCGCGGTATTCCGATGAGTGGAAAGCCGCCATGAAAGAAGAAATTGAATCATTGATCAAAAACCAAACATGGGTGCTGACAGACTTACCGCCTGGTGCAAAAACAATAAAGTCGAAATGGGTCTTCAAAACTAAAAGGGACGAAAATGGCAATGCCATACGTTTTAAGGCTAGACTGGTTTCCAAAGGTTTTTCCCAGCGTGAAGGAATCGACTATAACGAAACCTTCGCTCCAGTTGTCAGATACGATTCAATCCGGTACCTATTAGCAATGGCAGTTAAATATGATATGCATATACACCAAATGGATGCAGTAAGTGCATATTTGAATGGTTCATTGAAGGAGACCATATATATGCAACAGCCTAAAATGTTTGAAGATGGTTCCAGAAAAGTATGTAAGCTGCAGAAATCAATTTATGGTCTAAAGCAGTCGGGGCGTGTCTGGAACGAAACTATCAACAATGAATTGCTGAAGTTGGGTCTAGTGAGAGGTGAAGTTGACCAATGTGTTTACCATAAAGTAGAAGGTGAACAAATGATGTATGTCGCTATATACGTTGATGACGTTTTGATCTTTTCCAACAACCTTAAGGCCATCGAATCTTTGAAAAGCAAGCTCGCAAAGAAGTTCAAAATGAAAGATATGGGAGGGGTATCATCAGTACTTGGTACAAAAATCACCCGAGGTAAAGACTCCATCAAGATAGACCAATCGCGTTACATATCAGATGTCTTGGTGCGATTTGGTATGAGCGAGTGCAATCCTAGTTCAACACCAATGGACTACAATCAGAAATTGTCTGAAAGCATGTGCCCCAAAAATGATAAAGAAAAACAACACATGTCAAGAGTTCCCTATATGCAGGCAATTGGATGTTTGCTGTTTGCTGCGCACATTACTCGCCCAGATATTTGTTATGCAGTCAACTTATTGAGTCGATTTGGAACTAACCCTGGAAAGGCGCACTGGGAAGCGGTGAAACGCGTAATGAAGTACTTGAAGGGTTCAATCGACAGAGGTATAGTCTACAAAAAGCAGCAAGATAATGACATCAAAGGTTATTGTGATGCGGACTGGGCCGGCGATATTGATAACCGTCAATCTACAAGTGGGTATGTATTTATTTATCAATCCGGTGCCATTTCGTGGTCAACTAAGAAGCAAAAGACAGTGGCATTATCGTCGACGGAAGCCGAGTTTATGTCATTGACAGCTGCCATTCAAGAGTCAGTTTGGTTGAAACGTCTTGAAGCCGAACTGAATCCTGAAAGAAATCAAAGTATGTTAATATACTGTGACAACAAAGGCGCTCTGCAAGTAGCCCTTAACAACAATTACTCGCCAAGAACGAAACATGTGGATATTAAAGCCAAATTTATCCGCCAGAAACTCGATACGAAAGAAGTCGTTTTGGAATATCTATGCACAAATGAGATGATTGCTGACGTCTTCACCAAGGCAGTAACGCCACAAAAGCTAACGTATTTTAATAATAAATTTGGTCTTTACTAACACATGAAATTAGATTAACTAAAATTTATTTGAATTTAACTTTGTTTTGAAGTGCTTAACGTAAAAATTAATTTAAGTGAAATATTAATTTTTGTTTTAAAATTATCCTTTCTAATGTAAAAGGTGCATGAGAAATTTATAATTTTGGAAATTTGTCATTCAGGGAGAGTGTTGAGAATGAACGAAAATTTATAGTAATCACTCTTTTCTCCTGCACTTTACTTCTTTTACTACTTATTGTATGCACTCCTAGTATACTATTTTTAGCAACTCTGCTTTATTTAATTTAACGATTTACTTTGTAAGAGATTGATGCAGTCTAATAAAACTATTTAAAACAACACAAAACATTTTCGATAAAATTGTTATAAAATATTTTCGATAAAATTTTTAAAAAAAATTTTTGATAAAATTTAAAAAAAAAATTATCTATAATATTTTTACAAAAAATTTTCTATAAAATTTTTACAAAAAAATTTTCTATAAAATTTTTACAAAAAAATTTTCTATAAAATTTTTACAAAAAAATTTTCTATAAAATTTTTACAAAAAAATTTTCTATAAAATTTTTTCAAAAAAATTTTCTATAAAATTTTTACAAAAAAATTTTCTATAAAATTTTTACAAAAAAATTTTCCATAAAATTTTTACAAAAAAATTTCTATAAAATTTTTACAAAAAAATTTCTATAAAATTTTTACAAAAAAAATTTCTATAAAATTTTTACAAAAAAATTTTCTATAAAATTTTTACAAAAAAATTTTCTATAAAATTATTACAAAAAAATTTTCTATAAAATTTTTACAAAAAAATTTTCTATAAAATTTTTACAAAAAAATTTTCTATAAAATTTTTACAAAAACATTTTCTATAAAATTTTTACAAAAAAATTTTCTATAAAATTTTTACAAAAAAATTTTCTATAAAATTTTTACAAAAAAATTTTCTATAAAATTTTTACAAAAAAATTTTCTATAAAATTTTTACAAAAAAATTTTCTATAAAATTTAAAAAAAAATTTTCTGTAAAATTTTTACAATAAATTATCTGTAAAATTTTTACAAAAAATATTCTATAAAATTTTTACAAAAAAAATTCGGTAAAATTTTGCAAAAAAATATCCATAAAATATTTACAAAAAAATTACTATAAAATATTTACAAAAAATTTTCGATAAAATTTTCACAAAAAATTTTAAATAAAATAAAGTTTTTACAAAAATTTTTCGATAAAATGTTTACAAAAAACATTCCGATAAAATTTAAAAAAAAATTTTCAATAAAATTTTTTCAAAATAATTTCAATAAAATTTTAACAAAAAACGAATGTATATTATTGTAAACTTGGGAAACATAATATAGTAATAGAATATTTAACAATACTATGGTGAAGGGTATATAAGATTCGGCTTGGCCGAATATAGGACTCTTGCTTGTTTTATATAATTAAATTTAATTTAATTATTTTTTTTTTAATTACCTTTTTAGTAAGTCTTATTTTTATAGAAAATTTTATAATTTTCTATAGTTTATAATTTTGAAAGAAAACAGTCTGCTTTAATATATATATTTTTTTTTTCTTAAAAAAATGGTTTTCTAAAAAGAAAATAAACTGTTTCTTCAGGACAATTCTTTTTGAAACAAAATTGAAACTTATTTAAATGTTTTGAAGACCAAAGAAAAAAATCAGAAAAACTCAACCACATCTTAAATATTAGCTGATACTTTATTCAAACATTTGATATCTTTCTTCTGGGGAATAATTATAAAACTCCATATAATTGTATTGGATTGTATTTGTTTGGTGGTTTATTGTATGGAATTCTATATATTTTCATATTTTCTTTTGCTATACAACGTTTTTTTTTTCTTCTGCCTTTGATACGAATTGTTTTTAAACAAATAAATCACTAGATTTGGCAGAATTTCAAGTTTTGTTTTGGTCTTAAAGAGAATAAGTTTTTGACTTGACCTTTTTTTGTTGTTGCTGGCTGCTTTTGATTTGTGTAGGATTCGATATACGAGTACAAACAACAACAGAAAATATTCAAGCAGAAATTTTTCATTTTTTAACACATTAAAGTATGCTACAGTTTTTTGGGTGCTTTTGTTATTTATTGAATACAACATGTGAGTACAATAACACATTAATACACACACACACACATACACATACACATACTATACACTACTATACAATACGCCAAAAAGTATGTTAAAAGTTTACAAACAAAAATATATAAAATTCATAGCGCATAATTCGGTTAAACTTTTAGGGTTAAAGTTTTATAATGGGAACAATGGGCAAATATTTAACTGTGAGAAATTATGTAAATTGTTTATTTAGTTCAACGAAAATATCTTGCCAAATATTTACAAACCAATTGAAGCAAATATTTTTACGGATTTTTTGTTATAAATTTATGAAAATTTGTAGCTAAACTTTTGATCATTTATTTCCCCCTGCAGTTTTGAATGATAAAACGGAAATTTTTTTTAAATTAAAACATTAAAACTCTTGCTTAATTTCAAACACGTTACCAATGACATCATTAACAACATGTTCCCGTTTAAAAATGTTGCGCATGACACTGCCACAACATGAAATAATGCAGAACTTGTTCAAGGAAAATTTTTCCTGTATTGAATTCAACATTTGCCATGTTCAAAGCCTAAGGAATTGAAGGAAAACCAAACAAAACAAGAAATTGTGCTACGAAATCTTGGCAAAGAAAAACTGGTTCAAGATGTTTGACAAAAAAAAAAAAAAAACGCACACATTCGAAACACAACCATCAAACTCGAAATCAGCAAACAAAGCAATATCCTTTTAAGCTAAGAAAGAGCATATATATCTATGCATTAGGCAATGCAACCCATTAAAGCTATTCGTTTCCAATGCAAACTTTATTTACTTGCAATGAAAATGTAAAATTAAAAGCAATTTTATTGAAATTCTCTTTCTTCTGCAGCAGAATTTACCATGACATTAAATAATACATATGTTAAATAATATATATGTAAATTAAAATAAAATAAAACATGAGCAGATAGAAAACAGCTGAGTTTGTTGTAAGCAGTATTAAAAATGTCTAAAAAGTAGATTAAATGATGTTTGAAATAAAATTAGAATTAACATTATCAAGGCTAAGAATAAATATTATCAAAAAACAAAGAAATTCCTTAATAAAATAAAAAAATAATTTTTAAAAAGAGAACAAATTCTCTGCAAAATAGCGAGATAATTATTTAAAAAAAAAATTACTTTTTAAAAAGAAAGAAATTTTTCTATTAAAAGTATTCTTCTACACTTTATCGCAGAGAGTAAAACAATTTCTTTACGAAATTTCAGCCCTCTATCGAAGAGAGTAAACAATTTTCTTTAATAAATATCCACTCCTTATCGAAGAGAGTAAAAAATATTCTTTGGAAAATTTATTTTCTCTCCGATAGTAATAAATACAATTTCCCAAAAAAAAATTTTTATCTCTACCGGAGAGTGTAAAAAATTTTCTTTACAAAATTTCTGCTCTCTTTGACAGAGAGTAAAAAATTTTCTTTAGAAAATTTCTGCTCTCTTTGACAGAGAGAAAAAAAATTGTTTTTAAAAATTTCTGCTCTCTTTGACAGAGAGTAAAAAATTTTCCTTAGAAAATTTCTGCTCTCTTTGACAGAGAGTAAAAACATTTTCTTTAGAAAATTTCTGCTCTCTTTGACAGAGAGTAAAAAATTTTCTTTAGAAAATTTCTGCTCTCTTCGATAGAGGATAAAAGAATACTTTTATAGCAAAATTTCTTTGTTTTTAGAAAGTGAAATATTTTTCGCTATTTCGTAGAGAAATTTCCTTAAGAGAATTTGTTCTTGTTTAAAAAAATTTAATTTCTAATCTCTTCGATAGAGAGTAGGAAATTTTCTTTGGTAAATGTCTAAGAGTATAAATTTTCTAAAGAAAAGTTTTGCTCTCTTCGATAGACAGTATAACTCTTTCTTTAGAAAATATCCACTCCTTATCGAAGAGAGTAAAAATATTCTTTAGAAAATTTATTCTCTCTTCGATAGGCAGTAATAAATAAATTATCCTTAAACCATTTTCAATCTCTACCGTAGAGTGTTAATTTTTTTTTAGAAAATTTCTACTCTGCTTCGATAGAAGAATACTTTTATAGAAATATTTGTTTCTTTTTAGACAGTGAAATATTTTTCGCTATTTCATAGAGAAATTTTCTTAAGAGAATTTGTTCTTTTTTAAAAAATTTAAATTTCTAATCTCTTCGATAGAGAGTAGGAAATTTTCTTTGGTAATTGTCTAAGATTATAAATTTTCTAAAGAAAAGTTTTGCTCTCTTCGATAGACAGTAAAACACTTTCTTTAGAAAATATACACTCCTTATCGAAGAGAGTAAAAAATATTCTTTAGAAAATTTCTGCTCTCTTCGATAGAGAGTAAAAAATTTTCTTTAGAAAATGTCTACTCTCTTCGATAGAGAGAGGGTAAAAGAATACTGTTATAGAAAAGTTTGCTTCTTTTTAGCAAGTGAATTTTCTTAAGAGAATTTGTTCTTTTTTTAAAAATTAAATTTATAATCTTTTCGATAGAGAGTAAGAAATTTCCTTTAGTAAATTTTTTCTTCGATAGAGAGTAAAAAATTTACTTTAGAAAATTTCTACTCTCTTCGATCGAGAATAAAAACTATATCTTAGAAAATTACTATTCGTTTCGATAGAGAGTAATAAAAGTTTTTCTATATTTTTTACTACTCCCTATCTATGAGAATAAAGAATTTTTTTTGGAAAATTTTCACTTTCTATTGAAGAGATTAAAAAAATTTCTTTGTAAAATTTTTACTCTCTCTTCAAGAGAGTAAGATTTTTTCTTTAATTATTTGTAGCGCACATTGTTGACTGAAATCGCGTTTCCAGTAGAATTTTGAAAATGATGACTTCAAAATCTACATCAAACTGTCACTCTGTGTGGATGCATTATCTTCTCGACAATGGCTTACGAGTTTTTAGGGAAAATGTATGAAAATTTCTCAAAATAAAAAAAGAACAATTTCTCTCTAAAACAAATAATTCTCTTAAAAATAGATTTCTCTATTTCTTTAATTTTTATGAAAAATTAATATTTAGAATTAATAATGTTTCAGGTATATAAGGTTGTTTTAATTATAACAATTTTTCTATTTAAACATTTTTGATAGAGAAATATAATACGAGAAATTATTTATTGTATTTTATAAGTGTTGGGCATTAGTACCCCAGTGGTAACACCAACGTCAGAATAAGGCAACACACCAAGCACTGACATAATTCTGCATCACATCGCATCTCTTCTTTAGCATCCTTTTTGAAATAAATTTTATTTTTTGGAACAAAAAATTAAATATTAAAAGAACCTACAACATTTATTCCTACCATCATCCTTTAGTATTAATTGTCAAATAATAAAATGCCAAAGATTTTTTCTTTCTTATTGTTTTACTTTACAGCCATTTCAAAAGGAATTCAGACAGACATTTAATCTCATAAATCAAATGAACTAGAACTACAAACCAAAAAAAAAAAAAAAATTGTTTTAGGCAGTCAAGGCAGTAAGCAGTTATTTCAATGGGGATTTATTTATTTTTTACAATAGAAAATGAAATTAGAATTAGAATGGAAAATGTACATGAAATGATTACGTTCTTGTTTAAATAAAATCTCTTATGGCGTATGTTCTTGCCTTTGCTTTTGTGCTCGAGCAGATGTTTTTATCTTGAATTTCAGATCAACCGAAGTGATTACGTGTTGGTATCTTTGATAAAATGGTATATTTGATAAAATGTTTTCTTTGGCAAATTCATTTTCTTCAAGCATCAAGGAATGTGCCTTAGAGTGTATGACCTCATTTATAAATAAATTTTCGTTTACAATAAATTATCTCGATTAAATATAACACTATAATTACAGTCGTTTAATAACGTTGTTAACCATAATATTTAGTAAGTCTGCCGCTGTGTTTTTTTTTTATACTAGCTATCCTTGGTGCTCTTCGCTACATCCATCCATAAAAAATTCTATAAACACTTTGAAGAAAAAAAATGGGCAACTCTATAACTCAAAAACGTAGTAACGTACGACGCCCACTGTTCCCATCCAATCTGTTTTTTGCTAGACTATGCGTAATAACATGATAATAAGATTTTACTTTTTATGGGAGGTACCACTCCTACTATCCTAATTCAGTCTGTATTTTGCTAGATTATGCACATTAGCATAAGGGTTACTTGTGCAAAGTTTCAAAACTCTATCTATTGTAGTTCTCTGGGTGCATAATAACAATTTTTCACTTTGTTGGGAGATACCACGCCCACTGTCCCCATCCAGTCTATGTTTTGCTAGACCATGCGTATTAGTACGAGGGTTACTTGTGCAAAATTTCCAGGTACACGATAATATTTTTCACTTAGTATTGGAGGTACCACGTCCACCGTCCCAATCCATCTGTCTTTTGTTAGACTATGCACATTAGTATAAGGTTACTTGTGTAAAGTTTCAAGGCTCTACCTCTTGCAGACCTCCAGGTAGATGATAATAATTGTTCACTTTGTATTTGAGTTACCACGCCCACAATTTCAATCCAGCCTGTGAGTATAAAAAGGTTACTGGCGCAAAATTTAAAGACTCTACCTCAAGGTACACAATAAAAATTTTCACTTTGTATGGGGGATACCACACTCACCGTCCCACTACAGTCTGTGTTCTGTTAGACTATGTACATAAGTATGAGCGTTACTTGTACCAAGTTTCAAGACCCTTCCTATTATAGTTCTCTAGTTACACGATAATATCTTATTACTTTGTATAGGAGGTACCACGCCCACCGTCCCAATCTATTCTTTATTTTGTTAAACTGTGGACATTAGTATGAACGTTACTTGTGCCAAGTTTCAAGACTCTACCTATTATAGTTCTCTAGGTACACGATAATATCTTATTACTTTGTATGGGAGGTACCATGCCCACCGTCTCAATGTAGTCTTTAGTTTGTTAAACTGTGTACATTAGTATGAACGTTACTTGTGCCAAGTTTCAAGACTCTACCTATTATAGTTCTCTAGGTGCACGATGATATCTTATTACTTTGTATGGGAGGTACCATGCCCACCGTCCGAATCCAGTTTATCTTTTGGTAGACTATACACATTAGAATAGGGGTTACTTGAGCAAAGTTTCAAGACTCTAACTAATTCAGATCTTGAGGTACACGATAATAGCTAAACACTTTGTATGGGAGGTACCACGCCCACTATTCCAATCCAGCCCGTGTCTAGCTAAACTATGTATATTAATAAAGGTTGCAAAATTGCAAAGATCTATTTATTAAAATGCTCTTGCTACTTAAAAATGTAAGCGTAAAAGTGGGCGTGTAAAATTTTTCTTTCCTTAAAAACCTAAGTTGGGTTATGATGAAGATTAAAAAAAAAAAAGTTGGCTAAATCGGTGCATCCGTTCCTAAATGATGTGATTACCAACGAACGACATTTGATTTTATTTATATCGAGATAGAAGTTATAGGTTGGCTACGAAAAACGGACGATTTGTTAAGCAGATTACGTTATGAGAATTATTTACCTGTGATAAATAATTGTCTGCCTTTTAGCTTAAATTTATTTTATTTAATTGAATAAAAATAAATATAACTGATAAAGCAAACATCGTAATTTTTTATTATTTACATAATGTCAACAATGGAATATATATCCTTAAAAGTTTTAGAAATCTTATTCAGAAACTCTTCTTCTTAAAATTCTAGGAAAGTCCGGAGTTTTTCCTTGTTTTTTTAAACAATTTTTTAATTATATTTTAAAAGCAAGCAATTCTTTACACAGCTTTAGAATTTTTGTATTTCCGATAATTACACAAAAACTTTAAATGATGTATACGCGACGTAAATAACCATACAGCATTATTTTTAAGAAAATTTACAATTGTTTACATAAGGAGACAAAACCATTATTTAAACTATGTAAATAAAAAATAAAGCTTCGTTCCATATCGTTTAAGTTTTCAATATGTCTATAAAAAACAATTTTCTTCCTCAGGTAAATAATATTCTACGCGGCTTACTTAGCACGTAAAAATAATATTAGTTTAAGAGTAAAATGGCAGTAAAAATTTTAGTAAACAAATATTAAATTATTAATATTTAATTATTAAAATCAATAATCAATTTTATTTTTATTTTATTATTTTCTAAGTCTATAGAAAAATCGTTAGACTGTTTTTACCGCATTTTTTTATACATACATATGCATATATACATATATTAACTTAATTTTGGCGAACAAATTGAATTTAAATTGGTTTAAAATTTCTGGTTGGACATACAACACTGATGAATTATAATTTTTTCAGAAGGTAGTCCTAACAAACATCTACAGTAATTAAATTAAATAAAACCGTTTAAGCATTAAGCATAGGTCTGGTTTTATAAGACGATAAATTGGAGAAGTTTTGTACACGGTAAACATTTCGTAACCAAAACAATAGAAATTGTTTTGGAACAGACACAATTATATTACTATGCACGATGTACTGTGGGTCCCAAGCAACGGACCCATATTCTAAAACTGGCATTAAAAGTTTTGTATATATGTATGTAGCTGCTCTGTGATATGAATATCAGTGAATTATTTGGTCCATCGTTTGATGAAAGCAAGTACTCCACGAAGGCTTTATTTGATGTCATAGTAATATGTTTAATGAAGTTTAATTTAGCATCTAATAAAATACCCAAATCAAAAATCAAACATTTCCAACTGATAACACTCTTTTTTGAGTGTAAATAATATTTTCATAATGTAAATAATATTTACATAATGTAAATAATATTTACATAATGTAAATAATATTTACATAATGTAAATAATATTTCATAATGTAAATAATATTATACATACATCATTACAATGTAATTGTATCAAGTTCTGGGATTTAAAAACAAGAAATATAAACTTTTTTCATCAAGCAAGAAGTTAGGTCAAGTATGTACTTAATTAATTCTACAAATTTGGGTATTTTAAAATAGATTTAAGTAAATATCCGTAAACTAATCAACAAATTTAGAAATCAAGCTGTACCGTATAGCATCCTTGTAGCCAGCTTTGTGTTCCAAATCATTGGAAATACGTATTTAAATGAAATATATGAAATTTTTTACATAAAGTAAAAAACCCAACAAATACGTAAAGAACGCAAATAATCAGCTAATGTAAACATTTTGATTAAGTTTTATCCAATTATCAATAAAACCTGCAATAAATAATACGTTTAGTAGCGAAATCGGATCTTTGAAAAAAAATATATTTTTTAAGAAAAAAGTACGTTTTAAGCTGAAATATTTTAAAAAAAGGTTTTGGAATATTTTATTAAAAAGTTACATTAAAAAAATAATAAATTTTAACCAGAAGAGAACGTTTTTGAAAAGTACCTGCTAAAAATTTTTAAAAGAATTTTTAAAATAGTTTTCAAAAAGTCAGAAATAAATTAAATTTCTAAAAGTTATTTCAAAAAGAACACTTCAAAAAAGATAATTCTCAATAAAGTTTATTAAAAAAGTACATGTGAAGTAAATAGAAATAAAGAAATACTAAAGACGAACACTTTAAAAAATTACTTTTTAGGGAAGAGGACCTTTTGCAAAGATATATGTACAAGAAATACGTTTTAAAAAATATCCTTCCACAAATACCTTTTATAAAATAGTATTACTTGAAAAAGGACCCTTTAAAAAAAGTACTTTCACTAAAATCTAACCTTAAGAAATCAGCAAAAATACTTTGCAACAAAAATTAATCTTTTGAGATAAAAATCCTTATAAAAAAGGACGATTTAGACAAATGGTCTTAAACCTACTTGTAAGTATTTTTAAGAAAAAAACTTCTTTTAGGAACATCACATTGGAAAAATTAAAAACAATTATGTATTTCTAATTATGTGTTTCTAAAACAAGTAAGACTGCTACATTCGGTCATGCCTCTTATATACCCTTCACCATAGAAATGTTAAATTTTCCCTTAATCTGTTATGTTTCCCAATTTCACAATAATACACATTCGGTTTTTACTTTTATGATTTTCAACTTCATTATTACAAATATAATATGTATAAATATATAGAACATTTTATTTGTAAAAATTTTATTGATTGTTTTGTTAAAATTGTATTAAATTTTTTTTGTAAAAATTTTATTGAAATATTTTTTATTGAAAATTATTTGTAAAATTTTTATCGAAATTTTTTGTAAACATTTTAAAAAAGTTTTGTAAAAATTTTATTTGAAAAAATTTTTTTGGAAAATTTTTATCAAAATTATTTTGTAAAAGTTTTATCCAAATTTTTTTGTAAAAATTTTTTCGAAAATTTTTATCGAAACTTTATTGCAAAAAATTTTATAGAAAATTGTTTGTAAAATTTTATCAATAATTTCTTGTAAAATTTTATCGAAAAATTTCTTGTAAAATTTTATCGAAAAATTTTTTGTAACATTTTATCGAAAATTTTTTGTAAAAGAATCTATATTGCACTAGAAATGTCAGACTAAAGCACATTGGGAGCGTCATATTGACACCCCGAAGGTTATTATTGATCCCATTATGGTCTAATATTTATTTAACAAAAAAAAGTGAAAGAAAATCATTACAAGCGAAAATAAACCAACGTGAAAAAATAGGGCCGGGATTGCTTATTTGCCGAAGCCTCGAATAGAATGATCAGATGTTGCTGAATTCCATTAGCGAAATTTTCGAAACTATGCCTGGCGGATTGGTGGGCTTAAGTTTTTTGTTTCTCTTCTTGTGCCTTGGCATATTTCATTTCAACCCGAACACAGACGGATATCACTTAATTAACTTCTCTGTATATAAGGATCCAGAATATTTACACTTTATCGGATATAAAAATCGGATATAAAAATACTATTTCTATAAACGTAGTTTGCAAAAAAGTAACTTGTGGTTCAAAAGTATTTTGTTAAAAGTAACTTTTAGCAACACAATGTTTGGAAAAAAGATACCTTTGCCTTAAAACCTGCACCCTTTTTCAATGCTTATCCTATAGTAACAAATATTTTTATTTATTTCTCTAACTCACCATTATCAAATTTGTTAAAGGAATCACTTTCCTCCTCATTCACCTCATTTATGCTCTCATTCTCCAAATCGAAATTTCTCTCATCCGACTCGAGTATGTATTCGGTTTCCTCTTCGTTCGATGTTTGCGATGAAATAATTTGATATGAGGGCGGTGACAATACGGTGCCCTCCTTATCAATATGGACATTATCTGCACCGGCAGCATAAGCAATTATCGGTTTATCCTGCTGCTGCAGGTGATTATTGTTGTTGTTGTTATGATGTTGTTGCTGTGTAGCCGATTTTGGTTTGGCGGCCTCAGCAAGGGCATATGGATGATAACATGGAAGTATTAGAAGCGTTGTGAAGAAGAGAAAGGCATAAAGGAGGAAGGTGAATGAGTTTAAAGTTGTAAATGATGATGTTGAGGTCGATGGTGATGGTGATGATGATGATGACGTTATGTTTAATTTGTAGGCGTTTTGTTGAGTTTTACGTTTGTTGGGATTTTTATTAAAATTATTTAATTCATATTTAATTCTGTTTATTAAAGATAATACTAGATTTTTTGGTTGTTGTTTCTGTTGTTGTTGTTGTTTATTTACAAAACTTTTTATTTGTTGAATAAACGATAACATTTGTGTTAACAATAAAGTTGTTGTTACTTTAGCAACATTATTTAGATACTTTGCTGCTGGCACATTATTTAAAGCCTCATACTTCTCTGTAGATAACTGACACTGCAACTTTTGCTGCTGCCGTTCCTTAGTTTCAGTTCGTTTCAACCTTAGCCGTCCTCTTCTACGTCTGCTATTAAAATCTAAACATTCTTTTTTATTAATGATTTTATGTTGTGGTGACATTTTATGTTGCTGTTTGATCTGGAGTTGTGGCAACATGTTGCTTATATTTTTCGTTTCTGTTTCGGCTAAAAAAGAATTTTGCTGTTGATTTGTTAAAATTTGTGCCTTTGAATTTTGTAATTTATTTAGAATTAAATAAGGCTTTCGAAAAAAGCCCTTAGCTAAGCCTGGTTTAATTTGTTGTGCATTTTGCCCGTTTACCTTGTTGGCGCATGCTGCTAATGTTGCATCAACATTTTTCTTTTTTTCATTATATTTGCTTTTTTTAAGGGAGCTATGCAAGGCAACATTGTTGTTAGTTAGTTGTTGCTGTTGCTGTTGTTGTTGTTGCTGCTGTGTTTTATCACACCCTAATAACAAAGGATTGACTGTTATCCCTTGTTTAGGGCATGTGTTGGTTTCGAGAGAATTTTCATGTTTGGGTTTGAAATTTGTTAATTGTATGGCTGTTGTTGTTGTTGTTGTTGCTGCTGCTACTCTTGTTTTTGTTGAGGCTTTTAAAGTTGTAATTGTGGCTGTTGAATTTAATGAATGTTGCTGTAAACATGTTGCGTGTTGCTGCAACATTGGACCCTTTAATTGTTCGTGTTAATTTTTTTTTTGTAATTTTTTCCTTCGAATTAGTTGTGCGATTCTTTTTTTTTTTTTAATAATAATTAAAGGGAATTTGGAAATGTTTTTTATCTTGTTTCTTTAAAACCATTAAATAATCGTTGTTGCCGTTTGTTGTTTGTATTTTAAGTTTAATTAGAGTTGCTTAACAACATTTTTTTTTTTAATTTATTAATTTTATTTAAATTTTTGTAACAATTTTTGTAACTTTTGCTAAATAGTAATGAAGGTGCATGTGTTTAAAGTTATTGATTATATTTAGAGTTAGAAGAAATTATTTTTATTTTTTTGTTTTATTCATTTTAGAAGACTTATGTTAAATTTATTTATTTTTATAAATTATTTTTATAATTTTTACACTTTACATTATTATTTTAATATTAATACTTTTTTCCTATTATCTAGTTTTTATTTTTTTTTATTTTCTTATTTACATTTTTTTTATTTTATCACATTTTTCTAGCATACTTTTTGGCTTAATTTTTAAATATAAATTTTTTCTTAACTTTGTTTCATTTCTCTAATTTTTAAAAGTATTAAAACTAACTAATTTACACACCTTTCTAGCACTTTATTTAAAACTGTTTTATTTGAAAAAATTATATCTTTTTTTTAATTTTTTTGTTTTTTAAGCATTTTCGTATAAAAGCCTTAAAGTTGTAAGGAAATTAATTTATTTTTTTTTTAATCTTAAAACATTTTGCTGTTTTTTCTCATTTTATTAAAAAAAAAAAAAAAAACTCCTTCACAGTAGCCTATTTTAAGGCCACTTTTTATTGGTTTTTTTTTTTGCTGGTTTGCTTTACACTTTTTTGGTTTTTGTTCAAAAAAAAATTATTATTTGCATTTCTTTAAGCGCTTTTTAGTTGTGTTTAATTCGCGTACCTTTACCGTTATGACAACTCGTTTATTTTGCTAGATTTCGTAAAGCTATTTTTATAAAATTTTTGTTAGCATATCATCTAGGCGCACGCTTTAATTTTTAGGGGGAGAGAGAGCAAATGTTTTTATTTCTTTTTTCTTTTATTTGTTTTTGTTAACAGCAAAGCTTTCTTCTTTGTTAAATGTCATGTAATTTTTGTGTTTTATTTTTTTAATTTTATTTTTTAATTAAGTGCTCACTCAGAAATAAATACTTTTAATTGAGTGGTTTAAGTGTAAAACACTCATTTTGTAGAGTTTGCTGGTGTATCATAGAGACAAGGTTTGGTAGCTGTAATGAAACAAGAAGAGAAGAAATAAATTATAATTAAGAGAATTCATTAAGAAAAATAATTTTTTTAATAACTTTTTAATAATTTTATTTTATTATTTTGTAACAAATTAAAAAAGAAAGCAAGAATGACAAAAAAAAATTATTAAAAATCAGTTTAAAACTACCCAACTAATATGAGAACGTATTGAAAATTGCAAGAGTGCTCTATTTTGGATAACACCTTACATTATTATGTTTTACAATTTCAAAGCAACATATTTTCAGTTTTTATTTTCCTTGTTAAAATAAAATTTTTTGAATAAATTTTTTTGTTGATTTTATGACGAAAATGCGATTTTTTGGCGAAAGTTTTTTGTGAATTTTTGAATTTTAATGTTTTTTTATAATTTTTTTTTTTTATATTTTCGGTTTTAACTTTCCTTGTTTAAATATAATTTTTTTGGCTTTAATTAAATTTTTTTTTAATTTTATAGCGAAAATGTGATTTTTTGGCAAAAGTTTTTTTTTTGTTAATTTTTGGTTTTTAATGAATTTAAAATTTTTTAGACACAATTGCAATTTTTGTTTTTTTTTTTTGTGAAAATGTGATATTTTGGTGAAATTTTTTGGGCAAAGATTTTTGTGAATTTTTGACTTTTAATGTTTTTTTATAATTTTTTTTTTATATTTTCGGTTTTAACTTTCCTTGTTTAAATATAATTTTTTTTTTTGCTTTAATTAAATTTTTTTTTGATTTTGTGGCGAAAATGTTATTTTTTGGCGAAAGTTTTTTTTTTTAATTTTTGGTTTTTAATGAATTTTAAATTTTTTAGACACAATTTTTTTTTGTGAAAATGTGATATTTTGGTGAAATTTAGATTATTTTATGAAATTTCGACCTTTTTGTAATCCTGAGAGTGTTATGCTTAATTTTAGGTTTTCATTACAAAGCAAAAACGATTATAATACAAAAAATAGGCACTAGACATTTTTGGACCATATATCCGCCATTTATAGAGCGATGTGGCTTATTGTACCAAAAATTATCATAAAATATCTATGGTCTTCGGAAAATACATTTCAACATACATACAGGACAGACAGATTTAATTACTCTTTAAATCGATTGTTCTATTTATACCGTTCCAGAATATACTTATACAGGTATGTTTTGGAAATCAATTTTATAAAGGAATCGATTTTAAAATGAAAATGATTGTGATAAACTTCTCTTAGATTTTTTGGATTTGTATAAAAATAAATTTTTCCAAATTTTTTTTTTTTTTTAAATATTTTTGTCTAAAGCCTGGTACTCTGTTCAGTTTTTCATGCGGAATACTGTCAAACTACATACATAAAAAATTCGTATGAAAAAGTCATGAAAAAATGTTGCAGAAGTAGTACTCTGTTTTTACTGTGGAAAAACATGAAATGTTTCTGGCAACATTTTATCAAAACTGTGAAATAAAGCAAATGAGCATTATTTCATGTGGAATTTTTTTGTAAAATTTTTTGTGGAAAATTTTTTAAAACAATGTGATATATTTAAAAGCAATAACATCGTAAAATTCTTCCAAATCGCGAGATAGACACAACATTTTAAATGTCAAATATTCGTTGTGAAATAAGAGATGTTGCTCAACATTTTCCACAAATTCGAACTTCGAGTACTAGACTTAAATTCTTAATTATTGTTTGATTTTTATCGTCTGGTATACATTTCAAACCCAACTATTAAGAGATTAGCTCAAAAATAATTCTTAAAATCAATCAAAATTCATCACACCCTTTAAAAACGATCGTTTTAAAATCGATCGTTTTCCATCACATACCTGATACTTTGTGGGATCGGAAATGAATATTGTATAACGAGTGAAAATATTTTTACAATTTTGATTTAAACCGATATGAGATTTCGTCCAAATAAGGGGTGATCCATTTCGAGGTTCCCTACTTTTTTAAAGAAAAAAACACAGAAAATTCAAATTTAATAGAAAATGTTTATTGTCATTTGAAAGAACATTATTTGACATTTATTTTTTGAAAATCATGTCTATCAAATGTTGGCCGTTGCTACGTCGCAGATGGTCCTTTCGTTGAGTACAATTTTCGATGACTCGTTCGAGCATTTCGACTGGTAACTGGCAATTGACATGCGTGATGTTTACCTCCAAGGCTTGAATCGAAGCGGGTTTGTCCGCATAAACTATAGACTTTACATATCCCGACTGGCAAAGGTCTAACGGTTGTGATATCACACGATCTTGGTGACCAATCGACCGGCCCAAAACTTGAAATTATGTGCTCACCGAAATGTTCTCTCAATTAAGCCATTGATTGATGCGATGTGTGGTAAGTGGCGCCGTCTTGCTGAAACCAAACGTCGCCGAGATCACGAGCTTCAATTTCAGGCTGCAAATAGTCAGTTATCACGGCACGATAACGGTCGCCATTGAAGGTTACGTTCGCACCGGCATTATTTTTAAAGAAATATGGACCGATGATTCCACCGGCCCAAAAAACGACACTAAACCGTTATTTTATCTGGATGAAGTGGCAACTCGTGTATCACTTCAGGTTTCTCTTCGTCCCAATTGCGGCAATTTTTTTTTTTTTTTTTTTTTTTTTTGTTTACATACCCATTGAGCCAGAAATGGGCCTCGTCGCGAAGTGACTCAGGCGTAAGTCTTTCCATTATGGAATGCCAAACAATATTAAACAAAAATAACGTGACGACTTACACGTGATTTGTCAAAAAAAAGGCTATTGAAAAAAGTACCTCGAAAAGGATTACCTTCAAGGAATTATTTTCACATTTCGGGCCAGTCTCAACTACGAGCTAAAGCCAATCTTTTAGTCAATACGAAATCGAATCGAATTGACGGAGAAGAGGAATATAAAACTAATCACAGTTAGTAATCAAAGTAATTTTAGAAGCCAACTAGCTGTACCCGCCACCTCCGTCAGCGTCCTTACAATATTTTGTTCCATTTTGCTTTGAAAGCAATTCACACCAAAGATCCTTACTTTTATAATGCTTTAGTTATGGTTTATGTATTTACTTTATATATATATAAAGGTTCTCATCCCTACTTAGATATTCCGCCTTAAAGTATGCATATCGTTTAGTGCTTCAGTTATGGTTTGTGTATTTACTTTATATAAAGGTTCTTATCCCTACTAAAATAACTGCGTACTTTTACTGCTTTTTTCCACTTTCTGTTGGAAATAAAATATTTTTGTGGAAAAAAAGTATCCTATATTGGAATCAGGACGCTGAGGTACCTTCTCACAAAATTTTATTAAAATCCATCTAGTAGTTTTTACGTGATGCGAACACAAACAGAAAGACAGGCAGACAGACAGGAAATGCGTTACTATTTTATTATATGTAATAGATTATTGAGATTTTTATAAACTACGTTTGAGTGGTATATAGGTGCTTAAAAATGGATTTCTGTAGGGATAAATTTATTTAATTAAAAAACGAAAATAATCATTCAACCAAAATGTCCACTTTTAACTTCATTTAAGAAAATCACTTTGTCTTAAACACTAAAATCGAGGATTTAAAACCTTCTCAAAATTTCAGCTAAAACTCAATTGGACTTTTAAAGCTTAAATTAAACAACAACTGTTCAAAAAGCACACACACACACACAAACGCACACTCAAGGATAGAGAGATAGAGGGCTGAAGAAAAAGAGCTAAATTTGTCTTTAACATGTGTTAAATATTATTTTTGTTGTTATTTGTTAACAAAACCAAAACACAAACACAGCTGTTTAGAGCTACACTATACGAAATAAAAATGCTCCTAAAAGCATGCTTGAAAAAATCTATCATACTTTACAGTTACAGTTACTCTCGCTCTCTCTCTCTTTCTCTATTTTAAAATATATTTCTCTTGCTGCTAGCTTTTGAATTTGTTTGCGTTTTTCTATGCGTGTTTGCGTTTGTGATTTGTTGTTTGTTGTGTGTTTTCTTTCAGACCGTTATTTGCCACTACTAACACTGATACCCAGTTTCAGATGTTGTTTTGCTTTAATTTTACTACCACCTCCTAGTTTGTGCCACTTTTGCTTTTTTTAATTTTTTTTTTTTTTTTTTTTTTTTTTGTTTTATTACCTATTGCTCTTTATCATATTTTCTTATGTGTTGTGTTTTTTGCAATTATAGGTTCGTTAATGGTTGTTGTTATTTTTGCACCACAAAAATCCTTAATAGTTTTATTTAGTCTGTGTGCAAGTTTGAGTTTGTGCTCGTGCTTTATATATGCGTATGCGTATGTGTTTGTGTTATTTTTTTCCATTTATTTCTTATTACGTTTTGGTTTTTATATTCGTTTTTATCTGTAAGTACTTTCTTTAATTAATGTTTGTTGTATTTTCTGCATGCACCACATTACAGCTATAAAATGCCGCGGCTGTTTTGTATTTTTGTATTAAGGATTCAGGGTTTTTTTTTTTTTGCTGCTGCTACCGCCACCGCCACTGCCACTGCTATCGCTGTCTGTTGTCTTCAGCAAGTGTGCTCTGCTACTCTAGTTTAGACAAACGTAGTTTATCTTGTTTTAGTATTAAGTAGTATTATATGCCATTGTTGTTGTAATAGTAAAAGTAGTTGTTGTAGTTTTGCACTAATTTTTTTTAATGTCGTTTTTTTATATGTTTTAATGTCGGTCAGTCAGTGGATAAGAAGAAAATAATATTAAATAAAATTAGTCTGGATTGCCAAAACTTTGTTAAAGTTATTATTAAAGAAAGAGCAGAAGGTTTTCATTTTCCAAACAAATACAACAATCGGCTAAGTGTAAGTCGGACTTATATTTTAAGAGTTCTGTACCACACCACAATATTTCACATTAAAATTTAAATTTGAAAAGAAAAAAATATTACAAATTTTGAAATTTTGAAATTTATCGCTAAATCATTAAAAATTTTGAGAATTTTAAAGTAAATATTTTTTTAAGATCTTGACGATTTTTCACTAATTTTATCTGGCAACTTTAAATGTAAATATATCAAATATAAAGCCTACTTTTGGGATGTATTTAAATTTATATTAAAAGTCACGTCTATTTTTATTTGTTTTGTTGTTATTTTAGCTGCCATAGTAAAGTGCGTTTAATGAGACAGACAGAAGGCCTCACATCACAGCTATTTTAATATGAAAATTTACGATTTTTTCTCATTTTGTCTGGCAACCTTAAATGTAAAAATATATAATCTAAAGAATATTTGTATTGCTTTAAAAGTAATCCACACCAAATTTTAAACTCCTAAGTATTTACTAAATATAAAAGTACCCATCCCTGGAAAAAATTCTAAAATTTATATAAAATTCTAAAATTTAAATAAAATTCTAAAATTTACATATAAAATTCTAAAAATTATTGTAAACTTTATCATACCCTATAGAAACAGATATTTTAATGGATATATTACATAAAGAATAAAACTTCAAAGTATAGTCGAATGGAAAAATTAATTATTTTCGGTTTGGGGTGTTAAATAAACTATACCTTGCCCCGTTCCGATTATTTCAAAAATTTTTATAGCTCTTCATCTTCATAAACCAAAGGCACATACTGCATTTCATTTTGATATGTCATACGGTATGACCTTTAGAGCGTTTACAAAATTTGGGAGTAAGTAAACTACCCCTTGCCTCTTTCAGATTATGCCCAAAATTTTGTGTAAATCTTTATCTCCATATACCAAAGTCACATATTAAATTTCGTTTTAATATTTCATACGGTATGACCTGTACAAACTCCACTAAAATAGTGGCATACACACCCACCCACAGACAGCATCGCCAAAATAGTCAAAATGGATTTAGGAGACCTCAAAACGTATATATCCGGTGAAATCCCGACCGCTATTTTTTTCATGATTACTATACATACTTTACCTTATATGTACTACGTATGGTAAAGTGAAAATTAAAAAAATGATGTCTATCAATTTGGGTTGCTAGAAATAGATTGATGAAAATTTGTTTGCAAGCCATCGTCCAAACAGTTGTCTAGTCTACCTGTAATTTTTTAATAAATAAATAAATAATACTAGAGTCTTTGGCGGGGATCGAACTCAGAACCCCGGACTAATAGATTAACAAAGGTAGTGCACAACGGGCTACCATTGAAAAGTAATATATATATTTCATAATTGTTACATTAGGAATTAGGGTACCCCAGTAGGCTAGTAGTAGGTACTATGCTAATCTATCAGTTCGGGGTTGTTGATTTGTTTCGTAGCAAAAACCATACGATATTTTTAACTACAATTAAGCAGGAGGAGTGGAAAAATTCTTTAATAGAATATAATGGGTGATTGTTTAAGTGCTTTCCGAATTAATAAAATATTTATTTGAGTTGATCGCACGATCTATATAATTTAGTGTTTAAAGATAATTTCATATAAAGGTTGACCGCGGCTCCTCCTTAATTGATTCATAAGGTGGATGAAATTCTGGCATACTCTCTCCATCACAGACAAATGTTTTTGTATTAATGAAAGGTTTTAATTAGTTTTAAATTAAAGTTCAATTAATTTTTTAATTGATTCAAATATATATTTATTTAAAACGGAACACAAACTTTTTCTAATTAAACAAATAATTGAAACTATTATTTAATTAAATTCTAATGTGAAACCAACTTTAATTTGAGATTAAAATTTGATTGTTTATTTAAATGTTAATCTGAAACCAATTAAAACCTTTAATTTTTGAAAATTATTTTTTTCTGTGAACATATCTCACGAATAAATTATTCAATATTGACTTCCAGTGGGTCAACCGGCTTAACATTGCCCCACAAAAAAATAGTTAAATCGCACCGTCATGTTGAAACCAAGTTCTGCTCTTAGTAATCAACGCTTGATAGGGCTAGCCATTCACAGTAACGTTAATGATGCCACCGGCCCATAATTTACACCCATTTTCGGGATGCATTGGCAATTCTTGCAATGTTTCTGGCCGTCTGGCTGCTCTTCACACCAAATACGGTAATTTTGCTTGTTCACGTCACCATCCAACCAGAAATAAGAGTCGTCGCTGAACACCAAAAACAGTGTTGCCAAAAAAAATTGTTAAAAAAAACCCGACAGGTTCATATCTCAAACTGGTTAACTGTGGAGGATCTGGTCTTGGAAGCGATACTTGGCGATACTTATAGACTGCGCCTGGAAAAAGGCCGTGGTGCACATTGTCTGTAAATGTCCAGAACACTGGCTAACAGTACGCTTTGGACTAAAAGGGGAAATAAGATATTAAATCTGGCTGCTATTGGGAAACCTCAGCCTGAGGAAAACGTTGTCAATTATGAGAGACTCTGTGTTGCTTCTCATTACCTAATTCTAACTAGTCTGAGATCACTACAGTCGAGACTAAAAGGCAAGTGGCAGCATGAGATAGAAATGAAATGAAAATAGGTAAAGTGGTCGAAAAATACCGACCGGTACAACAAATCACTAAGGAATGGGGGTGGTCGAACAGGGACCTATAAATGTGACCTGCTTTGCGCAGAAAAAATTATTTATACCAATTAAAGGTTTTATTTAGTTTCGGATTTAAATTTAATGCAACTATTTATTTAATTATATTATTATTTTAATCTTTCTTAATTAATTATAGAACTGATTCAATGAAAAAATTAATTAAATTTGTATCTAAATCTAATTAAACCTTTAACTGAACCAACAATTTTTCTGTGCGCTTTTCCCTCTACAAAACGAAAAAAGCAAAAAATAATACATTTGGAACTTTGTGCACTACAACAACTTTTATGAAAGCTTTGCTTGTCCTTGTTTTTTTTTTAATAAAAAATTTCTAGGGGATCTAATAAATATGAATAGAACATATGTTTTTTTTTTGTTCTTCTGTCCCACTGTTTAGGGTCTGCTTTATAACGAGATGTTGAATAACACACAATAAACTTTCTAGTTTACTAGGTAATCTAAGTTAGAAAAATCTTTTAAACTCATACATAAAGAAAACACCTATTCACTAATACGCTGATCCACTAATACACTAATACACAAAACACTTTGGCATATACTTCTATATAAAAAAAAAATGGTATAAAAAAAGTTTTAATGCTGGTCTGAAAACAAAAAAAAAATATAATAAAAAACAACAAACATAAAAATAAAATAAAGCTGTAAATGTGTGTGTGTGTGTGTGGTAGAATATTGCAATACCGTGTCTGTTAAAATCTGTGTAACAAATAAAACGTTCATGTTATAACAGTGAGTGAATGTGTGTGAGAGTGTATGTATTTGTACGTTAATGTTTGAGTACATTTAGTGGGTTTTTAGCCTGCGGATTAAACTGTGATTATATTTATACAGAAGAAAAAAATATGAAAAAAAAGGAAAAAAAAATATTGCAATTTATTACAAATGTCTGTATATTCTAGGTTTATGTTTTCTAGTTTGCTTTCCATTGTTTTCTTCCTTTTTCAGCTTTGTTGTACAGCGCAATATTTTACATATTTTTTCTTTTATCAACATTTTATAGGTGTATTGCTACTTTTATTTTAGTCTATTTTATTTTTCTATGTTTGCTTTCGCCTCTCTTTAGACTTTATTTCTTCTTATTATTCCTTATTTTTTAATCCTTTTATTTCTTCATTATTACTACAATGTCTTGTGTTTAGCCTATATTTTTTCTGTTTCATGCCAATGTATGGCATGCAAACGCAAGGCGTACAAAAAAAATATAATTATAAATGTAGCATATTAAAAGGCCCTAATTAAATTATATACAGCGTAGCATATCTTTAGGCTCTTTAATTAAAACAAAATTTTGTTTATCTTGGAAAATAAATAGAATTATTATTTGGAACAAGTTTGACCTTGACGTAATGTTTAACGCAAGTAACTTAATAAATCTATACATACATATAATAAAATAGTAACTCATTTCCGTCTGTCTGCCTGCCTGTCTGTCTGGTTTTCATTTGTGTTCGTATCACGTAAAAACTACTGGAAGGATTTTAGCAAAATTTTGTGAGGAGGTACCTTAGCATTCTGACTCCGATATAGGATAATTTTTTCCGTAAAAATATCTCATTTCCAAGAGAAAGTAGAGAAGAAGCAGGGAAAGTACGCAATTTCACCACTTACATCTACTAAAATTTTTGGTTTAAAACTGGAATATTTAAAAACTGTTGTGCAACATTAGGCGTCAATTGAATAAAATTTGTATGTGATTTGTATTTTTACTATGTGGAACGACATTGATGTCTTACAATTGGTGTGGAATATGTTTAAAGCAAAATCGAGCAAAATATTGTCAGGACGCCCACGACGTGGCGGGCAAAGCTATTAATTAAATAAACAAATAAATAACATAACATAACATAAGCAAGTTAAATTTGTTTACATTAACAGGACCATTTTCTGCAACTTCGTGCCAATAATTAGCATTTGCAGCCTATTATAGACTTTTTTAAGAAACTTAGTGGAACTTAATGTGGATTATGGTTTTGATATGCCAACTTGAAGTGAGTCGTTAAAAAGGTTTAAAAGTTTCGAAATCGATGAGCATGATGAACAGTGTCTCGCCATCTGAAAAAGTTAGAAGGCAAGGAATTGGAAGATTTGCATGATCAAGACTCAGCTTAGGGAGTATATAAAGCAACAATTTAAAGTTTTTTAAAAGTAGTAGAATTTTTAGAAGCAGCGCCTAAGCAGCTGAAGCTATGAAACGTCAAACGGCTATTTAGCATATACATATGAAATTCTGCTACAGCGCCACAGAACAAAATCTTTTCTGAATCGAATAGTTACAAGCAATAAAAAGGTATATAAAGTTATATTATGATTATGTAAAACACAAAATTTGTATGTGAATCCCGGTCAGCTAGAGACTGTTGCTAAATCTAACATATCCAACATGCCTTACTTTACTTTATCAATTACTAATTTACAATAAGCATATCGAATTGTGGGCTAATCAAAGAAGGCATTAACAAATTATAGATTTATAGATTTAACATTATATGAGTTTGTTAGCACGTCTTGGCTTACCGTCATAAACAAATCTACTAACTAATCAGAATTTTATAACATTTATTATCTTAGCATTAGAAGCTTGTTTTTAAAATTTCATTACATGCCACACATAAAAAAATATAAGACATTTTATAAAACAAACTCTTAATTAATATTAATCATACGTTACATAGTGCCACCAAAATAAATTTGTAAATATTAAACCGAAGTAATTGAAAAATTATTGAAGAAAACACTAAAATAAAAAATTCAACCTTTCACAGAGATAGAGAAACAATGAATAGCGGCATTATAGGATTAAGCGATAAATAGGACTCAACAATAGAACATTAGTAGAACTAACTAACTGTTCAGACCATAACAAACACTAACCATATCAGTTGACAGTTTGTTTTTTTTTTTTTTTTTTTCAAAATTTGAACAAATTCCCCAACGAAACAGTCATTGAATGGCGGTTATTTAGAAACAAATTGTTAGTACTTCTTATATAATTTTGTTAGCACATTAAGGCTTACCCTCGTATCTAATAAATAATCAGAATTTTATAATATTTGTTATTTTAGCATTAGAAGCTCGTTTTTAAAATTTCATTACATACAACACATAAAAACTTATAAGACATTTTATACAACAACCTCCTAATTAATATTAATCATACGTCACATATACCCACGAAAAAGATTTTTTTAATATTAATCTGAAGTAATTAAAAAATAATTAAAGGAAAGGCAAAAATAGAAAAAAAATATAAACTTTTATAAGGAACTAGAAACAATGAATAGTTGCATTATGGGATTAAGGGATAAAAAAAGGGATTTAACAATGGGACATTAGTAGAACTAAAAAAACTTTTCATTCGTTTATTTAGAGTTCAGTTGACGGGTTCTCTTTTGTTTCAAATTTAGAAGAAATTCCGCAATAAAAAAGTTATTGAATGACTGTTATTTAGTAAAATGCAAGAAGGGTTTTTCGTTTTAAGTTTTTAGTACTTTTTACATGGTTTAGTTAGCACATATTGGGCTTACCCTCGTATATAAATCTATTACATAAATTTATAATATTTGTAATTGTAGTATTTGAAGCTCGTTCTTAAAATTGCATAACATACAACATATAAAAACTTACAAGACCTTTTACACAACAACCTCTTAATTAATATTAGTCATACGTCACATAGTTCCACTAAAATAAATTTGTAAATGTTAAACTGAAGTAATTGAAAAATTATTAAGGAAAAGGCAAAAATAAAAAAATATAATCTTTTATTGGAAAAAAAATAAATAGCGGCATTATAGGATTAACGGACAAATATGATTCATCAATAGGATACACTAATCATTTTTTTATTTTCAGTTCAGTTGAAGCGTTGTTTTCTGTTTCAAAATTAAAAGAAATTCCGCAACGAAACAGTTATTGCATTGCGGTTATTTAGTAAAAAATACAATCAGGGTTTTTTGTTTTATATTGTCATTACTTTTTATATGATTTTGTAAGCATGTACTGACTTACACTCGTACATATATCTATTAAATAATCAGAATTTTATAATATTTGTTATCTTAGCATTAGAAGTCCGTTTTTAAAATTGCATTACATACAACATATAAAAACTTACAAGACCTTTTACACAACAATCTCTTAATTAATATTAATCATACGTCACATATCCCCACGAAACAAAATTTTTAAATATTAAACTAAACTAATTGAAATATTAATGAAGACACGGGAAAAATACAATATTTTATAGGGGAAAAGACACAATGATTCTAGGCATTATAGGCCTTATAGGGGTAAATACGATGTAATAATGGGACATTAATAGAACTGACAAACTTTTCAGATAATAACACACACAAATCTTTCCTTTATTTTCAGTTGATATTCAGTCATTAACGTCAATTAAGAAAAATAGTTATACGATATTTTAGACAACAACCTCCTAATTTATATCAATCATACGTCACAAGGTCATACGACCTAGAAAAAAGGGTGATAAATAAGATGTTTTTGAACAATTTTTAAGCTGAGGTAATTATTGAGGAAATATTGATAGGGAAAAGGATAAGGGACAAAATGAGCATAAAAGGCTTAAAGTAAGGTGTTAAGCAGTGGATACGAGTTAGACTTAAAAGCAATTCTTAATATATTTAATTAATATTTGTCATGAATAGAAAAAATAGTATCTAACATTCACTTTTGTGAAATTAGTTGGAAATTACTGCGTATTTTGACTCTTGCATGGCGTTTAGATTTTGTTTAGAAAAAAGTTACATTTAAATCAAAATACATCTTTTCAATTTTAACTACAGTAAACTTTTAAAGATTTCACCTAAAACTTCTAAAAATAAATTCCAATTTTATATTTTCAAATATGATATGATTAACTGAATAATCTTTAATAATTGCCACCTACTTTATTTCTCATATAAGACTATTTATATACTGTACAACACATTTTGATATTTACGTTAAGTAAATAATTAAAAAATTTTATAGTTTCATAACGCCAAGACGTTTTTAGTTTCAGAAAACTTTTTTTAGGTTTCAAAAAAGTTTCCCTAACCTTTTCAGTGCTATTTCCCGTTTATAGGGTTACCGAAGGAAAGCAAGCTTAAGTACCAAACTAATTTAATGCCAGAGTGTATATAAGATTTTGCGTGTAAGTGTATATACTATGTAGCAAACACAACCACATACAAAAGCAAACCATTCAATATGCAGGTCTTAATATAAAATTGGAAAATTTCCACCTCGAAATTACTTGATAAAATAGCGAAGGGGTGCTAGTTTATTCATAAATTATTTATTTGTATTTGAGGATAAAAAAAACTAAGAAAATTTATTAATAGTAGGGGAAGGATATTAAAAACCAAAACTTAAATAAAGAGAAAATTATGATTATCTCTTGGTAGTGACGTCTTAAACTTGTGCTATACTTAACAATATATAATATTAAAGTTTTATTTATAAATTTTTAACATTTTAAGAAAACAAACTTAAATTTACTTCCAAAAATTCGCCCTTTTTAGTTTTTAATCTTTATTGATCTCTTAACTACAACAATTTTAGTTGTATTATAATGTCGATTCTGAAGTTTCTATTTATATCATATTAAGGTGTCTTAGGTTATCTTTTAAATTCATTTTTCAACCAGCTTTTATTTTGGTTTCATAAAAAGTTAGAAACGTTTTATTAGGAAAAGCCTAAAATTGATATCACTCATACGCCAACAGCACAAAATGTTAAAAGTATCAAAACTTTACAAATTTGTTACAAAACTTATATTTTGTTTTATTTTACATACTTTATATAATTTGATTTACAATATGCACCAGAAACACAGCTAGCTAAACAACCTTAGATTACCGAAAAGGTTAACTTTAATTTATAAAGGTTGTTTTAAAATTCAATTGATATTAAGCAGAGCAAAACGTGTTCAATAACCATCCAGATATGGGACTAAGGCTTAAAGCTGATTTCGAAAATATGGCCTCAGCAGCTAGCGTGTATATGGTTTAACCTGGAGGTCTAATTTTCACACACTATTCGCAGTAAATCAAGTTAAAATTCGGTAATATGGCATCGCTTCCAAGTTCTCGATTGTTTCTAATTTATCTGCATAGACCTAGGACTTTAAATATAAAAGCACAGAAAATATCCCAATGAATTCAATCACATGAACTAGGTGCCAGTTACCAGGTGCATTTCTTAAAATTATTTCATCGCCAAATTTATCTTTCAATAAATAACTTGTATCGCGCGTAGTGTGTCTCCCACCTTCCTGCTAAATCCTGATGTCTGCAATACTAATGCCTTTCAGTTAAGGCAGTGTTGAGAGTAACGTTTGGAACATCATTATTTCTGAGTACGTAAGGACCAATGATTAGCCTATAAAGCGCATAAAACAGTGAGTTTTACTAGCTTTATCGGTAGGAGTGAAGTAATGATTCCACCAGCCTATAAAGCGCATCAAACAGTTAGTTTTTCTGGCTGTAATAGTGCTTCGACAATCGTTAGGAGTAAACGTATTGTCAAAGTGATCTATAGTTTCTTAAAGTAATCGCCCATATAGACTATAAACTACTTGTCTAATTAAACCATGATTTTCAAAATAAATTTCAATAATTTGCAATAGCAGAACAAGGCGTTATGACGGGGCCATAGTCAGTTTCGAAATACTGATCCTTCTAAAGTTTACTGAGGTTAACAGAAATTCGACGTGCATGAAAATTTCAAAGCCAAACCAACAGAACGAGTCTTTCCTTCAATTACTTTTGCAAAAAAATTACATTAAAAAAATTATTTTTGTTCCTATGGCGTATGATTAATATTAATTTCCAGGTTAACGGATTAAACCACGTATAACTTTTTTTGATTAAGAGATAACTAAACTCGAAAAGAAAATCTCTAAAGTTAAGAAACCCAAATTTGTTTGACACAACCACAAAAAAACTTCTTTTGCCTAGAACATATAAAAAGCAGCTTGCAAATAAACTTTAAAATCTTTTCTTCATAAAATATATTAATTTCTTTGTTATTTCAACTTCCTTACGTGTACGTACAGACATATTTAAATATTCAGGTTTACATGAAGCTTATCAAAATGAAATCAAACAAATACGTGCGGCATAACAAACAATTTACGTTTATATTGCTTTTCCTTTTTTATTCTTCAGCATTTTTCTATTTCTTTACCTTTTGAAGTTTTATTAAATCTCTTGTATTTATTTTTTAGTCCAACACATATTGAAAAGAGAATGTTCCAAAAAACAGCACACAAAATAAATAATAAAATATAAAAATGTGTATAACTTGAAGAAAGTAGAGTGGAGTGGAGTGCCTGGAAATGTTGTAATATTTGCCTTAAACTGAATATATTTAAAAAGGAAAACATTTTTCAGAGATTATTTATTAGATTGTGCTTTTAAAGCACACCATTACATATTTAATTTTATTTATATTCCAACTAATTTTTCTATTTCTTTTTTTAGCAAAATTTGTTATACTTCTCACCATTTATTCTCTCTCTAGTTCCATTGCTTAATCTTTTTTAATTCTTTAGACTTAAAATATTTAAAACATCTGTTATCTGGTCTTATAGAAACTAATGACAATTTCCATTGCAGCATTAAAATTGGACTCATGACAACCCAAATAATTTCTTTACAAGTTTTGTAAATGTAATTAAACCTACTTAAAAAAATACCTACCTAAATGTTATAAACAATATTCAGTGGTTTTTGGTAATGCTGATTTTGAAACAATTTCAACACTTTCTATTTTCATTGACAAAAACTTGCCAACATCTCAAGGCCCTTGCAAAGAAGTCACCCTCGTATTTTCAACTGTATTTAATATGAAGCCACCAAAACTAAAAAAATTATGGAATAAAAAGTTGCCACACATTGACCTAAATGGATAATGCTTCAGTTGCAGAATAGATTAAATCCATATTATTATAAAGTTGAATATTTTTATTGCTTTGAGATTTTTCTGTTAATTTAAATGACAATTTCATTAAAACTTCGTAGCAATTTGTTTTGAAATTACCCCTATATTTGTGTATTGAGAAATTCATTTATTCGAACTTGAATAATAATCAATTTTATTTTGTAAAATTGGCTTAAAATTAATTTATTCATATAATTCGTATACATGGCGTATGATTGATATTAATTCCGAGTTAGTTAAACAATTTACGTTATAACTTTAGCACGTGAAATATTAATATAATTTAAAAGACATTTACTTGAAGCTTACTTAATGCGTAATATGAAAAAATTATAGATTTGTTTCTAATGAATGTTTAAAAAACGAAAATTTAAAAAATATATATTTTTTCGAGAGTTCCAGTCAGTCAAAGAGTTTTAACTAAATATATTTTTTAATTTTAAAATGCTCAAAAATATATCCTTATGTTATTGTTCTTCCTCCTCTTTAAAAGATTTTATACTGTAAATATGGCAGCATGTAAAAAATGCTAATCATAGAAATAATATGAATTAAGGGGTTTATGTCTCGAACACAATTATATTAATTTTCCTAACAAAAAATTATAATTTAAACCCATTATCGAGGAGTTATTTGTGTGTAGATGTTTCTAAGAATTCTTATAAAAACGCGATTGGTTTAGTAAAAAACCTTTCTGAGGCCCCTATAACGATTTTGTCCTTCAAATATAACAGCTCGAATATTCTGAAAGAAAATCCCATATTATTCACAGCGAGAGCAATGGCAGAAACAGTGTTTGACATTCTCCTCCTCTTTATTTCAACAATTTCTAAAAACACATTATACATACTTTTTGGTCTCTAAGAATACAGAGCACAGTCACCAAGTGATTATTTATGACCACAAGCCACCAATAGAGCCGGGGTTTCCTTGCAATCAAACTAGGGATCTAAGTAATATAGAAATTGAGCAGTTTTAATGAAAACTGCGATTATTTTATAAACCGAAGGTGTATTATTAATATTATTTGAAGCACGAAATCTTATATAGCCTTCACCATAGTAATATGGCGTTAACCTCTTATGTTTCTTTGAAAAATTTTTGACCATTTTTATTTTATTAATAAAATTTTTGTGAATTTAAATATTAATTATTTAATATTATACCCATAACGTTTTATAATAAAAATGCAATTTATTTGTTTGTTTATTTTAATTTTTTGGAGATTTTTTTTTTAATTTTTTTTTTTTTTTTGAAAACTTTTTGTAAAATTTTTTTTTGGAAAATTTTCTTGAAAAAAGTGTTTTGCAAATTTTTTATAAAAATATTTTTAAAAATTTGTTTTAAATTTTTTTATAAATTTTTTGTAAATTTCTTTTTTTAATTTTTTGTAAAAATTTTATCTAATAATTTTTTGTAAGATTTTTTGTATGTAAATATTTTTGTAAAAGATTTTCGAAAATTTTTGAAGATTTTTTGAAAATTTTTTAAAAAATTCCTTTCAAATTTTTTTTGAAATTTATTTGAAAATTTTTTGTACAAATCTTTTTGGAGAATTTTCTTGTAAAAAATTTTTTTGCAATTTTTTTTTAATTTTTTGTAAAAAAATTTTTTAAATTTTTTGTAAAACTTTTTTTAGAAAATTGTAAAAAATGTAAATATTTTTTGTAAAAACTTTTGTAAATTTGTTTAAAAAAATGTTTAAAATTTTTATTTATTTTTAATTTTTTTTGACATTTTTTTGGAGTTTTTTGAAAATTTTTTTATAAAATTAGGAACTTCCTGCAATCTTCAATGCGGTAGAACGGTCAAACTAAAGCAAAAAATTCCTTAATCAAATTTCCTCATATATACACTCCCTAATAAGCCTATTGACTGCTCCTGGTTACCAGTGGGCACCCTGTGGGTCTATTGGCTACCTCTACCTCTATATCTATTGCTTTCTACAAAAGCCTTTAATACAAATCAAAGCAAAAATACCTTACCAACCTAAAAATATACACAAAATCGGCCATCTCAGGGGATTAGTGATCCGCCGAGATCTGTATGCACTACATGAGATCAATCTGTCATGGTCTAATATTTATTTACCAAAAAAAAAAGCAAACGAGAAGCATTAAAACCGAAGAAATGGAAAAAAACGTAAAAAAATACAGGTGAGCGTAGTTTTTTGCCCGCAACCTGCAAAGAAATAATCTGATGTTGCTCAATTACAATCCCAACATTTTCAAAACTAAGCCTGGCAGATCGGTGGGCTTAAATCTTCTGTATCTCGTCTGGTGCCTTAGCAAATGACATTACTACCCGAACACGCAAAGACGCACATCGCCTAATCAACTTTTCTATGTATAAGGATCCAGAATATATATACTTTATGGGGTCGGAAATGAATATTTTAAAATTTACACACTTATATACATATGACCTTCCCACCTGTGATGAAGGGTACTAAAATAATCAACATACTATTTAGGGACAAAAGACAGCAAAAGACATAGAATAGATTTGGTCTCATCCTTACAATGTACTTGCTCACATACTACTATTTCAAAGGCCAAATTTGGAAGCTAGAATAGCATCGACTGGCAATTTATTTATCAAATTTTTATTGCTTTTTCGAATTTAAAAATTATGGTCCTGAAAGCTTTAGCTTCTTCCAAAAAAAGGGTATTCAAGTATTATTATATTATTTATAAGCTATTTTTAAAGTAACCAGCAAAAGTATATTATATTTATTCATTTTGATATTGTTGTTTTTTTATTCTAAATTTACTTAAAAACATTTTTAGTTCCAAACTCTATAATGATTTTGAAGACAAACAAAACAAAACATTTTTTTCTTTATATTTTTGCTTTAAAGACAAAGAAAACTAACCCCCAAGCGTGCAAAATACACAAACAACATACCCACCTGCCAAATACAAGGTGTAGCAATAAAAGGATTCTTGCACCGCACAAAAAAAGAGAGTAAGAGAAATTAGTTAAAACAAAAAGAAAAACCATTTAAAAATACACACACTTAGCCATACAAAAACCTATACGAATAAATAAATATTTATTTAAATGTTTGTTGTGGAATAACGAACCTTTGCTTTGAGTTCTTGTGGAATTTCCTAATGTTTTCTTTGAATTCCTTTGAAAGAATATATTTTATAAGATAACCATGGTTTGTTTGCTGTTGCTATTTTTGTGTTTTTCTTTAAATCTTAACACACGTTCAAGTATTTCTTTAAAACGCATATAAATACAAAACACATACACGTAAACACACTTATACATCGGCCATATTTGTAGAACACACGCGCTCTTTCAAATACAGTTATACAGTTATATACACAGCTAAACTCAAGTATACATAAAAATTGTTATACATACAAATGTATAACAGAATACCGCTACTAGTTTTAGCAGACACACGCATACACCCTCATACGCATATAATCACATTAAAGAAAACCAACAGAAAACAGTTAATTAAAAGAAGGCAATTATGTTGCATATCCTTCATACTGTAATTTAAAAAAATTGCAACTAAGGATAACAATATGCTAAAGCTAGATTCAAACGCAAAATTTTCTTAAAATTCCTTTGGAAAATAAACAAAACACTTAAGCACTATGTGGCGTATGATTAATATAAATTAAAAAGTTGCTGCTATAAAAAGAGGATATTTTTATTTTTAAGAATAATATAACTTGTACAGAAATACTTAAAGTAAGCCCAAAAGAAGACTTTTCATATGTGAAAAACATATTTTAAAGGATAGAAATATTATTAAAATAAAAACGAAATACAAATCAAAACAAGTTGAAATAAAACGCATACAACCAGAAATAAATGTCCGATAAGTCTGAGATAATCACTTATTTCTTAATATTTTTCAAAGAATCTTTGGTTATCTCATAAATACCACTTTAAAGACTGGTTTTACGTGAAAAAATCATAAACAATGATGATTTAAAAATTGAAATTCGACGCTGTATTAACGCAATAAATAAAATATTTTTGCAAAATGTAGTTTTAGTTGTGCTAAAGGTGGAACTTCTTGCACCATCATAATCCATTAATTATACCCACAATACATTTATACTTTACATTGATGTCTCGAAAAGGGACTCATAATGGAAGTGGTCTGCTTTGTTATTCCCCCTACATTACATTGATATCAATAAACCTTAAGTTGGCAAACAAAGTCTTTTATACCCTTCACCATAGGTGGCAAAGGTTTATATAAGTTTATCATTCTACAATATTTATTTCCGACTCCATAAAGTATATATGTTCTGTAGCCTTATAAATTGAAAAGTTGATTAACCGACGGCCGTCTGTACGTGAGCGGGTAGTAATGTCGTTTGCCAAGGCACCAGATGAGTTACAGAAGGTTTAAGCCCACCGATCTGCCAGGCATAGTTTTGAAAATGTTGGGCTTGTAATTCAGCAACATCAGATCATTCCTTTGGAGGCTGCGGCAAAAAACTACGCCCACCTATATTTTTCACGTTTTTTCATTTTTAGGTTGAGAATAGGCTTTTCTGCTTTGAATTGTATTAAAGGCCCTTATAGAAAGCAATAGCCAATAGCCACAGGGTGTCTATTGGTAACCAGGAGCAGTTAATAAGCCCAAGAGGGGGGCAATATGAGGAAATTTTGTTTAAGAAGTTGTTTGCTTTAGGCTGGCCATTATAACGCAATATAGATTGCAAGAAGTTCCTAATTTTTACAAAAAATTTTCAAAAAAAATTAAGAAAAAAATTTAAAAAAAATGTGAAAAAAATTAAGAAAAAAATTTAAAAAAAAAAATTATAAAAAAGTTTTAAAATATTTTCAACATAATTTTCTAAAACATTTTTACAAAAAAATTCTCAAAAAAAATGTTCAAAGAAACAGAAGAGGGTAACGCAATATCTATCATTACTATGGTGAAGGCTATATAAGATTCAGCATGGCCGAATATAGCACTCTAACTTGTTTTAAAACACATTATTTCCTAACCTTTATTACAATTTAAAAAATAATAACTAAAAATTTCTAGTAAATAGCAAAGAAATAAAAAAATCTCTCTGGTTAATGGGAGGGTGACGTATGATTAATATCAATTATAAGATTGCTCGTTTAAGATACATATATATACCTTTGTTTTTAAAAACGATAGAATAATAATTTCTATGGCTATTGAAGGCTTATTAAACAGCAACTTAGATTTCCGTTTTTGTATTTTTTTATAATAAATAAATTAAATTTGTTAGCAATAAAAATACTTAAATTAAAAAAAAACAAAAATTTTTAAAAATAAAAATTAAAAAAATAAAAATTTTAAATAAAACACAGACTTTAAAGCTCAACTAAAATTTATATTGTAAAGTTAGAAATTAAAATTTGAATTTTGTATTCCTCCTGGCGTTAATTTGTTATTTGTTTATTATTTTAAACTTTTGTTAACTGTCTTAAAAAAATAAAAAAAAAATCAATTCAAAGTAAAAAAATAGACTTTAAAAAACTCACCAATTAACCAAAACAACACATATGATATTTATTTATTTAATGCAAATGATAAATTAAAACAAAGACCTCTAAAATTTTATTTAAAAGAAAACATACGATTTTGTTCACAAAAAATAAGATTTAAACTTAAGAGTGAAACAAGCTAGAATATTATATTTAGCTGGGTCTAGCAATAAAGTTGAGAGAAAAATAAAAACAAAAGCGAATTAAATACCTAAAAATTTAAACAAATTTATAAAGCTCCTTTGAAAAAAAGGATAAAAGCACTTAATATAAAAATATATAGAGTGCGGCGTATGATTAATATTAATTATTCTGTTATTTTTAAATTTCTTCAAATATGAAAGAAATATCGTATCATAGTGAAAAATAGACTTCCGAGAGTATCAAAATCAGAATAAAAAGAAAACACAATTTTAAGTAAAAAACACTTTCAAACAAATATATCTCTTTTTAAATAAAGGCACACAATATCGAGTGCCTCAATAGACCGATTGGCAGCGCGCTAGTCTATCAGTCTGAAGGTTGTGGCTTCGATTCTCACCAAAGACTCTGGGTGTTTTCTGCAGACAAGCAAAATGCTTGTCAGAGGTAGTGTTGTTTTTAAATTTAAAGCAAAAAAAACTTTCAAAGAAATATATTTTAAAACTAGCTGTGCCCACACATGTTGTATGCATCCTAGAAATATGTTGTTTGATTTTGCTTTGAAAGTAGTCCACACCAAATTTTAGGACTCTAACGTATTTTTATATAATGGTACCCATCCCTGTATAAAATTCTAAAAATTATTGTAAAGCTCTGTAAAAGACAGACAGGAAATTACCCATTATTTTAGAACAGCGCCATCTGTTGCGCAACATTGCTTAAAATATACTGCTTTCAAAAATAAAAGACGCCCTAACGTATGCAGTACCTTTAAATCTGTAAAAAAAAGAGCAGCGTAATCGTAAGAACAAAGCGTAGCAATAAAAATCTTCTTGCCATGGAAGGCAGGCATAACTGAAGCCCTGCTTAGCAATCACTTTAAATATTAATATATAATATAGTAAAATATATAAAATAAAATAGCGTATTAACAAAATAAATCTTTGAGTTGGATGATGTGACGTATGATTAATATTAATTACGAGGTTGTTTGCTTAAAATAGTTATAACTTTTTTGTTAAAAATAATACAATAATTATAAAAACTGCTACGGAAATCTAAAAAATCCACAATTATTTTAAAATTATTTAAAATAATACACATAATACAAAATAATACAACAAAAGAAAATTTTGTTAGACTGATATTAAAATATTAATATTAATTATTCTGAACTAATCAAAAATATAACTACAGAATATTGTTTTGGGGAAAAAATTAAAACAATAATCTTACAGCCCCATTAATATACATAGTTGTAGCGAATACTTATTTTAATGATAAAGAAGTATGAGGAATTTTTGGGAAAAATTTCCATTATTATTAGTCTTTTTGTTTTTAACAAGATTTTAAAGTTTTACCCCCATATTTATAAGAAATAACACTTATGTGAAATGTATTTTAGAACAACTTTTGTTTGAAAAATTTGTTCGAAAATAGATTTTAAATATATTTTATTTTTTATAAATATGGGGGTTAAAATAAAAGGATATTTCATAGTTATTTTTCTTAAGTCCCTAGTATTTTAAGGCGAAATACATAAGCCTGTTCTTAGTTTTAAAATAATATTTTTTTTTTGTATTTTTTTTTTACAATTGTTTAAAGTTCTGCTTTTTAGTTTTAAAATTTAATAATTTATTTCAAAAAAAATTATTTCTTAATTTTTCAGTTATATTTATTACATACACACCCTGGTATTTTTTTTTTTTTTTTTAATACAAACGCACTCTTATCAATGTTCGTATACTTCCATAACACTAACACACTCTTTATTTTAATATTTTTTTCTGCTTTTTTGCAGTTGTGCTGGTTTATTCTCTATACTTTGCTTTTTTCCTATTTTTAACATTGTTGTTGCTGTTGTTTTTATAACTTGATTATATAAAAAAGAAAATTGGGACTTGAAATTTGTCTACCCAAAAAAAAATAAACAGCTGAAATATTAAATAATTTTCCTAAAGACTTTAATAAAAACATACTTTTCAAAAGCAACTTTTATTTCTATATTTCAAACTTTAAAAATATATATTTTAAAAAATTTTTTTAATTCTATAAACAATTTTCTTACTTTTGTTATCGATTTTTTTTAAATTTTTTTCCAAGTTTAATTTAAGGAAATAAAAAAAATTTTATTTGTTTTTTTTAATTTTTTTCATTTAAAAATGTTTTATAATTCCATTTTTAAAGGATTTTTTTTTTCTTTATAAATTTTTTTCAGATTTTTGTGTAACACTTTGCAAAAATGGTTTTAAAAGTCTGTAATTTTATTAGCAAACGTGCGCGTTTCTAAGCGAATGTAACACCGCAACGTAGAATAACGTTATAGAGCTTAAAATTCAACTTGGCCAAATCTAAAGGTCCTTTTGCCAACACACTTACACACACCTTTTAAAAGGAAAGCACTTGAAATCTAGCAAAAAAAAAAAATTGTGTGATAAAAGCAAAGCTTTTACTAGGAGTAAAAGCTATAAAGCACTGTTCTCTAGTAATGTATTAAGTGAGAGTGAAAGAGAAGACATGTTAGTTTAGTTCAGTTTAGTCTAGTCTAGTCTATTTAAATTTAACGCTTATGCATAGAAAAATAGTTCATGTGTGTTGTAAAATACTACAAGACAATGGGAAAAATGAGCACAAAAGCCGCCTATAAGGTGCACAAAAAAAAGCAGCAGGACTTGAAATAAAACAGGATGGAAACAAACAACAAAGCGGAAAAATAAAACACACACATACCCATACACAATTACAAAAACGAAACCAAACAGAATTAAACAGGAAAATTTGCCAATAAATCATAGAAGAGAAAAAAAGGCACAAGAAACAAAGAAACCAACAAAAAGCACACTTACCCAAGTAAAAGCTTTTAACCTGAACACATAATGAAAATAGAAAATTTTGCACAGCAAAACACAAATGAAAATTTAAAGAAATATTTACTTTGGGCAAGCTCCTGAAAAAAAATATATAAAATAAAAAAATTACCTTTTATTAAGTAAAAAAAATTAGCTTAAATTTAAGCAAAAAAAATTTAATTTATTTTTTTTTATAATTTCTCCATCATTTCAATTTTTCATTTGCAAAGCTTTATTGAAAAGCTTAATTGACAATATAACTAATTTTTAACTCGTTGCTCTTTTAAAACCAACTCAATTTGAGTTAATTTTTGTTGTTTGTAAAAAAGCTGTTTTAAAATTGAGCTCAATTTAAAAACAACTGATTTTTTTTACGAAAATGTAATGATGATTAGAACAGGATAATAATGAGACAGAATGATAATGAGGCAGGATAATTTTTCAGAGCAAAAAAAAAAGTTTGCCAGTTTTTTCGGAAATTTTTTTTTAAATAATTAACGAGTTCTATTTTAGTACAAACCCATCAAGAGAAGATATAACTTTGGCATCCATGAAGGAAATTGCACATTACGGCCCTTATGGGTGGTCACCTATTTAGCTGACTATATGTTGAAATACATTTTTTTGAAGACCCCAGATTACATACGAAACTAATTTAGGAAATCTACGCCGAACTGTACAGTCTGAAAAAAATATACATTGCAATTTCCTAGATTTATTTTTTAATTTTTTCCCCTAAAACGTAAAACATCTTTTTTATCTTTTTAAGGTTGAACACTTAACGTGGAATATCCCATATGCTACAAAAAAGTGCCTGGCATAGTTTTAATTATTTACGAGGGTCGATTAAAACCGCTCACAGATGATCTGTAATAACCTCCTTTAGATCGCCCAAAATCCCTTGGTCCACACTCGATAAAGCAAAGAAGAAGACACTACTGGATCTCGGAAAAAAATCCATATTGCCTCTAGTAGTCATTCGGGATAAGCTATGACTCCAGGTATGTCGGAACATATAGGTATTTTTCGTGGTGATAGTTGCTGTAGATGTGTGGACGAATTTATTTATATGACTATCCAGCTCTGCAAGCTCAAATATATATTGGTCAAAGATTCCTTTAGGATCTGGACTGGTGGCGAGATGTACCAGGTGGTTCTTAAGGACTGAGAACACTGAAGTTGTTAAGGCAGTATAAGGCAGTAGATTGTTGTTGGTACATAACAATACACCTAACGGGTACTAAGTAAAATCGCTTCATGCAAGAGGTCTGCTTAACTTGGACTTGGTTTTAGATTTAGAATTAGACTTGGGCTTAGAATAATACTTAGACCTAGGCCTTGACTTAGTCTTACTCTTAGACTTAGATTTAGACATATTTTTAGACTTAGACTAAGACTAAGACTTAAAATTAAACTTAGGCTTAGACTTGAACTAAGACTTATAATTACACTTAGCTTTAGATTAAGACAGACATAGACTTAGACTTGGACTTAAACTTAGACTTTTACATAGACATTGACATAGACTTAGACTTAGACATAGAGTTAAACTTTGACATAGACATGTACTTAGATATAGACATATGTAGATATAGACTTAGCCATAGACATAGGTATACTTAACCTTAGACTTTGTCTTAGATTAAGACTTAGACCTATACCTAGACATAGACTTAGACTTAGGATTAGAGACATACTTCTATCTAGTCTTAGACACAGACTGAGACTGACATAGGCTTAGACTCAGATTTAGACTTAGACTTAGACTTAGATTTAGACTTAGACTTAGACTTAGACATAGACTTAGACTTAGACTTAGACTAAGACTTAGACTTAGACTTAGACTTAGACTTAGACTTAGACTTAGACTTAGACTTAGACTTAGACTTAGACTTAGACTTAGACTTAGACTTAGACTTAGACTTAGACTTAGACTTAGACTTAGACTTAGACTTAGACTTAGACTTAGACTTAGACTTAGACTTAGACTTAGACTTCGACTTCGACTTAGACTTAGACTTAGACTTAGACTTAGACTTAGACTTAGACTTAGACTTAGACTTAGACTTAGACTTAGACTTAGGCTTAGACTTAGGCTTAGACTTATTCTTAAACTTAGACATAGACTTAGACTTAGACTTAGACTTAGACTTAGACTTAGACCTAGACTTAGATTTAGACCTACACCTAGACTTAGACATAGACTAAGACCCAGACTTAGACATAGACATAGACTTTGACCCAAGTCCAAGACTAAAACTAAGGCTAATACGTCTAACATTAAGCTTTGTTGCACCTTTGTGCTGTTTCGGCAAATTCACGAAGAAACCTAATCTACTCTACCGCAAGCTTCTTTCTATAAAACATTGAAAATAGTCTGCATGACAAATGAGAAACAAACCAAAAAATGTGTTTTTATTTATTCCTCTACAGATGTATGACTTTCCCTGGTTCTTACAGTTTCTGAAGCAATTAATTAAGTTTTTTTTTTCTCTACTTCAATTTAGTTTGTGTTGACTCCCTTGTTATTATTTCCTTTTTATATAAAAAATAAAATAATAAATTTTCTTTTTCTTTCATTTCATTTCATATTTGCAATAATTGTCTGCGGAAAGTATGCGGGTCTAAGCGTATGCGTTAGTAAGCGTATGTATGTGTAAGAGTATGCGTGTGTAAGTACCTGTGTGTGTGTTTTAAATTCTTTGTAGTATTTATTCGCAAGAAATCGACATTTTGACAACCAAATTATTTTGTCTTCATTCTATGGTCCTTGGAGCGGAATGTCTATAAAATTTTTATTTATTGTTTATTAATATATTTTTTCATTTATTTTTCTTTGTTTTCTATCGTGGCATTTAAGCTGTATAATGGTCATTGGTAAATGGTCACTGTTAGCATATACATACATATGTGTATGTATGTAAGTATAAAAAAGCAAATTTGAGGATTTACTAACACTTCCATAAACTTTAAATAGAAATAGAGTAAGAGGAAGACACATTGCTAATAAATTTATATAAACATGTATGTGCAGTTTCTACCGACATATTTGCTTGTAAAAGCTTTTGCTTGTACAAGATTGTTTGTGTAAATCCCTAATATGTGACTGTGGTTTTGAGCTGGAAATGTATATTTATTAATTGCGGTCTTTGGTGTGATTTGTTTGTAATTTCCATGGCTTCTCCCCCTGCTTGCTGCTACCTGCACTATAATCACTAAATGCAAACATTTGACTTAAAGGCTGCACGTGTGGGAGGTAGTCGTTGCATTGCAGCTTAGTTGTTTACTACAGTTAAGAACAACAACAACAACGAAAGCATTAAATCTTTAACATAGCAACGTAATTGAAAAGAGTTAATTTATGTCGAGCAAACATCACAGCGATAAAATTAAATTAAATTCCTTAAATTAAGGGATTTATCAAATAGTTGTTCGTAGATTCAATTTAATAATCGCTACCATTAAGATAGATAATCCGTCAGGACATTGTTATGTTTTAAGGATACAATAAACTAATCACGGAGGGCTACTTTTGACCTCATTTTTACTTATTCCGTCCATTTTTAGTTTAGTTACCATTTGTTAATCGAATTTAATTGTTTATTAAATGTTGCTTATGTCATTTTGTTTATAAATCATTTCTTTTTATTTCACTTGCAAGAATTATTTCTAACTATTAAAATTAATTTATTGTAGTAATTTTTATCTCAGAAGAAAGCATTGTCAAAGAAAAGTTACAAATTTAAAAATATTCCTTTAAAAGAAACCCATATTCTTTTATTGACACAGCTTAAACGCTGAATCTTATATACCCTTCACTATAGAAATGCTCGATATTGTGTTTCCCTCTTATGTTTCTTCGAAAAATTTTTTGGAGATTTTTTAAATATTTTGTATAATTTTTCGTAAAATTATTTTTTTTTTAATTTTTTGTAATTTTTTTTTTAATTTGTTTAAAATTATTTGTAAATTTTTTTTTAATTTTTTTGGAAAATTTTTTGTAATAATTTGTTGGAAAATTTTTTCAAAAATTTTTTGTAAAAATTTTTAAGAAATTTTTTGTAAGAATTTAAAAAAAAATTTTTTTGTAAGAAGTTTTGAAATCTTTTTTGTCATTTTTTTTTTTTTTGAACATTTTTTGTAAAAATTTGTTTGTAAAAATGAGGAACTTCCTGCAATCTATATTGTGTTAGTAGAATGATTAGACTAAATTAAAAAAATACTTAAAAAAAATTCCTGATATTGATCTATTGATTGCTCCTGTTGATTGCTCCTGGTTTCCAGTGGGTACCCTGTGCGTCTATAGGCTACCTCTATTTTTTTTTTATAGAAAAAATTAAAAAAATTATATGGAAAATTAATTAATAATCTTCATTAACTGAAAGATTAGAAACAAGAAAATCAATAGAAGACTTACTCCCAAAAGTTCACTCACCTTCTGTAGAGAAATTTTCAGATGAACACTCTCTCTCTTTAAAAAAAAAACTTTTTAATAGCTAAATCTCTAAATCTCTTTTTTAATTTTCTAAAGGAAAATTCACTTTTTCTGACAAAAAAAATTATTTCTATAGGAAGTTTATTGTATTTTCAAAGAAATTTTCTCTAGAAAAAATTCATTCTCTTTAAAAAAAAATTATAGAAAATGTAACACTCTTTCCGAAATATACTAATGCACTTATTCTATTAAAAAAATTCTCCATTTGTCTAAAGAAAATTTATTCAACTTCTAAAAAGAAATTTCAGAAAATAGAATTCAGTTCCTGAAAAGAAATTTTATATTTTTTCAATTTATGAAGAGCAATTTTCTATCTGAAATGTACCGTCTGTTTGAAGAGAAGTTTTCTATCGTTAATTAAATTTCTTCCTAAGGAATTATTTGTTATACAAGAAAGTTCTAAAGAAACTTATCCTATTTTAACAAATATATAATTTATTTAATTTCTGCAGAGATTTTAAATTCATTCAATCAATTCATTCATTTAAAATTTATGAAGAGAATTTTTTATCTTTTTGAAGAGAAGTTTTCAATCGTAAATACTCTTTCTTTCTAAAGAATCTTTTAAAGATGAGAATTATTTTCTACAAAAGCTGTGAATTATTTTCTCTTACTAAATAGAGAACAATTTGCTAGTAAATCTTCATGATCTCTATTAAAATTTCTCTTTCTTTCTTTCTTTATAAACATTTTATTTTGTTTGCAAAAAATTTGTAAACAAAAAAAAAACACAACAGTGCTCCACAAACACATACCGCCACAATTGAAGAGAAGTTTTCTTTCTTAAGGATTATTTTTTATAGATATATTTTCATTAAAAAATTCATTTAAAACAGTTTACGCGATATCATGTGTGCTAAAATTTAAGAGCGAGATGTTATAATCGTGTTTCTATCATTCTTATAACAAATTCACTCCTTTTATGAAGAGAAGTTAAGAATTGTTCATCAAAAAAATTAATATCGTTGTAAAACTATATTTTCAATAGCAAATTTTCGCTTTTTTGAAAAAATTATAAAATAAAAAAAAAATTAAAAATTAAAAATAAATGATTCACTGCCTTTTAAAGCTGAGAATTATTTTCTCTTACTAAAAAGAGAACAATTTTCTAATAAAACTTCATATTCTCTATTAAAATTTATCTTTCTTGGTAAAGAGAGACACTCTCTTTATTTTTTAAGAGAGACATTCTCTTTATTTCTAAAGAGAGTAGACATACTCTTTATTTCAAAAGAGAAACATTCTCTTTAAAAACAATTTATTTTCTTTGCAAAACAATATTGTAAAAACTCAAACTTAGCGTCTAGAACAGTGCTCCACAAACACATACCACCACAATTTTTTTCCGCATGATATTACATGCGTTTTTCTTTTAATGTTGAGTGAGCAAGAGCACTGCAATGCTATTTTTCCGGGCACTGATCTAGAAAATACTAATTCTATTTCTATAGAATGATTGGTAGCGCGTCGATCAGTAGTCGATCAGTCTAGAGGCTGGAGACATGCAAAAAGCTTTGCAGAGGTTGTCTTAAAAAAACAATCTAAGTAATTTTTTTTCTTTTTTGTGAAACGATGAAAGAACATTTTTATAAAAAAATTATTTTCTTATCTCCTCTCTTTCGATTTTTATCTTGGCTAGTTGATACTTGAAGTTTCCATGACCTGTCACTAAAGCAGTTATCCAACTTAAGGTACTTCTATTATATCTGAGCACCCTACTGGCCTTGCTGCTAAGTGGCTCTTTGAGCACCATTTGAGCTTTTCAGGTTTAGTAAGTTCAGCCGTTGTACGACCTTCGCTCGCATTAGGCCATTTCCCACTGCTACACTGGGGTCTGATACATAAAAATTCACAGCAAATTCCCTCATTTATAAAAAAAAGACTAAAGATGTTCTCTTTGAAAATATTTTTAATAAAAACTATAACTTTTGAAAGAGAAAAAAATTGTTACGAATTTGGAGAAGGGACGGGACGCCTTTTACTGTAGTAAATCTACTCTCATCTAGAAGAGAGCTAACTTTTTTATGGAAACATACATAGATTTTGAGTGACTGTTTGGTAGTGCGATGGTGTAATAGTTTGGGGGTTGCGGGTTCGATACCCGTCAAAGGCTCTAGGCGTTTTCTGTAGAGAAGCAAAAAGCTTCGTAGGTAGTGTTGTCTTAAAAGAATATAAAAAAAAATTTTTCAATGCTTTAAAAAAAATTAGAAAAATTTTATAAAAATTAAGTTTTTTTATATTTTTTTGACTAAATTTTTTAATGAAAACTTTTTTAAATAAAATTTCTATTTTCCAAGTGAAACTTTTATTTTTTTAAGAATTATCTCATTTATGGAAGATTAAAAAAAATTTTATATAAAAAAGCAATCCTTGTTGGCAGTTTTAAAGGAATTCGCCATCAAACTAAAGATTTTCAATTAAACTAAAAAGATTCTTTTGTATTTTAAACTAAAATTTTATAATTTTCAACAATAACCAACTACAAAACCTTATTTTTCTTTCTTCTGTGTTTTTTTTTATCAAACATGAGAAGAAAAATTTCACTATAAAAACAAGCTGCTGTTAATTCATAAACATGCAGACATGTTCTTTTATGAATTTTACACACACTTTTGTATTTCTAAAGATTTTTTTTTCAAGATATTCTTTAGTTTCCCCCGATAACCGAGGTTTGTCGGAGAGCTGGGGTTATTTTAAGTACAAAAAGATAAATACTAAATGCTAATGCAAACATGCAAACACACACACACACACGAACGTATCACAAACTCATACACACAACTAGAGAAAGCTGTTTATTTTCCAAGCAAAGAGAAAAAAGAAAAATAATTGTATACCTTAAATGCTAAAAAAAATGTTCTTGCAAATAAAACACAACAACACAAGTGGCTGCTAATGCAAGTAATTTATAAAATGCATTTTTATGTTTCGAACACACTCACACTACTGCACGTTTATCTAGAAATTTGTTATGCATGTGTGATGCCTACCGACAACAAAATTGCTTCCAAATATCACCCCATCGCATAAACATATGTGCGCCTAAAATCCTACTAAATAAACGAGTACGAACTAAGTACGCGACATTAAAGAGAGAAAAGAATAAAGGGGTCCGGTACAGAGGTTTTACAACACATACGAGTATTCTTTTCACATTAAGATTGCAGCAAATTTATATTTAAAGGCTTAAATATGTCGTCTTTCCTAAGGTTTTTTAAGATTTTTTTCTGCTGTTGATAAAAAGGACAAATTTGTTTATATATTATACACAGTGGTTCAAGTAAATGGTTGTTACATTGCAATACAAACATCTAGTTATTCTCCCTTACAACAGCAGTTACACGATATCTTAGTAAATCGTATGAAAATTTTACAAATTGTTGTAGAAGTGTGTATTTTTTTTTTTTTATACATAAAACACGCTATAAAATTTACGACAGATGTAGAAGAGATTCTTATACTTAAGTACAGAATGTAAAAGCAACAAGATTTATGTGTTTTCTAATTTAAAAGATCTTTTTTTTTAAAGAGCTTTTTTCTCGTTGAGAAAAATAGTTATTCGAAAAATTTTGGAAAAAAAAATAATTATGGAAAATTATAAGGATCATAAGGGTACAGGAGAAACTGATTAATTGTAGATTTAATGATGATTAATAGCACTATGGTGGAAAATATACTAAAACATCTTGGTTCATATAGGAGAAAGTATTACAACGAATCTTCCTTTATAGGTTATTGAACTACATTTGGCAGCGAGTCGTAGGAAAGTTATCAGTGTTAGATAGGTACAATATAAAAAAAAGAACACGTCCTTAACAAATTATCTCGAAAGATTTTTGTAATCTCAGTAGAACTTTTTTAAAACCAAAACTCTTTTATAGGCAATTTTCTCTACGAATAAAAATTTTTATAGTAAATTTTTTCTTCGAATAAAATTTTATAGGTTTTTCTATTCGAATAAAATTTTATAGTAAATTTTCTATTCGAATAATATTTTTTAGAAAATATTCTATTTGAATAAAATTTTTATAGAAAATTTTCTGTACGAATAAAATTTTTATACACGATTTTCTGCACGAAAAAAATGTTTATAAAAAATTTTCTGAACGAATAAAATTTTTATAGAAAATTTTCTGAACTAATAAAATTTTCATAGACATTTTTTCTACATGAAATTTTTATAGAAAATTTTCTATTCGAATAAAATTTTTATAGAAAATTTTCTATTCGAATAAAATTTTTATAGAAAATTTTCCACTCGAATAAAATTTTTATAGAAAATTTAAATAAAATTTTTATAGAACATTTTCTATTCGAATAAAATTTTTTTAGAAAATTTTTCTAGAAAATTTTTCTATAAAAATGTTATCCGTTCAGAAAATTTTCTAAACGGATAAAATTTTTATAGAAAATTTTCTAAACGGATATAATTTTTATAGAAAATTTTCTGGACGAATAAAATTTTTATAGAAAACTTTCTCTACGAATAAAATTTTTATAGAAGGTTTTCTGAACGAATAAAATTTTTGGAGAAAATTTTCTCTACTAATAAAATTTAAAAAAAAAAATTTATACTAATAAAATTTTTATAAAAAATGTTCACTATGAATAAAATTTTCTAAAAAAATTTTCTCTTCGAATAAAATTTTTATAAAAAATTTTTTATTCGAATAAATTTTCTATTCGAATAAATTTTTTTAGAAAACATTCTCTTCGAATAAAATTTTTATAGAACAATTTCTATTCGAATAAAACTTTTATAAATTTTCTACAGGACTAAAATTTTTATGGAACATTTTCTATTCGAATAAAATATTTTCTATTCTAATAAAATTTTCATAGAAAATACAAAATAATATTTTTAAAGAAATTTTTCTCTAGGAATATAATTTTCATAGAAAATTTTCTCAATGAATAATATTTTTACAGATAATTTTCTCAACGAGTAAAATTTTTATAGAAAATTTTCTCAACAAATAAAATTTTTATAGAAAATTTTCCCGACGAATAAAACTATTATAGAAAATTATCTCAACGAAAAAAAAATTTATAAAAAATTTTATCTACGAACAAAATGTTTATAAATAATTTTCTCTAATTAAAATTTTTATAAAAAATTTTCTCTACGAACAAAATTATTGTAGAAAATATTCTATTCGGATAAACTTTTTATAAAACATTTTCTATTATAATAAAATTGTAGAAATGTATAAAGTATTCTATTAGAATAAAATTATATAGAACATTTTCTATTCGAAAAAATTATATAGAACGTTTTCTATAAAAATAAAATGTTTATAAAAAATTTTCTGTACGAATAAAATTTTTAAAGAAAATTTTGTGTACGAATAAAATTTTTATAGAAAATTTTCTCTACGAATATAATTTTTATAGAAAATTTTGTCTAATTATTTATAGATAAATAGAATAAAATTTTAATAAAAAATTTTTTCTACAAATAAAAATGTTATAAATTTTCTCTACGAATAAAATTTTTATAGAAAATTTTCTGTACGAATATTATTTTTATAGAAAATTTTCTGTACTAGTAAAATTTTTAGAGTAATACTTTCTGAACGAATAAAATTTTTATAGAAAATTTTCTGTGCAAATAAAATTTTATAGAAAATTTTCTCTACGAATAAAATTTTTATAGAAACTTTTCTCTACGAATAAAATTTTTATAGAAACTTTTCTCTACGAATAAAATTTTTATAGAAAATTTTCTATTCAAATCAAATTTCTATAGAAAATTTTCTTTTCGAATAAAATATTTATGGAAAATTTAAAATTTTAAGAGAAAATTTTCTATTCGAATAAAATTTTCTATTCTATTCGAATAAAATTTTTATAGAAAATTTTCTATTCTATTTGAACAAAATTTTTATAGAAAATTTTCTAATCTATTCGAATAAAATTTTTATAGAAAATTTTCTATTCTATTCGAATAAAATTTTTAAATTTTTATAGAAAATTTTCTATTCTATTCGAATAAAATTTTTATAGAAAATTTTCTATTCTATTTGAATAAAATTTTTATAGAAAATTTTCTATTCTATTTGAATAAAATTTTTATAGAAAATTTTCTATTCGAATAAAATTTTAATAGAAAATATTCTATTCGAATAAAATTTTTATAGAAAATTCGAAAATTTTTATAGAAAATTTTATTCGAAATTTTTATAGAAAATTTTCTCTACGAATAAAATTTGTATAGAAAATTTTCTCTACGAATAAAATTTGTATAGAAAATTTTCTATTCGAATAAAATTTTGTATAGAAAATTTTCTATTCGAATAAAATTTTGTATAGAAAATTTTCTATTCGAATAAAATTTTGTATAGAAAATTTTCTATTCGAATAAAATTTTGTATAGAAAATTTTCTATTCGAATAAAATTTTGTATAGAAAATTTTCTATTCGAATAAAATTTTGTATAGAATTTTTTCTATTTGAATAAAATTTTAATAAAAAATTTTTTCTACAAATAAAATTGTTATAAATTTTCTCTACGAATAAAATTTTTATAGAAAATTTTCTATTCGAATAAAATTTTGTATAGAATTTTTTCTATTTGAATAAAATTTTGTATAGAAAATTTTCTATTCGAATAAAATTTTGTATAGAATATTTTCTATTCGAATAAAATTTTGTATAGAATTTTTTCTATTCGAATAAAATTTTGTATAGAAAATTTTCTATTCGAATAAAATTTTGTATAGAAAATTTTCTATTCGAATAAAATTTTGTATAGAAAATTTTCTATTCGAATAAAATTTTGTATAGAAAATTTTCTATTCGAATAAAAGTTTGTATAGAAAATTTTCTATTCGAATAAAATTTTGTATAGAAAATTTTCTATTCGAATAAAATTTTGTATAGAAAATTTTCTGTTCGAATAAAATTTTGTATAGAAAATTTTCTATTCGAATAAAATTTTGTATAGAAAATTTTTTTTTTCGAATAAAATTTTAATAGAAAATTTTCTATTCGAATAAAATTTTGTATAGAAAATTTTCTATTCGAATAAAATTTTGTATAGAAAATTTTCTATTCGAATAAAATTTTGTATAGAAAATTTTCTATTCGAATAAAATTTTGCATAGAAAATTTTCTCTTCGAATAAAATTTTGCATAGAAAATTTTCTATTCGAATAAAATTTTGCAAAGAAAATTTTCTATTCCAATAAAATTTTGCATAGAAAATTTTCTATTCGAATAAAATTTTGCATAGAAAATTTTCTATTCGAATAAAATTTTGCATAGAAAATTTTCTATTCGAATAAAATTTTGCATAGAAAATTTTCTATTCGAATAAAATTTTGCATAGAAAATTTTCTATTCGAATAAAATTTTGCATAGAAAATTTTCTATTCGAATAAAATTTTGCATAGAAAATTTTCTATTCGAATAAAATTTTTATAGAAAATTTTCTTTTCGAATAAAATTTCTATAGAAAATTTTATTTTCGAATAAAATTTCTATAGAAAATTTTATTTTCGAATAAAATTTTTATAGAAAATTTTCTTTTCGAATAAAATTTTTATAGAAAATTTTCTTTTCGAATAAAATTTTTATAGAAAATTTTCTTTTCGAATAAAATTTTTATAGAAAAATTTCTTTTCGAATAAAATTTTTATAGAAAAATTTCTTTTCGAATAAAATTTTTATAGAAAAATTTCTTTTCGAATAAAATTTTTATAGAAAAATTTCTTTTCGAATATTCGAATAAAATCATATTATAAATTTTTGAAAAAAATATCCCAAAAATATTTTTTGGAATAGAAAAGAGAACCTTTTTCTTTAAAAACCTTTCTCATTATTAGGAGAAATTTATTAAGGAGATCCAGATAACAGAGAATTTATTATTGAGCCAGAAAATAGAAATTTCAAATTAATTATTTTGTACTTCATTTTATGTTCGTTGAGTCCTTAAATGGTTTTAATGTTTTTTTTTTTTACTTAATTTTCTATAAAATCCCGTAAAGGACACATTTCTATATTTTTACATTTAGTGCATACTCACACACCCAAATTATAAAAAATTTCTATACATTTTGTTTTTGTTGCAATAGTAGCTTTATTTGTTGTTGTTATTATTATTCTTATTCACCAAGTACATGCATTTACTTGAATTGTATTCATTTGATTTTTTTTTTCTTGTCTATTTATGAGGGTGAGTGCTAGTGGCGTGTTTACATCGTTGTCTCTTGTTGTCATTTTGTTAATGGAATGGGTGTAGTTGAGGAAGTGTGTGTGTGTGTGTGTGTGCATCTTAGTATTTTAGTTCAGTTAAAAGCCGATGAGACAGTAAGTCTTGCTATAGTTTTTGTTGTCGTTGTTGTATCACTTAAAAATAATATAAAAAAGAAAGTGAAAAACATAAAATACGATGAGAGAAAATAACGTGTGAATAAAAATTTCACTATAATTGAAGTGACGTTTATGAATGTCATATGTTTTTTTACACATTTTCTCGTTTTTTTTTTCTACAATATATTTTTTTTTTTGTTTCTATCTTTGTGTGTTGTGTACTGTGTTGTATGAAATGAATGCCAAAGTGTGTTTGAGTATTTCTCCCTCGTTTTATATATTTTTTTTTCAAGAATTTCAAGGTTACTTTGAATACAGTAGACGTTTGTATTGCATTGTATTGCATATTTCTATAAATTTGTTTGGAAGTGTATTTATGTGTGTTGGTTGTGTTGATGGGAGGCGGTGGGTGCGAGTTCAAATACTGATACCATTTTTATAAGTCCACAGCTAAGTGTGGTGCAAAAAGGACTTTTATGTAAAGAGTGGGTAACCCAAAAAAGCAGATGATTGCGCGCTCCACTGCTTGCTAAGAGTAGTTGAGTTTTAACAATCATAAGTTTTTCTTAAAATTTCTTAGTTTCTACAAGGGTATTGCGAAAAGATCCTGCCAGAGTATCCTTTCTGCAGTTGCATAGAGCCAAGTAGCTGTTTTTAAAAGACTTTCACAGTTCAACCTCATATCAACACTTGCATGCCGGGGTGAATTTTTGTATCTGTGTGCGTAGAGTTATTTTTTTTTTATTCTCCCTACGTTAGTAATTAAGATGCACGCAATGCATCAGCGAAAACAAATAAAACATGTCGAGTTTAATTCGGTTATAGTGAAATGATATTCAAATACTTTCACGTACCCACACGCACACACCCGCGCACATTAACATGAGAGGATAAATGTCGTAAATGTGATTTTATTTTATAACTTGAAACTTTAAGGGTCGGAATTTTTAGTTCAAAATTTTTAACTTTAAAAACACGGGTTCTGAAGGTTTACGTGTTAGATTAGGGGTAAATCGGTAAATTTTAAATTAAGAAAGAAGCAAGGCTGCTTAGAATTGGAAATCATAAGTAGTGAGTAGTGATGGTCTCCACCCACAATAATCATTTTGTTAGGCAAGTCGTCATCCACTATGCCAGCCGTAAAACTAATTTTTAAACCCTTTTAGAGTTAGGAGTTGATGTTATAAGTCCGTCCTTTATCACGTTGTTCAATACTGCCAATGAGCCATGGAGTACTCCATCTGCTACTTTGCGGCTTTTCATATCATTACATATATATGTATTTCAAACTGCCAAAAGATATCATAGAATATTAAGACGATGTAGGGCATAATCAAAATGCTCCCGCCAACTTTGCTGCAGGCAAGGTTTCTAAAGGGTCGAGTTACAATTGAACATTATGACGTTTTTCCAGCTTATCTATTCAGGGACCAGTGCACCAGTTCTTTTTACTTTAATATGGTCTACTATGGCTTTGACTTTCTCTTAAAAAGAACGCCAAACATTTGCGGAATTTGAGACTGAGCTTCGAACACAGCTACTGTGATTTTAAATTTGAATGTGGAAAGTCATACGAGGACCGTATGTTAGTCTAGTGTTCGCCGTCAGAATCAAATGTTGTTTAGTTGATGATGGCACAACGACATCTTAATCTCGTAAACGAACCAGTGATAGGCAAGACCTTAAAGATTATTAGTAGATCCAATTCACACAGACATTTAGTTTTACGGATGGCATAGTGGATGACGAAATGACTATCAAAAAGGTTATTGTGGGTGGAGACCACCACTACTCACTACTTATAGTTTTAAAATCCAGTGCGATACAGTTTTCCTTTTAATTTCGAACTCTCGCTGCATTTGCGTCCTGTTACCAATTATGTCTCCTAACTTTAACTTAGAGATGGCGCTTAGTAGTGAAATTTTTCGCATACCCACCTAAGCCTTCGTTATACCGAGCAAGAGTGTTCAATAGCTTCAAATTCTTTTTCGCTGGTTCTTGCTATAATGGCACAGTACCTTTGGAGGGTAAGCGAACCCACAACCCCTAGACTTCGAAGGGTAGCTAATTAGGTATCCTATTGGCTAGTAAGACAGAGATAGCTTTGATAGGGATCCTTAGGGCCAACAGCAATGCTGGTAGATACCTCACAAATACTCAGACAGCTAGTCATGGATGCTTAGAACAGCTGGCGTACTGAACTTTTGCATTGCCTACTTATTGTTTGAATAACCGAAATTATTTTTCCATTTGTTTATGATTTCAAATTGAGAGGATAAATTAAAAGGTAACATTAGGCCATAGATTTAGAGTGCCTCCTTAGAATTTAAGTTCCTCCACAGACTGATTATTAGTGCGATAGTCTATTTGTTTCAGGATTGTGGGTTCGGATCCCGCCAAAGACCCTGGACAAGATAAGGCAGAAGATTCGTAGATAGTGCAGTCTTCAAAAAAACATAGTTACGACTACACTTCGTAGATTAGAGGAGATCCAAAGAAAAGTAAATGCAGCTTTGATTGGGTTGTAAACTTATTTCAACATGGATGTCTTTAATCTTGCTTAGCAATTTCAATATCATAAAACACTATTTTAAAAAGCCAAGTAACAGAAACATCAACCTTTACTGGCAATTGTGTTAGTGTATGTGTAAATCGTTGTCTGTGTGTCTGTGCTAGGGCATGAATACGTGTGCAAATTCATAAATAATGACTCTGCTTGTTGTCATCATGCTTTAATTTTGTGATAAACTGCCCGGTTTGGCTTATAAGCCAGTGAGTAATTGGGTACTCGCTGGTTTTATGATAATTTTATTGCCATTTTTTCATTTAATTTTGGTTTATTAATTTTATAAGATTTAAATTGGGAAATAAATGCTGTGACATTCTTGTTGATTGTCATACTTTATTTAAGAAAAAATAAAAAAAAAAATATATAAATATAAAATTAAATACAAGGCATGTGATTAATATATTTAAATTAAGTTTTAACAAACTTTTTAAAATTTTTATAAAATCATAATGCGCAAGCTACAAAAAGGGTCTTCTATTTTTTGTGTGTAACGTTTTAAATAAATTTTTTATTTGACTTTTAAGCAACCAAAAAATCATCCTAAAATTAAAACAAAATCCATTAGATATAAAAAAAATATTCGTAAATGAGGGCGATCCTAAAATTACCAGATTAATTAAAAAATAATGTTTATGAAAGGTGGCAACTATGCTAAGTTGTAGTTGAAAGATTAAGAATTTCTGCGCTGGCTAGTAACATTTATTTTGGGGGCGTTAATAGGACATACTGCATTTAAAAATTAAAAAAAAAAAAATCAATTCAACCTAGAAAAAAATCTACAAAGTTTCTACTCTTAAGGAATCTGCTCACTCATTAACAAAAATGTAATATTGGTTGAAAGATACTAAGCAGATTATATGGTCGGCGAACTAAAACATCGCATAACAAGAACAGTTGAGGTAAAAAAAAACTTTGAAATTATAAAAACACATGAGGTTATAGTTGCACATTGGAATTCTCAATCACTATCACTGATTTGGGTCACTAGTCAAGGTTCAAGCCTTTAAGATTTCTTCATTACTGAGCCCCTTATAAACTTCACTATTGCCCTTAGAGATTTCTGGCTGCTGTTGGCCGGTATTTGACTCTCTCTCTCTCTCTCTTCTTTCTCATCACTGAGACCACAAAATTGCTATTCCGCGGAATTTACGGTTCAGTCTGGCAAATCTTAACGGTCTATTTCTGCGCTGTCAATTCAGCGTGTCCTGTTACCAGACCAGTTATCCAGGTTTAGGGTATCTATAACTTTCCTATCTAGAGTCCATTAAAATTTGCCTACAATTTACAAGCTCTTCAGAATTATAATTGCCACATATACTTAGCACCAACTCTATACTAAATATTTATCATCGTGTTGCTTGGTATTAGTAATAGCTAGCACCTTGGAATTTTGCACCAGTAACCTCTGTATTAACATACATAGTTTAGCGAAAGATAGACTGGATTGCAATAGTGGGCGTGCTACATCCCATACAAATTGAAAAATTATTATCCAGTATCTAGAGAACTGCAATAGGTAGCGTCTTGGAAATTCGCTCCAATAATCATCACATTAACATACATAATTTAGCTAAACACAGACTGAATTGAAATAGTGGGCGTGGTACCTCCCATACAAAGTGAAATATGATTATCGTGTTCCTGCCCAACTACAATAGATAGCGCCATGAAACTTTGCATGAGTAAGCCCTGTGCTATAATGCCCATAGTCTGCCAAAACACAGAATGAATTGGGACAGTGGGCGTGGTACCTCCTATAAAAACAAAAAAATATTATCATGTACATCGAGAACTATAATAGGTATGGTCTTCAAAGTAAGCACAAGTAACCCCCCTAACCCATGAGTATACTCTAGAAAAACATAAGCTGAATTGGGACAGTGGGCGTGGTACCCCTGATACAAAGGAAAAAATTATTATCCTCTATCTAGAGAACTGCAATAGGTAGCGCCTTGGAATTTTGCATCAGTAACCCTCATATTAAGATAAATTGTATACCGAATTGCAGACTGAACTTAAATGGTGGAAGTGGTACCTCCTATACAAAGTGAAAAACTATTATCGTGTACTTGAAGAACTTCAATAGGTAGAGTCTTGAAACTTTGCACAAGCAACCTTTATACTAATCTGCATAGTCTAGCAAAATACAGACTGGATAAGAACAGTGGGAGTGGTATCTCCCATAAAAAGTAAAACGTATAGTTTAACAAAAAACAGGTTGGATGGAAACAGTGAGCGTCGTACCTTACATATAAACTAAGACAATTTCGACGTGAAAATAGCGTGCGTTATCGAGTTAAAGATTGGTCATGCTTTTCTTTCAAAAAAATAATAAACGACCTTAAGCTTTAAAATAAAAATACATAAATAGAAAATATTGTTTTTTTTCTTCAGACAACGCTATCGTTCTACTTATGGCTTGTCTGCAGAAATCACCCAGAATCTTGGACGAGAATCGAACCCGCAACCTTCAGACTAATAAACTAGCGCACTACTACAATCAGTATATGAAGTAACTCAAATTTTATTAAAAATCTGGTTTCATAAAAGTTTTTTTAAGTTGTTATAGCTTGCCCGAGCCCTTTATTATCCTTTTTTTTTAAGTTTAAAAACTGGATCGATTTTTAAAGATATTTTTAAGAAGAAAAGTTGAAAGCTTTAGTTGATGGTCATTTTAAGGAAAGTTCGAAAAGAAGTATATGAAATTAATAGGGGACTATGTCGATAATAATAAGAAGTCAGTTATCTTTTTTTAACACAGCGACTTTTCAAACCGCCTTCGTACATTTTTATTCATATAAAATTCTTTTATAGAAATTTTCGCTGATGTCAAATAAACATAAGAGGAAACAACATTTATAACAAAAATTATTTTTTTCTATTTCCGTAAAGTTTCAATTTAGTTCCATTGCAAAACGAAGCGGCAGATAAATAGATTCTTTTCGAATGATTGATAGATACATTCACGCACAAACACAAATACATTTACAGATACAAACAAAGTTGGCTAACAAATTATGTTTTTATTCAAATATATACTTTAAAATGATTTTGGGGGAATTAAAATCGTTTTATATGGTTTTTTATTGCTAAAAAATATCTGTGGCAATAAGGAATAAGTGCTTAAGTCGACTTAAGCAAAAACTAAGTTACTGGCACCTTTGAAATCTCCGTACTTCAAAGTACCCATGTGCAAAGTTTCAATTATTTTGTACTATTTTTCAGGAAGTTATAGCAAAAAAACTTTCTGCTCATCTTTTTTCAATGCGGAATCGTATTTGGAAAAAAGCTTAAGAAACTACCAAGTATTTTTCAAAATCATAGAAGCTTCTTTTACAACTTATTAATTAAAACGCCTGCGTACTTTTGGTAGATATAAGATATTTTTCAAAATCATACGTTTGACTCCCATAGGTAAACTTTAAAGATGAGTTATTTTTTAATAAAAATTATTTTAAAGTTTAAAATTGCTCTCCTACAAAACTTAAAAATCAGACTTAAGCACTTTTTCCTTATTGCCACAGATATATCCTCAAGCCTTTTTAGGAGGTTAAAGAGTTTAAAAAATATATTTTAATTTTTGGCCAAAAGTCCTATATCTCTCCTACAAAATTTTTCCTATAATTATTCTTGCTTGAATTTTTTTTAAGCCACATTTGAATAAAGCTTTTCTTATACTTTTTTAAATATTAAAATAAAAAAGATTAATATCATTGATGTGTGAAAATTTTAATGCGGCTCACAATACAACTACAAGACAATAAGTTCTCATACTTAAAGATGAATTCCATTCATGATTCAGATTTTTGAAAACAAAAGAACGATACAAAAAGATGAAAAAGGATTAAAACGAATGATAAGATTCTCTCGCATAGGGCTGTTATTCACAAGCCTTTGGTGGTCGATTCTTGATGAATAAATTTTCTTCTTTTATTTTATTTTATTTTATTTTATATAACAATCAAGTTTAAAAATGATTTAAAAATTGAGATAAATGATTGCAAAGACAAGTTTTTTTTTAGCGAACAATATTGATTTATTTATTAAGTACTACCTCTTGTTAGATTTAATTAAAAGCTACTGATCATTTGTTTATTTATACCAGATAATATAAATAAAAAAAATTATTATAAAATTTTAATTAACATTAAAACCAGCAATATACTAGATAATTTTGTTTTGAAAATATCCACTCTTATTAATAATATTATTAAAAGAAATTCTCTTTCCAGCCTTAACTCTCTTAACAATCCCAAATGCATTAAACATATGGAAGACAGCAGGCGCTAGCAGACTACATACAACCTATCGAAACTAATATACACACGTTTATACGAAAGCAACATCATAGTAAGCTACATGGCTATAAAACCACCGTTGTGGCTGTAGGCAACTTAGGCTAATTTCTATGATTGTAACCAGTGTTACCATATTTTTTTCAAAAATCTAGAAGTTGATCGAAAAAAATCCTTTTTTTTGCATTAAAAAGCTATTTTTGTGATTTATTGATATTAAATTCATCTAAGTAATAAATCTTCTTTTTATAATAAATATTTTAAATATTTTATTTTTAAATATTTTATTTCATTCAACAGAAGAGAATATTATAAATTGAAAAAAAAATTCTAAATTCTAAAGAAAATTATTTTCAAAAAAATAAGAAACACATTTCTAAAGAAACTTTTCTTTTATGGATAATTTCTATTATTGTAACCAGTGTTACCATATTTTTTTCAAAAATCTTCAAGTTGATCGAAAAAAAAATCCTTTTTTTGGATTAAAAATCTATTTTTGTGATTTATTGATATTAAATTCAGCTAAGTAAAATATTAAAAGTATTTTTATAAATCTTCTTTTTAGCTAAAAAATCTTTTTTGAAGTTTTTAACATCTCAAAATCTTCACAAATGCTAACACTGATTTTAATCAACAATGAGCAAAAATGAGCTGAATAAGACGGAGAGCGAAAAATATTTTATTTTATTCAACAGAAGAGAATATTATAAATTGAAAAAAAAAAATATAAATTCTAAAGAAAATTATTTTCAAAAAAAATAAGAAAATTTTCTTTTATGAAAATAAAAAAAAAACGTTTATAGAAATGAGAGAAATTCTTAAACCAAAAATTCTTTTTTTGAAAAAGAGACTTTTTTCAACTTCTCTAGCAACCAAATGAGGGAGGGCAAATTTTTCTAAATACAATTATCCTTGCCTTCTATATTATTATCTGGAACCTTCCCTATTAATATCTTTAACCTTAATAGATAGACACAGACATTTTTATAGACGGTTCATTATTATGATCGCTACAGCAGCAAAAAAGAGAATAAAATAAAGTTAAAAAGTAAAGGAGGTTCCCCTGGGGAACGTTTTTTTTTAAATAATTTTTTAATCAATCCTAAAAGTATGCTTTAAATAATATAAATTCACAGTTACAGTTGCCAGATCAAATTAAAGCAAAATCCTCCAAACTTTGTCAAATCGTCAAAAATATGTCTGTTTAAATTTTACTGTTTTTAAAAACATTCAAAAAACATTTTTTTTAAATATCCTTTCATATCAAGAAGAGTGATAAAACTGTATTTTTTGGTGAAAGAGTAGAGAAAATTATGTAAAAATTGTACAGTGCGTAGATGTGACCACTGTACATCGATTTCTTGCAAAAAGTGAAAATTGAAAAATTTTCTTTATAGGAACAAGTTGCGAAATGTATATGCTAAATGCTTATACATAGAGAAGATGATTGAGAGATGTCCATCTTTCCGTTTGTATACGGGTTGAAATCAATTTTGCTAAGGCATCAGAAGAGATACAGAAAATTTAAGCCCACCAATCTGCCAGGCATAGTTTCGAAAATTTAGCTAATGCAATTTAGGAACATCAGACCATTCCCTTCGAGGCAGCGGACAAAACACCACGCCCACCTATATTTTTTCACGTTGTATTTATTTCTTTCGGTTGGTTTTTTTATTAAATAAATATTAGACCGCGATCAGTAGATCGCATCGAGTGCATACAGATTTCGGGGGATAATAATCCCCTGCGAGGTGCAATTATTGTTTGGTTTTAGATTGATAGGATTTTTCTGCTTTGATTTGTATTTAAAGCGTTTATAGAAAACAATACACATAGAGGTAGCCGATAGACCCACAGGGCGCCTACTAGGAACCAGGAGAAGCCTTAGTAGGTAATAACTTTTACAAAAAATTTTCGATAAAATTATTACAAAAAAAATTTTCGATAAAATTTAAAAAAAAAAAATTTCGATAAAATTTTTACAAAAAAAATTTCTATAAAATTTTTACAAAAAAAAATTTTCGATAAAATTTTTACAAAAAAATTTTCGATAAAATTTAAAAAAAATTTCCATAAAATTTTTACAAAAAAAATTTTCGATATAATTTTTACAAAAAAATATTTTCGATAAAATTTTTACAAAAAAAAATTTTTGATAAAATTTCTAAAAAAAATATTCTATAAAATTTTTACAAAAAAAAATTTTCGATAAAATTTTTAAAAAAAATTTTCGATAAAATTAAAAAAAAAAATTTTTTGATAAAATTTTTACAAAAAAAAATGTCGAGAAAATTTTTATAAAAAAAATTTTTCGATAAAATTTTTACAAAAAAAATTTTCGATAAAATTTTTACATAAAAAAAATTTCGATAAAATTTTTGCAAAAACAATTTTTGATAAAATTTTTACAAAAAAAATTTCGATAAAATTTTCACAAAAAAAAATGTCTATAACATTTTTACAAAAAAAAAATACCGATAACAATTTTATAAAAAAAATTCGATAACATTTTTATTTAAAAATATCGATAACATTTTTATAAAAATTTTATAGAAAATTTTTACAAAAAATTTTTTATAAAATTTTTACAAAAAATTTTTTATAAAATTTTACAAAAATTTTTTTTATAAAATTTTTACAAAAAACTTTTATAAATAATTTTCTATAAAATTAAAAAAAAAATTCTATATCTTTCTATTATATTTAATAGAAATATGTAGTTGAAAATCATAAAAGTAAAAACCGTATATTATATTATTGTATATATTGTTTATTATTGTGAAAGTAGTGAAGGGTATATAAAATTCAGCATGGCCGAATATAGCACTCTTACTTGTGAATAAATGCTATATTATTTTTTTTTTTTTTTATTGTTTAACATTTCACGGTTGTATAGAATCCGTCATATGTGAGACCGTAACACTCTTGTTTGACTAAAAAAAAGTTATGTGCGTGTATTAGTAAGGAAAAAAATGCTTTTAAAATGGTTCCTTTTCCTATAGAAAAATTCTTATAAAATTGCATCCCTAGATACAGCGAGCAAATTTTTATTCCAAATAAAAAGACATTTTCTTTAGAAAAATTTCAGTTTAAATAAATAGTGAATCTTTTTCTGTTAAGAACAAAAAATTATAAAAATTGTTCATTAGATTAATAGCTCTTCAAATAAAAGAAGAGATTTGCTTTAGTAAGATTACAGCTTCAATAAAGAAGGAATATATTTTCTTAGAAAATTTTATTCATAAATAAAAATACACAAATTATTGTGCGTCTTTTACATTAATAAGAAATAATGCTTAATACTTTTTACAAAAATACGTCAACACAGCAAATAAAAACGTTGAGAAATTACGAAAAAAACATGCACAATCCTGCAAGTTGTAGCATTAATAAAATAATTTTCTTTTGTGCTGCAATATTACTAATGCTGCTATTGTAGCTGTGTATAAAATGTAATACTTTAAAATAAACAAAATCATTATCATAACGATCATTACCATCATTCAACCATCATCATCATATTTTTGCCTTTTGAGAATTTACATAAAATTTACATACAAATATCTACTTTTTAAACACTTAAACAGGATAAACTATCTTGCGTTTTTGCGTGTGTATATGTAGCCTAATATGCACACACACATTCATACACACGCTTAGTAAATTTCTTATAACTAACCATATAGCTGAGCAAACAACTAATAAAAAAATATATAAAGAAGACAGAATAAAACGAAAAACATGTAGTATTTTTTCACATACCTCAAGGCGCTTAAATTGATTGACACTAACAATGATGTATATGAACATTGAGTTTTCTTTATATCATAAGAACAAAAACAAAAACAAAAACAACAACCGCAACAACAACAAAAACAAAAACACTAGAAGCAGCAATGATGAGAATAAAAAAGATGAGGTGGACAATAATAGCAGTTACAACAACACAAAGAACTACAACAAGCGAATGCCTTGATATAAGCACCGTATTTGAATGCGAGGGGAAGTCAACAAGTCTATACAAAATCCTACAAGGATCAAAATACGTTTATGTTTTCAACAATCAATTGTTTGAATTGTTCGAATATTCGAATAAATTTTTATATTATTCGAATAGTCGAATAAATATTTTTATAATCGAAAGAATTAATTTATTTTATTTAGAGAAAAAATAATTCGAATAAAAGAAAACTTTGTTACAATAGAAATGAAATCTGATCCCAAAGAAAGCAAAGAAGATCGAATGGCAAGATAATGAAGATTAATTATCTTCATTGACAAGAATTGTCATTCAAATAAAATTTTTTTAATTATTCAAAAAAAAATTATTCCAAAGATTACATTTGTTTTATTTAAATAAAAAATCTGCGAACAAAAAAAATATTCGAATAAAGAAATTATTCGAATTAATTTTTTATTATTCGAATAGTAGAATAAATTTTTTTATTATCGAAAGAATTAATTTGTTTTATTTAGAGAAAAAATTACTCGAATAAAAGAATTATTCGAATAAACAAATTATTCGATCATGTATATTCGAACATACACAACTTTTATGAAACTTTGTTACAATAGAAATGAACAACAGTCAAATCATTAAACACTACTAGGAAATCTGACCCAAAGAAAGCAAAGAAGATCGAATGGCAAGATAATGCAGATAAATTATCTTCATTGAGTAAGATTGTCTTTCAAATAAAAATTTTTTAATTATTCAATAAAAAATATTCAAAAGAATACATTTGTTTTATTTAGAGAAAAAAAATTATTCAAATAAAAAAATTATTCGAATAAAAAATTATTCGATTAAACGAATAAATTTTTCTTATTACCTTCATTGACGAGAATTGTCATTCAAATAAAAATTATTTAATTATTAAAAAAAATGTATTCGAAAAAATACATTTTGTTTTAATTAGAAAAAAAATATCCGAATAAATTTTTTTATTCTTTGAATAGTCGAATAAATATTTTTATAATCAAAAGAATTAATTTGTTTTATTTAGAGAAAAAATAATCAAATATTATTTTTGCTTAAAGCTTTCCTGATTAATATATTCGAACATAGACAACTGTTTACGAAACTTCGTTACAATATAAATGAAACGACAATCAATGAACACTACTAGAAAATCTTAACCAAAGAAAACACATAAGATCGACTGGCAAGATAATGAAGATTAATTATCTTCATTGACTAGAATTGACATTCAAATAAAAATTATTTAAATATTTAAAAAAAAATTTATTCGAAAGAATACATTTGTTTTATTTAAAAAAAAAAATCTGCGAACAAAAAAATATTCGAATAAAAAAAATTATTCGAATAGTCGAAAAAAATTTTTTTATAATCGAAATAATTAATTTGTTTTATTTAAAGAAAAAATAATTCGAATAAAGAAATTATTCGAATATTTTTTTTGCTGATGAATATATTCGAACATACACAACTATTTAGGAAACCTTTTTACAATAGAAATGAAACGACAATCAATGAACGTACGAGGAAATAGCAAGATAATGAAGATAAATTATCTTCATTGACTAGAATTGTCTTTCAAATAAAAATTATTTAATTATTCAAGGAAAAAATTATTCAAAGGAATACTTTTGTTTCATTTAGAGAAAAAAATTTGTTCGAATAAAAAAATTAATCGAATAAAAAAATTATTCGATTATTCGAATAAATTTTTCTTAACTTAATTTAGAAAAAAATATGTACGAACAAATTGTAAAACATTAACAACAAAACAAGGGTTTGGATAATATGTATTATCATAGAAAAATGGCCTTCCTAGGACGAATTTTACAATATATTTTTGCTTCACTTAAAATAAATCAGCCAAGTGAGATACGGATTTATACACAAAGGATTTCATACCACCGTCACTATATAAGTGAACATTAAAAACACTAAAAAAATTCTTGCAATAAGATAAAAATAATAAAATTTTTGAAAGGTTTTTGACCCATTATTATAAATTGTTAGGATTTTATTCAAGAGATAAGTAGTTTTTCGTTATAATAACGAAGGTAAGGCTCGTTACAACAACTTGCCTTTAAAGCACGTGATAGTTAAAGGTTATTTTTGCTTACTTATAATAATGAAAAACTGTTTATCTTTGCGATAAGATCCTAGCTTAAGCTATTGTCAAGTTATAATAATTGGGCTCTAAAGATTTAGGCGATTTTTGCCTAACCTAACGATATTGTACTACTTTTATCTGGCAACTGTGAAAAAGAATTTAAATTGAAGCGTATTATTAACAGAATATTTTTAAAATTATTCAATATTAATTTTAAAATAAAAATATTGAATGAATAAAATGTTTCTTTGTAGAAAAAAAATGATCGATTAATAAAAGCCGTATAAATGAATTTTAGAAAATGCGAATATTTTCGCGCAAGAAAAAAATTCTTTACATTTCAGAAACATAGTTTTTGCAGGGCATTATCTGCAGATGTGGACTATTTAAAGAAGATAAATGCTTAAATGTATTTTCGTTCTGCGTAGAAGATTTTCAACAGCGTCCTCGTATATTTTCGCCTTTGTATAGACATGTGAGTGTTTTATTGTTTAAGCAAAAAAGAAAAATAATAAAAATAAACTAAGGTTAAATACTCACTTTTCATATCACACACATACAGTGGCTAACTGATAAACAAAAAAGAAGAAACAAAAATAACAGACGCAAACACTAGAAAAATATTTATGAACAGGCCTACACGTTCATATAAAAAAATTCTAACTAACAGCAAGTATGACTGGCAGCCACAATATAAAGAAACTTGTTTCCACATAAAGCTTTTACACAAGTTAAACTTTAAAGCAAATAGAAACAAAAGTAAAATGTAGATATTTTTTTTTTTTTAACAAATGAGTTCTTTTATGTATTTTTTCAATTACACAGGATATACTAAGAGGAAGAGAGAGGAAAAACGATAAGCCATTCAAATTATTTCTCAAAACAAAATTAATCACTATAAAAACAATAAACTTTGTAAGAAGTACAAACATGTGTATGTAAGAGGTACTTTTGTGAAATATAGGGAACTTTTGTTCAAAGGTACGTTTTGTAAAAGGACCGTTTTATAAACGGGTATTTTTGTAGACTGTAATTTATAAGAGGTACATTTTTAAAAGTTACTTTTTTTAAAGGCACTTTTTAAATGTACTTTTTAAAAAAATACCGTTTTGTAAATAGTTGTTTTCGTAAAAGCACTTTTTGTAAACAGATATTTTTGTGAAAAGATTTTTGGCAAAAGGCACTCTTTGTGAAAGGTACTTTTTGCAAAATATACCTTTTTTATAAGTTACTATTATAAAAGAGATATTTTTAAAAAATATGTACGTCTGTACAAGCTACATAATGTGCAATACTTCTTGAAAATGTAATTTTTAAAAGAAGTATCTTAATGTTAAAAAGTAAATTTAGTATTTTTATTTTTGCAATAAATACCTTTTGAGAAAAGTTATTTTTATAATTTTTTTTTTTGAAAATGTACTTTTTTAAGGTACTTTTCTTCTTCTATATTAAACATTTTATTAAATTAACTTTTTAAAAAAGGTACTTTATGTAATAAATATTTTTAGTACAAGGTACTTTATGTAAAAAAAATTTTAAAAATATTAAAAAATATAAAATTATTTTGTAAGAACTGTTTTCAAAGGCACTATTCATTAAAGGTGCATTTTTTAAACGGTACTTTTTGTAAATTGTGGAACAAGATTAACGTGAGTACCTGCCTAGTTGGCCTAATCTCACGGTGGTCTTACCACCGAGTGAAACTTAGGCGTAGACTAGCGCCCCCATTGTGTAGTATAACAACACTTTACGATTGCCACCAATCGCTTTTTGTGTGTGAAACAGTCACAATGAGTAGCAATTTATATAATATGGCAAGCCTTTCCAAGGCAAGCCTAGATCCACATTATAACCTCTTGCTTAGGGGTTTGGAGACTATCCAAACTCCGTCTTTTGAGAGTGCAACAGCACACTTGATCGACCGTGCACCATACCTACATAAATCGATCTTAAACCACAACCACCACGTGTACCCCCGAAGGGGACCTCACCAAATACCGGTCACAGAGAGGATAGGCTCTCTGTGGGGCCACCGATTCCCGTGGTACTAGTCCTTTGGGCACTGGTCGGGCATCGAAGAGGACCCGCAATGTTTACAGCAGACCTTTTCTTCCAGATTTAGGCTCTAAGAACCCTAGCGTCTGGTGCCCCTATTTTCCCCGAGTGAACCGCGTCAAAGCATTTGCCATTCCTGCAGTGACAATTGGAACCCCCGGGGGCAACTTTTTGTAAAAGGTATTTTTTAACAACGTAATTTTTATATTATTTATTTACATATTATTTACATAAAAAAAAATCAAATGTCGTTCGTTGATAATCGCCGCACCAATTTGGCCAATTTTTTTAAGTCTTCATCATAATCCAACTTGGTTTTTTGCGGAAAGACAAATTGACCACACCCACTTTTTAAGTAGCTAGGGAACTAAAATAGGTAGATCTTTAAAGTTTTTCACTAGTAACCCCCTTATTAATATAAATTGGAATAGTGGGCGTGGTACCTCTAATACAAAGTAAACAATTATTATTATTTACCTGTAGATTTGCAATAAGTAGAGTCTTGAAACTTTGCACAAGTAACCCTCATACTAATGTGCAGAACACATATTTGATTGGGAGGGTGGGCGTGGTACCTTCCATACAAAGTGAAAAATAATATCGCGTACGTAGAGAACCCAAACAGGTAGAGCCTTGAAACTTTGCACAAGTAACCCCCAGACTAATGTGCATAGTGTAGCAAAAAAAGACTGGACAAAGAGAAAAAATATTATTGCGTATCTAGATAAATACAATGTAAAGGGTGGTTAAATTTTAAGGGCCGATGTTGATTTTGAATAAAACACAAATTATTTAGGAAATGATTGTCATTTCTTTTTATTTTGATAACATTGGTATGGTTCAATTATGTATGGAACAAAATATCGGACAAATGGCCGCCGCAACGTCGGCGGCACATTTCCATCCGATGCTTCCGATTTTCGGTGACGCTGAGGCGTAATTGAGGTTCTATGCCGATAATGTGCCGAATTATCTCATCATTTAGATCTTGAATTGTTGCTGGCTTATCGACGTACACCTTTTCTTTCAAATAACCCCAAAGAAATAAGTCCAACGGTGTCAAATCACATGATCTTGGCGGCCGATTGACATCGCCACCACATGATATAACACGGCCATTGAATTTGTCGCTTAAAAGAGCCACTGTTTCGTTAGCTGTGTAGCAAGTGGCACCGTACTGTTGAAACCACATAGCGTCCACATCCATATCTACCAATGGGTGCCAAAAAAAGTTCGTTATCATCTCACGATAGCGAACACCATTCACAGTAACTGCCTGGAAAAAATACGGCCCTATAATGCCGCCAGCCCATTAACCGCACCAAACAGTCACTTTTTGTGGGTGCATTGGTTTTTTGACAATCACTCTTGGATTATCATTCGCCCAAATGCGGCAATTCTGCTTATTGACGAATCCACTGAGGTGAAAATGTGGATTCGTCAATAAGCAGAAGATGATTTTTTTTTTCGAAAATTGATCATCCATCGTTGCCATTTCTTGCCACCGTTCTAACCATTGACGACGTTTGGAATGATCAAGAGGCTTTAGTGCTTGAGTCAATTGCACCTTGTAAGCGTGTGCAACGACGAGCGTGAAAGGTGCAATTGTTGGGCACGACGACGAGTTGAGGGGGACGGCTCTTTAGCCAAACTAATAATTAAACAACATGTTGTTGGTACTTTTAATGCAAATATTCAAATATATGGAAATCAGAAACAGTTTTCTCTGTTTTGTGGCACTGTCTGAAATCGCAACAAGCCTCAATCGACCAATGCCCCCAAAGTCAACGAAACCCAGGCTTAAATTCTACAGTATCTTTTAAAATTAGACCTTGACTATTTTATATTTAACATCAACCTGCCCTTATTGGAAAACTCTTTACAATAAAATAAAAAAATATTTTTAATAATATTAAATCAGCATTTTAATGTGAATGTGTTAATCCTAAAAAGAACATAATACAATTTATTAATAAAAAAACTATAATTAAATAATAAACAAAAGCTACAAAAGCACAGAAAATAATTCATAATTCGCATACGATTGCACAAACACTCATATAATCAAATTAATAAAATTGCACAAAAACAATTAAATTTAATAAAATAAATACGTTTTTTTAAACAATGAAATTGGTAAATTAAAGCAAAATAAATTTAATTTCGTTAAATATGTACATTAGGAAATATAAAGATTTATTTTTTTTTAATATAAAACTATGGTTGAAATTTACGATTTAATTAATTTTGAGTAATTATCAGTGGCGCCACCTGTCAGAAATTAATCGCACCGATTGACAATCCTTCATCGGCTCATTCGCAACAACTTTGCTAAAGATCATAGCATGATCAATTGCACAGTTTACGATTTAATTCGTTTTGAGTAATTTTCTGTGGCGCCACCTGTCGGAAATTAACCCCACCAACTTAGGAACCTCTGTCGGCTCATGCGCAACAACTTTGCTAAAGATCATACCATCATCAAATGCACAGCTTACGATTTAATTAATTTTAAGTAATTTTCCGTGGCGCCACCTGTCGAAGTTAATCGAACTAACTTAGAAACCTTCGCCGGCTTATGGGCAACAACTTTGCTTAAGATCATAACATGATCAGATGCATAGTTTATGATTCTATAAAGGACATACAAACATACAGACAAACATTCATTTATATATATATATATATATATATATATATATATATATATATATATATATATATATATATATATATAGTAACTCATTTCCTGTCTGTCTGTTGTCCTTCTTTTTTTTGTGTTCGCATCACGTAAAAACTACTGGATCGATTTTGACAAAAATTTGTGAAGGTGAGGTACCTTAGTATCCTGAATCCATTAAGGATACTTTTTTCTGCTAAAATAATTTAGTTCCAAGAGAAAGTGGAGAAAAAGCAGTGAAAGCACTCCGATTTTTTTTACCGATTCAAAGGCATTGCATACTTTAAGGCATCTTTTGTTTTCTCGGCAGGGAACCACTTTTTGTGGAAAAGATCAAATAATTTTTATGAAGCTCTTAGGCAGACAAATGAAAATCTGCTGGTTTAAAATATAAGTGTCCTGTCACTAACAATTTATTTCCAAGCAATTTCCAACCTTTGGCTGCTTCTCAATCTAAGAAATTAGTGTTAGCCAGAAGACGAAGCCGATATGAAATAACGACCGGCGGCGACTAAACAAGAATATACTCGGCGGAGGCTAAAATTCGAGTAAAAACCGAATGCATATCAAAAAGCGGCAGCTAAGCAAATATAACCGGCTAACTAGCCGAAACTTTTTTGCGCATGTCGGCCGAATGACGTCACGAAAATGTCTTCCTATTGGCTAATAATTCTGACTGAGAGTATAACTATAAATTATGAGAGTTTATAATAAAAATGTTGGAGTTTATTTGCACTGTTGATTATAGCAATTTGTTGATTATAGACTTTGCCACTTTAAATTGGCCGAACAACGTCATCTAACGGGAAAACATGCCCATAAAGTAATCGTGTCTTCTATCATTCTTGGGACATATGACGCGAATTTAGTGATGCTAAAAGAAGTCGATGGATCGGCAACTACTAGTCGACGACTTACTGCTCAACCTAAACAAGGTCGTAAGGCGTAAAATAACTGTCTGAAATTCTCATGTACATACAAAATGTATGAAGCAAACCTAAATAGCGCGGCGTCAACGCTTTGCAATTGGAAAATCCAATTTTGACAGAGCGTTAGGTAGTGAAGTTGGGTGCAAAGAAAATGTTATTGTTTTTTTTTTTACTTTACCATACGTAGTATAGGGTAAAGTATAGTAATCATGAAAAAAATCGAGGTCGGGATTTCGACGGATTTATACGTTTTGAGGTCTCCTGAATCCAT